>CM077148.1:94439956-95111596 GCA_039583875.1 Platanthera guangdongensis
CCATACTTCTTAATTAACTCCAGCGGTGATCTTAGACTGGGATATGGACAAAGCCATCATCAGTCTGTCTTACTTGGAGACCCAAAGAAGAACTTAAGTTCTCCCATACTGCTCATTTCAAAGTTTCTCCTTGCATAAGTTTGCAAACTTTCTACAAAGATTACTTTCATAGACCCAAATATTATGTCATCAACATCTATTTAGGACTAGGATAATCTTTCCTTTGGATTCCCTAAGTAATAGAGTCTTGTCTATTTTCCCCTTGAGAACTTGTTCTCAATGAGGAAATTAGACAGGGTTTCATACCAAGCCCTTGGGCTTGTTTTATCCATACAAAGCTTTCCTAAGTCTATAGACATAAGTAGGATAGAGTGGATCAACAAAACCTAAGGGATGCTCTACATAGACCTCCTTCTTTTAAGTCTCTATTTAAGAAAGCAGACTTTACATCCATCTGGAACACTTTGAAGCCTTGATAGGCTGCATAGGCTAGGAATAGTCTGATAGCTTCCAACCTAGCCACTGGAGCAAAAGTCTGATCAAAGTCTATGCCCTCCTCCTATCTGTATCCTTTGACAACTAGTCTTGCCTTGTTCTTCACTATGATCCCACTCTCATCAAGCTTGTTTTTATATATCCACTTTGTCCCTATGACATTGTGGCCCTTTGGTTTTGGAACCAAATCCCAGACCTTGCACCTTCTAAATTGATTTAACTCCACCTGCATGACGTCAATCCAATATGGGTCCTTAACAGCTTCTTCAAATCTCTTGGGTTCCACTTGAGATAAGAAGCTAGAGCAAAGAACTGTGTTCAAGTTCTTGATCCTTGTTTATACACCTTGTCTTGGATCACCAATAATCTGGTGTGTAGGATGATCCTTCAACTGTCTAACTGCTGGAGGTAATCTATCAGCAGTTTGACCTTCTCCATTCTCTTCATTATGCTGTACCTCATGGTCTTCATCAACATCTTCAGTGTCTTGTACTCCCCCTGGACAGCAACTACCATTTTCCACATCCTGCTTTGCAGTTGGATCTTCTCTGATAGTAAGCTGGTCCATCTTCTGCTGTATATCTGTGGAGCTACAAGAACTACTTGGCAACTCACTGTTAATAAGTCTAGTCTCATCAAAGATGACATGAACTGACTCTTCTCCAACTTGAGTAGCCAAGTTGTAGACCCTATAGGCCTTACTATTGTTGTTGTACCCAACAAATATCCCATCTTGGGATTTGGCAGCAAACTTAGGTGAGATTTGCCATTGTTAAGTACATAGTATTTGCAACCAAAGATCCTAAAATAGGATAAGTTTGGTTTTCTGCCCTTTACAACCTCATAGGGTGTCTTTTTGTGGCTTTTGGTGATGGAAGCCCTATTAAGCACAAGGCATGCAGTGTTTACTGCCTCAGCCCAGAAATATTCTAGGAGAGAAGTATCACTCAATAGTGTTCTTCCAGCCTCAACCAATGTCCTATTCTCTCTCTCAGCAATACCATTTTGCTGAGGTGTTCTAGGTGAGGAGAATTCCTGAAGAATCCCAAATTCTTCACACAGCCTTGTCATACTTTCAGATTGAAATTCAGTTCCATAGTCACTTCTGATTTTGACCACTGAACTATCTAATTCATTCTGAATTTGTTTGACAAAATTGTAGAAGACCTTTGGGGGTTCAGATTTCTGTCTCAAAAAGAATACCCATGAGAATCTAGAATAGTCATCTACTACCACAAAAGTGTAGACCTTCCTACCTAGGCTCTGAACTGACATAAGACCAAATAAATCCATATGCAAGAGGTACAAGCATCTCACTGAATCCTTAGTTTCAAGACTATGAAAGGAGGATCTAGTTTGCTTGCCTTTTTGACAAGCTGAACATATTCCATCCTTATAACACTTAACTTGAGGACCATTCCTCACTAACTCTTTGCTAAAGAGTTGGCCAATGGTCTTGTAGTTAAGATGAGCTAGCCTCTTGTGCCATTTGACACAATGAGAGACTTATCATCAGCCACAAGACAGATAAGAGAATTTTATTCTCACACACAAAGTCTAGGTAATATAAATTTCTTTTCTATATCCAGTCAATATGACCTCTTGATCACTTGACCTCTTGATATGACACCCATTCTTGATAAATGAAATGTCATATACTAGATCACTCAGCTGGCTAATGCTTATTAGATTATGTTTCAAACCCTTTACAAGGCCACTTGAGTGATTGTAATTGAGTTTTAGAAATGTTACCAAAACCTTTGATGACTCCCTTTTCAGAACCACCAAAGATTACTTTAGGACCATTCAGCATAGGTGAGTAGTCCTTCAACAATCCCCTTGTTCCAGTCATATGCCTGAAACACCCACTGTCCAAGTACCATATAGGGGTATGACAACTTGGACTCACCTGCAATAAAGATTACCTAACCCTAGAACCAAATAACTTTGGGTCCTATGTTCAAGTTAGTCTGAAACTTAACAAATCTGCCTGCAACTTTTCTAACAGGCAGACTGCTACTCTCCTTGACACTGGTATTGTGCCAATAGTCTAAGGCAAAATGGCCTATCTTTCCACAACACCAGCACTCAAACATAGTATACCTCTTTTTAGGTATAACCTTAGCTGTATTGTTTGCAGCAGGTCTTTTGTTTTGTACTGGGGCTTTGCCTTTCTTATGGACTGTGCAGCCCATGCAGTTTTCTTAAAGCCTATTCCTGCCTTACCCTTTTAAGACACAAACTCATCAATCAAGGGTAATACAGATTTTGGCTTAGAAAAACTAGCCACAATCTCCTTCTTTTTCTGAAGTCTATTCTCCATATTTTTAATCTGATCATTCTTGAATATGATTGTTCCCATTTTAATAACAGTTATGTTCTTCAATTTGACAATCTCATTCATCTTTTGATGTAGCAGCTTCTCTGAATCAGATGCAGCCAACTTAAGAGCTGCAATTCCCTTAGCCTGATTCTTGGCCAGGTTTTTGCTTCTCTTAAGTGACTGCAATAAATCTCCATATTCATCTATCGGCTGATGAATATCTTCTTCAGATTCAGACCCATCTTCATCTCTTGATGGAGATGCATCTGATTCTTACCCAGTAAAATAATCAGAATCTACCGATACACATTTTACCTTACTGGGGCCAGGCTGATCCTGACACTGGTCTTCTTCAGACACTGCCATCAGTCCTTCGCATTGATAATCTTCCTGCTCATAGATAGAGTCCAGTAATTGCATGAACTCATCCTATTCTTCTGCAAACGGACCAATATATGCCTCAACCTCAAATTCAGACTCTGAAGTTGATTGATCTGTCAAACTTTTCTCTTTCTCAGCAACCAAGGATTTCTCCTTCTTGGTCTTATACTGAGGCTTCTTTCTAATAGCAGACTCCTTCCTCTTGTCTGAACAGTCAACCACAACATGTCCAACTTTGTTGCAGCAATAGCATATAATCTTGGATGTAGTTGACTTGCTAGACTTTGTACCATTCTTGTCCTTCCTGGATGATTTCCTCTTCTGATAATAATCATCCTTGGACTGAGATGTGGAAGGCTTAGATTTCCACTATTTCTTCTTCAAGAATCTCTTGAACTGCCTTGTGAATGCTGCGAAGTCTTCATCTGAACTGCTGTTGTCTGAACTGGGATTATCTGAATTTTCTGAGATCACTGCACCTCTCTTAGGAGAAGATGGAGACATTCTCCTATTCTTCCTTGTGGCTTCTACCTTGAAAGCCACTGACTTTTCTTTATAGTCACCCTTTGTATTCTTCTCTTCCTCCTTTCTGACCAACAGCTGCATTTTATATGACAACAATTTTCCAAACAGTGTTGGAGGAGAAATCTCAGCCAGTTTGGCCACTTCCCTTGTGGCACAGATCTTTTTATCCCAATCGTTAGTCAAAGATCTAAGGAATTTATCATTTAACTCATAAGTACTGAAAACTCTTCCATAAAACATAAGTTCATTGACAATCCTTTAGAACTTCTTATAACATTGAGTAATACTTTCAGACTTGGCTTGTCTGAAACTCTCATATTCTTGATTAAGCATAGATTTTCTATCTTGCCTAACCTCTTCAGAACCCTCCAGGTAGACTATCAATGTGTCCCACATCTCCTTGGAGGTTTTGCAGTGAATTAGATTCTGGAATGTTGAATCATCAATGACACTTACTATAATGTTCTGGGCTCTTTTATCCATTATTGCCAAGATGATCTCATTTTTAGTCATCTCTGAAAAATCCTTTGGAATTCTTTGATTGGCATCAAGTACAGAAACCTTCATTGGAACATAATTTCCTTCCTTAACTGTTATATAGATTCTAAGATCAGATGCCTCCATAAAAAATCTGATCCTTTCCTTCCAGATTCCAAATATTTCCTTCCCGGAGATGGGAAATTTCATTGAACCAAGTTCTTTATGGTTTTCTCCTGAACCCTTCTTCTTGATCTTAATTTTGCCTTACAGATCTCACTCAAACTGTTAAGTCTAACTTTGAGCAACCTCGCTTTGATACCACTTGAAAGAATTAGTGCCTAACCACCTAGAGGGGGGGATGAATATGTGTAATTCCCCTTTTCTTTTAAGGAAGAATATATGTTCAGTCAATTAAATAGTAACAACTAATTCTACAGCTAACACAACACAGAATTCATAGAATCATACAAACACAGATTGCACACAAATTTTTTAGTGGTTCCCCAAGGTCTGGGTACATCCACTTTCCCCCTTCGCCTATCTAGCAGTGTACTAGATTCGGCCTAACCTCTTCTCTTCATCTCAGATCCGCAGATCTTACAGCTCAGAACCCAAACAAGGCTCCTACAACTCAAAGTGAGTCCACACTCCTATAGCTCAGGTAATCTGTCCTACCTCAGCCTACACAAGACCTACAACTTAGAGATCACAATGTCCTACAACTCAGGCTCACAACCCTACCTCAGCCTTCAACAAGGCCTACCACTCAGAGATCTAAATCTCCTATAACTCAGCCTTTATAAAAAAGCTTACAACTCAGATCTTATAAAGATCCTACAGAAAATAGATTTAACAAAGTATTTTACCACCACCCTGGTAGAGAGAGAAAGGATGGATGGCTTCTTGATCAGTTCTTGGAAGAATTTGATGGCAGCGAACAACCACACTTAGCTTTCTTCAAAGCTTCTTAAATCTGAACTCAGTAGGGTTGAACTCCTTTGAAGTTGATCTTCAGTCAACTTCTTTCTTGAAATTCGGATCACAATCTGAATCCTTCTTGGCAGCCTGGTTCAGCAACTGCACTTCAGGAACTTGTTGATAGAAGTCCCTTTATTCTCTTCAATAGATGGAGCTCTCTCTCTCCAAATTTCTTCTGAAGATTCTCCTTAATTCTGTGTATTATTCTATCAGTATTTTTCTTCTATCATCAATATCTTGTTCTGTTAATGGAGAATGCCTTTATATAGACTTTCTCCATGGTAACTGGCTGATCCGATTTCTAACAAACTTCTGACAGCTCTGACAGTTGCAGTAGACCGATTGGTAACGGCAGCTGTCAAGTCATCCAGTCACTTCTTGAAACTTTGACTATGTCAGCAAAGTGTCGAGACTAAACTTCATCATGTGTCGACACAAGTAGACTAAGTGTCTACATAAGACTTGGTGGTGTCGACACAGCTTCCTTGGTGTTGACACTGCTTCTCGACACAGCTTCTGTAGATTGTGTCGACACTAGTTCTGTGGTGTCGACATAGTCACTTCTTTTCTTCATACAAATTTACTTTGTTGAAATTCTGTCATGTGTCGACACAAGTCCTGTGTGTTGATATAGTAGATGTCGACAAGGTCTTCTGTGTGTCGACACTGCCTCTGTGTGTCGACACAATTGATGTCGACTAAACTTTTTATGTGTGTCGACACTGCCTCTATGTGTCGATACAGTTGATGTCGACTATGCTTCTCTGTGTGTCGACACTGCCTCTGTATGTCGACACAGTTGCTTCTGGTGTCGACACAGCCTTTCCAAGTGTCGACACAATTAACTCCAAGTGTCGACACAGCTTTTCTCCAGTATCGACACAAGCCTTCATAAGTGTCGACACAGCTTCTCCTGGTGTCGACATATGGACTTAGAAACTTTTTCCTGCATTCTTGTATTTTCTTAACCTGCACATATAAACTCAAAACAACATCAAATACACCTTGATGCATATCATTGAGTAAGGTGAGGCTTCTTCAAATCAGGTACACATTTTCCCATGTACCCAATAATCATAGTCTTCAAGTTGATGTTGTATCCATAACAGCTGAGCACAACAACTGCCTGTAACTATATATTCCGACTCAGTAGTGGATATAGCCACACTTGTCTGCTTTTTGCTACACCATGACACCAATCTAACACTTAGGAACTGACATGTGCCAGTGGTGCTTTTCCTATCTTCTTTGCATCCTGCAAAGTCTGCATCTGAATAATCTGTTAGTAGAAAATCTCGATTCTTAGGGTACCAAAGGCCAAGATTTGGTGTTCCCTTAAGATATCTCAAAATTCTTTTGACAACAGTATAATGATATTCTCTTGGGCAAGCTTGATATCTAGCACAGACACATGTAGCATACATGATGTCTGGTCTACTAGCAGTTAAGTAAAGAAGGGAGCCAATTATCCCTCTATACAAAGACCCATCTATAGGTTTTCCTGCAACATCTCTTGCCTATAGGCAGACCTGACCCCATTAGAGTTCTCTTGGTGGAGGATGACTCCATGCCATATTTCTTAATTAACTCTTTGGTGAACTTAGACTGGAATATGGACAAGTCATCATCAGTCTGTCTAACTTGGAGTCCTAAGAAGAATTTCATCTCACCCATGCTGCTCATCTCAAACTTCCCTTGCATAAGTTTTGCAAACTTTATATAAAGGTTGTTTTCAGTTGATTCAAAGATAATGTCATCAACATATATCTGGACTAGGATGATCTTTCCTTTTGATTCCCTTAGGAATAGAATTTTGTCTATTTTCCCCCTTGAGAATTTGTTCTCAATGAGTAAGGTAGACATTGTTCCATACCAAGCCCTAGGGGCTTGTTTCAATCCATATAGTGCTTTCTTAAGCCTATAAACATAATTAGAATAAAGTGGATCTACAAAACCTGAGGGTTGTTCAACATAAACTTCCTGTTTTAAGTCGCCATTCAAAAATGCTGACTTTACATCCATCTGGAATACCTTGAACCCTTGGTAAGCTGCATAGGCAAGGAACAACCTTATTGATTCCAACCTTGTCACTGGGGAAAATGTCTGGTCAAAGTCTATTCCTTCTTCCTGTCTGTAGCCTTTTGCTACCAGTCTTGCTTTGTTCTTGACTATAATGCCATTTTCATCTAACTTGTTCCTGTAGATCCACTTACTCCCAATGATATTGTGATTCTTTGGTTTAGGAACCAACTTCCAGACTTTATATCTTCTGAATTGATTCAGCTCTTCCTGCATGACATTAATCCAATTTGTGTCTTGTATAACCTCTTCAAATATCTTGGATTCCATCTGGGATAGGAAACTTGAGCATATGACTGTGTTCAAGCTCTTGCTTCTGGTCAGAACACCATGTCTTGGATCACCAATAATTTGGTGTGCTGGATGATCCCTTTGATGTCTTATCACGGGAGGCAATCTATCCACAACTTGATTTCCTCCAATCTCCCCATCAAGTTGTACTTCATTGTCTTCATCATCAGCTTGTGGGTCTTGTACTCCCCCTGGACAACATCCATCATTTTCCTCATCCTGTCTTAAAGGTTGGTCTTCACTAATGGTTAGCTTGTCCATCTTTTCCTTCAAACCCATAGAGCTACAAGTAGTGCTAGACAACTCATAGTTGATTAGCTTAGATTCATCAAAGACTATATGGACAAATTCTTTTACAGCTTGAGTAGTCAAGTTGTAGATCCTGTATGACTTACTATTTCTGCTATACCCAACAAGTATCCCTTCTTGAGACTTGGCAGCAAACTTAGTTAAATAAGACTTGTCATTGTTAAGTACATAACACTTGCTACCAAAGATCATAAAATAGGATATATTTGGTTTTCTGCCCTTCAGAATCTCATAGGGAGTCTTGTTGTGGCTTTTGTTGATGGAAGCTCTATTGAGAACATGACAAGCAGTGTTTATTGCCTCAGCCCAGAAATATTCTGGGAGAGAAGTGTCACTTAGTAGTGTTCTATCAGCCTCAATAAGAGTCCTATTCAATATTTCAGCAATCCTATTTTGCTGGGGAGTTCTAGGTGAGGAGAACTCTTGATGAATCCAAGTTCTTCACAAACCTTGTCATGCATTCAGACTGAAATTCAGTCCCTTGGTCACTTCTGATTTTGACATCTGAATTATTAAATTCATTTTGAATTTGCCTAACAAAATTGTGGAAGATAGTAGGGGTTTCAGATTTCTGCCTCAGGAAGAAAACCCATGTAAATCTAGAATAGTCATCCACAATCACAAATGTATAAGCTTTCCTACCTAGACTATGAACTGACATAGGACCAAATAGATCCATATGCAGGAGGTACAAACACCTCATTGAATCTTTGGTATCAAGACTGTGGAAGGAGGTCTCGGTCTGTTTGCCTTTTTGATAAGGTTAACATACACCCTCCTTGGTGCACTTGACCTGAGGACCATTTCTCACTAACTCTTTACTAAAGAGTTGACCTATAGTCTTGTAGTTAAGGTGAGTGAGTCTCTTGTGCCATTTTACATAATGAGAAGCTTTCTCATCTACAACTAGGCAAACAGGAGAATCTTTATTCTCACCCATAAAATTTAGACAATAGACATTTCCTTTTCTATAACCTGACAATATGACATCTTGATCACTTGTTCTTCTAATCTGACACCCATTCTTAATAAAAGAAGTGTCATAAACAAGATAATTTAGTTGGCTTATGCTTATTAGGTTATGTTTCAGACCTTTCACATAAGCCACTTGGATGATAGTGATAGTGATATTGGAAATGTTACCAAACCCTTTGATGACCCCCTTTTCAGATCCACCAAAGATCACTTTGGGTCCATTTTTTATGGGAGAGTAATCCTTCAGCATCCTTCTTGTTCCAGTCATGTGCCTGGAACATCCACTATCCAAGTACCATATTGGGGTATGGCCACTTGGACTCACCTACATTAAATAAAATTACCTATCCTTAGAACCCCAATTATTATTGGGTCCTAGGTTCAGGTTAGCTTGAAATTTGACATACTTCCCTGCAGCCTTTCTGACAGGTAAGCTGGCATTTTTCCTGATACTAGTGTTGTGCCAACAATCAATGGCATAATGACCCACTTTGCCACAACACTAGCACTCATATCTATTGTATCTTCTTTTAAGTACTGTCTTTACAACATAGCTGTCAGCAGTCCTTAATTCTGTAGGTACAGTGGTCCTTTTATTTAGTGCTGGGGCTGGTGCATCAAACACTGATGATTTTGAAGAACATGGTGTGTTTGTTTATGGGCTGCCCTATTGGCATTTGCACCCTTGTCATTCTGATCACCGTGCTTACAGTGACCATGTGTGATGTCATGATCATACCTGTTAGTAGGCTGCATCACTTTCCTGAAAGAAATAGGGGGTTTGGATGCTAGTGGCTGAACTGGGGCTTTGACTTTTCTTTTGGAATTAGCTGCCCTTGTTCTTCCCTTGAAGCCTAATATTGTCTTACCCTTTTGGAGGATGAAGTCATCAATTAAGGGTAAGACTGACTTTGGCTTTGAGAATTTAGCCACAAGATCCTTCTCTCTTTGAAGTCTGACTTCTAGACTCTTGATGTGATCATTTTTGAAGGTAATTGTACCCATCTGAATAACATTTATGTTTTTCAGTTTAGCAACTTCATTCAACTTCAAATCTAGCATTTTTGCTAAATCTGATGCAACCAATTTAGGAGATGTAATTTCCTTAGCATGTTTTTGATAAAGATTCTGCTTCTCTTAAGAACTTGCAACAGATCACCATACTCATTAATTAGTTGATGAACATCCCCTTAAGATTCAGAGCCATCCTCATCTCTTGATGCAGATGCTTCTGATTCTGATCCAGTATAATAATCAGAAACTGAAGATAGGTTGTTTACCTTACTAGGACCAGGACGATCCTGGCACTGATCTTCCTCTAACAAATCCATTAGCCCTCTACAATGATGATCTTCAATCCCATTTATAGAGTCCAACATTTGCAAGATTTCAGATTCTACTGGTCATCTTCAGTAGTGAACAATCCAATATAGGCTTCAGCTTTAACCTCTTCTCCTGAACCTGATGATGAGGAGTCAGTCCAACTTTTCTGCTTCTTTACAACAAAGGATCTCTCCTTCTTGCCCTTATTTTGATGCTTCTTCTTGTCATTAGATTCCTTTCTTTTATCAGGGCAGTCAGCTATAACATGTCTAGACCTGTTGCAACAATAACAAACAATCTTAAAAGAAGTTATTTTGCTAGGTTTAGTGTCATACCTATCTTTTTTAGAAGATTTCTTTTTCTGGTAATAGTCATCCTTGAACATGAGGAGGATGGATTGGTTCTCCACTGGTTTTTCTTCATGAATCTTTGGAATTGCCTTGTGAAGACAGCAAAGTCTTCATCAGAATTAGGGCTGTCTGATGTGTTATTGTCAGAATTATCTGAGATAACTTCAGTAGCTTTCCTAAGAGGAGATTGAGACATCCTCCTGTCCTTCTTTTTGGCTTCAACCTTGAAGGCCACAGATTTCTCTTTGTACTCAGACCTATTGCTTTTTTCCTCCTCCTTTCTGGCCATAAGTTGTATCTCATATGATAGCAGTTTTCCAAATAGGGTTGGAGGAGAGGTGTCTTCAAGTCTGGCCACACTTCCCTGATGACACATATCTTGGTATCCCAGTACTTGGTTAGTGATCTGAGAAACTTATCATTGAGCTCATATATGCTAAAGACTCTTCCATATGGCATTAGCTCATTAACTATTCTAAAAACTTCTTGTAGCACTCAATTATGATTTCTGTTTTTGTTTGTCTAAAACTTTCATATTCTTGATTTAACAAAGACTTTCTGTCCTCTCTTACTTCTTCTGATCCCTCCATATAGACAATCAAAGTGTCACACATCTCCTTGGAGGTTTTGCAGTGAACCAAGTTTTGAAAAGTTGAGTCATCTATAACACTAACTATTATGTTCTGTGCTCTCTTATCCATAGTGGCTAAGATGATCTCATCCTTTATCATTTCAGAGTAACTTTTTGGAGACCTGAGGTTGGCATCAAGAACTGAGATGTTCATAAGAATGAATGACCCTTCTTTAACCGTGATATAGATTCTTGGGTCAGAAGCTTCCATGAATAATCTGACTCTCTCTTTCCATATGACAAAGATTGCCTTTCTACATATGGGTAATTTTATGGATCCAAGTTCCTTGTGATTTTCACCTGGACCCATTTTGAATTTCTGATAACTACCTTGGAGATCAACTCAGACTGTTAAGTCTATTCTTGAGTAACCTAGCTCTGATACCACTTGAAAGAATTGGTTTCAAGATATTCTAAACACCTGGAGGGGGGGAGGTGAATAGGTTCAATTCTTTTTTATTAAGGCAAATAATATATGTCACTAGTAGACAACCTATGGAACAACTATCACATCACAAATTAATATAAACACAGCCAACACAGCATACACACAGATTTATTGTGGTTCCCCAAGAGATGGGTACATCTACTTTCCCACTTCGCCTATCTAGCAGTATACTAGATTCGGCCTTAGGAACCCAAACATGTTTCAGTCCTTGGTCTCATGTTAGAATACTCCCCCTACGAATATTAGCATTATGAGCGGTCTTTCTCACATTGCCAACATGAGGAGTTGCAGCATTTCTGGGATTAAACCAGCAATCGATGGCAAAGTGACCAATTCTGCCACAACACCAACAGTCAAACCTGTTGTATCTTTGCCTTATGTTCTCTTGCTTGAACTTTTGCAATTTTGGCCTAGCATAGGCAACATTTTTGGAGGAAGAAGCTTCATGATGACGACAATCACATGATTTCTTCTCCTTTTGTTGCTTTTCCACAATGGGCTTTACCTTAGGTGCTTTCTTGAAGTTATAACCATGATTGAAAGGGATATAGCTCTGAAGAATGACTTCTTCATAAGGCGCCTTAAAGACACTCTCACCAAAGTTTCTGGGGCAAGTCCATCCTTGGTAACGGGACTTTGGCTCTACATGGGTAGGCCTAGCAAAGTGTCCGTAGGATGAGTCAAGATCAAACTTATTTGAAGGAAATATGACCTTTCTGAACGAGGTCTGATCTTGAGGGGATTTCCCCTTCTCTTTGGCCAAGGCCTTCTTGGCGGCCTTATTCTTTCTTTGAGCCTTGTTTCTCCTAGAAGATTTACTAGGAGCTTTTTCATGGCCTAATCCAACACCCATGGCCTTAGCTGAGAATTCGACAACGAATGGAAGAACAGTCTTAGGCTTCGAGAAACTTTTAACTAGTTTCTTTTCAGTAGTGAGTTGTTCTTCCAACTCTTTGATGATTTTCTCTTTTAGGTCAAGGTGCTCAAGAGCTTTATTGTATTCTTCAATAGCATTATTGAAGTTCTCTTTGAGTGAGTTAGTCTTAGCGACTTCCTTTCTGAAGATGCTCTCTTCGGATTTTAGACACTTTATCTCTTTAGCCTGAGTTTTCATGACTCAGCGACATTTATCATAAGCCATGATCAACTCCTTGTACTGGGCCATAAGTTCAGACTCATCGTCAGAAGAGCTGTCCTCATTATCCTGCTCAGAAGCTTCAGATTCTGAAAGAAGAGTGTGAGAGTTTACCTTCCCAGTGAACTGGGGCTCTTGTTCATCATCTGTCTGAGCCATAAGCCCAAAGTAGGTTTCTTCTTCTTCACTCGACTCTGATGAGTCTGAGTCACTAAGAGTCTTGCCCTTTTTAGCTATTAGGCTCTTCTTTGTCCTCTTCTTATTGTATGAGGACTTCTTTTCCTCTCTTCTTCCACCCTCCTTCTTATTATGGGGGCAGTCAGCAATGACGTGACCTGGCTTATTACAATAGTAACGAACAATATCAGTAGAAATATGTTTATTCTGTTTAGGAGTATACCTGTCGTGGCTGCTTGAGCCTTTTCTTTGACGATCACCATCATGTCGTGATCTTCTATGAGAGGCATCCTTGCCTTTCCAATGCTTCTTTTTGTTCAAGAATTTCTTGAACTGACGTGAGAGTAGTGAGAACTCTACTTCAGATAGCTCAGAGCCTGAGGTACTTGGCTCCGAAGTTTCTTCTTCACTCACTTCTTGTGCTGGAGTAGGAGGAACAACCTTTGACTTCTTTGAGGTGTCTGCCTTTAGAGCAACAGACTTCTCTTTGAACGCATACTTTCTCTTCTCTTCTTCAGCCTTTCTGGTGTTGAGTTGAAGCTCATATGATATAAGCTTCCCGAAGAGATTCTATAGGTCTGTCTCAGCTAGTTTTCCAAACTCTCTGATGACACAGACCTTGTTATCCCATTCCTTAGTTAGGGATCTCAAGAACTTGTCATTCAATTCTCCGTTTGTGAAGACTCTGCCATAGACCCTTAGGCCATTCAATATCTTGAAGAAATTCTCAAATGTGCCAGCAATGGTGTCCTTGTTTCCTTGTCGGAAGGCTTCATACTTTTGATTTAAAAGGGATCTTCTATCATCCCTGACTTCTTCTGTACCTTCCATCAAAGTGACTAGGGACTGCCACATGTCCTTTGCAGACTGGCAGTGGATCAAGTTTTGCAGCATGGAGTCATCGACTGCACTTGTAATTATGTTCTTGGCCTTCTTATCTAAGGATACAAGTACAATCTCATCTCTGTCTAGATCCATTAATTTCTTTGGTACTTTCTTAGTTGGATCTATTGTGGAGATTGTCATGGGAATGTAAGGACCTTCTTCAACTATCATGAAGATCCTTGGATCCACAGCTTCCATAAAGAACTTAATTCTTTCTTTCCACATGAGAAAGTTATTCTTGGTGCACAAAGGAAGCTTGGCAAAATCTTTAGCCTTGTCCATGTTTGGTAGATCTCAAAAGAGAACTAGAGATGGATCTGATAAAGGTGTTAACCTTTTATTGATCAACCTGGCTCTGATACCAATTGAAAGTGTTTAGTTGTCTACCTAAATCACTTAGAGGGGGTGAATAGGTGAGATGTGCGTCTTTTTGCGGAATAAAAATTTAAGATCTATGCACAGAACTATCTACCAATCAATCACAAATGACACAAGATTTATAGTGGTTCCCCAACCTTGGCTACATCCACTTTCCCTCACCGATCTAGCAGTACACTAGACTAGGCTACTCCACTATCTCGGATTGAAAACCAATCCTATGCCTCAGAATAAAGTTCCTACAATCTCGATCCCCAAAATGGATCTACACTCGGAAGATAAAACTTCATACAATCTCGGAGACAAAGGCTCCTACACTCGTAGAAAATTCTCCTACAAGAATGAAATAAAACGTATGTAAAAATACAAACAGTGAATCTTTATCAGATCTGCAAACAATCAGCCTGGATCTTCCTCTTTTAAACTTTGCGGCTTTATCAGAGAGGTTGAAGAAAATATCGGCAATGCTAGATCTGGACTTTCTTGGCTTCACATGATCGGATAGAAGATGAGGAATTGAGCGACGATCTCGATCTGTAAACCTTCTTGATCTGAATCCTCTGAAATCGAAAACCCCAGCCGGATGTGAACGATGAGGATCGGCGGCGGCGGTTTTCACTTCTTGGAGAGAGAAAGGGATTCAGAGAACTTAGAAAATAATTTGACTGAAAAACTTCTTCTTTCAGTTTGTCGGTTTGACAAGACCTTATATAGGATCTGCGATAACAGTCATAATTAATTTTTAATAAGGTACACGTGGACCAATCACATCAAGGTAGATTAAGAAATGTGCCAATTCTGGACTTAACAAATTTTCTGAAAAAGTGAAGTGACATACTCGAGTGAAGATACAACTACTCGAGTACTATATAGAACTACTCGAGTGAACTGAAGATAACTACTTGAGTAAAGACTTGAAGAAAATCTGGAAATGAAGACCAGCTACTCGAGTATAAAGAGATTTACTCGAGTGCTAAAATAGTTACATAAGAAGTGGAGTTGGACTACTCGCGTACAATAAATGCTACTCGAGTGAAGAGAGATTGACTACTCGAGAGGTAGAGGAACTACTCGAGTTAGGGACTTAGAATATTTTCTGGAATAGAATTATGGGCTACTCGAGTAGTGAAACTGAACTACTCAAGAGAATAAGAACTACTCGAGTATATAGAAATAGCTACTCGAGTAATAGACTTAGAAAAATTCTGAGGGAAGAAAATCCTGTTACTCGGGTATAAACTCTGGACTACTCGAGTAGTAGATGAACTACTCGAGTACATGACTTAGACTACTCGAGTGAGGAAAAGTGACACAAGACCCAGATTTTTGTAACTCGAGAGAGAAGGTTTAAACTACTCGAGTACTTATATGGCTACTCGAGTAATTCACTTGGAAAATATCTGGAGAAGAAATTCTATTAACTCAAGAATGAGAAGGGATATACTCGAGTAGTTGTCTTAGCTACTTGAGAGCTATTACTTGACTACTCGAGTTCTAACTTCCTTACTCGAGTAAAAATATTTTTACTCGAGTGTTATCTAAGCAATTCACTCGAGTATTTAGAGATCTACTCGAGTAAAATACTTAGTAAAATTCCTTTTAACAGAATTCTCTTCTTCTTTGGTTAATCCAGCAACAAGTCTTTTCCAATTAGTCCTAGAGCTTGAATATGAAGTGTATCCCAATAGAGAGGATACACATGAGTCAACACCTTGGATCACACAATGAGAGATTACATTGTATGGTCTTGTGTTTGGTGACCCATTGTAGAATGAAATTGGTCTACACTTGGTATTAGAATCCTGCAAACACATAACTCATACAAAGCATCAAGTACAACTTAATTGATCTTAGTTCAAGAATGACTTCATCAAATCTGGGTTAATGTGGATACAATACCCAACAATATTATTTCTCGAGAAGAAGTTCAGATTCCTCGATCGGAGTTCGACGGTCGTCGATTAGTTTTTCATCTATTCAATTTTCGTCGATCGGTTTCCGCCATATTCCAGGTATTATTTTTAATGTTATTTTTGTCATCAAAATTAAAGGTAAATATAAATAGACTTAGGTCCAAGAAATTTTATTCCCAATTTCAAATCCCTCTCTCGAGAAAAGACTCTTCACCTTCTCCGTCTTTGCCGACTACCGCACTCAAGATCAATTCTGCCTTCGCCAGCTAGTTAACAGTTCATTCTCCTCCATGGCATCATCTTCTAAACTCGGAATCTACTGCAAAGTAATCTCCACAGGGATTGCCGAACTTTCTGATGACTTCCGAAATGTTCTTGTCTTGCTCGACACCGCCAGTTTGTCATTTATTCTGGAACATCCTTGCCGCATTCTCACCTCTGATGTCGAAGAGTTCTTCCAAAATGCAAAGATTAAGCGCAATGGAAAGGTGTTCAAATCGAAAGTTAGAGACATCAAGGTAAAAATGACTTCGCTCTCTATTTCTAAATTTCTACAACTTCCCGTGATAGATCAAGAAGATGATTTGGTAGGCACAGAATATGAATGGTCATATAGTTTCTGTGGGATTCCCCAATCATCTCACACAGTTAGAAGACAGTTCATGAATGCTGAAAGCAAGCTACTGACAGATATTCTGGGCAAAGTCCTCCTCTGTAGGACAAACTCCATCAGCTATATAACCCCTGAATTCTTTGATACGATGACTGCAGTGATCTGTAGAAAGAAGTATCAATGGGGCATGATGCTTTTTGACAAAATTAAGGGATGTATTCAAAGCCCCAACTATGGGAGGATTATCTCTCTTTAACTCAATCAGATGGACCCTAACGTTTTCTCCATGAAAAAGGGCATGACTCTCCATCACATGACGAAAGTTTCTATTACCTCCATCTAAAGATGGGAGGTTAAATTACAGAAGTCTGACAAATCTTCCAAGGAAATTAAAGATGTGGATAGGACCCCATCTCCTCCTTCTCATCAGATAACTGACCCAGTTATTGAGTGGGAGCCTGCCCCATCTATTCCAGCTCAGCCAACCCCTGCTCCAGCTTCAATAGAAATCCCACCTCCAGTCACTACACCTGCTGCTTCAGCAACTCCTCCATAAGTTATTTCTTCTCTTGCTGCTAATACTTCCCCTCTGTTGCATATATAAAGTTTAGATTTTCCTACTACTGAAGATATCAACCAGATGATAGAGGAGCTCACTTACCAAGAGCCTCTTTTCTCTACTCCTGCAGATCATCCTTCCTCTCCAGCAAAGTCTCCTAAACAACCAGCATGGTCATCAGACCATCATTCAGAACCATCTCCTCAAAGAAATTCTCCTGAACAACTTGCACAGTCACCAGACCATTATCTAGAACCATCTCCATCTAATGATATACCTGATGCTGAAATTGTTTCCATACATGATTCTAAAGATGAAATTGAAGCTGCTGAACCTCCACTTCCAAATCTTCATTTCAGGATTCCATCCATGCTGCCCATAGATGCTGATGATGAAGACAACACTGTCAACAGGAAACTTGCTTCTACATCCACTATTATAATTGAAGATATAGCTCCATGGAAAGCCCCAGTTCAACCTCAACCATCTGTTCCATATGAAGCACTTCCTGAAGGTAATATATTGAGCAAAATTAAGGCTATGCTGACTGCTCAGAGAGATTATTTTGATTCCTCTCTAAAAGTTTTAACTGATAAAATGACTGCATTAGAAAAAGAAATGAGCCGAGGATTTGCTGAAATCCAAAATAACACTGATGAATTCAAAAGGCTCTTATATATTGGAGGAAAAGCCATAGATCATACCATTACAAGCATTGGTACAGTAATGGACCAATCAGTTACCCTGGCCAATAATCAGATTCAGCTGGATAAGAGAGTCGAAGAGAGAAATTAAAAAACTTGTGAAGAAGTTGGAAAGTTTAAATAAGATGTCATTAGCACCCTCTCCCTAGAAGTCAGAAAGGGGGAGGATAAAGTGAAAGAACAACTTGACAAACAAGCTTAAACCATGAAAAATCAGTGGGATGTCAAACTGTTAGAGATTCAGTCTTATGTACTTAAGGAAGTTAAAAGCATAAAACTATATACATATGACACTACTATATGGATGCATAATCAATTATTTCCTGAACTGGCAATGGATCCTTTTGCACCTCCTCCTGCACATTTGGATGTAAACAGGCCAACATTCTCAACTCCTATAAAACACTTTGAAGGACCTCCTCCACACTATTTTGAAGGACCTTCTCCAAAGAACTATGAAGAGGTCTGGGAATCAGAACAAGCTAGCATGCCTTCTCATCCTCCAGGAATTCAGAAAGCCAAAAGAATGAAATATGATGATGGAGCTCAACAAGTAGATCAACTCCCCATCTTGATGCTGAAGGGAAAAGACATCAAGAATTTATTGAAGTATGGAGTCCAACCTCCAAATCTCTTATTCTTGAAACTCTCAAGTTTCTAGTTGATTTCAATGAAAATAGGAACTTACATTATAGCTCACAGGAATGGGAATTATATGAAAAGTCTCTTACTAAAAGGAGGATATATGACAGAGAATATGGGAGGAACAATCCCAAAGCTCCTCCCAGACCTCCAAAGTATTTTCCCAAGCCATACAACTACCAGAAGAGACAACATGAGAAACTAGAAAGACAACAACAACAACGGGACTAATAAAAATTGAAGATGTTCTGATAATTCTCATTATTGAAATTGTGGAATTAAACTCTTTCTTGGACATATTTCTATTAATATAAACCTTTAGTTTTGTTGATCTGATTTTTCTCCATTATAGCTTTTATCTATTTATTATGGTTATGAGTTTCTTTACTTGTTTATCTTGATGTAATTCATCTTAGTGTAGAGGGTTCTGACTTCTACAAATAGGGGGAGATTGTTGGGTATTGCATCGACAATAACCCAGATTTGCATGAAGGCACCCTTGAACTAAGATGAGTTATGTTTGTATTTGATGCTCTTTTTAGTTAAGTGTTTGCAGGATATAATTACCAAGTGTAGACCAATACCAGTCTAGAATGAGTCACCAAACACAGGACCATACAATGTAATCCCTCATTGTGTTGTCCATAGTGTTGACTCATGTGTAGCCTCTCTATTGGGACACACTTCCTTTTCAAGCACTAAGGGCATGGGAGGAAAGTTGGATGCTGATTATTTTGAAGAAATCATGTTTTCAGATCTTCAAAAAATTTTCTAAGTGTTTTTCTCGAGTACTATGTTTTGTACTCGAGAAGGACTAAAGATTGTTCTCGAGTAAGACTTGTCATGTTTTCGAGTTGGAGAAACAGTTCTCGAGAAAGCTTAATGCTGTTCTCGAGAAGGCCTTTTGTACTCGAGTACTGCATGGAAGTTCTTCTCGAGTTACATCTTTCCCTTATGAAATTTTTCTAAGTCTTTTCTCGAGAAGACTAAATTTATTCTCGAGGAGACTATGCTTAATTCTCGAGATGCAAAAGACTTTTCTCGTGACCTAGACCATTATTATCGAGAGCCAGACATCTGTTCTCGAGAACACTTATTTGTTCTCGAGGACTAGATTGTTCCTTCTCGCGAACAAAAGTTTTTTTTTTCGAGTACTTCCTTCATTCTCGAGATTACTGTTTTCCACCTCCATATTTTTTTATAAGTTATTTTTCTCGAGATATTCATTATTGTTCTCGAGAAAAGAATTTATTTTTCTCGAGTACAATCCTTCTTCTCGAGAACTGCTGTACTATTTATGAAAAAGTTTCTTAAGTCCAGTCAGATGGATTTTCAAATGTAATTAGCACATGATTGGTCCACGTGGCTATCATTTATTATGATTATGACTGTTAGGCATGTCCTATAAAAGGTCTTATCATAATCGACCAACCCTAAAAGAAGCCGTAAGAAGAAATTCTAAGAATCTGAATCCGAAATTCACTTTCTAAATCGAGAGCCGCCGTCTCTGTTCATCGCAATTCTTGCCGATACGCTTTCGATCCAAAGATACAGAGCAAGAGATTCAAAGATCAAGCTATTCTACAATCGACTGATTCTCTCCTTGATCTTGCTGAGCCCTGAGTTTTCAGATCCCGAGATCTAGACAATTCTTCTTCAAATAATTCTGACAGAGCTTTCAAATTCAAGGAAGAAGAAAGGCAGAAGTTTTCAGATCTTAGAAATTTACTATTTGTATTTCTTTAAATTTATCTTATTCTTGTAGGAGAATATTCTCCGAGTGTAGGAGCTTTGTTCTCCGAGTTCCTTGTATGAAGGTTTCTCTTCCGAGTGTAGATCCTGTTTTTGGGATCGAGTTGTAGGAACTTTCTTCCGAGTTGTAGGATTGTTTTCAATCCGAGATTAGTGGAGTAGCCAAGTCTAGTGCTTTACTAGATTGGTGAGGTGGAAGGTGGATGTACCCAAGGTTGGGGAACCACTATAACTCTTGGTGTTTTTTGTGAATGTTTGGTTATTTTTGTGCATCGCTTGCTAAATTTTTTATTCCGCAAAAAGACGCACAACTCACCTATTCACCCTCCTCTATGTGATTTAGGTAGACAACTTAAAACATTTTCATTAAGGCTGTGCATCGATTATCGAGAATTGAAAAAGGTAACTATCAAGAACAAGTATCCATTACCGTGGATAGATGATTTGTTTGATCAGTTGTACGGTTGTACAGAGTTTTTGAAGATTGATCTTCGTTCGGGCTACCATCAGTTGAGAATCCGCGAGTCGGATGTTCCGCGGACGACATTTCGTTCGCGGTAGGGGCATTTTGAGTTCTTGTTAATGTCCTTTGGATTGACGAATGCACACTCTGCCTTTATGGACATGATGAATCAACTGTTTAAGGATTTCTTGGATCGGTTTGTGGTTATTTTTATTGATGATGTCCTGATTTATTCTCGGAGTACTGAGGTGTATGCCCAGCACTTGCGTTTCATCCTGTCTGCCTTGAGAGAGCATAAATTGTATGCAAAGTGGAGTAAGTGCGAGGTTTGGCTACCTCAGGTTTTATTTTTTGGTCATGTTGTGAATAAAGAGGGAATTTCAGTTTACCCCAAGAAGATATCTGTTGTTATGGATTGGAAAAGACCTACCACACCCAAAGAGATAAGAAGCTTCCTAGGGTAGGAAGTCTACTATAGAAAATGTGTGGAAGGATTCTCTATATTGTCTACACCGCTGACTAAGCTTACACAAAAGAACGCATCGTTCATCTGGAGCGATAAGTGCGAAGGAGGTTTTCCAGAATTGAAAAAGAGATTGTGCATCACACCAGTTTTGTCTTTGCCTACCAAAGGGGTAGAGTATGCCATTTATGTGGATGCATCACATGTCGGGCTGGGATGTGTCATGATGCAAGAAGGTAAAATAATTGCATATGGGTCAAGACAGTTAAAGATTCATGAAAGAAACTACCCTACGTATGATTTGGAATTTGTGGCTGTGATTTATGCTTTGAAGCTGTGGAGGCATCTGTTGTATAGCGCCTTGTGCAAGATCTATACAGACCATAAGAGTTTGAAGTATGTTTTCAGTCAAAAGGAGTTGAATCCGCGCTAGCATAGATGGTTAGAATATGTCGTGGACTATGATGTTGACATTTTGTATCATCCGGGCAAAGCTAATGTGGTAGTTGATGCCCTAAGTAGAAAGACCGTGCATATCTTCAGACTTTCAGTGGTTTCCTTGGCGGAAGAATTTCTGTTAATGGATATATCAGTTGGGAGTAGCGACTCGCCCAATAGTTTGGAAGCGTTAGAGCCTTCTTGGGTTACACTCACAAGGTTGCATCAAAAGGATGATCCTGATTTGCAGCACCTCTGTAATAGAACTGAGAATGGGGAGTTACCAGACTTTTCCATTGATGACGTGGGTACTTTGAAGTTCCACGACAGATATTGTATCCCTACTGTAGAGGATATCCGAGTTAAGTTGTGTAATGAGGCACATGGCTCTAGTTTTGCCTACCACCCTGGTTCTACCAAGATGTACCAAGATCCTAGAAGGCCGGGTGGCAAGTTGATGCCTTTAGAGATTCGAAGTTGGAAATGAGAGGGTATTTCCATGGATTTTATTACTGGTTTGCCGAGATCTCCCCGAGGGCATGATTCTGTTTGGGTTATAGTGGATAGACTGACGAAGTGTGCTCACTTCGTGTCTTTCAATATTGATTACTCCATGAAGAAAATAGCAGAGCTATACCTAGTTGAGGTTATCAGGCTGCATGGAGCGCCAGTGAGTATTGTGTCGGATCGAGACTCCAGGTTTACATCTCGCTTTTAGAAAGGTTTACAGGAAGGGTTGGGCACCGATCTGAGGTATTCGACTGCTTATCATCCGCAGAGCAATGGTCAGACAGAGAGAGTAAACCAAATTGTGGAGGATATGATCAGATGTTATATTTAGGACCACGGGGGAGTGTGGGATGAGCGACTCAGATTGATGGAGTTTACGTATAATAATAGTTATAAAGAGAGCTTGTAGATGACCCTATTTGAGGCTTTGTATGAGAGACATTGCAAAACTCCTTTGTTTTGTGCCGAAGTTGGTGAAAGACCATTGTTGGATACTGAATATTTAGAAGAAATGGATATTTCTATAAGACATATTTGAGAGAAGCTTCGAATAGCTCAGGAGCATTATAAGAAGAACGCTAATCGTCGAAAGACTGATTTGGAATTTGTCGTTAGGGACATGATTTTTCTTAAGGTTTCCCCGATGTATGGTGTAAAAAGGTTTGGAAAGGACCACAAGCTGGATCCTAGATATGTGGGACCTTCTAAAGTTGTTGAACGCTTCAGAGTGTTAGCCTACATGCTGGATTTGCCCGCAAGTTTTCTTGGGGTGCACGATGTGTTTCACGTGAGCTAATTGCGGAAATGTGTGCTTAGCAATCGACAAGTCCTTGATTCTATGCCTCAATTGGAGGATAATCTTTCCTATTTTGAGGTGCTTGTTCGCATTCTGGATACTCAAGATCGGGTGTTGCGAAGGAAGACCATCCCCATGGTTAAAGTTTTGTGGCGGAACCAAGACATGGAGAGCGCGACTTGAGAGTTGGAGTTAGCTATGAGGGAGGCTCATCCTCATCTGTTCTCCTAGTTTCCCTTGGTATGTAATTCTATTCTATACCCTTTGATAAATTTTTCCTTCTATAGTGGGATCTTTTGTGCATAAAGTTTCAGGACGAAACTTTCTTTTAGGGAGAGTGGCTGCAATGCCCCTGATTTTTCGATGTTTATTTTAATCCCTTTAGTGACGTATTTTGACATCAGGGCATTACTTTAACGCGTAGTTGACAGGGACCATTGCTGGTGCATGACTTTTGCTCATTTGGTATCCGAGGTTTTGACTTAGAATATTAGCATGACTAATTTTTTGCTAGTTTTGACATTCCCTTGCGAGCCGGGTTCGTTTTGAAACACGGTGGAGCCGTTTGGGATATTTGGTGTTTTAGGCTTCGGGGGGAGTTTTTTCTTGAGTTTGGTTTGTCGAACCTTAAATTCGACTTAGCCGTTGGATTCGTAGCATCGATATTTAGTTTCGGTGCAAATTTCGTAGAAATCTGAGTTGAATAGAGTTTTTGGGTTATTTGGACGTTTCATTAGTAATAATGAATAGTACCATTAATATGATGTAATATTATGATATGATATTATATTATATCATGTATATAATATTATAAGATATTATATATTATATGAAATAGATAAACACAAAGATTACTATTCATTATCTTCCTCCCCAAGCTATCAGATAGAGTGTACAGAAGAAGAGGATGGCGGGTCCTGCAAGGCTTTCAACCACTAATTGTAGGAGCTCCGGCGCACGAAATCGTCGTCGGAGAGTAGATCCGGAAAGCTCTTGCTGAGTTCTACACGTTGGTGGTAGGTAATTTTGCTTTCTTGGAATTTTAGAGTTTGAGGTATGCGGTTTTGACGTTCTCCCCTCTCGAAAAGTTTCAGGAATTGCTGCTTAGGTATTTTTAAGCAGCTGATCCATGAGGAGTGTTGATGCATGAAAACGGACGGGGAGTCGGGCACCACCAGCTAACGGTTCGAGCACCGGAGGAAGGAAGGGAAAGGAGGAGACTGTCGACTAGTCGGTTACTAGCGGTCGTAGCTAAAGGACAAAAAAAGAGAGGCCGCTGGCAGCGGCAATAGCAGAGTTCGCCCGCCGCAGCTTAAATGCCACTCCTGCGACCGGCTTTCCTTTACTAGAGGTAAGAAACAGTTACAAGAAGGAGAAAAAGAGGAAGCCATCCGGACTGCAATCCGCAAGATACTAGACTTGAGACCGCAGCTCTTAACAGACGAGCTCCTGGATGCAAGTTAGCGTGTCTTGGGGAGTGCACCCTCCCCCTATTTATAGGCTCGGGGGCCTGCCCAAGCGGGCATGGCTAAAATTACCGGCTGCCCGGGGTATATGAGAACCGGGCAGAGGTGAGGGGAAGCAAATGAGCAAAAAATGAGAGAGGAGGGAAGCCGTGCGGCCTGGCGGATTCCTCCTGGCGAGATGATGGCCTGGGTCCTGGGTCTTGTCGCTGTGCAGGGCCGGCGCTGGCGGCGGTCTGACATGGAGACCGCCCGGCTTTGGTGATTACTAGACGGGTTTGTCTGAGATGCGGCTAGCCGAACAGACTGCCATCTGGTGATAGTCCGATTCGGGAGACCTGGCGGCTAGAATAACATGCCACCCGGTCTGAAAAGCTGTGCGAACAGGTCGCGGATTCCGGGCTTATCAAGGAGGGTTGCTTGTGTTGTCGGAGTTTGGCGTGATTTTAGGCAAGTGGTGATTTTACCCTTGCTTTTCCTTTATCTCATGTTAGTATGAGTAATTATCAGTTTATGCAACTATTAGTCTAAGTCAGGATTAGTGCAGAAGGCCGGGCATTGAGTGGCTGAGAGGCTAAGTAAAAAGCATTGAGTGTGCTTGATACACTTAACGCAGCGTTGAGTGGGCTGAGAGCCTAAGTAAAAAGCGTTAAGTGTGCTTGATACACTCAACGCGTCATTGAGTGGGCTGAGCGGCTAAGTAAAAAGCATTGTGTGGGCTTGATACACTCAACGCGGCGTTGAGTAGGCTGAGACGCAAAGTTAAAAGCATTGAGTGTGCTTGATACGCTCAACGTAATGTTGAGTGGTCTGAAGGGCTAAGTAAAAAAGCGTTGAGTGTGGTGAATGCACTCAATGCAGCGTTGAGTGTTGACATGGTATGGAGTGAAAGAGCATTGAGTGTGATGAATGAACTCGACCCGGTGTTGAGTGAACTCGACGAGGCATTGAGTGAACTCGACGCGGCGTTGAGTGAACTCGACACGACGTTGAGTGAACTCGACGCGTCGTTGAGTGAAGGCTGGAACGTTGAGTTAGTTGGTATGGCATTGATTGCGTTGAATTGAAAGATAATCCTATGGGTAGATAATCACCTAGAGGGGGGATAGGTGTCTTTTAAAATAATTTGTCAATTCTTTGTCACTTAACTGTTCTGCAGATATTATGTTCAGCAGATGATATACTTGAGTAAATAGATTCACAACAACTCAGCATAATTGAATCATAGAACACAACACATGAAAATCTCAGAACACAACACAAGCACAAACAAATCACAACACAGAGAATTTATAGTGGTTCCCCTTTCTAAGGCACATCCACTTTCCCCCTTCTTCCTCACTAGTAATGTGCTAGATAAGGTTATAGCTCCTCCTCTTCAACTCAGATCCAAAGATCTTACAGGCTCAGTTTCAGTTAAGAAACCTACACTCAGACCAACTGGTCCTACCTCAGAGAGTCTTCCAATCTCCTACCTCAGGTCCCTCAAGAACCCTACCTCAGTCTTTATAATG
Source organism: Platanthera guangdongensis (assembly GCA_039583875.1). Lineage (NCBI taxonomy): Eukaryota > Viridiplantae > Streptophyta > Magnoliopsida > Asparagales > Orchidaceae > Platanthera > Platanthera guangdongensis. Next base: position 94,465,950 of record CM077148.1, read on the forward strand.
CAGGATTTCACCTCAGTGATCCACTCAAATCACCTACCTCAGGTCCCTCAAGAACCCTACCTCAGCCTTTATAAATTAGGCTTATAACTCAGAGATTAGATCTCCTACCCACTTAGATCTCAAGGATATCTTACAAAATTAAGAGGTAAAAATAAAATTGTGTCCTCAGAAAATAGTAAAACTGTAACCTGACTTATCTGAAAGAATTTAGATTCTTCAATTCAGCTGCACTTGATAGATTCTTGAAAAGCACGCTGGCTGAAAAGATACTTCTCTGGATCTACAATCTTCTTGATGTTGATCGGCTTGATTTCCTTGAAGAAATTATAGATCAGATCCACCTTAATATTCAGATCAACTTGGTGAAAGGATCTAGAGATTTTCTTGAAGACCTTCGTCTTCTTATTCTCGGGATTGCCGCCCTCCTCTGGCTTAGAAAAATTAGAATGAGAGAATAGAATGATTTGTCTAATTGATCTTTTGGTGTAAACAACCCCTCTATTTATAGCCTTCATGGATTGCTGATTTTTGATTGATGACATCTGCATGTGACATCATTATTCAAATTCTCCCTTAAACTGTTTCTATTGAGATTTCACGTTACTGTAGCTGATGTGACAGTTTTGACTTGTCTTGACACTTCTGTGTTGACTATGAACATCTTTCGAAACATAAGTGTCGAGATGTCCAAAGTGTCTCGACACTTGTTCTTAGAAGGTGTCGAGATATCTTAACAGTCTTGACACAATTTTACTTAGATGAATTTTCATCTGAACTTGAAAGTGTCAAGATAGTTGACTTGTCTCGACACAACTGTCATCTGTATCGACACTTTTAATTTTGCACTGTGTCGAGATAGTTGAATTGTCTCAACACAACTATCTGCCGAGTGTCGACACTTCTATGCTCGTTTTATTTCTTCACTGCGTTGAGACAGTTGAATTGTTTAAACACTCCATTCTGCCGGTGTCCATACTTCTATGCTTGCTTTATTTCTTCACTATGTCGAGACAGTTGAATTGTCTTGACACTCCAGTCTGCCAGTGTCGACACTTCTATGCTTGCTTTATTCCTTCATTGTGTCGAGACAGTTGATTTGTTTCGACACTATTTTACTTAGTATAATTTTCAGCATCCTGGTGTTGACACTTGTATATGTCTACACTTCAGTCTTCATTATGTCGAGACAATTATATTATCCCGACACTACTGTCGAGTTAGTTGACTTGTCTCGACACTGGTGACTTAGTCTTCAAAGTGTCGAGTTAATAGACTTGTCTCGACACTTCCCTTGCAAAGGTGTTGAAACAGTTGAAGTGTGTCAACACTTTTGTACTTAGCCATTTTTCTGCACTATAGGTTGCTAGATGTAGACTGTGCTGACTTCACTTAGCACTTTGCTGACTTCACTCGATGCTTTTGTACTTAAACTATTTTCTTCACTTTCTCGTCAGCTTATTTGAGTCCACCTGTCAATATGACTTGAACCACCTGTCCAATCATTATGAAATAGGTAACCTACATACATGAACTGAAACATACACCAAATACATACTTGTGTATATCATTGAGTTGAATGGGCTTCTTTAAATCAAGTACATTATGTTGATGCATGAAAACACAAAGGGGGTAGAGCACCACCAGCTAACGGTTCGAGCACAAGGGAGAAGAAGGGAGAGGAGAGACTGAAAGCCGTTATCTACTGAGCGGACGAGAGAAAAAAGAACAGCCGAGCCGTGAACCACGACAACACCCGACTTCGCCCGTCGCGGCCTGAATGCCTCTCTTACGACGTGCCTTACATTATTAAAAGTGAGAGTTACAACTAGCTAATACACCTTTACAATAAAGCAATAAAGGGTACAAAAAGGAAGCTGGCGGCTAAGGAAGAAGAATGCCAGAGGAGGCCGCGCGGACTGAAGAGCGAAGCCGGCAGGCCGCGCGACAAAGGTGCAGAGAGGGATGCGGACTGAGAAATGGAGTCCGCAGGAGCTGGGCTGGTTGGCAGACTTCGGGCGTGGGCACCTTGGCGATGACGAGAGACCTCCTCTCCATGAGAGGCATGGGGGGCTATTTATAGGCTCGAGGAGGTAACAGTTGCGGTGACGTTACCCCCGGTGAGACGATAACTTGAGCCAGATGGAGACGGATTCCGCCGAGTTCGCCACAGGGCGCGCAGATTGGGACTTGGTACTGAAGCCGGAGCTGCTGTCGGCAAAATGGGAGACTCAGTGGCGGACTGCGATGCGGGTTCGCGGAGTCCGTCACTGCTGAACTGAGCGAGCTGAAAAGGGGTGCGAGCAAGAGAGTGCCCGTGGAGTCCGGCGAGTCTGCACGAGGTTATGCAAACTGGGACTGCTTTCTGGAGGGTCTGCTGCCTAGCGGGCTGGAAAGGGTCCGCCACCACTGACCGAGTCTGCACCAAGACTGTGGACTGAGGGAGAAGTCTGTTACCATGGGATGAGCCTATGAAAGGCCTGCAGACTGAGGAGGAAGCGGGTGCTGCTGCCGAGAAGCTGATGCTGGAGAAGGGAAGGGCGGACTGCATATAGAGTCCGCCAAGCTTGCCGAGTCCGCGGCTGCTGCAAAGCTGAGTCCGCTTACGTTGGAGATGGAGAGCCTGGCTGTTGAGGCTGTTAGGCTTCACCAATGAAGGCGGACTGGAAGTCTCGACTGCACTTCGAGTCCGCCCAGCTCGCGAGGAACTTGGACTGCTGCTAGTCTTGGCGGGTAGCCGGAGTTGGAGTCCGCGCTCTGCAGGAGGACTGGAGGAGTCGGCTGCCCATACGGCTGGGTGAAGGGATATGCGACCTGTTGCCGTCCTGGGCGGATAGGTAGTTAATTCCGGCAGAGAGGGACCTGCGGATACAACCTCACGGTTAAGATGAAAAAGGGGGTCAGCCTGCAGAGGCGGACTGCGGAAGTAGTCCGCGGACCCTATCGACCAAGGGAAGGCACGCGGCCTGGGGGGTTAGACTGCTGAGACAGCACAGGCCGAGCAGCCTGAGCGTACAAAGAGTTCTGTCCGCCTAACCTAGGGCATCACGACCTCCAGGAGGAACCCGGGGCAGGCCGCGATGAGCGAGCTGGCTCCCTTGGGAAGGATCGCCGATTTCGGGGTTAACATAATCCCCGCACTTTTTTAAGTTCCGAATAGAACTTCGAAAAAGTTGGAGACCCGCAAAAATCATGATCCACCCCAACGGAAAGAGAATGGGGCAAGGAGAGATAGAACCTGAAGCCTCTCCTTAGGAGTTTGGTGCTCCCTGTCTATTTTCCTGCAAGAGGAAAGTTAGGGCAGACATGTATTGGTGGTACATCGAGTGTGTACCTGAGAGAAGCCTTGCAAGTGTTTGCTAATCTTTGCAAGGAGAAGAGTTAGAAGCAAACATATATATGAAAGGAGCTTGCAAGTACCTGTGGAGAAGGCTTGCAAGTGTTTTCTAATCTCTGCAAGGAGAAGAGTTAGAAGCAAACATATATATGAAAGGAGCTTGCAAGTACCTGTGGAGATGGCTTGCAAGTGTTTGTTAATCTCTGCAAGGAGAAGAGTTAGAAGCAAACATATATATGAAAGGAGCTTGCAAGTACCTGTGGAGACGGCTTGCAAGTGTTTGCTAATCTCTGCAAGGATAAGAGTTAGAAACAAACATATATATGAAAGGAGCTTGCAAGTACCTATGGAGAAGGCTTGCAAGTGTTTGCTAATCTCTGTAAGGAGAAGAGTTAGAAGCAAACATATATATGAAAGGAGCTTGCAAGTACCTATGGAGAGGGCTTGCAAGTGTTTGCTAATCTCTGCAAGGAGAAGAGTTAGAAGCAAACATATATATGAATGGAGCTTGCAAGTACCTGTGGAGAAGGCTTGCAAGTGTTTTCTAATCTCTGCAAGGAGAAGAGTTAGAAGCAAACATATATATGAAAGGAGCTTGCAAGTACCTGTGGTGAAGGCTTGCAAGTGTTTGCTAATAATTAATTGATGGTTTGGGTCCTGGGCCTTATTGCTGAGCAGGGTCGGCACTGGCAGCGGCCTGACATGGAGACCGCCCGACTTTGGTGATGACCAGACCGCCATACGGTGACTGCCCGAATTGGGAGAATGGGCGGCTAGAAAGACCAGGTCGCCCGGTCTGGAAAGCTGCGCGAACAGGTCGCGGATTTCGGGCTTAACATAATTGTTGCACTTTTTTAAACTTCGAAAAAACTTCGAAAATGTAGAACTAAGCCGGAGACCGTGACTGCCTTATCGACATCTATAAAATCCCCTGGCCCTTGACATTCTTCGAGATCTCTGCCAAGCCACGGGTCGCTACTTGCCACTTACGGTCAGAATCTTTCAAGCCGACGCGGAAATTCACAAGATGGATGCCATGTCATTCATGTTAGCCCGCGATAAGAAATCGATTGAAAAGAAGAAAAGCCGGAGCCAGAAACCAGATGACTCTGACCGCCAACCTGTGAAGAAGATTGGGAAGCCGGTTACTCCAGCGGCTTCTGGATCTGAAAAGAGGTTGACGCAGACTGTCAGCGAATCATCACAGGCCGCAACCGATGCTGTAGCGGTTCCGAAGATTGCTCCACCACAAACCGAAATTATGAAATCCTTCAATATGACTTTCTCTCCATCGGGCGAACCGCACTTAAAAATAGGTGAGACAGAGGAGAAAAGTGTTGAATCTGGCAAGCCGCGCGAACTGGAGTCCAAGGTCGACCTAGTCGTTGTGGACGACAATGAGCCAGAGAAGGTGCTGGAAACCAGATAGATTTTGCCTGAACAGAGCAAACAGGCAGAAATGGTGTTCGACTCCTTAAACGGCATAAGAAACAGAGCGAGACCCTTGAGGAAAGGATGAAGAGGAAGATGAGGAAGATGTAGGCCGAAAACCGGAATATTTCCGTGAAGACCGGTGTGGACAGTCTTCAACGTAGGGCGCACGAGAAAGAGGTACCCGAGAGTCCGTCCATACCGGATTTCAAGCCGAACGAGCCGGAGGATGTATCCGCGGCTAGCGAGACGCTTAGCGACCTCCTCAAGGGCATGGAGACCCTCCAGCAGCAAGATGCGCTACTGTCGACTTCAGCGGCCTCTGAGGAGGTTGACCACCGCGAAGTCAAGGTCACTGGGGAGAAGCTTGGCGACCCGGCTTCCACGGCTTCTGAAGGAGCCTAGAAACTGAAGCTTCGAGAGAAGATGAAGGAGATGAAGAAGCTGATCGCCGAGAAGCCGGTTGCGACCACACTTCCATTGCTGCAAGGTAAACACCCGGAAGTTAGGCGAATTGTTAACTTCTACAAGTCGCGGTCAAGGAAGAAGGGGGCGAATACAATATTAAATCCGCCGACCAGCTTTTTCATGACCACGACTCAACTGAAAAGCCGAGCTAAAGAAGCCGAGTGGCTATGGAAAGAAAATCTAAAGAGGATAGATCCTGAACGATTCAGGCGGCCAGTGTTTAAAAACCATACTGCGGCCTCTGAATGAGATAAAAATCAAACCGGCGGTCTTATCCTACCAATTCCCTTGCTAGAAGTTCGCAATTATCCGGTTGAGCCTGACTGCGGTTTATCTTCTGCAAGTGAACCGGAGACCGCGATGAAACCGGGCGACTTGACATCACTTTTGTCTATGCTGCCGCCGCCAAGTGTTCGCGAGAAAGAGATGGCCGACTTCCAGAAGGAGGTCGACACCTTGCAAGAGGCTTTGAACGCGCACACCGAAGCTCTGCCAGTTAAGGACGAAGAAAAGCGGGTTGCCCAGGAGGCCGCCGAGAAAAGGATCCAAGAGTTGCAAACCATCCTGGAGCAAGAGACCACAAGGCTGCAGTCCGCGCTGGAGCAGGAGACCACAAAGTTGAAGTCCGCACTAGAGCAAGAGACTACCAGGCTCCAGACCGCGATGGAGGCCGCTGAGAGGAAGATTGCAGAGATGTAGGTCGCCTTGGAGCAGGAGAGGGAAGAGAAGAATTTGCTGATGGCCGGACGGAGAGAAGGAGACAGAGAAGAGATTCCACATCTTGAGGACGGAGAAGACCAAGATCTGCCAGCCGAGACCGACGAAGAACCGCGGCCTGCACTGCCGACTTCTGGAAAGTTGTCGGTTACTGGCCTCCCGGCCTCTGGTGAGACTTCAAATCCGCCGGAGGTCGCGGCGCCCGGGCAGGCCGCAGTTTCAAGCGGTCTGGGGGTTCGGGCGATTCCGATGATCCCATTTGCGAGAGTAGAATGTGACACTGCGCGGGTTCATCGGTCTCTGCACTCGCTTCATAATCTGGTTAGCCAGGTGTACATTGTGATTGTGCAAACCGATGAACAGGTCGCGCGAATAAGACGAGACAGACTTGACGGCAATAAGCAAGGCTGAGCGACTTGAGCGATCTAAGCCTCCCGAATAATTGATTAGTATGTTGTAATATGTTTTCTCTGCTGGATGTTAGACAATTTGGTTGTTATAAACCGTTGTATTTTTACTCTACTGTGAACTGTTTGCGGCGTATGGGATTTATATTCATGATCACCATGCCTGTGTTTTGTTCTGAAATATCCAAGTACAGGAAAGTAGCTGTCCGGTCTGGCGAACAGATCGCCGGCTTGAAACTTTTATATCCACATGATTTTCCATGAAATTATTCTAAGTGCTGGGATGTAGCCGTGCGGACTGATGAACTAAACTGCGGCTTAGCCGCTGCACTGATTTGTATTTTGTGCAGGTTTAGGTCGCGCGGCGTGATGGCTAGCCGCGATTTGACATTGAGTACTGTACTTTCATAGGTTTTTTATAAATAGAGCTGACCCCGGAGATTTCATCACAAGACAGAAAGGATGTGGGCTAAGTCCAAGTCGTTGCGATCTGACAAGGCCTCTATGGTCAGGACTGACGCGGCCTCCGCATTTCACTCCGCAGACCATAAAGAATGCCGGCTTACAGAAGCCGAGCTAGACGATTTTGTAGAGAAACACATGCAGGGAAGCCCGCTAGTCGCGCGGCTTCCGCTGCAAGACGAGCGGATTAATACATCGAACCCAAATCAGATCGCCATCCCCATCGACCACTTTGACTGCGGTTTCCGCTTTCTCGTCATCATGGAGGCCGTGGCAGTCTTCGACCATTACGGAGTTGTGCCAGGACAACTGCCACCAAACTCGACAGCCTCCATATACAGCTTCATTTCTTACTTAAGGTCAGAAAGAGTCCGATTTTCTATAAGGCTGTTCCGGGAATGCTTCTCGGTGAGGTCTATCCCGGACTCCGGGACAAGGATCTTCCGGGGCCACTTGTACTTTGGCTGCAGGGGGCTGAAGATCGTCAACCTGGCGAACAAGATCGCCAACTGGTCGGAGCGGTTTCTAATTTTCGAGGGAAACCTGGGGTTGCTGCCAGTCAACCCGCAAATCCGCGAAGAGATCGCCTTCGGCAGCGACAGCTTGGACGGCGTCGAGAAGGACATCTACACCTTCTTCATGGGGGAGCGGCTTGATGTAAAGCATTACATCCCGCTGCTGCCGTCCTTAGAAGGAATCGAAGCGGAAGATAGTAAGCTCCAAACCGGCCGAACTGAACTTTTAGCCGCGCAGCTTGGAAACTGACTTTGTTTTTATCTTTGCAGCTATTGTGGCGGTCCCACAGAACAATCCGCTGACGCCTAGCGACCTGTCTCTCACCCAAAGAGAGAAGCGAGCCAGGCGGGCCAAGACGCCGCGGGCTGTGGAGGAGGAGGAGTCGGCCTCCTCCGGCGAGTTTATGCTCCAGGGAACGGGCAGCGGCCTGAAGGACGTCCATGGCAACCCGGCTGTGCTGTGGGGTTCGGATGGCGAGTCCGTGACAGTCTCCACCGCCCTCCCTTACTGGGTGAGGGAAGAAGTAACCCGCCATGCGAGCGTGGTTGGCGCTGCGTTGTATGGTAAGCGCAACCTGAAGGCGCTGTGCCGAGTTCCCGCAGACGGCCTGCCGCGGCTAGACGCGCAAGTCGGGGCAAGGAGCTTCGTGACAGGTCACTTCATGGGCCTTGCCTACAAGTAGTTAATGAAAGAAAAGAGCGGTCTGGAGAGGCGGTTAGAGGAAATAGAAGAAGAAAGCAAGCTACTGAAAGAAAGGGAGGCGGTAAGTCATCACCAGATACTCGTGCGGTTAGCATTATTAAACTGCACGGCTTACCTTTACTTCTTTTGCAGGCAATGTATGACCCGGCCAAACGCACCTTCCAAGACAACGTCTTCCCGCAAGTCGTCCAGGGGATTGACGGAGCGCTTAACCGCCTCCGAGACCTTGGCGGCTTGGCGGTCGGCTTCACAGACTTCACATGTGCCGACATTTACCCCACCATGAAGAAGAAGGTGACCGCCATCTACAGGGCGATCAAGGGCAAAGGAAAGGTCGGGGAGGAAGACGGTGAAGAGGAGGAAGGCGACGAGGAAGAGGGTGGCCAGGAAAGCTGGAGCGGAGGCGAATCGTCTGAGTCCGGTGGTCAAGCATCCGAGACCTCGCGGACAGAGTCAGCAACTTCTAACGTTTCAGGCAGCTCGGCGGCTAGCAGCTGCGGGTATTCTGAATCCTCCGTTGACATCGATGATGACGGTGATTCACGTTCTCCTGCGGCTAAAAAGCTCAAGCCGGCCGATTAGGACCTCTGTAATTCGTTACTTGTATCTTGATCTTTTTGGGAAATCGGCGGTATTTATTGTAAACCGCGCGATTAACGTTTTGTAACATTCAATGAAATGAAAATAGAAAAGGAAAACTTCACCTTTGACTTGCAGCTTATTTCACTTTTCATTTTTCTTACTTGTTCAAGTCCGGGTGGTCTCAGCATAACTTCCGATTTAATAGAGGCTAACAGTTTAAACCGCCATTTGCCTTAATGAAGTAACCAAGGTTATCCGCAGGGATAGTGAAGTATAAGATTGCGGCTAGGGCGAACTTGTACATAAACTACGACCAATAAGCCGCACGGCTAAGAACCTTATCTGCCGAAATGCCTTAACAATGAAGTATAAGTTTGCGGCTAGGGCATTTATGATATGATAACATAAGTCGGCAAGCAAAAATACTCAATCATACTTAGTCGGCATATAAGCCGACCGAATAATAGTGACCAAAACCGCATGAGAGCGGATAGGTACATAGAAGTAAAATAAGCCGGCAGATAGGCTAGAAACAGGTCGGCCGACTGTCCGATTATACAAAGAACAAACCGATATGCAGGTATACAGAAGCCGGACAATATAAACCGACATATAAAACCGCGCGGTCTGTAACTGAAGTGAAAATCTTTCTTTTTACCTGAGAAAGATGGGTTACAGACTCAAGAGACCAAGCGGGCAGGTGCGCACGAAGCCCATTGCTTTCCATGCAGGGTCGCGAAAACTGTAACTCACATCACCCAAGTAGGCTCGACAGACTGAATAATACAAGCTCTGAGGATTAGCTGAATACCATAGCAAAGTCTAGCAGAATTGAAAACCGAATGCTTGCGGACTTAGCGAACACCAGTTTAAGTCCACACCTTTGTCTGCTAAAAGAAATGATTCATAACTAATGTGACCCAGTGGGCAGGTGCATGAAGCATTGCTTTCCTCACAGGGTCACAGGAGTTATGCAATCAACCCACTTCAGAATTGGATGACCAAGCGGGCAGGTGCGCGTGGCAGTGCTTTCCTCGCAATGTCACAAAGGTTGCCTGCTTAAAAAGAGGGGAAGGATTCATTGCCCTCTTGATTGGAGTACAGCCCAAGTTGATCTTTCTGGTAGGTGCGTGTGACATTGCTTTCCTATAAGATCAACCCAGCTGTGGGTCTCCTGCAGGCACTGTTTGAGGGTTCCAAAGAGTGTTTGAGGGTTACAAACTAAGATGACCCGTGGGCAGGTGAGCTGGAGTAGAATAACTTTCCTCACACGATCATCGAAGTTGTAACGATATCCCTAAAGTGGCATAGTAGAGCTTTTCTCCCACCCTGTCCCTCCATAATGCCGAGGTGGGGTCAGGTACTAGCCGAGATCCGAAGTTCAGAATCCTACCTCACTAGAGCCTGCAAGCTCCCACTACATGGTGCGAAATCTCCTCGCAACATGTGGTCTTCGTGGTGTTACGCTAATGACAACAGCTCTAGGGGAGGTTTTGCTGAACTCGGCGATGTCTCTTGGAGTCAGTTATCCCTATTTCTCAAGCTGTTTGGGAAAAAAGGAACACTTGAAAAGGTGTTAGTATGCAGTATTGAGATATGAAATAAAAACATATTCGATATAGAAATTTCAGGAAATGAATCGGTAATAAAGACAAACTAGCGCGCTTGCGTTTACTTCCATGATTGAAGGTGAGGCTCTTTTAGCCTATTTGCTCAAAGCCGGAGAGGGTGTCCAGCATGCCTTTATCTTTTCAGGCTTCGTTGGGGGATGTAAAGATCCTTTGGACGGCATCACCAAACTTTCCCTGCTTCATCATCCTCTCCACTAGTTGCTTAAGAGCTTTACAATCTTCTGTCAAATGACCCTTTCCTTTGTGATATTCACAATATTGATTAGAATCCCTGGATTTCTGGCATAGAGTCTGAGATGATTCCTTGGAACTTGCTTTGCTTTTCATGACACGGTCAAAAGTGCCTCTCCCAGCATGAGAGTACTGATCAGCGAGGTTGATTAGCTCTTGATATGTTTTTTATTTTCTGAGGGTGGCTTCGAAGTTGAACGGTCCTTCCTTTAATCCCTCAATTAGAGCAATTTTGTACACTTCTGGATTGGCTTCGTCAACTTCAAGAACCTCCTTCTGAAATCATCTGATGAAATGAGCGAGTGTCTCCTTCTCACGCTGTTTTGCCTGGAACAAAACTGACATATGTTTTTTCCTTTTCGCAGAAGCAGAAGTATCTTGCATTGTCCTCAAGTGATCCGGAGGATAAGCGACGAACTGAGGACCTGGTTTTCCAACCCGCAGAGGGGCTGCCGACTGCACAGACGAGTAGGATGCTGGGCGATTTTGCGAGTAGGCGCGCGGATAGGGCCGCGGGTAGGCTTGTACTCCTTGCGGACAAGCAATTGGATTAAAAGGCGGACTGTCCACTGCGGGCGCTGAGTCGACGAAGGAGACCGGTGTTGGTGCAGACTGCGAGTCTAGCCGCTTGACAATAGCTCCCAAGACATCGTATACCGCGGCGAACTGCAAACCGACGACATGAGAAATTTGTCAGTCTCTTGTGCTAACCGCACGACTTCTTCCCAAAGGGGATCCTTGTCGGGTTGAACGTCAAGTTTAGCGGTCTGGCGATCTGACATTCTGCCCGCAGACTTCAAAAAATGGCTTGATCTGAAGGCCGCGTGTTAACTGTTGATGCACGAAAACGCAAAGGGAGTCGAGCACCACCAGCTAACGGTTCGAGCACAAGGGAGAAGAAGGGAGAGGAGAGACTGCAAGTCGTTATCTACTGAGCGGACGAGAGAAGAAAGAACAGTCGAGTTGTGAACCACGACTACACCCGACTTCGCCTGTCGCGGCCTGAATGCCTCTCTTGCGACGGGCCTTCCTTTGATTAAAAGTGAGAGTTACAACTTGCTAATACACATTTACAACAAAGCAATAAAGGGTACAAAAAGGAAGCTGGAGGCTAAGGAAGAAGAATGCCAGAGGAGGCCGCGCAGACTGAAGAGCGAAGCCGGCAGGCCGCGTGACTAAGGTGCAGAGAGGGATGTAGACTGAGAAACGGAGTCCGCAGGAGCTGGGCTGGTTGGCAGACTTCGGTCGTGAGCACCTTGGAGATGACGAGAGACCTCCTCTCTATGAGAGGCATGGGGGGATATTTATAGGCTCGAGGAGGTAACGGTTGCGGTGACGTTACCCCCGGTGAGACGGTAATTTGAGCGAGATGGAGACGGAGTCCGCCGAGTCCGCCACAGGGCGCGCGGACTGGGACTTGGTACTGAAGCCGGAGCTGCTGTCGGTAAAATGGGAGACTCAGTGGCGGACTGTGATGCGGGTTCGCGGAGTCCGTCATTGCTGAGCTGGGGCTATCCGCCTACTGTTGTTGTGGCGGATGGTGGAGGACAAGCGGCGGACTACAAGAAGAATCCGCTGAGTCCGTCGCTGCTAAACTGAGCGTGCTGAAAAGGGGTGCGAGCAGGAGAGTGCCTGCGAAGTCCGGCGAGTCCGCACGAGGTTATGCGGACTGGGACTGATTTCTGGAGGGTCTGCTGCCTGGCGGGCTGGAAAGGGTCTGCCACCACTGACCGAGTCCGCACCAAGACTACGGATTGAGGTAGAAGTGTGTTACCACTGGCTGAGCTTGTGAAAGGCCTGCGGACTGAGGAGGAAGCGGGTGCTGCTGCCGAGAAGCTGATGCTGGCGAAGGGAAGGGCGGACTGCATATAGAGTCCGCCAAGCCCGCCGAGTCCGCGACTGCTGCAAAGCTGAGTCCGCTTACATTGAAGATGGAGAGCCTGGCTGTTGAGGCTGTTGGGCTTCACCAATGATGGAAGACTGGAAGTCTCGACCGCACTTCGAGTCCGTCCAGCTCGCGAGGAACTTGGACTCCTGCTGGTCTTCGCGGGTAGCCGTAGTTGGAGTCCGTGCTCTGCAGGCGGACTGGAGGAGTCGGCTGCCCATGCGGTTGGGTGAAGGGATATACGACCTGTTACCGGCCTAGGCGGATAGGTAGTTGAGTCCGGCAGAGAGGGACCTGCGGATACAACCTCGCGGTTAAGATGAAAAAGGGGGGCGGCCTACGGAAGCAGTCCGCGGACCCTGCCGACCAAGGGAAGGCACGTGGCCTGGGGGGTCAGACCGCTGAGATTGCGTAGCCTGAGTGGACAGAGAGTTCTGTCCGCCCAACCTAGGGCATCACGGCCTCTAGGAGGAACCCGGGGCAGGCCGCGATGAGAGAGCTGGCTCCCTTGGGAAGGATCGCCGATTTCGGCGTTAACACATTATGTCCAATATACCCAACAATCTCCCCCTATTTGGAGAAGTCATAATCCCACTTCAATGATATACACCACAATTCCAAATTAGAATAATTATGATGTATAAGAAAAATAATGAACAAAATATAAAGGAACACAACAATAATAATACAAATAACACCAAGTGCAACCAATTTTTTGTTTAAATTTGTTCAAAGATTACATTTTTTTAATTCTGTTACCCTGTTCTTAAAGCAAAATTACATAATGCCTTGAAAATATATTCTAAGAATCCTCTGGCTCTCTAATGACAACGTCTTTTCAAAATTGAATTTTAGCTTTGACTTCTGGCACTTTGTCATCAACCATTTTTCCTTTCCCTTGGCATTCTTGGATTTAGTAATTTCTTCTTGCTTGATTCTTTGTCTTTCATGATAATGATAGGGCTTGAGGAAATACATGCTGAGCTCTATTGAGTCAGCTGGAATCTTCCTTGCCTTCAAATCTTTACTGAATTTCTGGATGATCTCCTGCTACTTTGTGTGCTTGTCCCACTCTTACTTTGAATAACATTTCCCCTGTCAGCTGCATTATTATTGATTGCTTTCCATGAAGTAAGTATAATTGATCTAGATTTTGGACTCCATTGCTCAAAATATGGCTTAGCTCCAGCTTGCTCCCTGAATCTTTTCTTTGATAGTTGAGCTTCTTTTTTCTTTAACAATGCAGAATCAGTCATCTCCACCTCCTCACATACTACATTCTGAATATGTGGTGGAGGATTGTACATGGACTGGACAGCAGTTTGAATAGCTTCAAAAGGAGCTGGTTGGCAACCAGACTCAACAGTTTGGTCTCCATCATAACATATTGGAGGATGGACTAGAGTGTCTCTGATGCTATTTGAGATCCAAGTAGCATTCTCAGAGCTTGACTTTATCATCACTCTCTTCCCCTTTATGATTTCTCTTTCAACATGATCTATTAGGTAATTCTTGTGAAATTTTACTTGACCATCTAGATAATTGATTCATGTGGATAAAGAATTTTTTGCTTTGAGCAGATGTTCATCCAATTCTTTGTGAGATGCTTTCACTTCCTCAACCAAAGAGGTTTTGTGAGTAGATAGCTGTGTTTCAATCTCATTTGAAGTAGAAGTTTCTACGCTTCTAAAGTAATAGTCTGCTCAGCGAGCTTGACGAGTGAAGCATTATTCAATTCAATCATGTTTTCATTCATCCTATTTTGATTCTCAAGGACATAGCCTTGTTTGACAGCTATCTCATGTAACGTCCCGAATCGCACTAGTCCCCTCGTACGTGTTTTTGAGTCAGGAGAGCTGACTTGGGTTCAGGGGGCGTGCTGACTGAAGGATCAAGCGCATAACCAACTGTTCCAAAAGCCCGGACTGCACATGAATTCTAAGTTTGCACTTTGGAAGGCAAGGATTAGACTGTACATGAATTCTATTGATGAGGACTTTAAGTATGAGTTTAAAGCACTATGTTTAGAGTTATTAAAATCTGAGAAGGAAATCATTTCTATCAGAAATCAATTATCTGAACACAGTACCTTAAAATCAGATAACCTCAAACTCTCTGAGGAGTTGGAGTGCTGCAGGGAGCAGATAGCTTCACTGAAAAGTGAGCTATCAGAGGCCAAAAAGCTTGAAGAATCTCTTAATGGGAGAAGCATCAAGCTAATGGACATCACAAGCACAGTGAACTCTATATTCAATAGTACACTGGGCTTGGGTGCTTCATCTAGCCAACCTATAGTACTAACAACCCCAATTAAATTTATCTCTGATAAAGGCAAGGGAGTTGTAAAGGTAGCTAGGAAAAATTCTGACTTAACTAAGAAAACCAAGGTTCAACAGAAATCGTCGAACGGAGCTAGACGATCGCCGAACGGAGATCAACGATCTCAGCCAAAATCGTCAAACTCAGGTCGACGATCTCTAAACCCTGAACTCTACCACAGCCGATCGTCGAACGGAGCTCGACGATCTGACCCAAGATCTTTGAACTCAGCTCCATGATCGTCGAACAGAGATCAGAGCTTTGAAAACCTTTTCAAGGGTAAATCAAAATCCAAACCTAGGGGTCCTTCATCCCAAAGCTTTAACCCTTATACTGAATGGATAATACCTCCAAAGAGATATCATCCTGAAGGTTATAAGAGTCAAACAGGGATGTTATTTATTTCTGAATTTAAAGGTTATCAACCTAGGCCTAATGTAAACTGGGTCAAAAACAAGTAAATTGCTTTATGTGCAAGTGATGACCTATCCAACATCAAACCAGCAATGGTATTTGGATAGTGGGTGCTCCAAGCACATGCCAGGGAGCAAGGACAACTTCACATTCTTTAAAGCCAAGCTTGGACCCAAAGTCATATTTGGTGATTCAAACTTTGGACTGACAAAAGGATATGGTGCAGTTCAGATTGGCACAGTGACATTCAAGAAAGTAGACTATGTGAATGGACTGAAGCACAACTTGATCAGCATCAGTCAGCTATGTGATGAAAGCTACCAAGTGACTTTCAACAAATCCTTATGCACGATCAAATCAGAGGACAACACAGCTGTGTTGACAGGTAAAAGGAAAGGTAACATCTATTTAGTAGACTTTCTTTCAACATAAGTAGATATTTGCTTGTTTAATTCTATTAGTAGACCTAATGAGCTATGATATAAGAGACTAGGGCATATAAACCTTAGAACCATTGCTAGGCTATCCAAGGACAACCTTGTTAGAGGACTACCTTCTGGCCCCTACAAGAAGGAAGGACTCTGCAGGGCTTGTCAATTAGGCAAGTAAACCAAAAATAGTTTCAAGTCACTTAATAAGAGTGATTCACCTAGGATTTTGTATCTGTTACACATGGATCTTTTTGGACCCATTACAGTATAAAGCTTAGGAGGGAAATCCTACACTTTAGTGGTTGTAGATGACTTCCCTAGATTCACATGGGTGTTCTTTCTGAGGAAGAAGTCTGATACCTTTAAGTGTTTGACAGAGTTTCTCAAATACATACAGACTGAGTTCAATACTCAAATTGCCCTAATTAGAAGTGATCATGGGACAGAGTTTGATTCTCTTCTTATGTAAGAGTTCTGTCAGAGTGAAGGGATCAGGCACACTTTCTCAGCTCCTAGAACTCCTCAACAAAATGGGGTAGCTGAAAGGAAAAAATAGAACCCTTATTGAATCTGCCACTACATTGTTGTCAGATGCTCACCTTCCTCTATCCTTTTGGACAAAGACAGTGAACACCTCCAACTATGTGCTGAACAGAAGTTTAATACATAAACTGAAGGGCAAGACTCCCTATGAATTACTCAAAGGGAAGAAACCTAAAGTAGATTATTTTAGAATTTTTGGTTGTATCTGTTATATTCACAATAATGACAAAAAAATATTTAGCAAAATTTCAAGCTAAAGCTGATGAATGAGTGTTTCTGGGATACTCCATGATCAGTAAGGCTTATAGGGTATATAATAAATCAACTCTCAAAATTGAAGAATCTTTTCATATATCTTTTGATGAAACTAACATGTCTTTCAAGGAGAAGAATACTTCTACCATAGAACCTTTATAGGTACACTCTCTTGCAGAAGACTTAAACAGGTTACAAATCATTCAAAAAGAGGAAAGCAGTGAAGATGAAGAAGACATTCAACATCTTGAAGTGAAACATCTTGAAGAGCCAGTTGTTGTACCACCAGAGGAAACAACAACACAGGTTAGTGAACAATCAACACCCCTTGTTGATTCAGTAACATCAAGAGACCATCCAATTTCCCAAATGATTGGAGACATCTCAGCTGGTGTGCAAACCAGAAATCAGATCAACCAAAACCTGATGCACACTTGCTTTCTTTCTCAAATTGAACCTCAATCCATTCAAGATGCAGAGCAAGATCCACACTGGATCATTGCAATGCAAGAAGAGTTGCATCAATTTGAAAGGAACAAAGTATGGGAACTGGTACCAAGGCCTAAGGATCACTCCATTGTTGGAACAAAGTGGGTGTTCAGAAACAAATTGGATGATCAAGGAGTAATTGTAAGGAACAAGGCAAGGCTAGTTTCTCAAGGGTACTCTCAAGAAGAAGGAATAGATTATGACCAGACTTTTGTACCAGTTGCAAGGTTGGAGGCTATAAGAATCTTCTTAGCATATGCAGCACACAAAGGTTTCAAAGTATACCAGATGGATGTAAAGAGTGCTTTACTCAATGGAGATATCAAAGAAGAAGTCTATGTTAGACAACCTCCAGGTTTTATCTCTTCAACTCATCCTGATTATGTTTTCAAGTTGCATAAAGTATTATATGTTCTAAAGCAAGCTCCTAGAGCATGGTATGAGACCCTAGCATGCTTTCTTCTGAAAAATGAGTTTATAAGTGGTAGAGTAGACCAAACTCATTTTGTTAGAACCCATAAGTCCCATACCCTACTAGTATAAATCTATGTAGATGATATTATCTTTGGTTCTACTGATTCAAATTTGTGCAGAAGGTTCCCAACCTAATGCATTCTAAATTTGAAATGAGTAGCATGGGTGAGCTATCCTTCTTTCTAGGATTGCAAATCAAGCAACATGCTGAAGGCATATTTATTTCTCAAACCAAGTATGTAAAAGAATTGGTTAAGAAATTTGGTATGTTTGAAGCATCATGCATGAAAACACCTATGCCTACTAATGCTGTATTAGATGCTGATGAACATGGGAAACCTGTTCATCAGACAACATATAGAGCAATGATTGGCTCTTTATTGTACCTTATAGCTAGTAGACCTGACATAATGTTTGCTCCATGCATATGTGCTAGATTCCAAGTGAGCCATAGAGAGTCACACCTAACCTTAGTAAAAAGGATTCTCAGGTATGTAAAAAGTTGTCCAAATCTAGGTCTCTGGTATCCAAAAGATTTAACATTTGACTTAACTGGATTTTCTGATACTGATTATGCTGGATGCAG
This sequence comes from Platanthera guangdongensis, assembly GCA_039583875.1. Taxonomy (NCBI): domain Eukaryota; kingdom Viridiplantae; phylum Streptophyta; class Magnoliopsida; order Asparagales; family Orchidaceae; genus Platanthera; species Platanthera guangdongensis. Next base: position 94,483,827 of record CM077148.1, read on the forward strand.
AATAGACAGGAAAAGCACCAGTGGAACTTGTCAGTTTCTTGGTGACAGACTTGTCTCCTGGTTTTGCAAGAAACAAACATCTGTGTCAACTTCAACTGCTGAAGCTGAATATATGGCTGCAGGTTGTTGTTGTTCACAAATCTTGTGGATTCAAAACCAACTCCTAGATTATGGCTACAACTTGGAGAAGTCAAAAATATTTTGTGATAATACCATTGCTATTTCTATAGCCCAAAATCCAGTCCTCCATAGTAGGACAAAACACATAGAAATTAGGCATCACTTTCTAAGGGATAATGTTGAGAAAAATAAAATTGAACTTCAATATATCCCAACTGATTTGCAAAGGGGAGATATTTTCACCAAACACTTGGATGAAAAGAAACACACCTTCTTCCTGAATCAGTTAGGAATGTTAGATGGAGGAAGTCTAAAATAAGATCCAAGATTTAAAAACTCAAAAAATTGACCAAGACTAGACAAACTTCTTGATTTTTCTAGTGTATAAGAGTGTTTCTGATCTTTGATTTGTGCTTGACAATTTTCCCCCCGATCGTCGAATGGAGATCGACGACTTCCGAAATCATCGACTAGAGTTCAGCGCTTCTCAGATAGTGCTCAACTATCTTTTTTAGGTCAGCAATCGTCGAACGAAGCTCGACGATTTTGTTTTCTGAACTATCGTCGAACGGAGCTCGACGCTCTCCAATATCGTCGAACGGAGATCGATGCTATTGATGACCTTTCAGTTTCCTTTAGAAGCCTAGTTCGTCGAACAGAGTTCAACGATCTTTCCTTTTCTGCGTCGAACCCTAATATAAAACTCTTTTTTTGGCCGTCGTTCTCCCTTGCGCTTTCATACTTTCTGCAAAACTTTTCTTTCCCTCCAAACTTCTCTACATTTGGTCGTTTGTTTGTTAGTTTTTGCAGGAATAAATGGTCGTCTCAGTTGCAATCCTGGCCGCGATGAAATTTGATGCAGGTTTTGACATAGACATGGACTCATTCAATAACAGCGATCAAATTTTCCAGGACATTATGAACCTATTCAAGGAACAACAGCTAGTTACAATAATGAATACCAGGATAAAATTAGCTGCAGATGAGATCAAAGACTGGGTGTATACTGCCCATAACTTGTATCAAAATACAGTAATTGGAATAATTTCAGGAACACAGGTATCCCTAACACCGGCTGCTTTGACAGAGATTTTTCAATTGAAATCTGGAGAAGAGTCTGTTGAACTTTCTGGAGAGGAATTTTTTGCGATGCTTGAAAGGATGGGTCATTCAGATGCAAACCCTAGCAAGCTGCTGAAGAAAAATCTATCTGTGGAGTACAGATTCTTAGCTGATGTGGTTGGAAAGGTACTGTTGGCCAAACACTCAGCTCATGATACAATCTCCAGGTATCAGCTCTGCTTGATGGGTGCTCTTGTGGATAAGAAATAATTGAACTGGGGAGAAGTCTTCTTTGACCTAATCAAGAAGAAAATCAACAAAAATTTTGTTAATTATGGGAGAATATTAGGGCTGTTTCTTCAAAACAGATGCCCTGCCCTGCTAGTTTCAAATGGGATGCACATCAATGCCTCCAAGAGGCTCACCTGTGCCCTGTTTGGCAAATAGGATAGGCAAATAGTGAAGCCCAATAGGCCCTCTGCATCTACTACTTCAGGCACAAGGACTACTGCAGTCACTTCCCCTCAAGTCTCTACCCCTGCAGAAGACTTGCCTGTTTCTTCTCCTCCTCCTCCACCTCCTATTTCATCTACACCAGTCACATCCACAATCACCATTTCCACCCCATCTCCAACTTCAATCCATTCTCCAACACCACAATTCGCAGAAGAAACTTTCCATCCTCTACATCAATATCCTCACCTAGAGATTGACTCATCATCTCACATTCCATCTTTCAATCTTATAGATGATTCCTTTATGGATGATTCTCCCTCATCCCCAGCTGAGCCACCATCTTCATCCACATCTTATCAACAACTTCTGTAAGATATCATTGCACAACCATCTTTCACACCATCCATTTCCATTCCATTGCCTTCTATTTCCACAATTCCCATCTCTCAACCTTCATTTCCACCATCCACTAGTTCTCCTCCAACATCTCCTGCTGCCTCACCTTCAATTCCTACCTCTACTCAAGTTCATCTCGAGCAAGTAGATATTCCAGCTCTAGCAGACAGGCTCTATGAGCTGCTAGCTCCCAGGATATCACTCTTGATGGAGACATCCTTAGCTCCTCTTCTAAAAACAGTCCAAGAACTTTCTGCCAGGCTCTCCTCTCTTCTTCCTTCTCAGGCAATCCCTTCTAATGGGTGCCTTGATCCAGTCCTGACTGAATCTAGGCAGGGGGAGATGCCTCATGAAGCTAATAGATTGCCTGCTGCTGCTCCTCCTACTGCTGTATCTTCAGTCCAAGCCTCAACAGATCCAGTTGCAGTTATCACAGTGGACCTCAGGTCACTGTTATTAGATTTTGATTCTATTTATTTCAGCTGTCTTCCAGAGCACACTGTAGTCCAGTAATTTGAGGATCTCTCTAAGGCCATTGTGCCCATCTCCAGCTATGATACCAGCTTAATAAGCTCCTATATAAATTCCCTATATACTACTGAGCCTTCTGTTTCTATTGATCTTACTGCTGCTGCTCCTAATGCAAATGTTGCTGTTTCTGTTAGTTCTGATGTTGCTGATGGTTTAGTTTCTGAGGACATACATATGACAGAGGCACTTATTTTTGAGCCTACTGTTACTACTGCTAATGCTCCTTCTGTTACTGCTGCTGTACCTTCTATTTCTGAAAGTGTTGTTGCTGAAAGTGCTGTATCTGAACCTGATGTTGTATCTGAATCTGCTGCTATAACTTCTTCTGCCAGTATTGCTTCTACTCCTTCTCCTGCTGTTACTGCTGTTACTATTGCTATTTCTGATGTTTCTCCTGCTCAATCTCAACAACAAAAAGAATACCTCAAAAGGATTGATGCATTATATGATGATCAAAGCTCAGAAAGTGATCAGTATAGGACTGACTCAGATGACTCCTCTGCTACAATTGCAAGGAAAAGGAAGGCCAGAAGCAAGGCTATGAAAAGGGTTCCTCCAGCCAAAGTTAAAGACACAAATGATATTCCTTACTACATTCTGCATAACTGTCATATCACAGAACATTGGATGCAATATTCCAAAAATCAACTAAAAGCTATGAAGAAAAAGAGAAAATATTATAAAGGACCATCCCAGTTCCATCATCCTCCTCCTGCTCCTTCACCAGGTGCAGGTGCAAGTGGAAGCTCTGCATCTCAACCATCTGCCAGAAGCCAATCCTCCTATCAATCTCAAGGAAGATCCCAATACAGAGGAAGTCAATCTAGAGGCTATCAGTCAATGAGAGGAAATTACAGAGGAAACCAAAGAGAATTTCAAGTTTATTCCAAAGGACATTCCAGGCAACATCCATATTCAAGGGAAGGACAAGCTTCCACTGATACTACTTCAGGTCCCTTTCCTTACAAGCTGAAAGAGTTAGTCTCCTCCAGAGCTCCTCCAGACAATCCTTCAAATAGATATGAGCCTCCAGTTCCTTTTGAGGATCCAAAAAATAATCCTACTTCATGGACGGCTAGAATGAAAGAATTAGCTGCTCTGGACCAGATCAAGAAAGCCAGAGAACAAGGCAAAGACACTTCCAGTATCACTACCTTATCAGATCAAAGGAGGAAGGAACTTGAAAGATACTCTTCCAGTAAGTTCTTTGATTCAGAAAGCTACATGAAGCTGCACCCTGAAGCTGTAGTGCCCAGGCCTAAGCAACAAACCTCTTTAGGTGCAGCTGATGACAGGAGATCTAAGAAAGAAGCTCTCAATCCAAACAGAGAAATAGTCCTTATAAAGAGCAAGGAAAAAGAGTAATTCTGTAAGGTGACAGTTATTTTGATTTCTGAACTATCTGTGACAATGTCTGTGATTCTGCAATGTTTTGTTTATTGCATTTATGCTTTATATGTTTTTATTTCCTCAAATATTTGTAAATAGTAATCCTAACCCGAAGAGGGGGAGATTGTTGGAACACCCTATTACTGATTTGGGCAAGGATCACTATGTCTCTTAGGAAACCTGTTTTGACCTCATTGTATAGATCTAAAGGTCAATTAGAATTGAGTCTAAGGGTTAGTACTTAGGTTTGAAAGCTGCCCTCAAGACTAGGTTTTTTCAGTTTTGGAGACCAAGTCATTTCGTCGAGCTCAGTACGACGAATTGTCGAACTCCATTCGACGATCGTTGAGCTCACTTCGACGGATCATCGAACTCTATTCGACGATCTCTGAGCTAAACTTCAACAAGTATTCGAACTCCATTCGATGATATTCGAGCTCAGATCGACGATCTTGACTCCAGTTTGATTCTCTATCTCTGAGCTCAGTTCGACGATAGTTGAGCTTAGATCGACGATCTCTGTTTCTGTTTAAGTTCAATCTCTGAGCTCAGTTCAATGATAGTGGAGCTCAGTTCGACGTTTTTCTGAAGAGTTAGATGTTTTTCAAGATTCAAATCCAGACAGTTGTGGAATTATTCTCAGCATTTAATTCAGAGATCTTGTAGCCGTTTTTAATTAATCTGGAGCAAGTTTCAAGGAATTTTCAAGAAATGTTTTGTTGGACTTTCCTCCAGAAGATAAATTGCAATTAAGGAAGTCATTTATTGACAGGCTAACGGCTATCTTGGACAAAGGATCATTTTTATTCAGATGAAAGGAATAAAAGACATATTCATTCTCTGCAACAAAGAACAATAACAACTTCTGCAACAACTCTTACAACAACAATTACACAAGAGAAAGAGAAAGAGTTGCAAACATTCTCAGTCTCAAAGATTCATACAAGAACACATCACCAAAGGAGATCAACTAACTGAAATTTTCAGATCTCTCTTGATTCAAGTGTTCAAAGGCCATCATCATTCAAGACTCCAGACACCTCACATTTTAGTTGCTGCTGAAATCATCTTTTGCTGGAGATCAAATCATTTGAAGACCTAACACCCTACTGCAAAGCTTCACTTCCTGAACAACTCAAGATCTCAGGGGAAGCTTTGACAACATCCACTATCTTCTCTCTGACTGTTGACAGAGAAGATCTTCTCATCCCTCTCTCAATCTCTCTCTGTTGTAAAGGGTTCTTCAAACTCCCTTCAAAAGTTTGTGTTTGGTTTCTGAGACCTTATCAAAACTCAGTGGTGGCAAGACACCTGATCAAAAAATCTGGTTTGGTTTTTGAGCACCTTATCAAAAGCTCATTGGTGCACAGGACACCTGATCAACTCATCCTGCAGTGGATTCCTACCTAGGGTGGTAGAAGAGTGGATGTACCCAGGTTGATTGGGGAACCACTATAGCTCCTTGTGTCATCCGGTTACTTGTCTTTCTTTTTGTTTCTGGCCGTGGTTTGTGATTAGATTGCTTTGTAGATTGTGATTGCTCTGTGATTATTCTGTGTTTAGATTTACTGTTTATTATTAGCTTCCCTGTTCACTTAGTAACACAACAACAGTTGTAAAAGGTTTTTAGCAAGCACCATACTCTATTTACCCCCCTCTAGAGTATATCAGATCTAACTTGCACTTTCACTGACAACTGGGCAGCACATATGAAAAGGAAGAGAAATCAGTCAAGCATGGGATACAGGTAGAGACACGGGCGTGTACCTACTCGTGTGGGAGAGGCCAGCTCTCGAGTCGATGACTCGAGAATGTCCAGAGAAGGACACGGGTAGTGACACGGGCATGTCACTACTCGTGTGATGTGACACGAGTAGATACACAGGCTTGTCCCTAGCCGTCTGTGTGTGTCGAGATTGACGAAACTAGTCGAGATCGACGAAGTGTATCCTGAGCAGTAATACTGGTAGAGACATGGGCGTGTCACTACCCGTGTGTATGTCGAGTGGGACTCGACGAAGCGTGTCGAGATCGACGAAGTGTGTCGAGATCGACGAAGTGTATGACACGGTTAGAGACACGGGCGTGTCCCTACCCGTGTGTGTGTCGAGTTGGACTCGATGAAGCGTGCCGAGATCTACGAGATGTGTTGAGATCGTATGATACGGGTAGCGACACGGGCATGTCCCTACCCGTGTGTGTCGAGTTAAACTCGACAGAGCGTGTTGAGATCGATGAACTACGTGTCGAGATCGATGAATTGTATGACATGGGTAGAGACACGGGCGTGTCCCTACCCGTGTGCCGTTGTGTCGAGTTAAGTTCGTCGAAAAGTATCCCGAGAAGGACACGGCCAGGGAATACGGTCGTGTCATGTGGACACGGGTTGGGACATAGGAGTGTCCCTACCCGTGTCGAGTATTGAACCGACACGAAAACCATCGTTGCCGTTTCGCCCAAGTAGGACACGTGTAAGGACACGGGCGTGTCCCTACTAGTGTAACTTTATATATATAAAGGGAAATGAAAACCCTAGCCATTTTCATGCTCATTTCATCCCCTATTTTCTGAGAGAAACACCTGTTGAGAGAAGGAAGTTGCTGTAGCTAATTCTAGAGGAGGAGATCCGCCGCCGCCGTGAAGGAGAAGATGCCACTGAGAAGCGTTACACGATCCATGGCCGAAAATAGTGGAAACACCGGAAATGAGGTGAGCTTCCTCCCCTCTCCCTTGGTGCTAGATCTGTAGATATCTAGGTGAGATTTCGACTCAAAAGAGTCTAGACTAGTGAGATGGTGATTTCTCTAGGAAGAGGTCGTCTTATGGATTGCGCTCTAAGGCTAGTTGTGTCTTCAACCTCTCCAACCTTCTATGTGAAGATGGGGGATGGTTTCGTGAAGAATCATGGCCTCATGAGGGTGAATAAGGGTGGAGGAATTTCTGGAGGTGAGTTTGGAGGATCGACTTGAGGAGGAAGATGAACCGATGCCGTTCATTCCTCTTTAAGATGCGTGCAGAATCTGTGTTCTGCGCGCAGTAATAGTCTTGGCCATTTTCTGATGTGATATATTTAGACATAGGCTTTCGACTAAACACGAAAGTTGAAGCCCTTAAAAATACCTTTCCAACGAGTGGTTGCACGTCTTCATGAGAAGTGTGTAGCCACGGGAACGTCTGAACGAACATGACATCCGATAAATCCTGCATGCAGAAATTGTGTTCTATATGCTGCGGAGTTCAAGGCTGATTTCAAGTTTGATACTTTTGAATCTGGGTTGTGGTCTGAACTTAATGTTGTAGCCCATGGAAATACCTTTCCATCGAGGGGTTACACATCTTCACCGGTTTCATGTAGCTTCGGGAATCTCCGGTTGAAGTTGTTGTCCAGATTTATTCTGCACTTACATTCTCGATTTTTATATAATATGAATTTGGATTCGGTGGAATTAATGTTGCAAATTTAACTAGAGATTTTGATGAACTATTTTATGTTAACCACCGTAGTGCTATGAATGATGAAGATTACTAATTGGATTTTATATAACTGAATTGTGAAGCAAGCTTATTTGAACAAGGTTACTTGTTAGAAATTGGTAGACTATTATTTATGCGCATTATGTTATATTATGTTGAAATCATTTGGAATGACATATAAAAAGATAAACTATGACCATGAGTATATTTGAGGGTTGGGATGAAACTTAGTAGTCCAATACTTAGAGCGTAGTCTCCCTACGGGTAGTATTGTGGAGGGATGTAAGTGCGGTGTTGACCTTCACTAGTTGGGTTTGAGTTGAGATGAGGTATAAATAGATGGTTGGGTTGTGTCCTCGTGCTTACTTCCGAGGCCCCTTCCATACCACAGTGATGTGAAATTTGCATGCGGTGTGAGTTGACACGCGGTGTCGTAATCCTGGGTTAAGGATAATGTGGCAGGTCTACGGGCTCGCCGATCGTCACACCGACGGGAGTTAACAGTTAGACTTTGGGTGGTTGGGCTGTGTCCTCGGTGTTCACATCCCGAGGCCCCTTCTGTGCCAAGTGAACGTTTGGGCTGTGTCGTCGTGCTTTCTTCCGAGGACCCTTCTGGGTCACACCAGGCCAGTTCGAGACGTGTTCTCGGTGCACATCTACTCGAGACCCCGCTAGGCCATAGTACGCATGGGCTCCGCAGCTGTGTTCTTAGCGTTGAGGCATACGGAGGCCTAGGTGAAGTAGTGTGGATACCCGCCTAGTAGTAGAGATGCCCGCTCTACTGTCACCGCCTGGCCACGACGGTTGATGCCTGAGAGGTTAACTACCTGCTCTAATAGTGGGAACTACTAGTCTATGTTGACATAGCGTTTGCAAGGTGTGATCATGGGTGAGTCATTCCATAACATACATACCATTACATAGCATGTTGAATTCTGTGAAGTGAAAGTGGGTGAATGGAAGGCTTGGGAAACCTATCCGTGCGGACTACGCGGACAGGGTTGGCGGACTGCTAGGTCGGCAGGGATGTTGCAGGCGGTTTGCTCTGTGGCGGCCTGGGCGGTCTGTTCACGCGGACTACGCGGACAGCAGTGGCGGTCTGACAGGCCAGTGTATGCTCAGCAGGCGGTTGTCTCCCAGAATGTAACCGGGCGGATAGGAATGCTATCCGCGGAGTCCGGCATGAAGCAGACTGAAGAACTGGAGCTCGGCAGACCGGTTTGGCAGTTGCCTTGGTCTTGCTCCAGTGGAGCGACAAGTGGTAGTCGCGGAGACCGCCGGTCAGCGCGGACAGAAACTGGAGGTCGCCCAGTATAGCGGGCTAGATGCAGTGTCCGCCAGTAAGTGCGGACTGGCCCTTGCGGCCAGTGGGCTGGACTTGGTGGGAATTGAACCAAGTCCAGGAGGCTCAGTCCGGGGAGATCGCGCAGTGGAGCGCGGGCTGGTTTCTCAGTCCGCCAAGCATAGTAGAAGTGCTTTGCATTGTTTGCTAGCTTGGGGAAATGCGGACTGGAGAATTGCTTGTGCAGGAGCGTGCGGACTGGAGCTGGAGTCCGCTGAGTCCGGTTAAGCCTTGTGATGAGGTTATGGACTCAGGAGTTGCGGACTGGAGTCTGCTGTTAGCGGACTGGATTGGCGTGTCCGCTAAGTCCGGAGGTGCCTTGGAGATGAGGTAATGGACTTGGGATATGCGGACGGAAGCCGGGTGTCCGCTGAGTCCGGCAGGTGCCTTGATGGCGAAGCTGCGGGCTCGGGTTTTGCGGGCTGATGCCTTGTCCGCAGAATGGCGGACACGGCTGTTGTGGAGTCCGGCTGTGGTGGTCCTGGCTTGGTCTCTGGCGGCAAGACGGGCTGGATATTGGAGTCCGGCCTTGGAGAAGCTGGGGCAGACTGGCTATCTGCACAGGAGCGGCGAACTGGAATGTGTGTCCGCGGGCTGGCGGACACACTTGTTCTAGCTGCGGGTTGTGGCGGTGATCCTATCGGCTAGGGCGGTGACCATACTCATCGTCGTGCCTATAAATAGGACCCATGTCACATCAGGAAAAAAAGGAACCTAGACCGAAGTAAGTGAACAGTAATTGAGCTCGCGTAAGTTGCTGCGGTCTGGACTTTGTGTCCGCGCGGATAGAGAGTTGACCCGGTTGTGCTGTGCAGGTTGTGCGGATAGTGCTGGAAAGCCAGGACTTGGCTCTGATTGCGGTCAGGGACAGTGCGGACTCTGCGGTTAAGCAACAAGCGGTAAACAGCAGGTCGCAGATAGCGACCAGGCGCTCTTCTCTTTGGCGACTTGGTTCGGGGTTCAGGAAGTCGCCTGCTTCAGGCGGACTGTTCCATTCGGTGGCGCAGCTTGTGCGGTCTGGCGGCTAGGCGACCTCGCGGTCAGGCGGCCTGCAGATCGGCGGTGAAGAGCTAGCATTAGAGGGGTGAGTCCTCGCGGCTTGGGTTGCGGTCTGGCGACCTGGCGGACTGAGCGGACTCCACAGCAGTAGGTCGGCGGCTTGGTGATTGAGTCCGCGCGGCTTGTTTTTTGTTCTTGTCTTTGTAACTGTCTCTGCTCTCCAAGTGTTGGGTTTTGGTGAAGCATGTCTCGCCATGTATGTCTTGCTGTGTAAAGAAGTTTGCTCTTGATCAATAAAGAAGCTTGTGCTGCATGTGTTGCTGGTTGTTACTACTTTGTTGAGATAACCCCTGCTAACTCCACGATCCGGGAAAACTTTCAACATTATAAGTGGGCGTTTTCTCCTTCGGTTTGTTGAGTTTTCAACAGGGTATCCAAGGGGGCGTCTGCGGTTTGTTGAATTTTATCATGGTATCAGAGGGAGGTTGTTGGAGTGGTCAAGCAGTGCTCAATGGAAGTAGTTGCTCTTCTGAAGAGGAAACCAGTGGTAGAACCATGGCAGTGGAGGATGCAAGTTGTCTTGGTATTGATCTTCTTACAGAGGCGAACTGTGAACGGTGGAAGTCCTGTATGAAGAGCTTTGTTGGAACACCCTATTACTAATTTGGGTCAGGATCACTATGTCTCTAGGAATCTGTGTTTGACCTTCTGTATAGCTTAATAGGTCAATTAGAATTGAGTCTAAGGGATCAGGAGTCTAGGTTTGGAAGCTGCCCTGAAGACCAAGTTTTTCTGGAGACTAAGTCCAAATCGTCGAGCTCAGCACGACGTTTCGTCGAACTCCGGTCGACGATCGTCTAGCTCAACTTCGACAGATCGTCGAGCTCCATTCGACGATCGCTGAGCTCAAACCTCATAATATCGTCGAGCTCCACTCGACGATCGCTGAGCTCAGGTCGACGATTTTGACTCTGCACTGGATCCTTATCTCTGAGCTCAGTTCGACGATCTTTGAGCTCAGATCGACGATTTCTTTGCTGCTTGCGTTTTCCAGTTCGCTGAGCTCAGCTCGACGATAGCAGAGCTCAGTTCGACGATTTCAGTTATCTTTCAGAATTCAAATTTAAATCAGATAGAAGTTATTCTGCATTTAATTCAGAAGATCTGCCAGCCGTTTTCATTTACTCCTGGAGCAACTTTCAAGGGATTTTTCAAGGAACAAATCAGTGGACTTTCCTTTAGAAGAAATTATGCAATTAAGACTATAATCAATGCAGACCAATGACTATCTTTGACAGAGTGATATTCTATTCTGGCACAGAGAATAATAGACAGAATGTTTTTGAATGAAATAGAGAAGAAATAGAGAGATTGACAAGAAGAGGACACACAACTCAGAATATATAGACTCTCTCAATCTTCTGTCAACAAGAATTCTGAAGAACACTTCTCAAAGAGATCAAGTTTTCAAAAATCATCAGATCTCTTCAGCTCTCAAGTGTTCAAGGCCAACATCATCTCAAGACTCCAGACACTCAACATTTCAGCTTGCTGAAATCATCCTTTGCTGGAGATCTATCTTTGAAGGCCTATCACCCTCAAGCAAAGCTCTTCTGCCTGAAGATCAAGGACTCAGGGGGAGCTTTGACATCAATCCACATAGTCTTCTCAGTTGCTTGAGAAAGAGAAGACTGCTATCACTCTCTCACCCCCACTCTGTAAAGGGATTTTCAAACTCCCTTCAAAAGTTTGAATCTGGTTTTTGAGCACCTTGTCAAAAGCTCATTGGTGGCAAGACACCTGATCAAAAAATCTGTTTTGGTTTTTAAGCACCTTATCAAAAGCTCATTGGTGCCCAGGACACCTGATCAACTCATCCTGCAGTGGATTCCTACCTAGGGTGGTAGAAGAGTGGATGTACCCAAGTTTGGGGATCCACTATAATTCCTTGTGTCATCTGGTTTTGCATGTTTTCTTTTTGTTTCTGGCCTAGATTTTCTTGTGCTTAGTTTCTGCATAGCTTAGTCTGTGATTAGTTTTATTTCTGCTTCCCTGCTTACACTCATTACAACAATTGTTGTAAAGCTTTGCAAAAGTTTTTCTTTGTGTTTTAAAAAGCACCATATACTCTATTCACCCCCCTCTAGAGTACATCAGATCTAGTTTCCCCTTTCAATTGGTATCAAAGCGAGGTTGGTTAAACATACCATACCTGATTGGTTGTACAGGCTAACACCTGAACCCCAAGATCCCAAACTAGATCCTTCTGTTATATTTTATTATTAGATTTTGTTTGCACAAATCATGGCCCAAAACAAAGACTATGCTAGCACCAGACCTCCAGTGTGCAATCTGTCAAAGTTTGCACTTTGGAAAGTAAGGATTAGACTCTACATGAATTCTATTGACGAAGACATTTTTAATTCTGTTTTGACAGTGTGTCCAAGACCTCCAGAGGGCACAAGCACAAATGCTGTTCCACCTCCATCAGGAACAGATGCTGACATCAAAAAGTGGAAAGTAGCTGATGCCAAGGCAATGAACATTTTAGCTCAGACAATGTCAGATGACATTTTTCAAAAAGTAGCTGAATGCAATTCAGCCAAGGAGATTTGGGACAAGCTCTCAGAAATTGTCTCAGGCTCAGCTGATGAGAGAAAGGACAGAAGATCCCATCTCATCTCCCAATATGAGAACTTCAAGAAGGGAGAGACTGAGTCAGTGGGAGACATGTACAACAGACTGAGTCTAATTGTCAGTGAACTGAGGACATTAGACAAAGAGATCTCACTGATAGAACTTAATGACAAGATCCTAATGTGCTTCCCCAGCACTTGGGATTCAAGAATCTGGCCAATTAAAGATGCCAGAAGTCTGAATGAGATAACCACTGAAGCCTTGTTGGGTAAGCTCAAATCTTATGAGCTACTCATCAAGAACAGAGAGGAAGAACAGAAGGCTGCCTCACCAGCCACAAGAAAGGAGAAGACTATAGCATTCAAGGCAACTGAAGATCTGCCTGAAGAAAAAGGAACAGGCAATGATGAACTTCTCAGCTTGCTGGCCAAAAGATTCTATAAGATGGCCAGAAAGGATTTCAGAAGAAGATCATACAAGGAGCAGGACAAGCCAAGGTATGACAAGTCCATTGGCAATAACAAAGACATTATTTGCTTTGGTTGCAGGAAACCAGGGCATATAGTTCCTAACTGTCCAGAAAACAAGAACAAGGACAGAAGGGACAGAAAAGAAAGAAGAAAGGAGAAAGACTCCAAAAGGAGTGGCAATAGCAAACCCTCTTCCAGCAAAAATAAGCATACAAGGAAAGGATTTGTTGCTGAATCCTGGAGTGAGACTGAAGAGGAGTCAGAAGCCTCTTCCAGCTCCAGTGATGATGAGGATGATGTAGAAGAAAAGGAATTCTGCATGATGGCAATTAATGCCTCACAGCACAACTCAGAGGAAGAAGAGTCAGAGTCAGACTCAGAGATTCAACCTGAAGAAGATTAGGTAATCAGTTCTTTTGATTTTACTTCAGAAGATTTTAAATCTGAATTTAAAGCATTGTGTTTAGATCTGCTAAAGTCTGAGAAAGAGATTATCTCTCTCAGAAATCAATTATCTGAACACAATGGTTTTAAGTCAGAAAACCTCAAACTCTCTCAGGAGTTGGAGAACTATAGGGAACAGATAGCTACACTGAAAAGTGAGCTCTCTGAGTCCAAGAAGCTTGAAGAATCCCTTAATGGGAGAAGCATCAAGCTGATGGACATCACAAGCACAGTGAACTCTAGACTCAACAGTACACTGGGCTTGGGTGCTTCATCCAGCCAACCTATAGTCCTAACAACTCCCATCAAGTTTATTTCTAGCAAGGGAAAGGGAGTTATAGAGGTTGCCAGGAAAAATTCTGATCTGCCTCAGAAAACTAAAGTCCAGCTCAAATCGTCGAACGGAGATCGACGATCGCCGAATGAAGATCGACGATCGCCGAACGCAGCTCGACGATCTCAGGAAAAATCGTCGAACGCTGGTCGACGATCTCAGCCAAGATCGTCGAACGCTGGTCGACGATCCCATATACCTGACCTCAGCCATAGTCGACCGTTGAACGGAGCTCGACGATCTGACCCAAGATCGTCGAACTCAGCTCCAAGATCGTCGAACAGAGGTCAGAGCTCTGGAATTTTTTTTAAAGGCAAGTCAAAATTGAATCCTGAGGGTTCTTCATCCCAAACCTTCAACCCTTATACTGAATGGATTTTACCTCCAAGGAGATATCATCCTGAAGGATATAAGAGTCAGCCAGGGATGTCTTTCATTTCTGAATTTAGAGGTTATCAACCTAGGCCCAAGGTAAACTGGGTCAAAAACAAGTAAATTGTTTCATGTGCAGGTGAAGACCTATCCAACATCTAACCAGCAATGGTATTTGGATAGTGGGTGCTCTAAGCACATGACAGGGAACAAGGACAACCTCAATTCCTTTAGAGCCAAGCTTGGACCCAAGGTTATCTTTGGTGACTCCAATTTTGGACAAACTAAAGGTTATGGAGCAGTCCAGATTGGTTCTGTAACCTTCAAGAAAGTAGCATATGTGGAAGGACTGAAGCACAACCTAATCAGCATCAGTCAGCTATGTGATGAAGGCTACCAGGTGACCTTCAGCAAAACCTTATGCAAAATCAAGCCAGAGGACAACACAACTGTGTTGACAGGTAAAAGGAAAGGTAACATCTACCTAGTAGATTTTCTTTCAACTTCTATAGATATCTGTTTATTCAATTCAGTTTGTAGACAAAATGTTTTATGGCATAAGAGACTAGGACACCTAAACCTTAGAACTATTGCTAGGCTATCCAAGGATAACCTTGTTAGAGGACTACCTTCTGGCCCCTACAAGAAGGAAGGACTCTGCAAGGCTTGTCAATTAGGCAAGCAAACTAAAAACAGTTTCAAGTCACTTAATAAGAGTGATTCACCTAGGATATTGTATCTGTTACACATGGATCTATTTGGACCCATCACAGTACAAAGCCTAGGAGGGAAATCCTACACTTTAGTAATTGTAGATGACTTCTCTAGATTCACTTGGGTGTTCTTTCTAAGGAAGAAGTCTGATAACTTTAAGTGTCTGACAGAGTTTCTCAAATGTATAAAGATTGAGTTCAATACTCACATTGCCCTGATCAGAAGTGATCATGGGACAGAGTTTGATTCTCTTCTTATGCAAGAGTTCTGTCAGAGTGAAGGGATCAGGCATACTTTCTCAGCTCCTAGAACTCCTCAACAAAATGGGGTAGCTGAAAGGAAAAATAGAACCCTTATTGAATCTGCCACTACATTGTTGTCAGATGCTCATCTACCTCTATCCTTTTGGGCAGAGGCAGTGAACACCTCCAACTATGTGCTGAACAGGAGTCTGATACATAAACTGAAGGGAAAGACTCCCTATGAATTACTCAAAGGGAAGAAACCTAAAGTTGACTATTTCAGAATTTTTGGCTGCACTTGTTATATTCACAATAATGATAAGAAATATTTAGCAAAATTTCAAGCCAAAGCTGATGAAGGAGTGTTTCTGGGATACTCCATGATCAGCAAGGCCTATAGGGTATATAATAAATCATCATTGAAAATTGAGGAATCTGTTCATGTTTCTTTTGATGAAACTAACATGTCTTTCAAGGAGAAGATTTCTTCTACCATAGAACCTTTGCAGGAACACTCTCTAGTTGAAGATATGAACAAGCTACAGGTTGCTCAAGAAGATGAAAGCAGTGAAGATGAAAGCAATGCTCAACATAATGAAGCTCCATTTGAAGAGACAGTTGTTGTATCATAAGAGGAAACAACAACACAGGTTGGTGAACAATCAACACCCCCTGTTGATTTAGTAACATCAAGAGACCATCCAATTACCCAAATAATTGGAGAACTCTCAGCTGGTGTGCAAACCAGAAATCAGGTCAACCAAAACCTGTTGCACACCTGCTTCCTTTCTCAAATTTAACCTCAGTCCATTCAAGATGCAGAGCAAGATCCACACTGGATCATTGCCATGCAAGAGGAGTTGCATCAATTTGAGAGGAACAAAGTATGAGAACTAGTGGCAAAGCCAAAGGATCATTCCATTGTTGGAACAAAATGGGTATTCAGAAATAAACTGGATGATCAAGGAGTAATAATAAGGAACAAGGCAAGGCTAGTTGCCCAGGGATATTCTCAAGAAGAAGGAATTGACTACGACCAGACTTTTGCCCCTGTTGCAAGATTGGAAGCCATCAGAATTTTTCTAGCTTATGCAGCTCACAAAGGCTTCAAGGTTTATCAGATGGATGTCAAGAGTGCCTTCTTGAATGGAGACATCAAAGAGGAAGTCTATGTCAGACAACCTCCAGGTTTTATCTGTCACAACCCCATCCGTTCATATGATATATTCTAGAAGGTCCGGCCGGGGCCCCACAGGATATACCACAAAACAGTCGGTGAAGGTACAGGATGATACCAGAGCAGCGCATCGCACCTATCTCAAGCATTCTAGCGGAAGCCTAAGCTACTTGAACTCCTCATGAATGTCCAAATATAAACTCCACATTTTATATATAGATAGGAATGTCTTACAACATGTATCAAGTATTGGCCTTATGGCCTTACAGGGCTTTCATGCAGTGGCCCAAACAAATTGGCGCGCAGGCCGGCCACAAAAAGAAAACACTCAAAAGAACATTAGCCTTCGCGGGCTAGCAGCAGCAGCAACACCAACAGGAGCATCAACCTCTATGCGACCCGCTCGGCTCTCCAGCACCTGTGCAAGGACAATCCACCCAACGGTGGCAAACAAAAGCAACGGTCAGCATTCAGCTGACCAAATTATAACGACCCTACCCCTCCTCTCGGGGCAGCGGTATTTTCCCTGCAGGCATATCATATCACAAGTATGGCAAGCTATATCATCAAAGGTGCTTTCACGCACACAAGCCATCACAACCGTTCGCCGCCCGACCCAACGGTCCGTGCACTCAGGGCACATTCTTGGTGTTCTGGCAACCTCTTGCCCACCACCGTATCAGGGTTAGCACCCAACGGTAACACTCTTGAGCCTTTACCCCATGGCGTGCAGCCGGAGTTAGTCCTCGGACACCGGGATGGCCCGTAGCCCCCCTTTGTGTCATGGCGCGCAGGCCGAAGACTCTTGCTATGCGCTCCAACAGACCGCACTTTTTGGTCTCATGTCAGACGGACATAGCGCAGGTCGGATCCTCCACCCCCCGTTGCTCAAATCGCCTTGCCTTCTCCGAGTACAGCATACTCACGGCTATATCAAAGGCACGGGTCGGTCTCACCAATCCTGTTCCTGGCATTCAAGCCTGGGTATGTCACTATACCCATTTCCTCACAGCAACAACGGGTCTTTCCTGGGCGCACCAGTACTTCCTGTGATTCTCTTCACAGGTGGACACCGCATAAGCACAAATGTCAGGGTCTTTCCTGGGCACACCAGTACTTCCTGTGACTCGCTTCACAGGTGGACACCCTATGACATCAAGCATCACAAAAAGGGTCTTTCCTGGTCCCACCAGTACTTCCTGTGCCTCAACCACAGGTTGGACCCGAAACTACCACAAGGCTATTTTCCTGGGCTACCACCCCAGTACTTCCTGCTACTCCTTTTCACAGGCATAACCCATAGACTCCTTACACTACACGTTTATCACGGAGTCTTCTCCGGTTCATATGCAACATCACCAATCCAGACCAACCTGTCCAGATGGGCTTCACACAGCATGCCTATTCCGTACTCATTTCCGGATCTATATGCACAACAAAAGGGGATTTCAAGAATCACCCAAATGACTCCCAAAAGCAGCCACCTCTTGGTGGGGGAATCAAAAGATATGCCAAAACAGAAGCCTTCACATGGCTAGGAAGAAAAGTCGTTACCCTTGACGATCGCTTCGGTGCCATGGCTTGAAAGCTTGCTTGCAAGACTCGCAAGAGCGTTTCCTCCGCAACGCTGGCTTCGGATCTCTTGCCGGTAAACCGCAGCACCACCAATAGCAGCCTCCTTCCCTTCTTCCTCCTCCTTTCTCTCTCTTTCTCTCTTCACTTGAAGAAAGGTTAAGGCTAAAGACTATGAGAAATAAATCTCTGACTTCGGCCCTTAAGGAAAAAGAAGAAGAGCTTTCAGCCCTTGGATCCAGACTGAAGGAATGGACGGCCACGATTCTGCCAAAAACACACATTTTGACCCGACACGGCCTCGAACACGGCCGTGTGCCTGGCCGTGTGCCTCAAGCGGTGGTCAACCGACTTATCCAAACCAGTGACACGCCCACGGGACACGCCCGTGTCATTGGCCGTGTCACCAACACGCCTTTAGACACGCCCGTGTCTGTGGCCGTGTACCTGGGTGAAAAAAATCCCAAATCATCCCGAGACTTCACACGGCCTGTGACACGCCCGTGTCCCAGGCCGTGTGCCCAGACACGGCACAAAGACCCGTGTCACAGGCCGTGTTCAACACTCGACACGCACTTCTCGACACTCGACGATCGTCGAGCAAGAATCGTCGAGAATGCGACACGGCCTTGGACACGCCCGTGTCATGGGCCGTGTGCCTCTCTCGACGAATCGTCGAGACCAAAAAAATCGTCGAGACAAAGCCCAATCATCGACATAACCCGACACGCCCTGCGACACGCCCGTGTCGCAGGCCGTGTCACCTGACACGCCCTGGGACACGCCCGTGTCCCAGGCCTGTGTCACCCAAATTTGCCTGTTTCAGAACTTTCGGCTGTTATAATCCTCCCCTCCTACAAAACAATTTCGTCCTCGAAATTCAGAGACAGGAAAGTAACAAAAAGACAGCAAGAAAAATGTAACAACAATATCTCAATGTTTATGTTACAACAGTCTCGCTACCAATTACAGAAACAACTCAGGGAACTCTTCGCGCATGGTCTGCTCACGTTCCCACGTCAACTCTTCACGGCCGCAGTTGTCCCACCGGACTTTCACCATACCGACCGTCTTGTTCCGCAACTGTTTCTCGGCTCGATCTTCGATCCGAATGGGTCTAACTCTCGTTGTTAGCCCATACTCCACCGGCACACGATCATCCGCGATCACGTGAGCTGGATCTTTCACGGCTTTCCGCAGCACCGAGATGTGAAAGACATCATGTAACCCACCCAAGTCCGCCGACAGAGCTAGCCGATAAGCTGCTTCGCTAATTCGCTCAACCACTTCAAAGGGACCCAAATACCTTGGACTCAACTTTTTCAATCGTCGAATCCTGGAGACACCTTTGAATGGCTTGATCTTCAAGTAGACCCAATCGCCAACCGCTAATTCAACGTTCCGGTGCTTGGCGTTATAGTACTTCGCTTGTCGATCTTGAGCAACTAGCAATCTCTCTCGAATAGTCCGAATGGTTGAGTTTGCTTCATCCACCTCATTTGGTTTAACAACCCGGGCTTCACCCGCTTCTACCCAAGCCAAGGGAGTACGACATTTCCTGCCATATAGGGCTTCATATGGTGCCATCCCAATACTTGCCTGGTAGCTGTTATTATATGCAAACTCGACCATATAGAGATGATCTTCCCATCTCTTTCCGAAGTCAAGGGCGCACATTCGGAGCATGTCCTCCATTGTTCTGTTGGTACGTTCAGTTTGGCCATCCGTTTGGGGATGAAAGGCCGTGCTGAAGGTCAATTTCGTGCCCAACAGTCGGTGAACTCGTCTCCAATCATTTGACGTGAATCGCCCATCTCGATCACTTACGATGCTTCGAGGAACACCGTGAAGACGCACAATTTGATCAACATATAACTTTGCCAAACTTTCAACCGAATCATCCCGTCTGTTTGGGAGAAAATGTGCTACCTGTGTTAGCCGGTCAACTATCACCCAAATGGAATCATTTCCTCGCTGCGATATTGGCAATCCATGCACAAAATCCATGGAAATATCATCAAATTTCCATACTGGGATCGGCAGTGACTTCAAATAACCGCCCGGCTTTTGGCATTCCGCCTTCACCATCGCACATGTTTGACATTTGGCTACATACAGGGCAACATCTTTCTTAAGCCCTGGCCACCAAAAGAGCTTTTTCATATCGTTGAACATCTTTGTGCTCCCGGGGTGAATGGAATACTTCGTATAATGTGCTTCATACATCAGTTCTTCCCTCAATTTCCCCACATTTGGGACGCACAATCGGCCTTCTTTTCGCAAAAGACCGTCAATCCAGGTGAATTTGCCCTCTGGCCCTTCATTCCCATAGCGCAAGAGATCTGCATCCAACTCCGTTGCCCGTCGAACTCGGTCCGCAAGGTCACATTGCACCTCGGTCCAGTTCAAACACGCAATGGCAGTGGAATTTTTGTCAACACAATAGATCTCCAATGCCTCCAACTCCTGGATCAGACGTTCATCATGCCTTTGTAACCAATTCGCTCTAGCCGGAACTCGCCGACTCAAGGCATCCGCGACAACATTCCCCTTCCCAGGTGTATAATGAATCTCGAAAGTGTAGTCCCCAAGGAACTCCAACCACCTTCGTTGTCGCATGTTCAACTCTTTCTGCTCCAACAGATACTTAAGGCTCTTATGATCAGTATAGATCTCCACCTTCACACCATAAAGGTAGTGTTGCCACAGCTTCAGTGCAAAAATCACCGCTGCTAGTTCCAAATCATGGACGGGATAGTTTCGCTCGTGCACCTTCAGCTGGCGTGAGCCATAAGCAATCACCTTTCCGCTCTGCAGAAGAACGCAGCCTAAGCCGCTCCCTGAGGCATCACTATATATTACAAACCCATCGGTTCCACATGGCGAAGACAACACCGGCGCCGTGGTCAACCGAACCTTCAGCTCTTCAAAAGCTCGTGCGCACTCTGGCGTCCAAACGAACTTCTGATCTTTTCGCGTCAGTGTGGTTAGCGGCAAAGCGATCCGCGAGAAGTTCTCCACAAATCTTCTATAGTAGCCCGCAAGTCCAAGGAAACTCCTGACCTCGGCCACGGAAGACAATACTGGCCATTCTTGTATGGCTCTTATCTTCGCTGGATCCACTGCAATGCCCGCTCCACTCACCACATGGCCCAAAAATGCCACTGACGATAGCCAAAACTCGCACTTCGAGAACTTGGCATAAAGCCGATTTTGCCTCAACGTATTCAACACTAACCGCAAATGAATCTCATGCTCCGCTTTGGACTTCGAGTACACCAGGATATCATCAATGAACACTATCACAAACAGATCCAGGTACTCACGAAAAATACGGTGCATCAAATCCATAAACACCGAGGGCGCATTACACAATCCAAAGGGCATGACTGTGAACTCATAGTGCCCATAACGCGTTCCAAATGCGGTTTTGGGAATGTCACCTTCCCGGATTCTTAACTGGTAGTAACCAGACTTCAGGTCCGACTTCGAATAGACGGTCGAGCCCACTAGCTGATCGAATAACTCATCAATCCGAGGTATAGGATACTTATTCTTCTCGGTCAGCTTATTCAATTCACGGTAATCAATACACAACCGCAACCCACCGTCTTTCTTCTTTACAAAAAGCACAGGCGCGCTCCAAGGTGACATACTTGGGCGTATATACCCTTGCTCTAGCATTTGTTGCAGTTGAACCTTCAATTCCGCCATATCTTTTGGCGCGACGCGATATGGCGAGCGGGCCACAGGTTTCGCACCTGGCACCAACTCGATCGTGAAGTCAATCTCCCGCTGGGGTGGTAGCCCAGGGAGATCTGCGGGAAACATATCAGCAAATTCTGCCACAATCGGAACCTCGCACAAAGTGGCCTTAGGCTCAACAGCCTGAATTAGTGCAAAGGAACACTCCGCACCCTTCCGAACAGCCTTGACTACCTGGAGTGCAGATATCAATGTCCCGCCCACTCCTCGCATACCCGCGAACTTTGTCTCCTGTTCGGTATTCTGGCCCAACGTGATTTCTTTGGACTGACAATCAATCATAGCATGCTGCTCCGCAAGCCAATCCATCCCAAAAATCACGTCGAATTCCGATATTGGCAAAACAAATGCAGATAAACAAAAATCCC
The DNA here is from genome assembly GCA_039583875.1 of Platanthera guangdongensis. Taxonomy (NCBI): domain Eukaryota; kingdom Viridiplantae; phylum Streptophyta; class Magnoliopsida; order Asparagales; family Orchidaceae; genus Platanthera; species Platanthera guangdongensis. The sequence goes on from CM077148.1 coordinate 94,505,691, forward strand.
GACTTCCTAGCTGAACCGCCACATCGCAAGCTTGATCCGCAAGCATCCAACAGCCATTCGGCAACACCACTCTGACGCTATCTGTCTTTACACGACTGGGTAACCCAAGCCGCGTAACAAATTCACGAGACAGAAAAGAATGCGATGCACCTGTATCAAATAGTGCTCGCGCCAGCGTGTCCCGAATCATCACAAAACCTATGACAACCATGTCACACATACAAATCGCAACCAAAGAGGTACTAAGCTAAGCATACAAACATTCGCATAAACAAAACTAAACTCATACCTGTGACCACGTCACTCTGCTTGATGGCCTCTTGCAGGCCAAGATTGTAGACCCGGGGTTGCGCTTGCGAGGCAGAGGAATCCACCACCGCTTTTCCTTTCTCCGCATAAGATGCTCCCGCCTTCTTTTCACTCTTTGGCGGCATCCGACAATCTCGCGCAATATGCCCCATGCGGCCACAATTGTAGCAGACCCGAGTATCTGGCTTGGAAGTAGCCCCTGATGTTGCTCCCGTTGCAACTGATGAAGGAGCTTGTCCACTCGGCTTGGACCTCTTACCCCATCTCTTCTTATAAAACGATTTTCCAGATCGGGGCGCCTTCCACTCCGGTTGCGTCATCACCAACGCTCTCTTCCCTTGCACCCTCTTCATATCTTTTTCCAACGCGGTCGCAGTGTCAACCAACGCTTGGAAACCCTGGTTCACCGAACTAGACACAAGGAACCTCAACTCGTCCCTCAGTCCTTCATAGAACCGATTAGTCTTCCTCTGCTCATCAGCAAAAATCGAACCCGCATACCGCCCCAAGCGAGTAAACTCATGCAGGTACGCGTCAACACTGCCATCACCTTGAGTCAACCGTTGGAATTCATTTTCCATGGCTATCCGTTGAGCCACAGGAAGGTGCTTCGCAAGGAAGAGCCGAGAGAATTCTTCCATTGACACTTGGGTTAACGGACGACCCGCCAAATGATGCAACTCCATCTCATCCCACCATAACCGAGCTTCTCCTTCAAGCAAGAAGGTGGCTAAGGTAACTTTCTGATGCTCCGCCGTGCCTATCGCCGTCATCACTCGCTTGACGCGCGATAACCAATCCTCAGCCTGCGTCGGGGTTCCCGCTCCCGAGAACGTAGGCGGATGGAAACTCATAAACCGCGTTAGCTGCTTCTCGGCCGCTCGAGGTACCACATCCACGACAGGTTCAGGCCTTGCCGCCACCTGTTCTGGCCCCACAGCCGCTTGCTCCTGCCTAAGTGGCTGACCTTGGATCATGGTAAACAAGGCCTCCGCAACTAAACGGACATGTTTCGCAGACGGTGGAGGTGTAGGCACCGCGGCTGGTGCCGTACTTTCATCAGAACGCTGGGGCTCAGACTGCCCAGCTCCACTCCGAGTCACCTAAAGGTGGACAAGACACACACATTAGCGGTCGTACACAAGCAAACAACACAAAATAGGAACACGCAGGTTCCTCAAACATACAAAATGCATTCCTATCATGGACATTCAGGAGTTCAATCGTAGACTTTGGTGTGCACAACCACGTGCTCGCCACCCCACAAAAGAAGTCGGCCACGACTTCGAGAGGGAAAGACCAAAACAACCGATACCAAAAATGTAACAACCCCATCCGTTCATATGATATATTCTAGAAGGTCCGGCCGGGGCCCCACAGGATATACCACAAAACAGTCGGTGAAGGTACAGGATGATACCAGAGCAGCGCATCGCACCTATCTCAAGCATTCTAGCGGAAGCCTAAGCTACTTGAACTCCTCATGAATGTCCAAATATAAACTCCACATTTTATATATAGATAGGAATGTCTTACAACATGTATCAAGTATTGGCCTTATGGCCTTACAGGGCTTTCATGCAGTGGCCCAAACAAATTGGCGCGCAGGCCGGCCACAAAAAGAAAACACTCAAAAGAACATTAGCCTTCGCGGGCTAGCAGCAGCAGCAACACCAGCAGGAGCATCAACCTCTATGCGACCCGCTCGGCTCTCCAGCACCTGTGCAAGGACAATCCACCCAACGGTGGCAAACAAAAGCAACGGTCAGCGTTCAGCTGACCAAATTATAACGACCCTACCCCTCCTCTCGGGGCAGCGGTATTTTCCCTGCAGGCATATCATATCACAAGTATGGCAAGCTATATCATCAAAGGTGCTTTCACGCACACAAGCCATCACAACCGTTCGCCGCCCGGCCCAACGGTCCGTGCACTCAGGGCACATTCTTGGTGTTCTGGCAACCTCTTGCCCACCACCGTATCAGGGTTAGCACCCAACGGTAACACTCTTGAGCCTTTACTCCATGGCGTGCAGCCGGAGTTAGTCCTCGGACACCGGGATGGCCCGTAGCCCCCCCTTTGTGTCATGGCGCGCAGGCCGAAGACTCTTGCTATGCGCTCCAACAGACCGCACTTTTTGGTCTCATGTCAGACGGACATAGCGCAGGTCGGATCCTCCACCCCCCGTTGCTCAAATCGCCTTGCCTTCTCCGAGTACAGCGTACTCACGGCTATATCAAAGGCACGGGTCGGTCTCACCAATCCTGTTCCTGGCATTCAAGCCTGGGTATGTCACTATACCCATTTCCTCACAGCAACAACGGGTCTTTCCTGGGCGCACCAGTACTTCCTGTGATTCTCTTCACAGGTGGACACCGCATAAGCACAAATGTCAGGGGTCTTTCCTGGGCACACCAGTACTTCCTGTGACTCGCTTCACAGGTGGACACACTATGACATCAAGCATCACAAAAAGGGCCTTTCCTGGTCCCACCAGTACTTCCTGTGCCTCAACCACAGGTTGGACCCGAAACCACCACAAGGCTATTTTCCTGGGCTACCACCCCAGTACTTCCTGCTACTCCTTTTCGCAGGCATAACCCATAGACTCCTTACACTACACGTTTATCACGGAGTCTTCTCCGGTTCATATGCAACATCACCAATCCAGACCAACCTGTCCAGATGGGCTTCACACAGCATGCCTATTCCGTACTCATTTCCGGATCTATATGCACAACAAAAGGGGATTTCAAGAATCACCCAAATGACTCCCAAAAGCAGCCACCTCTTGGTGGGGGAATCAAAAGATATGCTAAAACAGAAGCCTTCACATGGCTAGGAAGAAAAGTCGTTACCCTTGACGATCGCTTCGGTGCCATGGCTTGAAAGCTTGCTTGCAAGACTCGCAAGAGCATTTCCTCCGCAACGCTGGCTTCGGATCTCTTGCCGGTAAACCGCAGCACCACCAACAGCAGCCTCCTTCCCTTCTTCCTCCTCCTTTCTCTCTCTTTCTCTCTTCACTTGAAGAAAGGTTAAGGCTAAAGACTATGAGAAATAAATCTCTGACTTCGGCCCTTAAGGAAAAAGAAGAAGAGCTTTCAGCCCTTGGATCCAGACTGAAGGAATGGACGGCCACGATTCTGCCAAAAACACACATTTTGACCCGACACGGCCTCGAACACGGCCGTGTGCCTGGCCGTGTGCCTCAAGCGGCGGTCAACCGACTTATCCAAACCAGTGACACGCCCACGGGACACGCCCGTGTCATTGGCCGTGTCACCAACACGCCTTCAGACACGCCCGTGTCTGTGGCCGTGTACCTGGGTGAAAAAAATCCCAAATCATCCCGAGACTTCACACGGCCTGTGACACGCCCGTGTCCCAGGCCGTGTGCCCAGATACGGCACAAAGACCCGTGTCACAGGCCGTGTTCAACACTCGACACGCACTTCTCGACACTCGACGATCGTCGAGCAAGAATCGTCGAGAATGCGACACGGCCTTAGACACGCCCGTGTCATGGGCCGTGTGCCTCTCTCGACGAATCGTCGAGACCAAAAAAATCGTCGAGACAAAGACCAATCGTCGACACAACCCGACACGCCCTGCGACACGCCCGTGTCGCAGGCCGTGTCACCTGACACGCCCTGGGACACGCCCGTGTCCCAGGCCTGTGTCACCCAAATTTGCCTGTTTCAGAACTTTCGGCTGTTACATTATCTCTCCAACTTATCCTGATTACGTTTTTAGATTAAATAAAGCATTATATGGTCTCAAGCAAGCTCCTAGAGCATGGTATGAGACCCTAGCATGCTTTCTCTTGGAAAATGGTTTTATAAGGGGTAGAGTAGACCAAACTCTTTTTATTAGAACCCATAAGTCCCATACCCTACTAGTACAAATTTATGTAGACGATATCATTTTTGGTTCTACTGACTCAAAATTGTGCAGAAGGTTTTCTAACCTAATGCATTCTAAATTTGAGATGAGTAGCATGGGTGAGCTATCCTTCTTCCTAGGATTGCAAGTCAAACAACATGCTGAAGGCATCTTTATTTCTCAAACCAAATATGCTAATGAGCTGGTTAAGAAATTTGGCATGTCTGAGGCATCTTGTATGAAAACACCCATGCCTACCAATGCTGTATTGGATGCTGATGAACATGGGAAACCTGTTGATCAGACAACATATAGAGTAATGATTGGCTCTTTACTGTATCTTACAGCTAGTAGACCAGATATAATGTTTGCTACATGTATATGTGATAGGTTCCAAGTAAGCCCTAGAGAGTCACACCTAACATTAGTAAAAAGGATTCTTAGGTATGTTAAAAGTTGTCCAAATCTAGGTCTCTGGTATCCAAAAGATTCAGCATTTGAGTTAACTGGATTCTCTGATGCTGACTATGCTGGATGCAGAATTGACAGGAAAAGCACCAGTGGAACTTGTCAGTTCCTTGGTGATAGACTTGTCTCTTGGTTTTGTAAGAAACAAACATCTGTGTCAACTTCAACTGCTGAAGCTGAATATATGGCTGCAGGCAGTTGTTGTTCACAAATATTGTGGATTCAAAATCAACTCCTAGACTATGGTTACAACTTAGAGAAGTCAAAAATCTTTTGTGACAATACAAGTGCTATTTCCATAGCTCAAAATCCAGTCCTCCATAGTAGGACAAAACACATAGAGATTAGGCATCATTTCTTAAGGGACAATGTTGAAAAGAACAAAATTGAACTGCAATATATCCCAACTGATTTACAAAGGGGAGATATTTTTACCAAGCCTTTGGATGAAAAGAAACACACTTTCTTCCTAAATCAGTTAGGAATGTTAGATGGAGGAAGTCTTAAATAATCCCCAAGATTTTGAAAGCTAAAAATTGACCAAGACTAGGCAAACTTCTGATTTTTTCTTAGTGTTTAGAATTTTCTGATCTCTGAACTGCGGTCGACGATTTCCCCAAAGATCGTCGAACGGAGATCGACGATTTCCAGAATCGTCGAACTGAGTTCAGCTCCCCCCCAGACAGCATGAACTGTCTCCTTCGGTCAACGATCGTCGAACGGCGCTCGACGATTTTGTTCCCTGAACGATCGTCGAACGGAGCTCGACGCTTTCCAAGATCATCGAACGGAGATCGACGATGTTGGAGTCTCTTCAGATTCCTTTAGAAGCCTAGATCGTCGAACTGAGTTCAACGATCTTTCCATTTCTGCGTCGAACCCTAATATAAAACTCATTTTTCGCCGTCGTTCTCTCTTGCGCTTTCAATTTCTCTGCAAGAATTTTCTTCCCTCCAAACAGTTCTACGCTTGTTCGGTTTGTTTGTTAAGTTTTTGCAGGTACCATGGCCGTCTCAGTTGCTGTCCTCGCCGCCATGAAGTTTGATGCAGGGTTTGACATCGATTTGGACTCCTTCAACACCACTGATCAAGTCTTCCAGGACATCCTGAGCTTATTCAAAGATCAGCAGTTATCTGCCCTCATGACAACAAGAATCAAACTTGCCTCAGATGAAATAAAGGAATGGGTATATACTGCACACAACCTTGACAACAACACCATTGTTGGATCAATTGCTGGCACCCAGGTACCTCTGACCCCAACAGTTTTAACAGAGGTTTTTGGTTTAAGAAATGGTGAAGACACTGCTGAACTCTCTGGAGAGGAATTTTCTGATATACTTGCCAGGATGGGTCATCCAGAGGGAAACCCTAGCAAGTTGTTTAAGAGGAACTTGTCAGTTGAATATAGGTTCCTGGCAGATGTTGTAGGCAAGGTCCTGTTGGCCAAACATTCTGCACATGACACCATCTCCAGACATCAGCTCTGCCTTATGGGAGCTCTGGTAGATAGGAAAAGCTTGAACTGGGGAGAGGTCTTCTTTGACCTGATAAAGAAAAAGATTAACAAAACCTTTGTGAATTTTGGAAGAATTCTGGGAGTTTTCCTTCAGGCAAGGTGCCCTGCTCTGCTGGTCTCCTCTGGAGTGCACATCAATGCCTCCAAGAGACTCACCTGTGCCCTATTTGGGAAATGGGACAGGCAGATTAGCAAGCCAAGCAGGCCCTCTTCATCTGCCCCTTCAGGCACCAAGAATCCAAGAGTCACTCCCCCCAGGTCTCTGCACCTGCAGAAGACCTGCCTGCTGCTAGTGCTGCTTCTCCTCCTCCTCCAAGTTCAACCCTACCTCCAGCTCCATCCACCATTCTAGCCTCATCCCCCATTACAATCTCCAGCCCATCTCCAACCTCAATTCCATCCCCAGCAACCACTTCATCACCTCCAGTAGACCAATTCCTCCCATTGTTCTCCTATCCACCACCTGATGCCACCTCATCTCCATCCTTACCATCCTTCACACTTCTGGATGAATCCTACATGGATGATTCCCCCTCCTCTCCTCCAGACTTACCATCCTCTTCAACATCCTTCCAAGACCTTCTCCACCACATCATTGACCGACCCACTTTCACTCCCTCCATCTCCATCCCATTGTCCTCCATCTCCACAATCCCCTCTCCTGAGCCATTCATTCCACCATTCAGCCCTCCACCTCCAGCATCCTCAGCCATCCCAATACCCTCTACCTCTGCTCCTGCCATTGAGCATGTAGATCTGCCAGCCCTTGCTGACAAGTTGTATGAGCTACTGGCCCCCAGGCTCTCTCTTCTCATGGAGGCCTCCTTAGCTCCTCTACAACAGTCAGTGGCAGCCCTGTCTGCCAGGCTTTCCTCTCTCATTCCTCAAGCAGCACCTCCAGCAGTGTGCCTTGATCCAGAGGTATCTGTATCCAGGCAGGGGGAGATGCCTTATGAAGCCAGCCTTCATGCTGCTGTTGCTGCTGCTTCTGCCTCTACTGCTGCTGCTGCTGTGCTTGTATCTTCTGCTCCAGTTGCTGTGCCTACTCCAGTCTTAGCAATAGACCTAAGGTCTTTGCTATCTGCATTTGATCCTGCATTCTACAGCTGTCTGCCAGAAGTTCATGCTGTCCATCCCCCAGAGGATTTGTCCAAGGCACTGGTGCCTCTCTCTGGCTGTGACCCCAACATTCTTTCATCCTTAGTACTCTCAGTGATGACTGCTGCTGCTGCTGATAAAGAAAAGGCTGAATCTGTTTCTGAAATTGTTCTTGCTGCTGCTGAAGACATTGTTCCAACTGCTGCTGAAAATCAAATTGTTTCTGATGAGCCCATTTCCCAGGATTCTCTGATGACAGAGGCTGTTGTTTTTGAGCCTGCTGAAGATTCTGTTGTTGTTGTTTCTGAATCTGCTGCTGCCATAATTCCTGAAGTTACTAGCGCTGTTCCTGCTGTTGCTCCTGTATCTGCTGCTGAATATGTTTCTGTATCTGTTGCTGTATCTGCTGCTACACCTGCTGCTGCCCCTTCTGCTTCTGCCCCATCTGCTGCAATGCAACTGAAGAAAGATCTTATGAAGAAGATAGATGCTATATATGATGCCCAGAGCTCTGACTCTGATGAGTTTAAGACAGATTCTGATGACTCTGCTGCCACCATTGCAAGGAAAAGGAAGGCAAGAAGTAAGGCAATGAAATGGGTTCCACCTGCCAAAGTTAGAGATGATAATGATGTTCCTTACTATATTCTGCACAACTGCCCAATTTCTGAACATTGGATGCAGTATTCCAAAAATCAGCTCAAGGCTATGAAGAAGAAAAGAAAGTTTGATAAGGACTCCTCCCAGTTCAAGCACCCTCATCCTCCTCCACCACCTCCACCTGATGCAGGTGCAGGTGGCAGCTCTGCAAGTTCAGGCCCAGCTAGAAGCCAGGCTCCCTACCAACCTCATGCTAGAACATATCAAAGGGAAAGCCAGTCTAGGGGCTCTTACTCTAAAAGGGGAGGATATAGGGGAAATCAAAGAGAGACTCAGGTTTACTCCAAAGGGAATTCCAGGCAGCACCCTTATTCCAGGGGAGGACATGTTCCTTTTAATACATCTTCAGGTCCATTCCCCTATAAGCTCAGAGAAACTGTGACTGCCAGGACTCCTCAAGATACTTCTTCCAACAGGTATGAGCCACCTGTTCCATTTGAGGACCCTGAGAAGAATCCTATTGCTTGGACTGCTAGAATGAAAGAGTTGGCTGCTTTAGACCAGATAAAGAAAGCCAAAGAGCAAGGCCTGGACACCTCCAATATATCTACAATGTCAGAACAAAGACAGAAAGAACTAGAAAGATATGCCTCCAGTAAATTTTTTGATGCAGACAGGTACATGGAGTTGCATCCAGCTGAAGTGGTTCCCAGGGCTTCTAAGCAAATTTATTTGGGTGCAGCTGATGACACCAGATCCAAACAGGAAGCTTTAAATCCTAACAGAGAAATCAAGATGGTAAAAGGCAAAGAGAAAAAGTAACTCTGTAAGGTGACAATTCTTGGTTTTTCTGACTGATATCTGGATGACATATATATATATATCTCTGTGATGGTTCTGTAATGTCTAGCTACTGTTGTTTTTGTGTTTTTCTGATTATATGATGTTGTTTGATTTTCCAAAGTCTGTAAATAGTTTTCCTAACCCAAATAGGGGGAGATTGTTGGAACACCCTATTACTAATTTGGGTCAGGATCACTATGTCTCTAGGAATCTGTGTTTGACCTTCTGTATAGCTTAATAGGTCAATTAGAATTGAGTCTAAGGGATCAGGAGTCTAGGTTTGGAAGCTGCCCTGAAGACCAAGTTTTTCTGGAGACTAAGTCCAAATCGTCAAGCTCAGCACGACGTTTCGTCGAACTCCGGTCGACGATCGTCTAGCTCAACTTCGACAGATCGTCGAGCTCCATTCGACGATCGCTGAGCTCAAACCTCATAATATCGTCGAGCTCCACTCGTCGATCGCTGAGCTCAGGTCGACGATTTTGACTCTGCACTGGATCCTTATCTCTGAGCTCAGTTCGACGATCTTTGAGCTCAGATCGACGATTTCTTTGCTGCTTGCGTTTTCCAGTTCGCTGAGCTCAGCTCGACGATAGCAGAGCTCAGTTCGACGATTTCAGTTATTTTTCAGAATTCAAATTTAAATCAGATAGAAGTTATTCTGCATTTAATTCAGAAGATCTGCCAGCCGTTTTCATTTACTCCTGGAGCAAGTTTCAAGGGATTTTTCAAGGAACAAATCAGTGGACTTTCCTTCAGAAGAAATTATGCAATTAAGGCTATAATCAATGCAGACCAACGGCTATCTTTGACAGAGTGATATTCTATTCTGGCACAGAGAATAATAGACAGAATGTTTTTGAATGAAATAGAGAAGAAATAGAGAGATTGACAAGAAGAGGACACACAACTCAGAATATAGAGACTCTCTCAATCTTCTGTCAACAAGAATTCTGAAGAACACTTCTCAAAGAGATCAAGTTTTCAAAAATCATCAGATCTCTTCAGCTCTCAAGTGTTCAAGGCCAACATCATCTCAAGACTCCAGACACTCAACATTTCAGCTTGCTGAAATCATCCTTTGCTGGAGATCTATCTTTGAAGGCCTATCACCCTCAAGCAAAGCTCTTCTGCCTGAAGATCAAGGACTCAGGGGGAGCTTTGACATCAATCCACATAGTCTTCTCAGTTGCTTGAGAAAGAGAAGACTGCTATCACTCTCTCACCCCCACTCTGTAAAGGGTTTTTCAAACTCCCTTCAAAAGTTTGAATCTGGTTTTTGAGCACCTTGTCAAAAGCTCATTGGTGGCAAGACACCTGATCAAAAAATCTGTTTTGGTTTTTAAGCACCTTATCAAAAGCTCATTGGTGCCCAGGACACCTGATCAACTCATCCTGCAGTGGATTCCTACCTAGGGTGGTAGAAGAGTGGATGTACCCAAGATTGGGGAACCACTATAATTCCTTGTGTCATCTGGTTTTGCATGTTTTCTTTTTGTTTCTGGCCTAGATTTTCTTGTGCTTAGTTTCTGCATAGCTTAGTCTGTGATTAGTTTTATTTCTGCTTCCCTGCTTACACTCATTACAACAATTGTTGTAGAGCTTTGCAAAAGTTTTTCTTTGTGTTTTAAAAAGCACCATATACTCTATTCACCCCCCTCTAGAGTACATCAGATCTAGTTTCCCCTTTCAAGCTTTCTTCTTGGCGAGGACCTTTGGGAGGTTGTATGCGGAGCAGGAAGACAAGAGGATACTGCTGGCAATGTTGAGGCGATGAGAGCTTGGAAGGAGGCAAATGCGAAAGCGGAGTCTATTCTCAAGCAGGTGATCTCATTAGAGCTCTTGGACCACATCAGTGGATGTCGGTCAGCTGCGGAGGTTTGGACTTCCCTTGATGGGTTGTTCAGGAAGAAGGTGAAGGTTGCTGCGGAAGTTGGTCCCTCTACTTCATATTAGGAAGAAAGGAGTGTTTCTCCTAGGCGTGATAGGAAGAGGAAGGAAGGACCAAGGTGCTATAAATGCAAGCAGCAAGGTCATCTTCGGAAGGAGTGCAAGGTTGTCTTGCTCTCGGCGAACGTAGCTCATGTAGGGAGGAAGGAGAAGAACGTAGTTGGGATATCAACTAGTTCTGGAGTTGATCGGAGGAATGCCAGTGATAGTGCTGCTATCTGGCATGAAAGACTGGGGCATGTAGGGATGGACAAGCTGAAAGCAATGGCGGAAAGAAGACTCGTAAGAGGCTTGCCTAGATTGTCATCCTATGGCGATGGTCGGGGGTGTGCGGGATGTCAGGAAAGTGGAGCCTATCGCTTCATGGGTGACAAAGCACAATCCAGATGTTATGCACCATTGGCGGTTGTCCATTGTGCTCTGGTGGGACCGACTGTCACGGCCAGTCTTGGAGGCAGCAGGTTCATGCTGATGTTGGTTGATGACTATTCTGGGTATACTTGGGTATACTTCATGAAGAAGAAGTCCAACATGGTACGCTTGTTTGTGGAGTTCAAGAAGCTTGTCGAAGGCCAGCTCGGCCGGAGGATCAAGGTGTTGAGGACAAGTATCGGTGGTGAGTTTGGCTCAACCGAGTTCTCACGCTTTTGCAGGAAGCAAGGGATCCGGATGGAGCTTTCTTGTGGACATACTTCACAACAGGGTAGTATTGCAGCTCGGATGATCCATTGGTTAACGGAGACCTGCAAGTGTTGGCTTCAGAGTAAAGGCGTTCCGAAGGCTCTTTGGGCGGAAGGAATTTCCTGTGCTGCTCATGTCATCAACCGGATGCCTCTTAGTCCGATCATAGTGAAGACTCCTTATGAGCTGATGTTCGGAGTGAAGCCCTCAGTAAAGCACCTTCGGGTGTTTGGATCTACCTGCTATATACATTCTCCGGGTGCTCTCAAGACAAAGCTAGTCTTTGTTGGGTATGATGAGCAGAGAAGAAGATGGAGGTGTATGGATCCTGCGACGAAGAAACTTATAGTGTCGAGAGACATTGTTTTTGATGAGTTGACGCCGTATTGGGGTAGCTCTTATGTGGAGCTAGAGATAAGCAGGTTAGATGATGGGCTGAAGGAGGCTGCTGCTAAGGAAGTGGAGTTACCTGAGTCACCAGGTGTTCCAGGTTATTCTAGCTCCGGGGTAAAGGCGTCAGGGTCAGGAAGTAGGGGGAGCGATGCTCCAGGTTCTTCTGGCTCGAAGGCGGAGGTTTCCGGTTCAGGAAGCAAGGGGAGCGATGTTCCAGGCAGTTCTTGTTCAAGAGGGGAGTCTTCTGGTTCAGGTAGCAGGGGGAGCGTTGCTCCAGGTGCTCTTCGTTCCAGTAAGGAGGCGTCTTGTTCAGGGAGCAAAGGGAGCATTGTTCCGGGTTTGCCCGGAAACGGAGCCGGTTCAAAAGCAGCGGAGGTGGTTAGCCATGATCAGGTTCTTCGGAGATCGAAGAGGATCAGTAAGCCACTAGCTCGATATTGTGAAGGGAACACGGCGGACTTGGTCCCGTGTTTCCTTGTTAGCCCTCAGGTCGAGCAAGGTTCTTCTGGCTGTGATGACCCCACTAGAATCAAGGAGGTGGTTGACACCAAGGCTGAAGAGGTGACTTCTCTCAGAGGAAATGAGGCTTGGACTTCAGTGTCCAAGGAAGTTGGTGATACTCCTGTGATGCATGAGTGGAGGTTGAAGCTGAAGAAGGCAGAGGGAAGCATGGCTCCTTTTAGGAGATGCTGGAGGGCTCCCTCTTGGTCCATGATATGCGGGGCGAGGACTATGTCTTGGACATCTCTTCGTAGATGCTATCAGAAGGACCAGGTGCAAGGTTACGGGAGCTGCTGGAGTTATTCACCACTTCTCACTTCAAGGGGGAGTGTTGAATTCTGTGAAGTGAAAGTGGGTGAATGGAAGGCTTGGGAAACCTATCCGCACGGACTACGCGGACAGGGTTGGCGGACTGCTAGGTCGGCAGGGATGTTGCAGGCGGTTTGCTCTGTGGCGGCCTGGGCGGTCTGTTCGCGCGGACTACGCGGACAGCAGTGGTGGTCTGACAGGCCAGTGTATGCTCAGCAGGCGGTTGTCTCCCAGAATGTAACCGGGCGGATAGGAATGCTATCCGCGGAGTCCGGCATGAAGCGGACTGAAGAACTGGAGCTCGGCAGACCGGTTTGGCAGTTGCCTTGGTCTTGCTCCAGTGGAGCGGCAAGTGGTAGTCGCGGAGACCGCCGGTCAGCGCGGACAGAAACTGGAGGTCGCCCGGTATGGCGGGCTAGATGCAGTGTCCGCCAGTAAGTGCGGACTCGCCCTTGCGGCCAGTGGGCTTGACTTGGTGGGAATTGAACCAAGTCCAGGAGGCTCAGTCCGGGGAGATCGCGCAGTGGAGCGCGGGCTGGTTTCTCAGTCCGCCAAGCGTAGTAGAAGTGCTTTGCCTTGTTTTCTAGCTTGGGGAAATGCGGACTGGAGAATTGCTTGTGCAGGAGCGTGCGGACTGGAGCTGGAGTCCGCTGAGTCCGGTTAAGCCTTGTGATGAAGTTATGGACTCAGGAGTTGCGGACTGGAGTCTGCTGTTAGCGGACTGGATTGGCGTGTCCGCTAAGTCCGGAGGTGCCTTGGAGATGAGGTAATGGACTTGGGATATGCGGACGGAAGCCGGGTGTCCGCTGAGTCCGGCAGGTGCCTTGATGGCGAAGCTGCGGGCTCGGGTTTTGCAGGTTGATGCCTTGTCCGTAGAATGGCGGACACGGCTGTTGTGGAGTCCGGCTGTGGTGGTCCTGGCTTGGTCTCTGGCGGCAAGGCGGGCTGGATATTGGAGTCCGGCCTTGGAGAAGCTGGGGCGGACTGGCTATCTGCACAGGAGCGGCGAACTGGAATGTGTGTCCGCGGGCTGGAGGACACACTTGTTCTAGCTGCGGGTTGTGGCGGTGATCCTATCGGCTAGGGCGGTGACCATACTCATCGTCGTGCCTATAAATAGGACCCATGTCACATCAGGAAAAAAAGGAACCTAGACCGAAGTAAGTGAACAGTAATTGAGCTCGCGTAAGTTGCTGCGGTCTGGACTTTGTGTCCGCGCGGATAGAGAGTTGACCCGGTTGTGCTGTGCAGGTTGTGCGGATAGCGCTGGAAAGCCAGGACTTGGCTCTGATTGCGGTCAGGGACAGTGCGGACTCTGCGGTTAAGCAACAGGCGGTAAACAGCAGGTCGCGGATAGCGACCAGGCGGTCTTCTCTTTGGCGACTTGGTTCGGGGTTCAGGAAGTCGCCTGCTTCAGGCGGACTGTTCCATTCGGTGGCGCAGCTTGTGCGGTCTGGCGGCTAGGCGACCTCGCGGTCAGGCGGCCTGCAGATTGGCGGTGAAGAGCTAGCATTAGAGGGGTGAGTCCGCGCGGCTTGGGTTGCGGTCTGGCGACCTGGCGGACTGAGCGGACTCCACAGCAGTAGGTCGGCGGCTTGGTGATTGAGTCCGCGCGGCTTGTTTTTTGTTCTTGTCTTTATAACTGTCTCTGCTCTCCCGGTGTTGGGTTTTGGTGAAGCATGTCTCGCCATGTATGTCTCGCTGTGTAAAGAAGTTTGCTCTTGATCAATAAAGAAGCTTGTGCTGCATGTGTTGCTGGTTGTTACTGCTTTGTTGAGATAACCCCTGCTAACTCCACGATCCGGGAAAACTTTCAACATTATAAGTGGGCGTTTTCTCCTTCGGTTTGTTGAGTTTTCAACAGGGTATCCAAGGGGGCGTCTGCGGTTTGTTGAATTTTAACATAGCATTGCACAACAAGAAGCTCATCGTATAAGTTTGTATGGGCACTCTTATAGGATGAGTTACTTTTATGTAACTCGATCCTTAACTTATATGCTTGTATGGGCATCCTTATAGGTTAAGTTACTTTCCTGCTGTAGATACTTGCACTTGATAGTTTGTTATTGTTTATGTAGAGCTGCTAGAATATAATGCTATTAATCTTATTATACCATTACCACCTGCTTGTACCTGTTATACTATTTATTATACTTGTACCCTTATTCCCTTCTCCGCCCGGTGCCGAGGAGTCGCCGGGGGAGCAGATGTGAAGCCACTTAGTCTTTTCGAATAACGGTTGCGACATATTCCTTTTTAGGAGGTCACCCCACAGGTATAGCAGCCGCAAACTTTGCAGCAGGACAGGCAGGCCAGGACGATTGGGCCAGAAGTGACGGTACCGTCCCTACCGTCGGTTACGGAGGTGAGTGTTGTGAGATTCTGATGTAGCCCATTTGGGCAACTTTTTATAGCTGTACTCTGATATTGCAGAAGCATGTTTTAGCTTCTCTTATTTGATGTATTTGGACATTTATGCTTAGTGTGGATTTGACTTCTCTCTATATATATTATGGTTGGGTTGGCATGTATATATTGATATTGGTTGTAGCCGGCAGAATAGACATCTTGTGGTACATGTTAGCCCGTGTGCTAATGCTACCACAAGGCGGATGTTCCGTGCATAAGACTCCCCTTCGTGCCATGTTTTGGGATCCAGGAGTGGGGTCTTATAAATGGTATCAGTTTGCCATGATCCTCAACTAAAGAAGTCATTCAATAATGGTACCACCCCTGTTCAATTAGTCAGTTTGCGAACAAACTGACTTAGCGGATGTAGTGGTGTGGCCATATGTAATTTACACTAAGTTGTCCAACTTTGACCTCAAGATTAGCTAATCTGACCAAACGTTTGTGTTTTACGTGTAGATACCAGTACACGCAGAGCCGATGGGGGCACTCCTGCCCCTTTCATACCCACTCAGTTTCAACAATCCGAGTTGGGGCAGACGCTCACCGACATCCTGGATGCCTTTAGGGCGCAGCAGTCTCCGGTTCAACAACAGGCTCCGGGCTCTAACTGGCTGAGCACCTTTTGGGCTCTCTCCCCGCCCGCCTACCTCGAGACGGATTCGACTGTACGTATGGAGGAATGGCTTGACACAGTCAAAGAGCTATTGGCGGGGATCCGTTGCCCGACCAACATGGTTGTATCGTTGGCGGTGTCCGTCTTGGATCTACATGCTAAGAGGTGGTGGAAGTCACTCATGGGATCCACGTTCCAAGGACGAGTGTATACAGAGATAAGTTGGAGCGAGTTCTCAGGTGTCTTCTTGGATAAATTCATTCCTACATCGGCTCAAGATGAGCTCGAGCAGAGGTTTCTACTACTGAAGCAGGGATCAAAAATGGTTTTGGAATACCAGCGAGAGTTCCAGCATCTTGTAAGGTTCGCGGACTCATATGACCTGGATGATAGAGGATACACGACATGCTTCTACAAAGGGCTGCGAGATCCCCTAAGGCAGGCCCTTTTGTTTATAGCGGACGCTAGCTTGGCGGAGATTATTGACATGGCGAAGAGATTGGAGGCGGATCACTTGAGTAGTGGTAAGAGGCCTGCAAAAGATGTGATGGAAGCTGGTCCAAGCAATAGAAGGAGGCAGGACTTCAGAGGAGGGAGAGGACATCAAAGAGGTGGAGGACATTTTCACCGAGACTTTAGAGTGGAGCATTCGGTTCCGCAGCCGCCTGAGTTGTCTCCACCGCCTTAGCCTCAATAATTTCAGCAACATGAAGGGCGTCGTGGTCTGCTGTGTTTTGAATGCAACCAGCCGGGCCATATTTGACGTTTCTGCCCGCGGTTGTATGAGAATGTCCCTCCTGCTCCCCCTCCGGCAGCTCCGCGGGGGCATGGTTATATGCGTGGTCGAGGACGAGGACCATGAGGAGGAAACCTCGGCCCCGCTCGGGATCAAGTGTATGCACTGGACATGGCACAAGAACGGAATCCCCAAGATGTGATTGCATGTATGATTTGAGTAACTATCATATTTTCATTGTTTAACTTGAAGTTGCTTAAGACATACTAGACACCTAGCAATAAGTTTTGGTTATTGGTACTTAGGCACCATGATAGTTGGCGGGAAGACGACCTATGCGTTGTTCGATACCGGTGCCTCACACTCCTTTGTGTCTGAGGACTTCATTAAGGACATGGAGGGCGTACAATACTTTACTGGTATAGCCCGATGAGTGCGCCTACCGGATGGCTCGGAGATGATTGCAACCGCTAAGTGCGAGTTCGAGATATTCATTGATGGAAAGGACTTTGATACACCTGCCACGGTCTTGAGAATGCTGGAGTTTGACATTATTTTGGGCATGGCGTGGATGGACTGGCACTTTGCAAGGATTGACTGTGCAGAGAAACGAATCTACTTGAGACATGGGGACTCCGATGTTATCTTCCAAGGTATTATCTTTGCACCTCGCATGTTGCTATCTTCAGTTCAGACAGTAAAAGCCTATATGAAGGGGGATGAAGTCTACATGATCTGGTTCGAGTTGAAGGAGATAACATTGGATATAAAAGACGTACCGGTAGTGTGGGACTTCCCCGAGATATTTCCTGAGAAACTGACAGGATTACCCCCGTATAGAGAGGTTGACTTCCAGATTAATCTAGTACCGGGTCCCAAGCTTGTAACCATGGCCCCTTACCGAATAGCCCCGAAGGACTCGTGGAGTTTAGAGTTCAACTGCAAGAACTTGTGGAGTCAGGGTTTATTCGCCCCAGTTTGTCACCCTGGGGAGCACCTGTATTGTTCGTGAAGAAGAAGGATGGAACCCTGCATTTGTACATAGACTATCGGGAACTCAATCGGCTGACGGTGCGGAACACTTATCCGCTACCTCGGATCGACGAGTTGTTCGATCAACTAGTGGGAGCACATTGGTTTTCTAAGCTGGACTTGCACTCAGGGTATTATCAGTTGAGAATACAAGAAGGTGACATCCAGAAAACGGTCTTTAGTTCAAGATATGGACTATACGAGTTCACGGTAATACCGTTTGGGCTCATAAATGCCCCTTCGTCCTTAATGAGCCTGATGAACAAGGTGTTTGAACCTTATTTGGATCTCTTCATCATTGTTTTCATCGACGACATCTTAGTCTACTCAAAGATGGAGGAGGA
This sequence comes from Platanthera guangdongensis, assembly GCA_039583875.1. Taxonomy (NCBI): domain Eukaryota; kingdom Viridiplantae; phylum Streptophyta; class Magnoliopsida; order Asparagales; family Orchidaceae; genus Platanthera; species Platanthera guangdongensis. Next base: position 94,523,381 of record CM077148.1, read on the forward strand.
GCATGTTGAGCACTTGACCTTGGTATTGAAGAAATTAAAAGAGCACGCCTTGTTCGCCAAGTTCAACAAGTGCGAATTCTGGCTTAAAGAGGTTGCTTTCTTGGGGCATGTGATCAGTGGAGTAGGACTAGCGGTGGATCCGGCCAAGGTGCGTGCCGTGAAGGAGTGGTCTCCCTTGAAGTCGGTGGACAATATGAGGAGTTTCCTTGGACTTGCCGGGTACTACCGCAAGTTCGTAAAAGTATTTTCAAAGATTGCTCTTCCTCTTACTTCATTGACGAAGAAAGGTGTGTCATTTGAGTGGACACCCCAATGTGAAGCAGCGTTCCAGGAGTTGAAGGATAGACTTACCTCCGCCCCCATCCTTGCACTTCCATCTAGGAACGAAGGATTTCAAGTTTACACTGATGCATAATATCAAGGGATGGGAGCGGTGTTGATGCAGCACGAACATGTGATTGCTTATGCATCAAGACAACTGAAGAAACATGAAATCAATTACCCAGTTCACGGTTTGGAGCTGGGAGCAGTGGTGTTCGCCTTGAAGGTTTGGAGTCATTATCTATACGGCGTCCACTGTGAGATCTTTTCAGATCACAAAAATTGAAGTAAGTTCATACTCAGAAGGAGTTGAACTTGAGACAATGACGGTGGTTAGAATTTCTATGCGACTATGAGTTCACCATGAACTACCACCCCGAAAATACGAACTCGGTGGCCGATGCATTGAGTAAAAAGGTACCAGGGTCTAGCCCAGAGCCTCGGTTGATGAGTATGGAGTTAGCTCGGATGATTGAGGAGATGAATATTACATTGATATTTAAGGCTCCTTCGGCAGAATATATAGAGTACTTGGCAAGCATGAGCATAGTTTGTGATATCCGGGACCGAATCAGAGTGGAGCAAGGAATGGATGCGGCTCTGGCCCCAGCAATCAAGTCAATCAAAGATGTTACTACGGATGAGTATAATCTAAAAGACGGCCTCGTTTCTTTTCGTGGCCGGCTATACATTCCCAAAGGCGGTAAAATCCGGGAGGATATCTTGCGAGAGGCTCATTGCGGATATTAGACTGATACATGATCGCATGTTGCGGATATTTCTCAGCAAATTTAGTTATGTATGTTCTCCCATTATTTAGGACAAAACATCTACATCAAAAGATTCTAAAATAGGCCAAGTTTACTTTTCTGCCCTTCATTAGTTCATAAGCAGTCTTATTCAACCTTTTGTTGATTGAAGCTCTATTAAGAACATGACATGCTGTGTTAATAGCTTCAGCCCAGAAATATTCTGGGAGAGAAGAATTGCTCAGCATAGTTCTTCCAGCTTCAATGAGAGTAATGTTCTTTCTCCCAGCAATTCAATTTTGCTAGGGTGTTCTTGGAGAGGAAAATTCCTGCTGAATCCCATGTTCTTCACAAAACTTCGCCATATATTCAGATTAAAATTCAATTCAATGGTCACTTCTGATTCTGACCACAGAACTGTTCAATTCATTCTACATTTGTTTGACAAATGTCTTGAAGACATCAGGAGTTTTAAACTTTTTCCTTAAGAAGAAAACCCAAGTAAATCTAGAATAGTCATCAACAATCACATAAGTGTAGACTTTCCTTCCTAGACTATGAACTAGCATAGGACCAAACAACTCCATAGGCAAGAGGTATAAACACCTCATAGAGTCTTTGGATTCTTTACTTTTGAATGAGGCTTTGATCTGCTTGCCTTTTTGGCATGCAGAGCAAATGCTCTCCTTAGAGCATTTGATGTTAGGACCATTCCTAACAAGCTCTTGGCCAGATCATGAATAAATTCTGCCATATAATTCACAATCCCCAAGAACTGTTGTACCTGTTTGAATGTTAGGTTCTCATCCTGAAAATGATCTAATTAGGTTGCTATGTGTGGTTGGAGCTGGTATTGACTATCTGATATATGCATACCCAAGAATTCAATGTCGGATGTTCCAATAATCATCTGTTAAAAAGCTTGCCTATTGTCTTATTGTTCAAATGAGCTAGCCTCGTATGTCATTTGACACAATGTGAAGCTTTCTCATTTGCAACTAGGAATAAGGGTGAGTCTGACTTTAAATAAAGAAAATTCAAGCAGTATACATTCCCACACCTAGTGCCTGTCATGATGACTTCTTGGTCACTTGACTTCTTTATTAGGCAGTTATACTTGTGGAATGAAACGTAATACCAAGATCACAATGTTGGCTTATGCTTATAAGGTTGTGTTGCAACCCTTCCATATAAGCTACTTTGGTGAAAGTGACTAAGCCATTTGAGATCTTACCATATCCTCTAGTTATTCCTTTGTCAGCTCCACCAAAGGTCACCTTTGGTCCATTCTTTTCAGGAATATACTCCCTCAAATTTCTCCTTGTTCTAGTCATGTGTCTGGAACATCCACTATTTAGGTACCAAATTGGTCTATCTCCGGTGATTGGACATTCCTACAAAATAAGAATTTATTTTTCCTTAGGAACACAAATTGTCTTAGTTCCTAGGTTTGTGTTAGCTGTGGCTCCGTTGAGGCCACCTGTAAACTTATTAATTGGGTATATTTTCTGAGCATGAGACACGGTGTAATTGAACCAACAGTCCAAGGCAAAGTGTCAAATTTTACCACAACACCAACATTCATATATATTGTACCTCCTCTTGGAGGAACATAAGGAAATTTGTGCTGACATTCCTTATAACAGGAATCAACAAACTTGACAGTTATATTTTGACTGGAAGCAAAAAGGTTATTTTGTCTCTCAGTTACAACAGTTCTCCTTAAAGCAGGTATATTAGGAAAAGCTTTCCTATTCACATATGAACTTGGTCCAACTGGTCCAGACTTCTGGGTTTCTTTACCCTTAGTCTGAAACATAGATTGTGGAATGACTATACCCTTTTATCCTGTCAGCTTTTTGTGACTTTTTTCTCTTTAGTTTAACATACCCAAGACCACTTCCAGGTGTTCCTTAGAAGGTATCTAGAATAGGCAGCACAATTTTGGGTTTAGAAAACTGTTGTACTAGTCTTTTCTCAGTCAAGAGTTTGAGTTCTAACTCCTGAATAGTTGCATCCTTTTGTTTTAGCAATATTTGTTCATCAATGATCTTAGTCAGCTTTGCTAACTTAGAACTTTGAAGACCAATCTTCTGAGTATCCATCTTATGATGATACTCAAGAACTTTTAGTGATGCAATTTCTATAGCTTATTTTTTGACAAGCTTCTTGCTCTTTACAAGAGCTTCAAGCAATTTACCAAATTTTACTGTGAGTTGTTGCAGTTCAGTCTCAGGGTTAGACTTATATGAATCAACCTTTGAGTCACATGAGTCTAGCTCATCCACAGTGTCATGAATAGAATTTGCAGAACAACAGGAATTGTCAAAGATTACTGATGGCACTTTTGGCAAGTGTACCGATCATAGTCAAGTAATAGATTTGAGGAGTTGAATCCCCAGATATCGATCTCTCAAGAAGTGCAAGTAGGGAGTGTGACTTCGCTATTGAAAGAGGGATTGCAAGTGCCAACGTAACAAGAGATTTTGATTTTTTTGGTTTCCTAATTTTAACACTAATAAAACTAATGCGGGTCGCCTTCACCGCGTCGCTTGGTTGGATTACTCAAGTGAGTAATAAGGAGGATGGACAAACTATTGAGGGTCGCAGTCACCTCTTCGGCACGCACGCTCCTAACAATTGTTAGGACGACGTTATCGCATCAAGAACACAAAGGATGGAAGCGCACCAACATAATTAAAAACTAAAATATGTCAACATATAAACAGGTTGAAATAATTAAGAAAATCAAGTTCTTTCTCATCAATCAAACAACAAATCAATTAAGAGCAAAGTTACTACAAGAGAAGGGGGAGAGATACAACCAAATGCATGATGTCTTTCCGAGATTCGCGACCGAAGTCAAGGGTTATCTAGCCTTGTTCGTGCTCGGTTTACAGATGATGTTCGGGGTTTAGAAGGCATGTAACTTCCTTTTAATAACCCGTCTTCTTCGTGAATCGTCGTCGGGTTAAACCTTACCGGAGAACTCCACGTATGTAGCACCTAAGAGCTTAAAACAGAGCGTTGATGTTAGAGAAGATGATGGTGGCCGAAGATGAAGCTATTGAGAGCTTTTGGAGGGAGAACGGTGGCTGGATGAGTTCTCCAAGGAGGAGAGAGAAGAAAACGGCAGGAGGAAGGTTTTCCCGCTCAAAGGAGCGGAAATGGAGGACTGGATTCTTTGGGCAAATGAGACCTGCGGCTTAAATAGAGAAGTAAGAAATAATGATCACGTACGGTTTGGCGCACGACCGTGCATTAACCGTGGGATATTAAATACCAGGAAAAGCTTGCGGAAGAAGAAGCGTTGACCCGTGTGTTTCCTCGCGCACAGACGCTACCACCCGTGTGTGAAGGAAAACGCACAGGTAACAACAGAAAGCTGAAATTTCTAGCAAGCAGGTGGAACCGTGCCTTTTACTCGCGTACGAGCAGTCGCATGATTAACCATAGAGCACTGTAAATCAAAGCAGCCATAGGAAAACCGTGCATTTCCTTCGCGCATGGTTCCGAAGAAACCGTGCGTGAAGAGCGTCGAGCTCAACTCGATGATATTTCGTCGAGCTCTACTCGACTCTTTTCCTGCTCAACAAAATGCATGATCGGGCACAAAGCGTGTGCAAAGGAAGCACACGACCGTGCATTTACATCAAATCAAAATTCCTGCGTTGGGGAAAACGCACCACCTGCACAGCAAAACCAAAACTGGAGCACAAGTTCCCAACACCAAAACACAACAAAAATAGCTGGAAAGAGCTATGGGAGGCACCATGTGCTTTCCCCGACAACAGAATGCACAATTGCACAACCTCGAGCCAAAGCAGTGCATAGTGTGGTCATGACCGATCGAAGCAAATATAACCGATTACCGGTTGAAATGCAGTGCACGAGTGAGAAAACAGACCCAAATGAGTCCGAAAAACACTATAAATATCAGACTCATCACACCACCAGACTTAAACATTTGCTCGTCCTGAGCAAATCATCACCCCGTGAACTAGAAAACTGTTAGCTGGCTTAGTAATTTCCAAATAAAGTGTTGCGAGAAATCAAATACATCATGGGCATCGGAAATATAATAGATAAACTTTTTAATTATACTACGGAGTTTATACTTTTGACAGTTGTAAATAAATATTGAATCTACTCAAAATTGGAATTCTGGAGAATCATTGGGTCATACATAGGAAGAATGTAGGCAGGCCATTCAGATGGGCATTGCCAAAGAACGAGGCTCGTGATCACCTCCAAAGAAATCCATCAATGTCGGGGACCATAAGCTTGCCCGATCACAATATCTCCATGGCGCTAGCTTGACTCAAGCGTGTATCTGTAGGACTTTAGGATAATAATGGGGATTGGGTGTATGCGTAGGTAAGGATGCACAAGGGTAAAAACGATGGCTACGCACAACCCCAAATGAGCTCATACAAAAGATTATCCTCGAACCAACAAAAATTGCAGGTGCACCACACCAACAGACTTGAAATTAACAACAAGGGTGTGTGAACCGCCTACCGCCACAGAAATAAAATCACAAATGGAATTCCCAATTACCTTTCTTATTTCACAACAAACAACACCTCTCTTTTTTACATTCTTTTACTTTTTTTAATTTTTATACAACAACACATTGAGCACAATTCAACAAGAAAACTACACCTCACAACCACATAACAACACCATACCAACATCCAAAACGCAAGAAGTAACATACTAATAGCTCGAGATAGGGGCGTGTTACTGGGATAGGCTTTTAGGCTTTGCTGATCACGGAGTAAGGCTAAATCAAAAGGAGGGATAGGCACAACACATGCTAACAAGGATTACGTTAGGACGGTGTACAAGGCTCAACCGGGCCAAAATGATGGCCTATATCACGCTCACGCTTGACTAACCATGCACTAATGCTTCAAGAGTAGCTTGGGGCAAGTTCTTAAACACCGAGAAAGATAATCCTTCCTCCCGACTCGAGCAAGATGAGTCTAGTGATGACTACACACATCCCTACACTACAGTTTGATTATACCAGATTCAACATTTTTGAGTAGTACAAACAATATTTACATCAACAAAAAAAGTATAAATCTATTAGAAAAAAGAAATATTAAATCTATAATATTTCTACACAGACCATGATTACTCGATTAGGAGCAATGCATAAGTTTCTATCCTAAAATCCTAAGCCAGCACCGCTATTTTAAAATTTACACAGAAGAAATACATTTGACTCGAGCCGCACGCGTGAATAATATCGCGCTCATGTGGGTGTAGATGCACAATGCAAACGTGATTTCATGAAAATAGAAAATAGAAAATAAAAAGGTTCTTTTGGTATGAAAGTTAAAGTAGTGCATGCGCACGGGTTACTCGCATAACTCTCCCCCACCAGACTTAATCTAAACATCATAACACAAGATTTGTATTAAAATTAATGAAATACAAGTTGGGGGAGAGGTTACCCCATGCTCAGCAGATGAGCATACCAGAAGATTGGCATTATTTTCAGAAGAAGGTCCACGGCCCAAACGAACTCCACCTACAAAAGAGAATACCTCCAAGCAGAACATTCATAATATAGATTATGCAAAAACAACATTAAAAAAATAATGGGTTGTCTCCCTGAAGTCACTTTTCTTTACCGTAATTGAAGTGGACCAAATACCTGTATTAGTAGTTTTATATAAAGTTCAAGCGCATCAGCGCATAAGCAACGATAAAGTCTAAAGGCACACATATCTTAAAGCAAAAATTAAACTAAAAGAAAGGGGGATGCTCGGGAGATCCCTCACTTCTCAGCTAAATGCTGACTTGTGATAGATCCCTCCAGTCACGCGAGATGAGGAAGAAGCGAAGGCTTTAAGGCCCAGGGAAGAGAAATCCCCCCTGCCCCTAGCTTCCTCCTTCTCACGCGGGGGGGGGGGGGGGGGGGGGAATCCAGCGCCTTGTGCCTTTTCAGATCATTCTTTAGCAATTCTACGGATGGAGATCGCTACGGTGGTACAATTACTCCAACCAATCCATAGGTATTTCCAGCTTTTCCATCCGGAGTAGTCCTTTCCTCACCCGCGACGGGTTATAGATCAATCCAAGTGACCTGTTTCATAGCTTTACACAATTTATTCGGCTTAATAAAAGTTTTTAAATCTATTTTATGCACACTTTCAATAGCCGTACTCCGTTCACATTTCTTCTCCTTCGAATCTTGTTTCACTCCAAGCAACTCTGTCTTCATTTATTCTTCAGCTATCATCAATATACCTGTCTCAGCAATACTTGGCAAACCATCAGATAACACAACATTCAATTTCAGAAGTTTTCCAGGTTCATTTTGAATCATAGAGGGAAGCTAGGGTGGTAAAGGCGAATCAACCTTGGATGCCAAGGTGATTCCACTCACATTAAATTGCAACGTTGATTCGCTAGCTTTCAGGAATGGGACCCCTAAGATAGGTTTTGAAGCATTCCTCATTGGTCCCAAAACCAGAAAGTTAGTGATCACAGTAGCCCCGTTCATTATCACTTCCACTTCCTTAATCTCACTGTCGGTCTTCACTACCGACCCATCGACCAAAACGAGTGATTTCCGCACATTCGGCTCGATATTCAAGTTAAAATTTCCAACATATTGCAAAGAAATAATGTTGTAAGAAGATCCATAATCATATACGACCACAGTCTCAATCTCATTTATCTCACATTTTACGGCCACTTCATTTTCAGTACACACATCCGTCTCCCCAACACACTTCCCTTGCTGATGGGGGTTTTTTCCATGTCGCTCGGGAGGGTTCCGCGAGTGCGCTCAGAGAACACATGGGCCAGTTGACCCAGCTGTGTCTCCAACATTCTCATGGAGGCGGTCTGAGTCGCCATGTTGGATTGGGCCATCTCCAAAAACTTTTCCATCATTTCTTCCAACGCACTCTTTCGCGGTCCCCTACACGTTCTGATTATAACCCGATTATGGCGGTCGTGGCTGGCTATTAGAAGCTTGATCATCAAACTGATGCTGGCCTCCCTGCCACCTTTGACCGAGTGTAAATTGGTTCTAGGAGAAATTCGGATGATTTCTCACATTCGGGTTATTAGCATTATTATAATGAGCAGTGCGGTTTTGATTACTTATAAAATTTACATTCTCGTCAGAAGATATTCCCGAGGGATCAGCTAAAGCTTCTCTAGCTGGACACTCATATGTAAGATGGCCGGGTTTCCACAACCCTGGCACAAAATATCCATCACCCGAGCCGAAGGAGGGGTCGATCTAGTCAGCATCATCATTCCATCCAACGTAAGATGGCTCGCCTCAGCTTGCGGATGCATCACATTTACCTCAAACAAATTTCTCGCACCCCTTGGTGCGTTTCTTCCCACAATCCAATACGTGCTATGAGAATCAATGTCGCGAAGGAGCCGTAAAGCCTCGTCGGGAGTCAGGTTCATGATAGTGCCTCCAGCCAATGCCTCGATCATAGCCCTGTAATTGGGCTCAACAACAACAAAAAAAATATTTCCACAAAATTCCACAGCTCACAGCCGTGCTAGGGGCATCGATGCTATATATCAGCAAATCTCTCCCAGGCCTCAGACAAAGTTTCCTGGTCCAGCTGCCGGAAAGTGGCCATCTCCCTTCGAGCGTTCACTATTTTGTCCACCGGGTGGAATTTAGGTAGGAACTTCGTGGAAAGCGCCTCCCACGTAGTTGCAGTCCCGGGAGCAATAGTGTGGAGCCAGGTTTTCGCCTTGTCCCTCTGCGAAAATGAGAACAACCTTAACTTCACCACATCATCAGTAATATCGACATAGCGGAAGGTACCACAAATCTCCGAGAATTCCGCTAGATGGAGCTGCAGATCCTCACTTGGCAAGCGAGAAAACTGCATGTTATTTCTTATCATGTTGAGGATAGCAGGCTTTATCTCAAAGTGGTTGTTTACGATGTCCGGGCCGAAGCCAGGGTAAACACTTCCCGCGGTAGGTGTCGTGAAGTCTCGCATTGTCCTAATGCCGTTCACCGAGGCCATTTCCTTCTTGACTTATCTCTTCCATTCTTTCTCTACCTTCAGCAGCAATAGCACGCCGACGAGCTCGCCTCACTCGTGTGGTTTCAAGATCAACACTAAGATCTTCCTCTATATTCTGCGGGTTTAGATGTGTCATACAACATACAAGAAAACGATCAAAATGCCAAAAATGCTTGCAACAACTTTTCTAATAGAAAAATACACACAACGATTGCACTCCCCGACAACGGTGCCAAAAACTTGATGGCACTTTCAGCAAGTGTACTGATCGTAATCAAGAAATAGATTTGAGGAGTTGAATCCTTAGATATCGATCTCTCAAGGAGTGCAAGTAGGGACTATGACTTTGATATTGAAAGAGGGATTGCAAATGCCAACGTAACAAGGGGTTTTGATTTTTTGGTTTCATAATTTTAACACTAATAAAACTAATGCGGGTCGCCTTCACCGCGTCGCTTGGGTGGATTTCTCAAGTGAGTAATAAGGAGGATGGACAAACCATTGAGGGTCCTAGACACCTCTTCGCCATGCACGCTCCTAATAATTGTTAGGACGACGTTATCACGTGAAGAACGCAAAGGATGGAAGCGCACCAACACAATTAATAACTAAAATATGTCAACACATAGACATGATGAAATCATTAAGAAAATCAAGTTCTTTCTCATCAATCCAACAACTGATCAATCAAGAGCAAAGTTACTATAAGAGAAGGGGAAGAGATACAACCAAACACACAAAGTCTTTCCGAGATTTGCGGCCGGAGTCAAGGGTTTTCAGGCATTATCAGTGCTCGGTTTACAGATGACAATCGGGGTTGAGAAGGGATGTCAATTCCTTCTAATAACCCGTCTTCTTCGTGAATAGCCGTCGGGTTAAACCTAACCTGAGAACTCCACGTATGCAGCACCTAAGAGCTTGAAACGGAGTGTTGAGGTTGGAGAAGACGATGGCGGCCGAAGATGAAGATATTGAGAGCTTTTGGATGGATAACGGTGACCGGACGAGATCTCCAAGGAGGAGAGAGAAGAAAAATGGCAGGAGGAAGGTTTTCCCGCTCAAAGGAGCGGAAATGGCAGACTGGATTCTTTGGGAGAAGGAGACCTGCGGCTTAAATAAAGAAGTCAGAAATAATGATCACGCACCATTTGGCGCACGACCGTGTGTTAACCGTGCGATATTAAACACCAAAACAAGCTTGTAGAAGAAGAAATGTTGACCCGTGCATTTCCTCGTGCACAGACGCTTCCGCCCGTGCGTGAAGGAAAATACACGGGTAACAATAGAAAGCAGAATTTTTCAGCAAGCAGGTGGAACCGTGCGTTTTACTCGCGCACGGGCACTTCTGCACGTGCATGAGCAAATCACACGATTAACTACAGACCTCTGTAAATCAAAGCAGCCACCGAAAAACCGAGCATTTCCTTCGCGCACGTTTCCGAAGAAACCGTGCGTGAATAGCATCGAGCTCAACTCGACGATATTTCGTCGAGCTCAACTCGACTCTTTTCCTGCTTAACAAAATGCACGATCCGGCACAAAGCGTGCGCAAAGGAAATGCACGACCATGCATTTTCCTCGAATCAGAATTCCTACCTTAGGGAAAATGCGCCACATGCACATCAAAACCCAAACTGGAGCACAAGCTCCCAGCACCAAAACACAACAAAAACAGCCAGAAAGAGCCATGGGGGGCACCATGTGCTTACCCCGACAACAGAATGTGCAATTGCACAATCTCGGGCCAAAACGGTGCACAGTGTGGTCATTGACCGATCGAAGTAAATATAACCGATTATCGGTTGAAATGCAGTGCACGAGTAGGAAAACAGGCCCAGATGAGTCCGAAAAACCCTATAAATATCAGACTCATCAATTACATGAGTATCCTGACATTCAATAATTTCTATACCTTGATTATCAGACAATGCCATAAAATTAATCTCCATATCACCTTCTGAATCACCATTGTGTGATGAAGTTGTGGAGTTTTTTACCTTGTATGTGGCCTCTCTTATAAAATCCTCTTCATAGGAGAATAGTCCAATGCGTGCATGTTCTTCTTCTGATTCAGTTGAATCAGTATCACTATCAGATAAAGTATTTGGTTTCTTTTCTATAAGACCCTTTTCTTATTTCTTGTCTTATAGAACTTCTTTTCTTTTGACTTTTTGTTCTCCTTTCTTTTTACTGGACAGTCAGCAATGACATGCCCATGCTTATTACAACAATAACAGATTATTTCAGTCTTAAATTATTTATTCTGATGAGAATCATACCTGACCACAGATTTGTCTCTATGTTTGTCTTTGCTTTTACTGGAACTTGATCTAGTTCATTTCTTCTTATTCCACAGCTTCCTTCTTCTCATCATTTTCTTGAATTGCCTGGTAAACAGTGCCAATTCATCATCTGATAATTCTTCTGATGAAGAGCAGGTTCCAGTGCTATCTATATCTTCATCCCTTCTTAGTGATGATGTGATTTCTCTTATAGACTTCTTTGATGTATCTGCTTTGAAGGCTACAGATCTAGTCTGAGTTGAACTTCTGGCAGATTCAGCTTCAGCTTTTCAAGAATTTAGTTGAAGCTCATGTGACAATAACTTCCTATACAAGTCTTGGGGTAACATGTTTCTGAGATTCCCCATTTCTCTTATATCACAAATCTTAATGTCCCATTCTTTATTTGGGGATCTCAGAAATATGTCATTAAGCTCATAATTAGAGAATTCTCTGCCATAATTCTTCAAACCATTTATTATTCTAATGAACTTTTCAAACATAGTTTTATAAAATCAGTCTTTTCTTGTATGAATGCCTCATACTGTTGATTTAGTAGAGACTTTCTGTCATCTCTTACTTCATCTGTGCCTTCCATGTAGACTATGAGAGTGTCCCACATCTCCTTGGATGTTTTATAGTGCATTATGTTCTGAAAAGTGGAATTATCTATTGCACTTACAATTATGTTTTGAGCTCTTTTATCCGTGGTGGAAAGAAACACCCCATCCTTTATCATTTCAGACAGTTTCTTAGGAGTTTGAACATTTGCATCTAAGACTGATATCTTCATTGGAACATATGGTTCTTCTTGTACAGTGACAAATATTCTTGGAAATGAAGCCTCCATAAACAATCTCACTCTATTCTTCCATATACCAAAGTTATCCTCAGTACATATAGGCTGTTTCATATAACTGAGTTCTCTGTGAGATTTAAAAGCCATTAGATCTGATATTTTTCAACCAAACTTTGGATCTTTTTCATATTGTTTGGTCTTTCTTAAATAACCTCGCTCTAATACCACTTGGAATACGTCAAGAAACTCAGATACAACTGGGATGCTGTCCAGACCAGGCTTGGTCTTCGAAGCCTCCACTACTATGAAAAACAGCTCTACACCCCTACGAACTGCCTTAACCACCTGAAGAGCAGACATCAAAGTCTTGCCCGATCCCTTCATGCCTGAGAACATCGCCTCACGATCTGTATCTAGTCCCAATCTGACACCCTTATGCTTGCAATCAATGTGCGCACGTTGCTCTGATAGCCAGTCTATACCAAAGATCACGTCGAACTCCACTATCGGCAGTAGCGACACTTGCAAGTCAAAATTTTGACTCCCAATCCGTATCTTCATGCAACAAACTTTATCTGCATGCATAGAACACTCGTTAGGCAGCAACACATCATATTTTTCCCTTGCCATCGAAGAAGGTACTCTGATGCATGATACAAATTCTTCGGACAAAAAGGAATGCGATGCTCCCGTGTCGAACAGTGCTCTCACCGGATAATCAAAAATCAAAATAAAGCCTAGCACAAGCAGTCATAAGCAAACACGCATGAGGCAACAAGTATATAAAGCTTAATCATTATTAATTAAACCATACCTGTCACCACGTCAGCCTGCTTTATGGCCTCCTGAAGGCCAAGGTTGTACACTCTAAGCTATGCTGGAGCATAGTGGGATGCCGTTTACTCCACCGCCTTTCCCTTCTCCTCGTAAGTTGCTCCAAGCCTCTTCTCAGACTTTGGACGTCCGCTCCAACAATCTCGAGCAAACTGTCCCGACTTCCAACAGTTATAATAAGCGACCTAAGCTCGGCCGGTAGTTGCCCCAGACACACCCAATCAAGGGGCTAGACCCAAAGTCCTAGCCTTCTTGTTCCACTTACGGAACCCAGACTTTGAGTTCGGCACTTTGAACTCCGTCTTCTTCGCACTCGAGTCCTTCTTCCCTTGGACTCTCTTCAGATCTTTTTCCAATGATCGGGCTGTATTGACTAGAGTTAGGAAGCCTTGCGTCATAGGCCTAGAAAGTAGTAGCCTCAGGTCATCACGTAGAAACTCGTAGAACCGGTTGGTATTATGATTCTCATCGGCAAACGTAAAGCCAACATAACATCCCAACCGCGTAAACTCGTAGAGATACTCGTCCTCGCTACTATCTCCTTGTGTCAGTCTCTGGAACTAATTCTCCATATCGATCCTCTGTGCTGAGGGAAGGTATCTTGCCAAGAATAACATAGAGAATTCCTCCATCGAGAAATTAGTGAGTTTCCTTCCAACCAAGTGACGCAGCTCCAACTCTTCCCACCACAATCTCGACTCTCCTTCCAATAGGAAGGTGGCTATGGTGGCCTTCTGCCATTCCTCCGATTTAGTGGCCGTCAAGACTTTTTTCACCTGAGAGAGCCACTCTTCAGCCTAGGATGGGGTTCCAGTCCCCCAAAACAATGGAGGATTAAAGCTCATTACATGCTTGAGCTGCTTCTTTGTTGCTCTTCTAGGTACAAAAGGCTCTACCACCACTTGTTCCACCATTCTAGGTTCGGTTGCTAGAAGCGGTACCTGCTCCCTGCAGGGGCAGGATGCTGCACTTGACTTCCTGGCTGGGTGTTTAGCATCGCAAACACTACCTCAGCCACAAGTGTTATTATTTCTGCCTAAGGAGGGGTTGCAGGCACGTCATTGGGTGCACTACTTTCCTCAGAAGGTGGGCGTTCTGACTGCCCTGTGCCACTCCTGGTCACCTATAGTCGTACAACACATAATTAAGTGACATAAGTAGATTGCAAAAAGCAATCATAGGAACACGCATGTTCCTCAAACATGTGTATTTTCATTCCTAAGTGGACATTCATGTATTCTTTTCATGTTATAATGATGACACACATGACTGACACCGTAGTCTGATACTAAATTGTAACACCCCATCCGTCACATGGGATATAACAGAAGGTCTGGCCGGGGCCCCATGCCATATTCCATGGACAGTCAGCGGAGTTACGCATTAATAACAAATTACTATGAAACAATATCGAAACCTAACATAGAGCATTCTAGCGGAGCTTTTAAGTAAGTTAGGAGAACCCTACACAACACATGAATGTCCACTAAAATCCAAAGTAGGAATGAAACTACAAATACACAGAGTCTTGGCCTTATGGCCTTACAACATTCATCTTCAATAAAAGTGTTTTGCATACTTCGGCTCGCAGAACGACCATACATGAAAAATAGTAAAAATAAACGCTACGCTTTGGCAATTAGGGCTAGCACATCAACAAGGGATTCAACCCACTATTTTCCACTAGGCTCACCTGTTCTTGCAAGAACAATCCACCGAGCGGTGGCAAAACAAAGCAATGGTCAGCTAAAGCTGACCAAATTATAACGACCCCACCCCTTACGCAGGGCGGCGATGCTCCTTCCCTGCAATTGTATTAGTAAAATCCAACATTTAAATGAAAGTGCAATTTAAGCACACTTCACCACAGGCATACGCACGACGACCATACACCCTGTGCTCTTAGGGCATATTCTCAGTGAATCCGGTCCAATCTGAGTCTTCACCACCGCCCCTAGGACGGTAACATCATATCATGAGCATTTGAGTCTTTCTAGCCATAGCCTAAGAATCGTCCTTCTATGCCAACGGTAAGTGCCAAGTACCTTAGGTCTCTTTAACCGAACCACATAAAGCGGGCACAGTTCCACTCACCCGTTGCTCACATCACCATGTCAATTTAAGCCATTGGTGCAGGTCAAGCTTCCCTGAGTCCCAACATATCGATCATAAAATAGTACATAACCCGGTTATGCACAAGGTCGGCTCTCAGGCCACCAAGTTGGGCTCCCAGAGCACTCAGACCAACATACTGTCCCCCAGGTCTCCGTGAGACAGGCCTCACAACTGCACTTTCATAGAGCTACCGCCGGTGGTAACACTACCGCCTCACGATATCTGGCAGAACTGCGTTTCTGCCCAGTTTTCGGGGTGCTCCTTGGGGTTAGTCCCCAAAGTTCCCTGCTGCAATCTACCGCATAGAAACCCAAAAAACAAATAGCACAGAGTCTTCTCCGGCAATCCATGCATAATGAAACATCACCAATCCAGACCAAACCGTCCGGATAGGCTTCACACACCATGCCTATATTCGTACTTTGATTGCGAACTTTATATGCAAAACTATGGGGATAATCCATATCTATCCGAAGGAATACAACATGCTCACCGCACACTCGCAGGAGAGGGTTTCCTATGCAAAAGGAAGAGAACTTCACATGTCCAAGTTGAGAATCGTTACCCTTTGTGATTTCTTCGGTGCCATGCCCAAGATCTAGATGGATGGGCGTGACCGCAACGACGTTGACTCCCCGAATCCACACCCGGCTTGCAAATCGGAGCTTCGGAAATCCTATGGCGGCAGGATCTCTTCCTTCTTCACTCTACCTTCTCTCTAGAACTTAGAAAGAGAGTGCAAAAGAAGAAATGAGTTGGGAAAACCTAACTCACGGCTATATCCCCGTAGAGGTACACACCAGCCATTGAATCCCCAAAAAAAACCATTGGACGGTCATGATTCCTCCAAGAATTCAGTTTACGAGAGCTACCACCGCGCGGTAGGAAGTTACCGCCGCGCGATAGCCCAATTTTTCGGTTTCTCGAGGACGCCACCGCTTAGAAACCTAATTTGGCGGTGACATATGGGCATATCATAACTACTATGCTACGGCCTTGCGGTAGAAAACTATTGCTGCTCAGAAACGACAAAACTACGCTATCGCCTGCAGTAGGTTTAATGCCACGCGGTAACAACCCGAGAGCTTTATCAAATAAATCATCAAGCTACTGCCGCACGGTAGCACTACCACCGCGCACTAGAGTTTCTCGAGAACATCGGGAGCATTGAGTAGAACAAAAGCGCTGAGTGCCCCGATCCAAACATCGAGTGGACTACCACCGCGTGGTATACATTATCGCCCGACGCTAGCATGTGCTGAGATGCCGAGAGCATCGAGAGCGTCGAGAGCATCGAGAGCGTTGAGAGCATCGAGAACACCTACCTACCGACAGCGGTAGCTCTACCGCCACGCGGTACCTTCGAAAAAGCATTTCCTGAACTTGGGGCATTACACAACAGGACGGGTACTCGGCTCCAAATCTATGACGAACTCCACATCTCTCTCAGGTGGAAGATCAGGAAGATTATCATGAAATACATCAGGAAATTAGCGCACAACATCAATCTCCTCAACTCGCTGCAAACTACTATCGGTCACCAACACCGAAACCAAACAGGCAAAACATCCGGAATATATAAGTTTTCGAGCACGTACCGTAGAAATAATTGGAGAAACTTGGCACGGAAAACCATAAACACTCCTGGGTGGACCATTGTCCATCTTAAAGTCCAAGCGCTTAACCTTGCACTAGATTACCACATCATACTTGGACAACCAAAACATGCCAAAAAACACATCAAAATCTTCCAAGTCTATCACCTTCATATCGATAACGGCTAGAAAATCTTATAAAAGAATCAGACATCTTTGAATGCCTTGGTCCGATACCACAAAAACACAAGAGGGAAACTTGACACAAAATGCGTCACCAATAAGATCAAGGGTCAACCGTGACGCTCTACGAAGGTCATAGCCACAAACGAGTGGGTAGAACCGGAATCGAAAAGAACACACGCCCCACGGTTTTTGACCTTAAACTTTCCTATAAATTCACATACGCAACTAAGGGAATGAACGTCAAAACCACAGCTACAATTAAAGCTAGAACTAGTTTAAGATCTAACCTGAAATCACTAGACAAGACATCTGAGCTTGCTCCAAAGATACCATGTTCAGCTTGCCCTTCACCTTGTCCAATGGCTGCAGTGGCGGTAAGGCCTGAAGTGGAACTAGTTGCAACGGGGGCTGAGCCTACAGGCACTTTGACTTAACATGTCCTTTCTGCCCACATTGAAAACAGGTCTTGTCTTTATGCCAATAATGGGCAACATCGTGCCCCATCCGTTTACATGCAGAACAAACCAAATCTCCCTTAGGAGCACTCTGGATTGCATGAACTTGCTCCTGCTTCTGAGATCCTATCCACTTGAAGCATCTCTCAAATGGATGGCCCGACCGACCACAAAAGCTGAATATCTCTTTACTTCTTTTCCTCGACACAATACCGGATTCTTGGGGACTCTTATGCTCACCAGTCTTCCACTTATCCTTTCTTAATTGCTGACCTCAGTGCTTGTCATTGTCAATTACCTCAACCTTCGGAGCAGCCTCAACAACCTCAGCATAACTTTTAGATCCATAAGCACTAGCTACCTGCCGGATGTCATTCCTAGGATCACCCAGAAAATGTTTAACTCAATTTGACTCCAAAGATACCATGTCCAGGGCAAATCGGCTCAGTTTGCTGAACTCCACCTCGTACTCGATAACAGTAAGCTGCCTTTGATTTAGGTGTAGGAAATCATTCATCAAACAGTCTCTCTCAACCGATGACAGAAACTTCTTTAGCAGCAACTCCTTAAAGGATTTCCAAGAACACCCATCCTTAAGGTTCTCCTTCTCTCTCAGCCACCAACTCTTAGCAAGTCCCTTGAGTTGATACGCAGCGACCATTACTCTCTGGTCCGCTGAAACTCCCTAATAAGCAAACATCTCCTCTATGGCTATTATCCAATCATCCAAAGGCATCAAATCTTCTCTACCATCATAAGTAGGTGGTCCCAATCAATGGAAATGCGTAATAAATGTCATCTCTGGCTGCAACAACAACAGGGGCACCAAAGGGGCAGGGGGGATAGGAACATGAACATTCTAACCCACAATCGGGTCCTGCACTCTAGGTGGCTGACTAGAGACAACCGATAATAATGTCTGGATATGTGTCTGCATCTCCAGCATCTGCCTCGATAGAGCCACATTGCTCTGCAGCAATCCTTCTATTACAGCCTCACTCTGAGCTCCAAACAATTCTCCCTCTAACAGGGGAGTCGACCTCATCACAGGACGTCTCGATATTCTAAAAGCATAATATAATAACTAATAAAAACCTAGCTTATCGCTAGAACCCGAGAACTTAGTTCAAACAATACATAATTAAACCCTTGCTCATGCTGCTAACTTTTTCTGGGATTTTCAATTATTATGTCATGCTTAACTTAGGATGATATACCGTCATCCTATTGACTCATATGCCTAAACCATGAATGCTTGAATTTCTTATTATCTTTGACTCAAAACCATGTGTGTACATGTGTCATCATGTAAATATTTAGCTTGGCATGTGTGTTGATGCAATGGTATGTCATCCATGTTGTGCTATGCAATCTGAAAAAAGGGCCTTAATGCATGTTATGAGCGGTGTACACATGAAATGTTATGCATCCCACACTACATAACATCGCATTCAACAAAAAAGAAAACGTGCTAATGGGCATCCCTGTGATGGTGGTTATGTATCCCGTACTACATAACCGTCACAAGTTTCCACCTATGGTGGATCAATATACAAACATATATTATGCATCTCATACTACATAATATGCCCCATATACTTCTTATCATTCTTATGAGTTTAGTGTTCATGCTTCAGCCAGGACGTACTGATGACACATCAGTGTGTGTATGAAACGACACTAGACCACTAACACTAATATAAGATCGTTGTTCGACCAATTGTCAAACAACCCATCCCTCTGATACCAACTGTCACAACCCGCATTTTCTTCTCATTTAACAATATATCAGAGTAAGGGAAAATGCGCGTCATGATGCCACGTCAACAGGAGATAACTACCAACTAAACACCTTTACAAAAGATCTATAGGTTATTTAATGGAAATCCAGTTTAAGTTAAGCGGTTGGACGTAACCCTTGGCTTAGTGGTTCATCTAGTCCACAAGAAAAAGATAGTTATACGCTGTAGAAAAATACTTTATTTATAAGATTAGACGTCGTATATGATTATAAACATCCCTAGAGGACAACTCATGGTATGCAAGACTTTAGATTTATAATAATAGTAAAAGTAGTTTTTACAACCATTTAAATATAATGACTTAGGCTTCAAATATGGCATGTATGGAGTAATGGTAATAACTTTTATACTTTAAAATACCTAACATGCAACCTAACATAAAATCTTCCCAGAGGGCAAGTAAAAACAACACAAAGAGGTAAACTAGCAGCTAGCAGTGTATTTAATAATCCAAAAGAAACTATCAGTGGGTGTCAACATCCTGACACGAACCCACTGAAAGTATGCAAGTCTGAACTAAAAACTAAAACAACAAACTACCTCACAGCGGTGAGGAAAACCACTACAACAATGCAATCCACATGCTACTACCAAACTCAGTCGCTCCACCGGCAACAACCCTGAACCTGAGGCATTCCAAAGAAGAACACCTCAGTAATAAAATACAAGTGGCAAAAGAATTAATCAGGTAAAAGAACAAAAGCAGGAAAGGGTTTACAAAACCCGACTATAAGAAATGTTGAAAAGTACAGCTAATTAGCCAAATAACACAGGTAATGTAAAAGTATGCAAATAAAAAGTTGAACGAGCATATGCACCAAGTGAGGAATGAAGCCATGCTTCGACAAAATCTGCAAGGATTAGCATAAATAGCATAGACTGATCTAAGAAGCAAACTGAGCACAAAAAGCTCGAAAATGTTAGTCACTGACACTTGGTAAAAACAACCGGGCTGGAGTCAGTGACCAAAACCTCCAAACTCGAACTACCAGACCCAAACATCCAAAAAGGGCACTACAGGGGTGGCCACCTGTCCAACACAACACAACAGTTCACAAAACAGAGACCAAACTAAACCACCAAGTGTAACGACTCACAAACCGACATCCTAGTTGGTGGTCCTTTATCCTTTGCCAACCTACCTAGCCGAAGAAACATCATAACCGAACACCCCAACCGAAACCCAAGACCAAACCCAAAGGAAAACCTTACACAAGCCATAAAACTATCCTAAGGACCATACAAGATGAATCCTACATGAAACGGAAAAAATATTCGAAGTCCTGGCGAAATTCGGTGAGTATAAACGACGAATTACCATGATACTCGACGAATTTGACAACACTCTGCGAATAAGACTGGCGATACTCGACAAATTGCCTAATGATACTTGACAAAAAGTATCGATACTCGACGAAATTTCCTTGGCTTTACCGGCCACACGACACTTATAAGCCTAGACTCGACTCGGCGATTCGTGGACTATACTCGATGAATTAACCTAGATACTCGGCGAATATACCTAGACTATCCTCCCATACCCGGCGAATTTTACTCGACAAAGCTACCGTCGATACTCGACGAATTGGCCTAAGATATTCGACGAATTCCTAGGATATAAGTCGACTTTTACTTTACAACTTTACAATATTCGACGGTTGATGATACTCGATGAAAATCCCTTAGGCTAGTCTACTTAAGTTGCCAAATTCCGACATCTATACTCGACGACTTACTACCAGATACGTGGCGAATTATACTTAGTGAAGCCCGACGAATCTATAATCAATACTCGTCGAAATTGTCTGCAGAAAATTACCAAATTCTACAACCTACACTCGACAAATTTTAACCTGATATCCGCCAAATTCTACTTAGTCCTAAAACCTATCTTCCTTAGTTCCGGCCGAAAACCTGCCCTTTCCTAAGGGGTTTCTTTTGGTTTTACCCACTCTACTCCTATTCTCTAAGGGAGGAGGAAGAGAGGAAGAAAATGAACTAAAAATGGACATGCAAGGGGAGAAATTCCACTTGCCTTGAAAACTTCATAAAATCATCGCTTGCTCGCACCGCGACAAGGATCGGTAGTGAAAAGGCACTAGCAACGTTGCATGAAACTTTTGGAGGGAAAAAGGAGTCAAAACCTCAAACCCTAACTCACAAAAATCGGAGAAATGAGGAAAACTTATGACGATTGCAAAGCCCTCGCCGAGAGCTTTCCAAATCTCTACTCTTGTGATGAAACCGACCACTGGAGCTCCCACAACTGCCGGCCGAAAACTTGCCCGTCCGCCGATCTTTCTTCCGTTTCGCGAAAACTTCCGCCATCTGGTTAGGAAGAAAATGAGCAGGACTATTCGATGCGACCTAATTCTGACTATTTATATACATATATATAATTAATTATTATAATATAATACTACATTACAATTAATATTAATAAATCCCAAAACGATCTGAAATACAAAAACAACTCCGAATCTTACGAAAATCTTACCGTATCTAAATACTGATGCTACGAATCTAACGACGAAGTTGAAATTCAATCCGACAACCCAAACCCTGGTAAAACACCACCCAAAGGCAAAAACACCACCACATCCCTATAAAAAGCTCGACTGAGCCACCAAAACAGACCCGACTTGCAAGGGAAGGTGCACGACCAAAACAAAAACCAATCCACACAAGAAAAACCACTGAGCAAACCCGTGCTCCAACAAACGACACCCATTACCACGCGTCAACGTAATGCCCTAACATCAAAAATTCGTCACTATAGGAATACAAATAAATACCGAAAAATCACGGGCGTTACAGCGAGTTCACTTCAGGTACTCATGCTAAATTTTAAATTTACCTTCTTTTGATTTCTCTATGTTAGAGGTTAGCAAGGTGTTAATGAGTTCACTTCAGGTACTCACATTATATTTTAAATTTACCTGCTTTTGACTTCTCTTTTGGAGATATTAGTAGATGTTTGAGAGTTCCCTTCAGGTACTCAGGTTAAATTTTAAATTTACCTCATTCTGACTTCTCTTTGGTATAGAATAGCAGATGTTCATGAGTTCACTTCAAGTACTCGTGTTTTATTTTAAATTTACCTACTTTTGATTTCTTGTTTGCCGAGATTAGTTAGTTTTTGCAAGTTCACTTCAGGTGTTCGCGTTATATTTAAAATTTACTTGTTTTTGAGTTCTCCTTTGCAGAGAATAACAAGTGTTCGCGAGTTCACTTCAGGTAATCATGTTATGTTTTAAATTTTCCTTTTTTTGACTACTCATTAACATGGATTAGCAGGTGTTCAGGAATTCACATCAGGTACTCGCATTAGATTTTAAATTTACCTATTTTTGACTTTCCTTTAGAAGAGATTAAGCAGTGTTCGCAAGTTCAATTTAGGTACTCGCGATAAATTTTAAATTTACCTTCTTTTGACTTCTCTTTTGTAGAGATTAGACTGTGTTCACAATTTCATATCAGCTATTCACGTTATATTTTAAATTTATCTGCTTTTGACTTCTACTCTGCAGAGATTAGCAGCTGTTCGTGAGTTCACTTTAGGTACTCGCGTTAAATTTTTAATTTACCTGCTTTGACTTTTTTTTTTGCAGAGTTTAGCATGTGTTCGCAAGTTCACTTCAGGTTCTTGCGATAAATTTTAAATTTATCTTCTTTTGACTTCACTTTTGGAAAGATTAGCAGGTGTTCGCGAGTTCACATCAGCTATTCGCATTATATTTTAAATTTTATATACTTTTGACTTCTCCTTTGCAAAGATTAGCAGGTGTTCGTGAGTTCACTTCAGGTACTCGCGTTATATTTTAAATTTAACTGCTTTTGACTTCCATTTTGCGGAGATTAGCCGGTGTTCGCGAATTTATTTCGAGTACTCACATTAAATTTTAAATTTACCCTCTTTTGACATCTCATTTTCAGAGATTAGAAAGTGTTCACGAGTTCACCCTAGACACTTATGTTCTATTTTAAATTTACCTACTTTTGACTTCTCTTTTGCATAGATTAGCATGTGTTCACGAGTTCCCTTCAGGTACTGGCGTTATATTTTAAATTTATCTCAGTTTGACTTCTCCTTTGTAGAGATTAGCAGGTGTTCGCGAGTTCACTTCAGGTACTCGCGCAAAATTTTAAATCTTCCTTCTTTTTATTTCTCTTTGACAGAGATTAGTAGGTGTTCTCAAGTTCAATTCAAGTACTTGTGTTATATTTTAAATTTTCCTGTTTTAGACTTCTCTTTTGTATGGATTAGCAGTTATTCACGAGTTCACTTCAGGTACTCGCGTTAAATTTTAAATTTATCTGCTTTTGATTTCTCCTTTATATTAGAATGTGTTCGCAGGTTCAATTCAAGTACATGCATTATATTTTAAATTTACCTTCTTTTGACTTCTCTTTTGCGATGTTAGTAGATGTTCGCAAGTTCACTTAAGTTACCAGCGTTATATTTTAAATTTACCTGCTTTTAACTTTTCTTTTGCAGAGATTAGCAGGTGTTCGCGAGTTCACTTCAGGTACACGTGTCAAATTTTAAATTTAACTTCTATTAACTTCTCTTTGGCAGAGATTGGCAGGTGTTTGCTGTTAACCTAGATTGACTGCTTCCCTAGATTTTATCTAGTCTCGGTGGCAAGGCCTTCTCTAGCCGACTGTCCAAATTCCCGCAACCTTCTCCTAGGGTCTTTTCAAAAGCAACTGTCGCGAATTTGCCAACCAGTTGCAGTTCTAACTGCCTAGCCGCACAGTTAGTTGGTCTCTTTTCTCTTATTTCTCCCTGTATCTGGTCACTGCTTCCTGTTTTGCCTGTCCTCGGGAAGCCGGTATTTCTAGACCTGCCCATTTGGGAAGGCCCCCTAGTCTATAAATAGGCGTGAACAGTACTACCTAGTGGGAGGGGAAAGTTCAAATCCCAAAGATAGATGCTTATGGCTGCGGCCTCAAACTCTTCTTGCGGATACCAGTTCGCTCGGGTTCTCCATTTTAGCCACTTGTGCCTGCAGCCTCAAACTCTGGTGTTGCCGCTGCCATCGACCTCTCTCTCCCATCTTCCATCGTACTCTTAATAGTTCATCCTAATCGCTAATAACCGACTATTCGACCGTTTCCTCCACCCTCCTTTCTATTCACAGAACCCGGAGGCACATTTCGTGCATCAACATTCAACACACGATCTTCAAATTTCATTTAGTTGGTGAAATTATCGGTTAAGCATTGTCAGACTGCCAAACTATCGAAAACTTTGTTCCATCAAGTCCCAGTGAAGATAATCTCTGGGAAGCCCTTGAACAATCGCGTCAGGAAGCCGACCAAGCACGCCGGGTGACCGCCCAGCAGTTACTGGCGATCAACCAAGCCCTAGCCGCTATTACGCAGCGACTAGTTGTACAGCCTGCTCCAGCGCCAGTTACCCTGGTGAATCTGACGCCAACAGTGGAGAATCCACAAGGTTTCCCACCATCTTATCTGTAGGCTGGTTCTCAAGCTTATCCACCAGCTTATCCGTAGGTTGGTTCTCTAGCTTATCCTCCGACTTATCCGGCTGCCTACCCGACAACTTACCCGCCAGGGGAAGCCGCATCTCCTTTGCGGTCTCAAGATGACGTGTTCGCCGCTCGTCATTACTTTTTTTCATGAAGATGCCCGGGGAAGTCTACCAAGAGCCATAAAATTTCAATGAAATTATCCTTACCCTTCAGCCCCAACATTTTCTCCTCCAACAACAACTTTTCCTCTATATCCACCTACTTCTTTTGCAGCTACTGCTTACGCTCCATATTTTCCTTTTCCTTATGCTCTATGGGAACATGAAGATCCATCTCCATTCACAGAGAATGTTTGACAATATCCAACCCCAGATCATTTCAGATAACACCGATTACTAGTTTATACCGGAGAGTCTGACCCAATAACACATCTGCAAGCTTTTGAGTCAGTCATTGCCTTGAAGATGCTTTCAGATGCTACCAAGTCCAAACACCTTGTAACATCCTTCGACAGACAAGTAAGGGAGTGGTTCTATGTATTACGTCATCAATCCATCACATCAATTGTTGATCTAAGAAGAGAGCTTCTACTTACACTTTCCACCTCTATAAAGAGAAAACGTGGTCTAGAAGCATTATTTGAGATCAAACAACAAGAGAATGAGACTTGGGCTCATTTTGTAGATCGCTTCCAAAAAGAAATTTTGGAAATTCAGAACATTAATCCAGATTTATACAGAGTTGCCCTTATTAGTGGATTAAGGGATGGAATACTCAAGTTCGAAGCTAACATCTGAATGCCAAGGATATATCTAGAAATGATCAGTCTAACCAACATGTACATTTAGGGGAAAAGAGCAATCCTAGTTATGTCTCAAGGCTCGTTAGAGAGAAAAATTCTTCTCTTGCATCCAAACCTTCAAGGTCTCCTCGGAGGGATTTCCATCCTCGAGTAAGGAAGGAAAGAAACTTTCATCGTCTTCAGCATCTTTTTCCAAGCCAAGATCAACTCTGAAACCAAAGGTTGCAACTACCTATTCCTCCTGTATATACAGCTCCAGCTCTGCAAGCAGCTCCTATTTATCAACGGGAAGATTATGACTTGTGATGGTTAAAACTCATGGTGCCCCGGGCCTTTTTTTATTTGGTGGTTTATTTATTTGGTTTGATATAACGATTAGGGCGGTCGGGGCATGCAGGTTTATTAGATATAAAAGTTGAAACCGAGGTTTAATGAAAGGAGACAAGTGCACATATCACTTGTAGTACATGATATTGCAGTGGGGAATATCGAGGTCGTATTGTTCTCGGGGATGGGTTGATTATTTCTACTCTTCCCTGGAGGGACTATTATTTTATCGAAAATAAATTGTGGGGTGATTAACTAAATAGCGCGGTTATATAAAAATAGAAAATAGACTTAAAAAAGCAGATGAAGAAATAGCGCATCGGTACCAAATCATATTTGAACTTTAATAAGTTTTAATAACTAGAGATCCTAAATTTCAAATTAATTAAGGCGGCGACTTGGCCATGGACGTTCCATAAAACGGAGCTCACTTATCTCTAGGACTATCGCGCACCTGAACATTAACACTATTCTATCGAGCTCTCGTTTGACGAAGGATTCCTCTTAATGCCAACATTACGCTAATAACCCCGCTATTGGGGGGGGGGGGGCCAATCAGGTAGAATTGTGCGCCTCCTCTCTCGAGGGTTAGTGCGGAACTCCCTTTATCCAAGGGTGATCGATCCATACGCACGGACTCTCGGCTAGCTAGCATATAGATAACTGAAATAGAGCCCACACATCGATATGTGGTTCTATGCGTCGTAGGTAAACCTTAAGGTTTTTTAATTAAAGAGAAAAGGAGGACCTTTAATTATTTAAAGTGATTTTATCTGTCTCAATGCTCTTCAATACTGAGGGCTAAGAGCAATTAGCCTCTCATTGGAATGGGGACGACTTATGAAAAGAAAATGCATAATTGAAATTGCAAGTCCTACTCAAACGAGTAGGCGGGAAATGAAAGCAGAAAATTGCAAGTCCTACTCAAATGAGTAGGCGGGTAATGAAAGCTGTAAAATGACAAGTCCTACTCAAACGAGTAGGCGAGAAATGAAAACTGTAAAATGACAAGTCCTACTCAAATGAGTATGCGGGAAATGAAAGCTATAAAATGACAAGTCCTACTCAAATGAGTAGGCGGGAAATGACAAGTCCTACTCAAATGTGTAGGCGGGAAATTAAAGCTGAAAATTGCAAGTCCTACTCAAACAAGTAGGCGAGAAACGAAAGCAGTAAAAGCTAGCTCATAAACACACACACACTCTACTTGAAGGAAAGCAAGTGAACGGTAACTCACACACACAGAAGCAAAAATGAGAAAATCAAAGTGATCAAAAAAGTAAAACGCTTATATTTTACCTTTAGAATTTGCTGAAAATGCATAAAAAGTAGAAATAGAAATATTTGGAGCAAAAGAGTTTTCATATAAGTGCACAAATTAACGTGTTTGAAAAATTAAAATAACAACTAATAGATTCTTATAACTTTGTAAAAATGTTTAAAAAGTGGAAGAAAGTTTAAAAGAACCAAAAGTTTTACAAGCCAAAAAAACCTAAGTAAAAAAGGATAATAACCACTTTAAAACCATTTTTATTAATTCATAAGAATGAATGAAAAACATAAAAATCCTAAATCTAAACAAACCTAAGGGACGGAATAAGAAAAGCTATAGCAAAAACTAGTGAGTTTGAAGAAATCTAAAATGAAGCCAAGCAATTTGATGATTTGAAAATATAAATACCACATATCGAACTCACACACACACCCATATAAAAATAAAAACAAAGATACATAAGATTGCTAAAAGAGAGGCACTCAGAGGCATTCCAGTACAATATAAGGACGAAAAAACTAACAAATTTAATTAAGTAAAAAGTCGGATTACAAAAGCTAAAACAAACACAAAGAGGAGGGGGGGGGGCGGAATTATCCTTACATAGCATAAAAAGGCCTCCTAGCAGTGGACCAACAAAAAAATGGATCAAAAGTTTGAAGCCTTGGACCTTACAATAAACATATATTTATAAGCAAAAAAATCGGATTACACTCCCTGGTCACGGGCATGTAGGGGGGGGGGTGTCGGTACTAGCATTGAGGTGAAGGCGAATACTTATTGGCAGTTTACTCCGGGACATTCCACGTGGCGGTCACGGGTGTGACATGGAGGTCACAGGCATGACTGGCAAAGGAGTGCTATATTCGTCACGTCATTGCCTCACTGGCGACATCGTATGGAAAATTGGGGCAGTCACAGGCGTGCGCTGAATGACTCAGACATGTCAACAAGGTGTAACTGGCAAGGGCGTCGAGTCCTTGCCTCGCTGGTGGTATCTTGTCTGAAATAATAGGGGTGGTCACGGGCGTGACCAAATCAATACCGGCGTGTCAGACAAATCGTCGAGCATCGATCGTCGAACTGGAGGCGTTGAGTGTCGAGTGGTGTGACACGGGCGTGTCACTCCACTCACAGGCCTGTAAGATGGGACACGGGCGTGAATTTATTTTTCCATTATAGGAGGCAGTTTTTTGCTGGAAACAAAGTTACACGTCCCGGTTACGGTCTTGACCTAAGTGACACGGGCATGTGCTTTGAATTTTAGACTTTTTTCTGCAAAATTTTGGAAAACAAAAATAAGGCTAAGTTAGAGGAGTATATAGAAAAAGGAACATTTTATTGAAGAAAACTAACTAAAAATACCGAAATAAATCAAAATAACATAAATAAAGTACGTAAAAATATCAATATTTACAACTCATCAAATACCCCATACTTAAGCTTTTGTTATTGCAGAGCAAAAGTTGGAGATGTACTTATAAGAAATTAAAAGAAATCCTAAATTTAGCTACCGCTTGAATTAATTAAAAGTGAGATCAATGTGGATATTAGGTGTATAAGAGTTAAGTTCTAAATTATGAAATTGATTTTAATACAGGAAAAGTTTTGGCCAAAAAGACCTTTTGAAGTGACCAAATATCAAGCAAAAATTGCAATCGTTAGCGAAAAAAAGATTGGAATTATAGAAACTTTAGCTTACAAGAGATTAAAGAAAATAATGTAATTTAAAAATTATGCTCTAAAAAAGATTTTATATTAAGTCTAGAATCATTAAATATGACTAAGGGGGTTGTTGTGGTTTATTAAGAGGGCTCGGGATGAGGTGAAGTACATTTTTTTCGCTCGAACCTCTAATAAATTTTTTGAATATGGATGTTTAGGAAAATAAAATCTTATTTTTCATAACATGTAATTTTTTTTTTGTACAATTTCATATAACCTAATATATATGTATAAGAGTTATGAATTTTATCCTCTTTCTTCGTAACAAATAATATTTTAAAATATTGGAAGCATATGTTTACAAAACAAAATCATATTCCCATTAATATAAGTTCTTTTAAGGATAAAAATTTTATCATGCCAAGCAAGACATGATAAATATGGGGAGATGAGTTTTTTTAAAAATAAAACTAGATTTTAATAAAAAACTTTTGAGAGCAGCCATTATAAATTGAACGTTCCCGTGTTTCTAAAAGTTTGAAGTAAAAATTATTGAAGTCTATAGTTATTTTTTCTAACATAATACACATGCCTCTATTTTAGATAAATTAGAAGTAGTGACTAAAACAAGTCCCCTATCTTAAGAACAAAGCATAAAAAATTCTTTAAACTTGACCCCAGATATTTAAATCTATCAATCTGCAATTAATAAACGAATAGTTAGCAAAGAATTAATGAAATTCACTTATAAATAAACTCGTAACAAGATTTTTGGAGAGCGAAAAGGGTTAAGAATGGTTTATTTGATTTATTTGTTTCATAATACAATTTTTTTTTATTTTTTAGGGTTATCATCTTTTTTTGTATTTTGAGTTATTATCTTTTTTTGGAATTTTTAGAGTTAGTCTTTTTTGGATTTTCTATTTTTTGATTTTTTTTGATTTTTTAACATTTTATAAATTTATTTACAAGAAAGGAAAGAGAAAGAGATGTTATTTACAAAGTAGAGAGGGGGAGGGGGAGAAAATATTATTTACAAAAAATGTTTATTTAAATATTTACAAAGTAAAAAAATATTTTTTTGGATTTGTTTGGTTTACAAAGTGAAAAATAAATTTTTTCGGAAATTTTTGTTTTTAAATTTTTTTGAAAATTTTGTTTTATGAATTTTTCTTTTGAGTTTTTGAGGATAAAACAAACAAAATTTTTGGAGTTTTAATTTTTTGTATTTTTTGAATTTTTAATGAGTGCAAAATGTAAAAGTGGAATAAAGGAAAACAAGAAAATACCCCCATGCTTAATTCTAACTTTGTACCCAATGTTGAAAGATAAGTATGAGGAACAAAAAGAGATAAAATACATTATTTACAAAAATAAAGAGTTAGGGTAAAAACTTCCCTGCAATGAGTTCGGGGAGACTCATTAAGAAACCCTGCATTAATAAGAAAAAAACAAAAAAAATCCGTTTATATCTAATTTATTTGGTGGCGCGAGATTTTTATTTCTAATAGTCGCCTTATTTATCTATGTATTAACTCGACTTGGCTATATTATACCAGGTGGTATGGGGTGACAAGTGTATGTGTGACGAGTAATTAGTTAACATCTTCGCTATATGAGCGTAATAAAAATGCGTTCCCTTATCGCCTAGAATAACGTGAGGCGTGCCGAAGCAAGAAAAAATACATACAATGTTTAATAAAGTTTTTTTTGGTTTTGAAAAAATAAAAAGTTAAAATAAAATATATGTACGAGAAATTAGTTTTTGGTTTTTAGTACGATTTTTTTACTATAAATACATATATTTTTTTACATCAAATTTTTATTTATTTATTTTTTAGTTTTTTAGTAGGTTTTTTTTTTGGTTTTTAGATAGGTTTTTTTTAGTTTTTTTGTTTAGTTTCTTGGTTTTTTAGATTTTTAGGTTTTTTAGTTGTTAGTTTTTTTAGTGGTTAGTTTTTTAGAATTTTGTAAGGTTTTTATTTTTTTAGGTTTTTTTAGTTGTTGGTTTTTTTGTTTTTTGAGATTTTTTAGGAAACAACGCCATTTCATTTTTTTAGATAAATATCTATATGAAACAAGAATAATAAAAAAGGTAAAAGTAATAGGCTCCAGAAATTCAAAATAACAACACAGAATTCCCCGACAAATGCGCCAAAAACTTGATGGTTAAAACTCGCGGTGCCCTGGGCCGTTATTTATTCGGTGGTTTATTTAGTTAGTTTGATTTAACGATTGGGGCTGTCGGGGCGCGCAGACTTATTAGATATAAAAGTTGAAACTGAGTTTTAACGAAAGGAGGCAAGTGCACCTACCACGTATAGTACAGGATATTCTGATGTGGAATATTGAGGTCGTATTGTTCTCGGGGATGAGTTGATTATTTCTACTCTTACCTGGAGGGACTATTATTTTACCGAAAATAAATTATGGGGTGATTAACCAAATAGCGCAGTTATATAAAAACAAAAAATAGAGTTGAAAAAGCCGATGAAGAAATAGCGCATCGTTACCAAATCGTATTTGAACTAAAATAACTTTTAATAAGTAGAGATACTAAATTTCAAATTAATTAAGGCGGCGACTTGGACGTGGAGGTTCCATAAAAAAGAGCTCATCTGTCTCTAGAACTATCACGCACCTGAACATTAAGACTATTCGACTGTGCTCGCATTTGACGAATGATTCCTCTTAATACCCGCATTACAATAAGAACCCCGCTATTAGGGGGGAACCCAATCAGGTAGAATTTCGTGCCTCCTCTCTCGAGAGTAAATGCTAAACTCCCTTTACCCAAGGGTGATCGGTCCATACACATGTCCTCTTGGCTAGCTAGCGTATGGATAATGGAAATAGAGCCTACACAACGATATGTGGTTTTATGCGTCGTATACCCGGGGTAAACCTTAAGGTTTTTAAATTAAAGAGAAAAAGAGGACCTTTAATTATTTAAAGCGATTTTATCTGTCCCAATGCTCTTCGATACTGAGGGTTAAGAGCGATTAGACACTCCTCGGAATGGGGACGACTTATGAAAAGAAAATGCATAATTGAAATTGCAAGTCCTACTCAAACGAGTAGGCGAGAAATGAAAGCGAAAAATTGCAAGTTCTACTCAAATGAGTAGGCAGGAAATGAAAGCTGTAAAATGACAAGTCCTACTCAAATGAGTAGGCGGGAAATGAAAGCTATAAAATAACAAGTCCTACTCAAACGATTGGGCGGGAAATGAAAGCTGTAACATGATAAGTGCTACTCAAACGAGTAAGCGGGAAATGGAAGCTGTAAAATGACAAGTACTTCTCAAACGAGTGGGCGGGAAATAACAAGTCCTACTCAAATGAGTAGGCTGGAAATGACAAGTCCTACTTAAATGAGTAGGTGAGAAATTAAAACTGAATATTGCACGTCCTGCTCAAACGAGTAGGCTGAAAATGAAAGTAGTAAAAGCTAGCTCACAAACACACACACACTACTTAAAGGAAAGCAAGTAAAAGCTAACACATACACTCACACACACAAGCAAAAATAAGAAAATCAAAGTGATAGAAAAATTAAAATGCTAACATTTTTACTGTTAGAATTTACTGAAAATGCTTAAAAAGTATAAATAAAAATATTTGGAGCAAAAGAGTTTTCATATAAATGCAAAAATCAATGGGTTTGAAAAATTAAAATGACAACTAATCCAATCTTATAAGTTTTTAAAAATACTTAAAAAGTGGAAGAAAGTTTAAAAGAACCAAAAGTTTTACATGCTAAAAAAACCTAAGTAAACAAGGATAAAAATCACTTTAAAACCATTTTTATAAATTCATAAGAATGAATGAAAATCATAAAAATCCTAAATCTAAACGCACCTAAGGGAAATGATTGGAAAAGCTATAACAACAACTAGTGAGTTTGAAGAAATCTAAAATGAAGCTAAGCAATTTGATGATTTGAAAACATAAATAGCACAAATCGAACTCATACACATACGCCCATATAAAAAATAAAAACGAAGATACATAAGATTGCTGGAAGAGCGGCATTCAGAGGCATTCCAGTACAATATAATTTGGTCAGCCTTAGTTGGTCGTTGCCTTTTTTGGCACCAATCGGTGGATTGTTCTTGCAGGAACATGTGAGCCTAGTGGCAAGTAGTGGGTTAATGCCCTTGATGCTGTGCTGGCCCTTGAAGGCCCAAGTGAAGTGTTTACTTTTACTATTTTCATGTATGGCCGGTCTGCGTGCCGATGTTCATTAAATGTTTATTGTTTAAAAAAATATTGTAAGGACATAAGGACAAGTC
Organism: Platanthera guangdongensis; assembly: GCA_039583875.1. NCBI lineage: Eukaryota > Viridiplantae > Streptophyta > Magnoliopsida > Asparagales > Orchidaceae > Platanthera > Platanthera guangdongensis. The sequence goes on from CM077148.1 coordinate 94,556,408, forward strand.
TCCTTGTATATTTGTCTTTCATTCCTACTTTAGGTTTTAGTGGACCTTCATATTCTGTGATGGGTTCTTATAATATATTTAAAAGCTTCCACTAGAATGTTCTGTGTTAGGTTCGTTATGGTTTAATAGTGTTTTGATATTAATATGCCACTCTGCTGACTGTCTACGGAATATGGCGTGGGGCCCCGACTGGACCTTCTATTATATCCCATGAGACGGATGAGGTTGTTACAATTTGGTATCAGACTACGGTGTCGGTCTTTCTTAGGCAAATTCGTGGACAAATTCTTTTTAAGGGGTGGTGAGCACAGTCATGTGCGTCATCATTATAACATGAAAAGAACCCACGAATGTCCACATAGGAATTGAAAATAGACCTGTTTGAGGAACCTGCGTGTTCCTATGCTTGCTTTTTTACAATTTTGTTAGGTCACTTATTGGTGTGTCCTACAATAATAGGTGACTGGGAGTGGTGCTGGATAGTCAGAACGTCCGCATTTTGCGGAAAGAAGTGCACCTAATGATGTGCCTGCAACCCCTCCTTCGGTATAGACAATAAGACTTGTTGTTGAGGAGGTGTTTGCTGTTGGTATTGTATCCACATTAACCCAGATTTGATGAAGTTATCCTTGAACTAAGATAAATTAAGTTGTATTTGATGCTTTGGTTGAGTTATGTGTTTGCAGGATCCTAATGCCAAGTGTAGACCAATGTCAGTATACAATGGGTCACTAAACACAGGACCAAACAATGTAATCCCTCATTGTGTGATCCAAGGTAATAACTCATGTGTAGCCTCTCTATTGGGATACACTTCATACTCAAGCCCTAGGACTAATTGGAAAAGACTTGATGCTGGTTTCACCAAAGAAGAAGAGATTTCTATTAAGAGAATTTACTAAGTATTTTACTCGAGTAAATATATACCTACTCGAGTGAATTGCTTCGTTTATACTCGAGTAATAATGGTTATACTCGAGTAAGGAAGTTAGAACTCGAGTAGTCAAGTAATAGCTCTCGAGTAGCTAAGTTAATTACTCGAGTAAATTTCGTCTCATTCTCGAGTTTACAGGATTTCTTCTCCAAATATTTTTCTAAGTAACTTACTCGAGTAGTCATATAAGTACTCGGGTAGTTTGAACCCTTTATGTCGAGTTATAGAAATCTGGGTCACGTGTAATTTCTCCTCACCCGAGTAGTCTATGTTTCATACTTGAGTAACTGTGTTTTCTTCACTCAGAATTTTTCTAAGTCTATTACTCGAGTAGCTATTTCCATATACTCGAGTAGTTCTTCTTCACTCGAGTAGTTCAGTTCACCTACTCGAGTAACCCAAGATTCTATTCCAAAAATTATTCTAAGTCCCTGACTCGAGTAGTTCCTCTACCACTCGAGTAGTCAATTTCTTTTCACTCGAGTAAAATTTATTGTACTCGAGTAGTCCAACTCCACTTCTCGTGTAACTGTTTTAACACTCGAGTATGTCTCTTTGTACTCGAGTAGCTGCTTTTCATTTCTAGAGTTTCTCCAAGTATTTACTCGAGTAGTTATCTTCTGTTCACTCGAGTAGTTACATATAGTACTCGAGTAGTTGCTTCTTCACTCGAGTATATCAGCTTAACATGTTTCTGAAATTTTGTTAAGTCCATATTGACAGATTTCTTAGTGAACGTTGATGTGATTGGTCCACGTGTACCTCATTAAGATCTAATTATGACTGTTATCACAGATCCTATATAAGGTCTTGTCAAACCAACAAACCCTAAGAATCAGAAGTTTTTGCAACCGATTATTTTCTAAGTTCTCTGAATCTCTTTCTCTCTCCAAGAACCAAAAGCTGCCGCCGCCGATCATCATCATTCTCATCAGGCTAGGGTTTTCGATCTCAGAGGATTCAGATCAAGAAGGCTTACAGATCGAGATTGCCCTCATTTCATTATCTTTTATCCGATCGTGTGAAGCCAAGAAAGTCCAGATCTGCTTTGCCAAGATTTTCTTCACCTCTCTGATAAAGTCGCAAAGTCTACAAAAGGAAGATCAAGGCTGATTGCTTGCAGATCTGAAAAGGATTTACTGTTTGTAATTTTTACATTATTTCTATTTCATTCTTGTAGGAGAATTTTCTTCGAGTGTAGGAGCTTTTGTCTACGAGATTGTAGGAAGTTTTATCTTCCGAGTGTAGATCCGTTTTGTGGATCGAGATTGCAGGAACTTTATTCCGAGGCGTAGGATTGGGTTTCAATCCGAGATAGTGGAGTAGCCGAGTCTAGTTTATTGCTAGATCGGTGAGGGAAAGTGGATGTACCCAAGGTTGGGGAACCACTATAAATCTTGCTTCATCTGTGATTGATTGGTAGATAGTTCTGTGCATAGTTCTTAATCTTTTATTCCGCAAAAGACGCACATCTTACCTATTCACCCGCTCTAGGTGATTTATATAGGCAACTAAACACTTTCATTTGCGATGATAAACACCCAGCTAGGGAGTCAAGCACAACCTCCTACCCCTATTATGGAGCAGGTGATGCTTCGTGTGGCAGAACCTGGAGTGTTGGAAGGAGTGGTTGTAGAACCGGTGGCGCCGAGAAGTGCGATGGAATGGCAGCTCAAACATGTGATGAGCTTCAATCCTCTAGAATTTACGGGGTCCAGAACCCGTAAATTTATCTCAGAGATCGTCGAATGGAGTTCGATGATCCGTCGAAGTGAGCTCAACGATCGTCGAATGGAGTTCGACAATTCGTCGTACTGAGCTCGACGAAATGACTTGGTCTCCAAAACTAAAAAAACCTAGTCTTGAGGGCAGCTTTCAAACCTAAGTACTAACCCTTAGACTCAATTCTAATTGACCTTTAGATCTATACAATGAGGTCAAAATAGGTTTCCTAAGAGACATAGTGATCCTTGCCCAAATCAGTAATAGGGTGTTCCAATAATCTACCCCTATTCGGGTTAGGATTACTATTTACAGATATTTGAGGAAATAAAAACATATAAAGCATAAATGCAATAAACAAAACATTGCAGAATCACAGACATTGTCACAGATAGTTCAGAAATCAAAATAACTGTCACCTTACAGAATTACTCTTTTTCCTTGCTCTTTATAAGGACTATTTCTCTGTTTGGATTGAGAGCTTCTTTCTTAGATCTCCTGTCATCAGCTGCACCTAAAGAGGTTTGTTGCTTAGGCCTGGGCACTACAGCTTCAGGGTGCAGCTTCATGTAGCTTTCTGAATCAAAGAACTTACTGGAAGAGTATCTTTCAAGTTCCTTCCTCCTTTGATCTGATAAGGTAATGATACTGGAAGTGTCTTTGCCTTGTTCTCTGGCTTTCTTGATCTGGTCCAGAGCAGCTAATTCTTTCATTCTAGCCGTCCATGAAGTAGGATTATTTTCTGGATCCTCAAAAGGAACTGGAGGCTCATATCTATTTGAAGGATTGTCTGGAGGAGCTCTGGAGGAGACTAACTCTTTCAGCTTGTAAGGAAAGGGACCTGAAGTAGTATCAGTGGAAGCTTGTCCTTCCCTTGAATATGGATGTTGCCTGGAATGTCATTTGGAATAAACTTGAAATTCTCTTTGGTTTCCTCTGTAATTTTCTCTCCTTGACTGATAGCCTCTAGATTGACTTCCTCTGTATTGGGATCTTCCTTGAGATTGATAGGAGGATTGGCTTCTGGTAGATGGTTGAGATGCAGAGCTTCCACTTGCACCTGCACCTGGTGAAGGAGCAGGAGGAGGATGATGGAACTGGGATGGTCCTTTATAATATTTTCTCTTTTTCTTCATAGCTTTTAGTTGATTTTTGGAATATTGCATCCAATGTTCTGTGATATGACAGTTATGCAGAATGTAGTAAGGAATATCATTTGTGTCTTTAACTTTGGCTGGAGGAACCCTTTTCATAGCCTTGCTTCTGGCCTTCCTTTTCCTTGCAATTGTAGCAGAGGAGTCATCTGAGTCAGTCCTATACTGATCACTTTCTGAGCTTTGATCATCATATAATGCATCAATCCTTTTGAGGTATTCTTTTTGTTATTGAGATTGAGCAGGAGAAACATCAGAAATAGCAATAGTAACAGCCGTAACAGCAGGAGAAGGAGTAGAAGCAATACTGGCAGAAGAAGTTATAGCAGCAGATTCAGATACAACATCAGGTTCAGATACAGCACTTTCAGCAACAACACTTTCAGAAATAGAAGGTACAGCAGCAGTAACAGAAGGAGCATTAGCAGCAGTAACAGTAGGCTCAAAAATAAGTGCCTCTGTCATATGTATGTCCTCAGAAACTAAACCATCAGCAACATCAGAACTAATAGAAACATCAATATTTGCATTAGGAGCAGCAGCAGTAAGATCAATAGAAACAGAAGGCTCGGTAGTATATAGGGAATTTATATAGGAGCTTATTAAGCTGGTATCATAGCTGGAGATGGGCACAATGGCCTTAGAGAGATCCTCAAATTACTGGACTACAGTGTGCTCTGGAAGACAGCTGAAATAAATAGAATCAAAATCTGATAACAGTGACCTGAGGTCCACTGTGATAACTGCAACTGGATCTGTTGAGGCTTGGACTGAAGATACAGCAGCAGGAGGAGCAGCAACAGGCAATCTATTAGCTTCATGAGGCATCTCCCCCTGCCTAGATCCAGTCAGGACTGGATCAAGGCACCCATTAGAAGGGATTGCCTGAGAAGGAAGAAGAGAGGAGAGCCTGGCAGAAAGTTCTTGGACTGTTTTTAGAAGAGGAGCTAAGGAGGTCTCCATCAAGAGTGATAGCCTGGGAGCTAGCAACTCATAGAGCCTGTCTGCTAGAGCTGGAATATATACTTGCTCGAGATGAACTTGAGTAGAGGTAAGAATTGAAGGTGAGGCAGCACGAGATGTTGGAGGAGAACTAGTGGATGGTGGAAATGAAGGTTGAGAGATGGGAATTGTGGAAATAGAAGGTAATGGAATGGAAATGGATGGTGTGAAAGATGGTTGTGCAATGATATCTTACAGTAGTTGTTGATAAGATGTGGATGAAGATGGTGGCTCAGCTAGGGATGAGGGAGAATCATCCATAAAGGAATCATCTATAAGATTGAAAGATGGAATGTGAGATGATGAGTCAATCTCTAGGTGAGGATATTGATGTAGAGGATGGAAAGTTTCTTCTGCGAATTGTGGTGTTGGAGAATGGATTGAAGTTGGAGATGGGGTGGAAATGGTGATTGTGGATGTGACTGGTGTAGATGAAATAGGAGGTGGAGGAGGAGGAGAAGAAACAGGCAAGTCTTCTGCAGGGGTAGAGACTTGAGGGGAAGTGACTGCAGCAGTGCTTGTGCCTGAAGTAGTAGATGCAGAGGGCCTGTTGGGCTTCACTATTTGCCTATCCTATTTGCCAAACAGGGCACAGGTGAGCCTCTTGGAGGCATTGATGTGCATCCCATTTGAAACTAGCAGGGCAGGGCATCTGTTTTGAAGAAACAGCCCTAATATTCTCCCATAATTAACAAAATTTTTGTTGATTTTCTTCTTGATTAGGTCAAAGAAGACTTCTCCCCAGTTCAATTGTTTCTTATCCACAAGAGCACCCATCAAGCAGAGCTGATACCTGGAGATGGTATCATGAGCTGAGTGCTTGGCCAACAGTACCTTTCCAACCACATCAGCTAAGAATCTGTACTCCACAGATAGATTTTTCTTCAGCAGCTTGCTAGGGTTTGCATCTGAATGACCCATCCTTTCAAGCATCGCAAAAAATTCCTCTCCAGAAAGTTCAACAGACTCTTCTCCAGATTTCAATTGAAAAATCTCTGTCAAAGCAGCCAGTGTTAGGGATACCTGTGTTCCTGAAATTATTCCAATTACTGTATTTTGATACAAGTTATGGGCAGTATACACCCAGTCTTTGATCTCATCTGCAGCTAATTTTATCCTGGTATTCATTATTGTAACTAGATGTTGTTCCTTGAATAGGTTCATAATGTCCTGGAAAATTTGATCGTTGTTATTGAATGAGTCCATGTCTATGTCAAAACCTGCATCAAATTTCATCGCGGCCAGGATTGCAACTGAGACGACCATTTATTCCTGCAAAAACTAACAAACAAACGACCAAATGTAGAGAAGTTTGGAGGGAAAGAAAAGTTTTGCAGAAAGTATGAAAGCGCAAGGGAGAACGACGGCCAAAAAAAGAGTTTTATATTTGGGTTCGACGCAGAAAAGGAAAGATCGTTGAACTCTGTTCGACGAACTGGGCTTCTAAAGGAAACTGAAAGGTCATCAATAGCATCGATCTCCGTTCGACGATATTGGAGAGCGTCGAGCTCCGTTCGACGATAGTTCAAAAAACAAAATCGTCGAGCTTCGTTCGACGATCGCTGACCTAAAAAAGATAGTTGAGCACTATCTGAGAAGCGCTGAACTCTGGTCGATGATTTCGGAAGTCGTCGATCTCCGTTCGACGATCGGGGGGAAAATTGTCAAGCACAGTTCAAAGATCAGAAACACTCTTATACACTAGAAAAATCAAGAAGTTTGTCTAGTCTTGGTCAATTTTTTGAGTTTTAAAATCTTGGATCTTATTTTAGACTTCCTCCATCTAACATTCCTAACTGATTCAGGAAGAAGGTGTGTTTCCTTTCATCCAAGTGTTTGGTGAAAATATCTCCCCTTTGCAAATTAGTTGGGATATATTGAAGTTCAATTTTATTTTTCTCAACATTATCCCTTAGAAAGTGATGCTTAATTTCTATGTGTTTTGTCCTACTATGGAGGACTGGATTTTGGGCTATAGAAATAGCAATGGTATTATCACAAAATATTTTTGACTTCTCTAAGTTGTAGCCATAATCTAGGAGTTGGTTTTGAATCCACAAGATTTGTGAACAACAACTACCTGCAGCCATATATTCAGCTTCAGCAGTTGAAGTTGACACAGATGTTTGTTTCTTGCAAAACCAGGAGACAAGTCTGTCACCAAGAAACTGACAAGTTCCACTGGTGCTTTTCCTGTCTATTCTGCATCCAGCATAATCAGTATCAGAAAATCCAGTTAAGTCAAATGTTAAATCTTTTGGATACCAGAGACCTAGATTTGGACAACTTTTTACATACCTGAGAATCCTTTTTACTAAGGTTAGGTGTGACTCTCTATGGCTCACTTGGAATCTAGCACATATGCATGGAGCAAACATTATGTCAGGTCTACTAGCTGTAAGGTACAATAAAGAGCCAATCATTACTCTATATGTTGTCTGATGAACAGGTTTCCCATGTTCATCAGCATCTAATACAGCATTAGTAGGCATAGGTGTTTTCATGCATGATGCTTCAGACATACCAAATTTCTTAACCAATTCTTTTACATACTTGGTTTGAGAAATAAATATGCCTTCAGCATGTTGCTTGATTTGCAATCCTAGAAAGAAGGATAGCTCACCCATGCTACTCATTTCAAATTTAGAATGCATTAGGTTGGAGAACCTTCTGCACAAATTTGAATCAGTAGAACCAAAGATAATATCATCTACATAGATTTATACTAGTAGGGTATGGGACTTATGGGTTCTAACAAAATGAGTTTGGTCTACTCTACCCCTTATAAACTCATTTTTCAGAAGAAAGCATGCTAGGGTCTAATACCATGCTCTAGGAGCTTGCTTTAGACCATATAATGCTTTATGCAACTTGAAAACATAATCAGGATGAGTTGAAGAGATAAAACCTGGAGGTTGTCTAACATAGACTTCTTCTTTGATATCTCCATTGAGTAAAGCACTCTTTACATCCATCTGGTATACTTTGAAACCTTTGTGTGCTGCATATGCTAAGAAGATTCTTATAGCCTCCAACCTTGCAACTGGTGCAAAAGTCTGGTCATAATCTATTCCTTCTTCTTGAGAGTACCCTTGAGAAACTAGCCTTGCCTTGTTCCTTACAATTACTCCTTGATCATCCAATTTGTTTCTGAACACCCACTTTGTTCCAACAATGGAGTGATCCTTAGGCCTTGGTACCAGTTCCCATACTTTGTTCCTTTCAAATTGATGCAACTCTTCTTGCATTGCAATGATCCAGTGTGGATCTTGCTCTGCATCTTAAATGGATTGAGGTTCAATTTGAGAAAGAAAGCAAGTGTGCATCAGGTTTTGGTTGATCTGATTTCTGGTTTGCACACCAGCTGAGATGTCTCCAATCATTTGGGAAATTGGATGGTCTCTTGATGTTACTGAATCAACAAGGGGTGTTGATTGTTCACCAACCTGTGTTGTTGTTTCCTCTGGTGGTACAACAACTGGCTCTTCAAGAAGTTTCACTTCAAGATGTTGAATGTCTTCTTCATCTTCACTGCTTTCCTCTTTTTGAATGATTTGTAACATGTTCAAGTCTTCTGCAAGAGAGTGTACCTATAAAGGTTCTATGGTAGAAGTATTCTTCTCCTTGAAAGACATGTTAGTTTCATCAAAAGATATATGAAAAGATTCTTCAATTTTGAGAGTTGATTTATTATATACTCTATAAGCCTTACTGATCATGGAGTATCCCAGAAACACTCATTCATCAGCTTTAGCTTGAAACTTTGCTAAATATTTCTTGTCATTATTGTGAATATAACAGATACAACCAAAAATTCTAAAATAATCTACTTTAGGTTTCTTCCCTTTGAGTAATTCATAGGGAGTCTTGCCCTTCAGTTTATGTATTAAACTTCTGTTCAGCACATAGTTGGAGGTGTTCACTGTCTCTGTCCAAAAGGATAGAGGAAGGTGAGCATCTGACAATAATGTAGTGGCGGATTCAATAAGGGTTCTATTTTTTCCTTTCAGCTACCCCATTTTGTTGAGGAGTTCTAGGAGCTGAGAAAGTGTGCCTGATCCCTTCACTCTGACAGAACTCTTACATAAGAAGAGAATCAAACTCTGTCCCATGATCACTTCTAATTAGGGCAATTTGAGTATTGAACTCAGTCTGTATGTATTTGAGAAACTCTGTCAAACACTTAAAGGTATCGGACTTCTTCCTCAGAAAGAACACCCATGTGAATCTAGGGAAGTCATCTACAACCACTAAAGTGTAGGATTTCCCTCCTAAGCTTTATATTGTAATGGGTCCAAAAAGATCCATGTGTAACAGATACAAAATCCTAGGTGAATCACTCTTATTAAGTGACTTGAAACTATTTTTGGTTTACTTGCCTAATTTACAAGCCCTGCAGAGTCCTTCCTTCTTGTAGGGGCCAGAAGGTAGTCCTATAACAAGGTTGTCCTTGGATAGCCTAGCAATGGTTCTAAGGTTTATATGCCCTAGTCTCTTATATCATAGCTCATTAGGTCTACTAATAGAATTAAACAAGCAAATATCTACTTATGTTGAAAGAAAGTCTACTAAATAGATGTTACCTTTTCTTTTACCTGTCAACACAGCTGTGTTGTCCTCTGATTTGATCTTGCATAAGGATTTGTTGAAAGTCACTTGGTAGCCTTCATCACATAGCTGACTGATGCTGATCAAGTTGTGCTTCAGTCCATTCACATAGGCTACTTTCTTGAATGTGACTGTGCCAATCTGAACTGCACCATATCCTTTTGTCAGTCCAAAGTTTGAATCACCAAATATGACTTTGGGTCCAAGCTTGGCTTTAAAGAATGTGAAGTTGTCCTTGCTCCCTGGCATGTGCTTGGAGCACCCACTATCCAAATACCATTGCTGGTTTGATGTTGGATAGGTCATCACTTGCACATACAGCAATTTACTTGTTTTTGACCCAGTTTACCTTAGGCCTAGGTTGATAACCTTTAAATTCAGAAATAAATAACATCCCTGTTTGACTCTTATAACCTTCAGGATGATATCTCTTTGGAGGTATTATCCATTCAGTATAAGGGTTAAAGCTTTGGGATGAAGGACCCCTAGGTTTGGATTTTGATTTACCCTTGAAAAGGTTTTCAAAGCTCTGATCTCTGTTCGACGATCGTGGAGCTGAGTTCGACGATCTTGGGTCAGATCGTCGAGCTCCGTTCGACGACCGGCTGTGGCAGAGTTCAGGGTTTAGAGATCGTCGACCTGAGTTCGACGATTTTGGCTGAGATCGTTGATCTCCGTTCGGCGATCGTCTAGCTCCGTTCGACGATTTCTGTTGAACCTTGGTTTTCTTAGTTAAGTCAGAATTTTTCCTAGCTACCTTTACAACTCCCTTGCCTTTATCAGAGATAAATTTAATTGGGGTTGTTAGTACTATAGGTTGTCTAGATGAAGCACCCAAGCCCAGTGTACTATTGAATATAGAGTTCACTGTGCTTGTGATGTCCATTAGCTTGATGCTTCTCCCATTAAGAGATTCTTCAAGCTTTTTGGCCTCTGATAGCTCACTTTTCAGTGAAGCTATCTGCTCCCTACAGCACTCCAACTCCTCAGAGAGTTTGAGGTTATCTGATTTTAAGGTACTGTGTTCAGATAATTGATTTCTGAGAGAAATGATTTCCTTCTCAGATTTTAATAACTCTAAACATAGTGCTTTAAACTCATACTTAAAGTCCTCATCAATAGAATTCATGTACAGTCTAATCCTTGCCTTCCAAAGTGCAAACTTAGAATTCATGTGCAGTCCGGGCTTTTGGAACAGTTGGTTATGCGCTTGATCCTTCAGTCAGCACGCCCCCTGAACCCAAGTCAGCTCTCCTGACTCAAAAACACGCACGAGGGGACTAGTGCGATTTGGGACGTTACATGAGATAGCTGTCAAACAAGGCTATGTCCTTGAGAATCAAAATAGGATGAATGAAAACATGATTGAATTGAATAATGCTTCACTCGTCAAGCTCGCTGAGCAGACTATTACTTTAGAAGAGTAGAAACTTCTACTTCAAATGAGATTGAAACACAGCTATCTACTCACAAAACCTCTTTGGTTGAGGAAGTGAAAGCATCTCACAAAGAATTGGATGAACATCTGCTCAAAGCAAAAAATTCTTTATCCACATGAATCAATTATCTAGATGGTCAAGTAAAATTTCACAAGAATTACCTAATAGATCATGTTGAAAGAGAAATCATAAAGGGGAAGAGAGTGATGATAAAGTCAAGCTCTGAGAATGCTACTTGGATCTCAAATAGCATCAGAGACACTCTAGTCCATCCTCCAAAATGTTATGATGGAGACCAAACTGTTGAGTCTGGTTGCCAACCAGCTCCTTTTGAAGATATTCAAACTGCTGTCCAGTCCATGTACAGTCCTCCACCACATATTCAGAATGTAGTATGTGAGGAGGTGGAGATGACTGATTCTGCATTGTTAAAGGAAAAAGAAGCTCAACTATCAAAGAAAAGATTCAGGGAGCAAGCTGGAGCTAAACCATATTTTGAGCAATGGAGTCCAAAATCTAGATCAATTATACTTACTTCATGGAAAGCAATCAATAATAATGCAGCTGACAGGGGGAAATGTTATTCAAAGTAAGAGTGGGACAAGCACACAAAGTAGCAGGAGATCATCCAGAAATTCAGTAAAGATTTGAAGGAAAGGAAGATTCCAGCTGACTCAATAGAGCTCAGCATGTATTTCCTCAAGCCCTATCATTATCATGAAAGACAAAGAATCAAGCAAGAAGAAATTACTAAATCCAAGAATGCCAGGGGAAAGGAAAAATGGTTGATGACAAAGTGCCAGAAGTCAAAGCTAAAATTCAATTTTGAAAGGACATTGTCATTAGAGAGCCAGAGGATTCTTAGAATATATTTTCAAGGCATTATGTAATTTTGCTTTAAGAATAGGGTAACAGAATTAAACAAATGTAATCTTTGAACAAATTTAAACAAAAATTTGGTTGCACTTGGTGTTATTTGTATTATTATTGTTGTGTTCCTTTATATTTTGTTCATTATTTTTCTTATACATCATAATTATTCTAATTTGGAATTGTGGTGTATATCATTGAAGTGGGATTATGACTTCTCCAAATAGGGGGAGATTGTTGGGTATATTGGACATAATGTGTTAACGCCGAAATCGGCGATCCTTCCCAAGGGAGCCAGTTCTCTCAACGCGGCCTGCCCCGGGTTCCTCCTAGAGGCCGTGATGCCCTAGGTTGGGCGGACAGAACTCTCTGTCCGCTCAGGCCACGCAATCTCAGCGGTCTGACCCCCCAGGCCACGTGCCTTCCCTTGGTCGGCAGGGTCCGCGGACTGCTTCCGTAGGCCGCCCCCCTTTTTCAGCTTAACCGCGAGGTTGTATCCGCAGGTCCCTCTCTGTCGGACTCAACTACCTATCCGCCCAGGCCGGTAACAGGTCGCATATCCCTTCACCCAGCCGCATGGGCAGTCGACTCCTCCAGTCCGCCTGCAGAGCGCGGACTCCAACTCCGGCTACCCGCGAAGACCAGCAGGAGTCCAAGTTCCTCGCGAGCTGGGCGGACTCGAAGTGCGGTCGAGACTTCCAGTCTTCCTTCATTGGTGAAGCCCAACAGCCTCAACAGTCAGGCTCTCCATCTCCAATGTAAGCGGACTCAGCTTTGCAGCAGTCGCGGACTCGGCGGGCTTGGCAGACTCTATATGCAGTCCGCCCTTCCCTTCGCCAGCATCAGCTTCTCGGCAGCAGCACCCGCTTCCTCCTCAGTCTGCAGGCCTTTCACAAGCTCAGCCAGTGGTAACACACTTCTCCCTCAGTCCGCAGTCTTGGTGCGGACTCGGTCAGTGGTGGCAGACCCTTTCCAGCCCGCCAGGCAGCAGACCCTCCAGAAATCAGTCCTAGTCCGCATAACCTTGTGCGGACTCGCCGGACTTCGCAGGCACTCTCCTGCTCGCACCCCTTTTCAGCACGCTCAGTTTAGCAGCGACGGACTCAGCGGATTCTTCTTGTAGTCCGCCGCTTGTCCTCCAGCATCCGCCACTACAACAGTAGGCGGATAGCCCCAGCTCAGCAATGACGGACTCCGTGAACCCGCATCACAGTCCGCCACTGAGTCTCCCATTTTGCCGACAGCAGCTCCGGCTTCAGTACCAAGTCCCAGTCCGCGCGCCCTATGGCGGACTCGGCGGACTCCGTCTCCATCTTGCTCAAATTACCGTCTCACCGGGGGTAACGTCACCGCAACCGTTACCTCCTCGAGCCTATAAATAGCCCCCCATGCCTCTCATGGAGAGGAGGTCTCTCGTCATCGCCAAGGTGCTCACGACCGAAGTCTGCCAACCAGCCAAGCTCCTGCGGACTCCGTTTCTCAGTCTACATCCCTCTCTGCACCTTAGTCACGCGGCCTGCCGGCTTCGCTCTTTAGTCTGCGCGGCCTCCTCTGGCATTCTTCTTCCTTAGCCTCCAGCTTCCTTTTTGTACCCTTTATTGCTTTGTTGTAAATGTGTATTAGCAAGTTGTAACTCTCACTTTTAATCAAAGGAAGGCCCGTCGCAAGAGAGGAATTCAGGCCGCGACAGGCGAAGTCGGGTGTTGTCGTGGTTCACAGCTCGGCTGTACTTTCTTCTCTTGTCCGCTTAGTAGATAACGACTTGTAGTCTCTCCTCTCCCTTCTTCTCCCTTGTGCTCGAACCGTTAGCTGGTGGTGCTCGACTCCCTTTGCGTTTTCGTGCATCAACAGTTAACACGCGGCCTTCAGATCAAGCCATTTTTTGAAGTCTGCGGGCAGAATGTCAGATCGCCATACCGCTAAACTTGACGTTCAACCCGACAAGGATCCCCTTTGGGAAGAAGTCGTGCGGTTAGCACAAGAGACTGACAAATTTCTCATGTCGTCGGTTTGCAGTTCGCCGCGGTATACGACGTCTTGGGAGCTATTGTCAAGCGGCTAGACTCGCAGTCTGCACCAACACCGGTCTCCTTCGTCGACTCAGCGCCCGCAGTGGACAGTCCGCCTTTTAATCCAATTGCTTGTCCGCAAGGAGTACAAGCCTACACGCGGCCCTATCCGCGTACCTACTCGCAAAATCGCCCAGCATCCTACTCGTCTGTGCAGTCGGCAGCCCCTCTGTGGGTTGGAAAACCAGGTCCTCAGTTCGTCGCTTATCCTCCGAATCACTTGAGGACAATGCAAGATACTTCTGCTTCTGCGAAAAGGAAAAAACATATGTCAGTTTTGTTCCAGGCAAAACAGCGTGAGAAGGAGACACTCTCTCATTTCATCAGATGATTTCAGAAGGAGGTTCTTGAAGTTGACGAAGCCAATCCAGAAGTGTACAAAATTGCTCTAATTGAGGGATTAAAGGAAGGACCGTTCAACTTCGAAGCCACCCTCAGAAAATAAAAAAACATATCAAGAGCTAATCAACCTCGCTGATCAGTACTCTCATGCTGGGAGAGGCACTTTTGACCGTGTCGTGAAAAGCAAAGCAAGTTCCAAGGAATCATCTCAGACTCTATGCCAGAAATCCAGGGATTCTAATCAATATTGTGAATATCACAAAGGAAAGGGTCATTTGACAGAAGATTGTAAAGCTCTTAAGCAACTAGTGGAGAGGATGATGAAGCAGGGAAAGTTTGGTGATGCCGTCCAAAGGATCTTTACATCCCCCAACGAAGCCTGAAAAGATAAAGGCATGCTGGACACCCTCTCCGGCTTTGAGCAAATAGGCTAAAAGAGCCTCACCTTCAATCATGGAAGTAAACGCAATCGCGCTAGTTTGTCTTTATTACCGATTCATTTCCTAAAATTTCTATATCGAATATGTTTTTATTTCATATCTCAATACCGCATACTAACACCTTTTCAAGTGTTCCTTTTTTCCCAAACAGCTTGAGAAATAGGGATAACTGACTCCAAGATACATCGCCGAGTTCAGCAAAACCTCCCCTAGAGCTGTTGTCATTAGCGTAACACCACGAAGACCACATGTTGCGAGGAGATTTCGCACCGTGTAGTGGGAGCTTGCAGGCTCTAGTGAGGTAGGATTCTGAACTTCGGATCTCGGCTAGTACCTGACCCCACCTCGGCATTATGGAGGGACAGGGTGGGAGAAAAGCTCTACTATGCCACTTTAGGGATATCATTACAACTTCGATGATCGTATGAGGAAAGTTATGCCACTCCAGCTCACCTGCCCACGGGTCATCTTAGTTTGTAACCCTCAAACACTCTTTGGAACCCTCAAACAGTGCCTGCAGGAGACCCACAGCTGGGTTGATCTTATAGGAAAGCAATGCCACACGCACCTACCAGAAAGATCAACTTGGGCTGTACTCCAAGCAAGAGGGCAATGAATCCTTCCCCTCTTTTTGAGCAGGCAACCTTTGTGACATTGCGAGGAAAGCACTGCCACGCGCACCTGCCCGCTTGGTCATCCAATTCTAAAGTGGGTTGATTGCATAACTCCTGTGACCCTGTGAGGAAAGCAATGCTTCATGCACCTGCCCACTGGGTCACATTAGTTATGAATCATTTCTTTTAGCAGACAAAGGTGTGGACTTAAACTGGTGTTCGCTAAGTCCGCAAGCCTTCGGTTTTCAATTCTGTTAGACTTTGCTATGGTATTCAGCTAATCCTCAGAGCTTGGATTATTCAGTCTGTCGAGCCTACTTGGGTGATGTGAGTTACAGTTTTCGCGACCCTGTGTGGAAAGCAATGGGCTTCGTGCGCACCTGCCCGCTTGGTCGCTTGAGTCTGTAACCCATCTTTCTCAGGTAAAAAGAAAGATTTTCACTTCAGTTACAGACCGCGCGGTTTTATATGTCGGTTTATATTGTCCGGCTTCTGTATACCTGCATATCGGTTTGTTCTTTGTATAATCGGACAGTCGGCCGACCTGTTTCTAGCCTATCTGCCGGCTTATTTTACTTCTATGTACCTATCCGCTCTCATGCGGTTTTGGTCACTATTATTCGGTCGGCTTATATGCCGACTAAGTATGATTGAGTATTTTTGGTTGCCGACTTATGTTATCATATCAGAAATGCCCTAGCCGCAAACTTATACTTCATTGTTAAGGCTTTTCGGCAGATAAGGTTCTTAGCCGTGCGGCTTATTGGTCTTAGTTTATGTACAAGTTCGCCCTAGCCGCAATCTTATACTTCACTATCCCTGCGGATAACCTTGGTTACTTCATTAAGGCAAATGACGGTTTAAACTGTTAGCCTCTATTAAATCGGAAGTTATGCTGAGACCACCCGGACTTGAACAAGTAAGAAAAATGAAAAGTGAAATAAGCTGCAAGTCAAAGGTGAAGTTTTCCTTTTCTATTTTCATTTCATTTAATGTTACAAAACGTTAATCGCGCGGTTTACAATAAATACCGCCGATTTCCGAAAAAGATCAAGATACAAGTAACGAATTACAAAGGTCCTAATCGGCCGGCTTGAGCTTTTTAGCCGCAGGAGAACGTGAATCACCGTCATCATCGATGTCAACGGAGGATTCAGAATACCCGCTGCTGCTAGCCGCCGAGCTGCCTGAACCGTTAGAAGTTGCTGACTCTGTCCGCGAGGTCTCGGATGCTTGACCACCGGACTCAGACGATTCGCCTCCGCTCCAGCTTTCCTGGCCACCCTCTTCCTCGTCGCCTTCCTCCTCTTCACCGTATTCCTCCCCGACCTTGCCTTTGCCCTTGATCGCCCTGTAGATGGCAGTCACCTTCTTCTTCATGGTGGGGTAAATGTCGGCACAGGTGAAGTCTGTGAAGCCAACCGCCAAGCCGCCAAGGTCTCGGAGGCGGTTAAGCGCTCCGTCAATCCCCTGGACGACTTGCGGTAAGACGTTGTCTTGGAAGGTGCGTTTGGTCGGGTCATACATTGCCTGCAAAAGAAGTAAAGGTAAGCCGTATAGTTTAATAATGCTAACCGCACGAGTATCTGGTGATGACTTACCGCCTCCCTTTCTTTCAGTAGCTTGCTTTCTTCTTCTATTTCCTCTAACCGCCTCTCCAGACCGCTCTTTTCTTTCATTAACTACTTGTAGGCAAGGCCCATGAAGTGACCTGTCACGAAGCTCCTTGCCCCGACTTGCGCGTCTAGCCGCGGCAGGCCGTCTGCGGGAACTCGGCACAGCGCCTTCAGGTTGCGCTTGCCATACAACGCAGCGCCAACCACGCTCGCATGGCGGGTTACTTCTTCCCTCACCCAGTAAGGGAGGGCGGTGGAGACCGTCACGGACTCGCCATCCGAACCCCACAGCACAGCCGGGTTGCCATGGACGTCCTTCAGGCCGCTGCCCGTTCCCTGGAGCATAAACTCGCCGGAGGAGGCCGACTCCTCCTCCTCCACAGCCCGCGGCGGCTTGGCCCGCCTGGCTCGCTTCTCTCTTTGGGTGAGAGACAGGCCGCTAGGCGTCAGCGGATTGTTCTGCGGGACCGCCACAACAGCTGCAAAGATAAAGACAAAGTCAGTTTCCAAGCTGCGCGGCTAAAAGTTCAGTTCGGCCGGTTTGGAGCTTACTATCTTCCGCTTCGATTCCTTCTAAGGACGGCAGCAGCGGGATGTAATGCTTTACATCAAGCCGCTCCCCCTTGAAGAAGGTGTAGATGTCCTTCTCGATGTCGTCCAAGCCGTCGCTGCCGAAGGCGATCTCTTCGCGGATTTGCGGGTTGACTGGCAGCAACTGTAACATCCCATTTCCAACTAGACCCCTAAGAGTGGTTTTGGCCATGACTAGGTCATGACAAACCCTAGGAAGCCAGAAATGGGCCAAGAGATAGGAGGCCAAGGTAGGGATCACCATGGTCTGCAAATAGTAGAATTTTGAACAATGGTTTAGAATGACAATGGGGCTTCACCATGGCCCCAAGACCCTACCACAACACTCCCAAACATTTTGGGAGACCCATTAGAGCCAAAAAGACCTGTTAGGGCCAACCCAAGAGGCCCAGTTGACCAAGGTCAACCCTAGCCCTGAATGGGTCAACCTAGCCTACTTAGGGCCAATTGACCCACTCCTAGTCTAGAGGACCCCACCTATGCCCTCCTAACCCTAAAGAGAGGTCAATGGGTCACTAAGGACACATTGGGGTCAGCCCTAGGGGCCAGGTTGACCCAAGTCAACTCAAGCCCTAATCTGGGCAAAGTACCCTTACTAAGGGTATGTGACCTCCAAAGTGCAGGGCAACCCTACATTACCCTACCTAGACCCTAAGGGAAGTCAATGGGTCACCAAGGATCCATAGGGGTGAACCCTAATGGTCATGTTGACCCAAGTCAACTCTAGCCCTAAAATGGTCAAAGTGACCTTACCAAGGGTCAAGTGACCTTTAAGGTGCCAAGACAACCCTACCTATACCCTACATAGACCTTAGGGGAGGCCAAGGAATCACCCAGGACCCAATGGGGTCAACCTAGATGGTCAAACTGACCAAGTCAACCCTCATTGAGGGTCAAGTCAACTTAGCCCAAAAAGGGCTAACCCAAGCTCAAGCCACTTCTCCCTTAGGCTAAACCCATTCCCATGACCATCATAATCCAGTGGGCTGCCTTTAGCTTATGAGGTTGACTAGTCAACCAGAGGTGACTAGGAGAGAGAAAAGAGCTCCTCTCCATGATAATGGAGGAGAGAGAAAATGGGGAAGAGGGAAGGGAGGAGAGAAGCCGGCCAAGGAAGGCCAACAGCCACCAGTTATGGCTGTAATCAACTCCTCTCGGGGAGAGGAGTTGATTCCAGCCGTTTCCCGGCCACCAAGGGGTGGGTTCAGCCCCCCTCCACACAACCCGAGTCACACCTTTAATGGTGTTAATGGCTATTGAAGAACCAGCCTCTCCCCTCCCCCATTTGCCATTTAAACACCTTCAGGGAGCCGAGGGGATCATTTTAGAGCGTTCACCTGGAGGAGACGAGCCATTCCACTGTGCAGTTGCAGAAGCCGAGCGCCGCCGCCGTCGTCAATGGCATCCCGCCGCTCCTCTCGCATCCAGGCCGCCAGGAAGGTCCTCCTCCTCTCCTTAACCCGCGGGTAGATCCTAGGAATCATTAGGCTTGAGTTTCGGGCTCAATTGAGCCCGATTCAATCCGGGATTTCTCCTGGTTTCGGCAAGAAAATCTCTTGCTTTATCCGCCGGAAAACGCCTCTCCGGCGGCGGAGCCGCCGCCTGACGATAGCCACCACCTCAACGGAGGTGTTGGTGGCGGTGGCCGGCCGGGGAAGGGGCTGGATCGCCGGCGGCAGGGCTTGGAAATCGCTCCAGGCGGGACGAATCTCAGCCGTTGGCTCAATGGGGACGATGACCAGATGCCGTTGATCCTTGCGCCAAGATTCGGGCTGCATCAAAATCAAACTATAGGAAATTAATGATATTTATTTCATTCTGTCACACTTTTGATATTTAATGTTTTAAATTCTTAAAAATAGCCAGAAGCTCTGTATGGGAAAATGGTCAACACATGAATTGTAGCCCTGCCTGTCTACTTTTTTTAAAATTGGTTTGAACCCATTTAGGCTTCTGGTTAGACCAGGGCACCCATTTTGGTGGGACATACCCTTAGGGCTAGGCAGTCACAAAATTGAGTGCCCACTCTTCACCCCTAGCCCAAATTAGCTGAAATTTTGGCAGAGAGTCTATCTTAGACATACCTAGGGCCTGCCCAAAAATGGGAATTTTTGGAGAAAATATTTCTATAGTTTTTGTAAATATTTAATAATTATTAGGTAAATTAAATAAGTGCCCTAAACACCTCCAAACCCTCCCAAATTTTGGTGAGTGGTCCCTGGGTTCCAATTAAGTACCTGTATGAAATTTCATTTAATTTGGATGTGTTTTGAATAGGTTTTGACCCAACCCTATTTATACCCTATAAATGGCATTTTGGTCAAAAGTTGCACTTTTGGTTTTGAGTGACCAAATCACCTCAAGAGAGGCTGAAATTTTGGCCACTGATATAACTTGACTTTTTACACTCACTTTGGAGTTTGGAGTGGATTGGACTAGGGTAGCCCTAGAATTTTAGGGTAGGCCCTTTAGGGTAAATTTCTAGGGTTTGAAGAAATTGGGGTCAAAAGACCTTGGATGGACTTGAAACTTGGGAATGATGTCCATAGGGTTACTACGGTCCTGTGGTTAAAATTTTAGGGCATTTGGAAGACTTAAAACCCCTTAAATCCATAACCCTAGTTTAGGGCACTACCTTGAAACCATAAGATCTAATACCAAAACTTTCTGAATAGGTCTGAGTCTTTGAATGGGTAGTTGCTTAGGGTATATATATCTCTGGAAATTTTATAATAAATTTTGGATGAATATTTTTGGTACTTTATTCACAAAGTCATGTTTTACAATTTTCACTTAGGAATTTTTGGAGAAAAATATACTTGAGTAAACCTGATGAAACTTAGCAAAGGGGCTTGTAATCATGGTACTCATCTCTGTAAAGTTTTATGAAATTTTTGAAGAATGATATTTAGTGGTTGCTTCTTTAATTATTTAATTCTATGGAACTTTGGTAAATTTAATAATGACATTTACATTGTCTGAAAAATTCTAATTCCTTCATCATAATGTTTCTAGCTCCTTATGAAGCCCTAGTAATTTTTACATAATTATTGGAGACATATTTGTGGCACTTCCTTCATTAAATTTGATTTTAGGAATTATTTTAATAAATCCTTTAGAGGTCAAGAACTATCTGGAAAATTATGAAAATTGGCAACCAATAATATTTCTCTGATATTTAGTGAATACAAATTTTAGGAGGCCATTACCTGAGAAAATATTATGGTTCATGTTCAAATTGACTATGGCCTAGTTTTTGAGGAAAATTCAATAAATAGTAGATTAATTGGGAAAAATATGATTTTTTGAATTTAGACTATATTTATCATAATAGACCTCTAATAATTATCATAAGGGTACTGGATGAGTATTCATGTACTTCCCTTTTTACGGGTCATGTAGCTTAAGTGGTCTGCATATAGCAAAACTGCAGGATTTCATTCGGATGTGAATTAGGGCAAGTATGATGAGTCTTGATGGTTTGCTGTAAGGACAAGTGGAATGGGCTGCATCTTTGGAAGATGAGTGAGTAGGGTGTGGTTTTGTCTAGGGTTTAAAGGCGTTCGGGTCCGACGAAAGATCGTCCTACCCAAGGAGAGTTAGAGTCAAATCACCCTAGGATTAGCGTATCGAAACATGAGAAAATAATGGGTAAGGGAATCAACCAATAATAAAATAAGTACCTTGCGAAAGGGAACGCTGGGCGTAATCCCAACACAGTTCCTAGTGCCCCTTGAGAGCCCTTCACAGGGAATACCGGGGGCAGTCCTGGGTTAACGTAAACTGTTTAACAAGCTGAAAAGAGTAACTTAGTAATTAGGGTTGCACATTTCACAGACACTGATGGCACGGGATGTTAGCTGGGAGCTTCGGCTCGGATGGTTAAAGGCGGACTTTGGGTCCGGGGAGCTTCGGCTCGATTGCTTGAGTCGGACGTGTTGGTCCGGGGAGCTTCGGCTCGATTCTTGATTACGCTAAATTGCATGTGCATAACAGGAAAGAAAATTAAGGTGGTGGGTCTTCGGTATTGGAGGGTCGATGCACCGACGCCAATACGTTGACTCGGCAAGTGTGGTTAGCACTTCGCCAACAGAAGTCCGATGCGCCAGCCGGCAAGAGTACGCAGGAGTCCGCTTCGTGCACCAAGCGTTGAGGCGTACGATAGGTCTGACCGGTAGTGCTTTACTGGTTTAGAGGTGGGCGAGGCCCAACCCACCGCTTCCGTCTGCCACTACGGAGGTATCCTGGGAGGTTACGGCTCTAGAAAGGGGGAACTAAAGGTCTGTGTGCACAGAGTCGGGTGTGTGTGTTGCACTTGCATGATCCATCATACCCACTTGCATGTCATAGCATAATCGTTACCTTAAACCTTGACACCTAAAGTATAAGTGGAATGGGACGCTTATACTTTAGGACCTGCAAAACGACCCCTTAGTGTATAAGCTTGTGTGGGCAAGTTTATAAATTAAGGTTAATTTTGATATATTTAGTTACTGCTGTTTGACCACCGACACCCCAACGTATAAATCGGTATGGGACTTTTTATACGATGGGAGCCTTGCAAAAGACCCCTTGGCTTATGTGTTTTTCCACATAAGTGAAGGTTACATTTCAGTTTACAGTTTATGGTCTTTATATGCTATAGAACTTGCTAGAATAGGACCGCTGCCATCTGCTTTTGATATTCTCCACCTTCAAGTCCTCCCCTTTCTTCCTCTCCGCTCGGTGCCTAGGAGCCGTGGGGGAAGGGGTGGGGGATGATAGGACTTAGTCTTTTAGACTAACGGTTTTCGAACCGCATCATTTAGGGGATCGCGGAGACCAGCATGGAGGAGCAGCCCCAGAGACCGGTGCGCTTGGAGGTGGGGCAGTCTAGCTCTGGAGTTCACACAGCCGGGACCGTGAGTCTCGACCCTGAGCAGTTTCCTACTTTTGTTTCTGCATGAGATATCTTGTAGTGAGGATTTGATGTACCGGGCATAAGCCCGTTTTGCTACTCTGATGTTATTTTCTGTGGACACTCCCTTCGTGGAGTTATATTTATTATGACATGTGATTCTCTGTGGACAGTTAGTTCTCATTTACTTATTTATGCTACTTTTCTGTGATCGAAATGGCCGGCAGAATCGGCGCTTTGTGGTGATGACTCTTCAGGGCGTGAAGGAGTCACCGCAAAATGGCGGTTCTGGGCCTAAGACCCCGGTGTCCAAAAAGAAAAAAAAGGGGGTCTTACAAGTGGTATCAGAGCAAACCTCGATCGAAAAGTAGCCGTCCACAACCCTGGGTCACCCCCGCGCGGGTTTAGTTTGGGGACAAACTAAGCAGCGGAAGCAGTGGTGTGCCCATCAGGGGGGAATCACATGTAAATTGTCCACTATCATTAGGCATTGAGTCGATTATCTACTGATGTAGTTCGTTTTGCAGCCCTCAGCTCAGCCCACCCCACAAGGTGGAGCTCAGCAGACTCCAGACATTACACCACCTCCCGTGGTCCCCATACCTTTCCTCCAGTCAGACATGGGGCAGACCCTTACAGCTATCCTTGAGGCCTTCCGGGCTCAGCAAGCCACAGCCCAGCAGCCAAACCCAGGGGCCAACTGGATGAGCACCTTCCGAGGACTCTCTCCCCCATCTTACTTAGGGACAGAGTCGGCAGTACGGACAGAGGAGTGGCTGGATGTGATGTACGAGATGTTGACTGGGATACGATGCCCTTGGGAGGAGAGGGTGGCCCTAGTGGTATCTTGCTTGGAGTCACATGCCAAGCGGTGGTGGAAGACGCTGTTGGACACGACTTTTGCTGATAGAGAGATTGCAGAAATCACTTGGGAAGAGTTCAGGGCCACGCTGCTGGAGCACTTTGTTCCTCAGTCGGCCAGGGACGAGTTGGAGGAGCGGTTCTTGCAGCTGAGGCAGGGCACCAGGACAGTGGTGGAGTACCACCGAGAGTTCGATCATTTGGCCCGATATGCGGGCTCCTATCAGCTGGATGAAGCAGGTTACGTCAAGAGGTTTTATAAGGGCCTAAAAGAGGAGTTGAGGGAGGCCCTGCTTTTTGTCTCTGACGGGCCCATCTCCCGGATTTTGGAGATGGCGAAGAGGATTGAGGCCGACTGGCACACCACTCGGGGCCGGAAACGGCAAGCGGAGGACCAGGGCCGGAGGGCCCGAAATGATCAGCGGCGAGGCATCGTACCAGATGGAAGAAGGGCAGAGGAGCAGCCTCGTCAGGAGTTGAGGCAGGAGCCGAGAGAGCAGGTGGTCTTGGCCCCTCAACCTCTCCGGATCCAGGAGATGCAGAGACCCCGGGGTATGGCGTATCCTCCGCCGGAGTGCTTCCACTGTCACCAGGTGGGACACCTCCGGAGAGACTGCCCTATGAGGGGGGCACCACCTCCAGCACCACGGGGTGGCCCACCGGCCCAGCATTTCGGAGGCCGAGGACGCGGCCGAGGACGTGGTTACCAGGGAGGCGACCGCAGGCAGAATGGGGAGCAGATTTACGCTTTGGACTTAGCACAGCCCCGGAACCCGGACAGGGTTATTGCAGGAATGGTGATGGTGTGCGGCAAGCCTGCCCATACCCTGTTCGACACGGGGGCATCGCACAACTTTGTGTTGGAGGATTTCGTCAAGGACCTGGATCAGATTCGTTGTTATACGGGACTACCCAGGAGGGTGCGCCTCCCCAATGGGATGGAGATCCAGTCCACAGAAAAGTGCCTCCTGGAGGTTACCATAGACGGGTTGACACTCGAGGCCCCGGCGACGATCCTGAGGATGCCGGACTTCGACCTCGTCTTGGGCATGACATGGCTTGTCTGGAACCATGCCCAGATTGATTGCCCAGCAAGGAGGGTCGTGCTGAGCCACGGCGATACTTATGCGACATTCGAAGGTACTACACCGGTCTCTCGTCGCCTGCTTTCATCTATTCAGGCCGTTAGGGCTCATATGCAAGGGGACGAGGTATATCAAGTATTATTCGAGATGACTGAGGAGAAGGACCTGATTGCTAACATTCCGGTGGTTCGTGACTACGCCGATATTTTTCCGGATAAGCTGCCAGGACTACCTCCGCATAGGGAGAAGGACTTCCAGATTCAGTTGGTACCGGGGGCTAAGCCGGTATCCAAGGCCCCTTATCGGATGGCCCCGAAGGAGTTGGCGGAGTTTCGGACACAGCTGCAGGAGCTGGTGGAGGCGGGATTTGTTAGGCCGAGCTCCTCATCATGGGGGGCTCCGGTCCTATTCGTAAAGAAGAAGGATGGCACTCTTCGCCTGTGCATTGACTATCGAGCACTAAACAGGCTGACCGTCCGAAATACCTATCCGCTCCCCAGGATAGACGAGTTGTTCGATCAGCTTGAGGGAGCACATTATTTCTCGAAGCTGGACTTGAGGTCAGGCTACTACCAGCTGCGGATCCAGGAGGAGGATATTCCGAAGACGGCCTTCAGTAGACGATATGGATTGTATGAGTTCATCGTGATGCCCTTCGGGCTCACGAATGCTCCGTCGGCGTTTATGAGCCTCATGAACCGGGTCTTCGAGGCTTATTTGGATGTGTTCGTCATAGTGTTCATAGACGACATCCTTATCTATTCTAAGACGGAGGAGGAGCACACACGACATCTGGCACTGACCTTGGAGAGACTGCGGGAGCATCGCCTTTATGCGAAGTTCAGTAAGTGTCAGTTCTGGCTGAAGGAGGTGGCTTTCTTAGGCCACATTATCAGCGGAGCCGGGCTGGCGGTGGACCCGGCAAAGATTCAAGCTATTTCGGAGTGGCCGCAGCTGAAAACAGCCACTGACGTACGGAGTTTTCTAGGACTTGCCGGTTACTACCGGAAGTTCGTGGAGGGATTCTCTCGAATCGCCCTCCCGCTCACATCCTTGACGAAGAAGGAGGCACCGTTTGTGTGGACCCCGCAGTGCCAGACAGCTTTCCAGGAGCTGAAGGATCGGCTGACCTCGGCTCCCATTCTTACTCTCCCCTCGGGGAGGGAGGGATTTCAGGTCTACACCGACGCATCATATCAGGGGATGGGAACGGTGCTGATGCAGAACGGACACATCATTGCTTATGCCTCCCACCAGCAGAAGACCCATGAGAAGAACTACCCAGTGCATGACCTTGAGATGGGAGCAGTTGTATTCGCACTGAAGATATGGCGGCACTACCTTTATGGAGTCCACTGTGATATATACTCCGATCATAAGAACCTTAAGTACGTGGACACGCAGAAGGAACTGAACATCAGGCAGAGGCGGTGGGTGGAGTTTCTATCTGACTATCAGTATGAGATGCACTATCACCCGGGGAAGGCAAACGTGGTAGCAGATGCACTGAGTTGGAGAGCCGCCACAGCAGGAGCAGAGCCCCAGTTAATGTCTATGGAGCTGCTGCAGAGACTAGAGGACATGCACATTACTCTGGTGTCGTCTGATGATCCTGAGCTCTATGAGGAGTACTTGGCCGCGATGGGCGTTACCGATGACATCAGAGACCGAGTCAGAGAAGGGAAGAGGCAGGATGCCAAGTTAGAGCCCATCTTCCAAGCTCTGAAGGCAGGCACTGCAGGAGATTACACACTGAGGGACGATCTGGTGTGCTTCAGAGGACGGGTGTATATACCGGAGGGAGGCCAGATCCGGGAGGATATTATGACGGAGGCGCACTGCAGCCGGTATTCTGTACACCCGGGGATCACAAAGATGACGGCTGATTTGAAGAAGACGATGTTCTGGCCGGGCATGAAGAAGGATGTCTCTTACTTCGTGACCAATTGTGAGGCATGTCAGCTAGTGAAGGCGGAGTGCAGGAACCCCGCAGGATTATTGCAGCCACTCCCGGTGCCGGAGTGGAAGTTTGATGACATAGCCATGGACTTCATACATGGGCTTCCCCGGTCTCGGACAGGGAATGACTCGATCTGGGTAATCGTTGATCGATTGACCAAGGTGGCTCGATTTATACCAATCAGGAAGGACAATTCAGTGGGTGTACTGGTGCGGAAGTTCGTGGAGCAGTTCATTCGTTATCATGGCGTGCCCAGGACGATAGTGTCAGATCGGGATGGTCGGTTCACCTCTAGGGAGTGGAGATCCGTGCAAGCTTACTTAGGCACGCGATTGACCTTCAGCACTGCATTTCATCCCCAGACAGACGGGCAGACAGAACGCACCAACCGGACGCTGGAGGACCTTTTGAGGCTATGCATCCTGGACCGCGGGGAACCGTGGGAGAAACTCTTGCCCCTTGTCGAGTTCTCCTATAACAACAGCCACCAGTCCAGCATCAGGATGGCGCCTTATGAAGCCTTGTACGGGAGGAGATGCCGGACCCCGCTTTCTTGGGTGCAGAACGAGGATCCGAAAGTGTTGGGGTCAGAGTTCGTTGAAGACACCGAGGCACAGGTGAGGCTGATCAGGGACAGGATGCTCAAGGCACAGAGTAGACAGGCTAAGTATTATGACGCCCGACATCGGCAGGTGGAGTTCCAGGTGGGGGACCGGGTGTTTCTGAAGATCCGACCCATGCATGGAGTTTCACGGGTGCGTGGTCGGAGGAAGAAGCTCAGCCCTAGGTACATGGGCCCTTACAGGATCCTGGAGCGGATCGGACCCCTAGCCTACCGGCTGGAGTTACCACCAGAGCTGGAAGCGCTGCACGACGTCTTCCACATTTCTTCTTTGAGGAGGGCTCTGCTACGCCCGGAGCAGCAGATTCTGACTACCGAAGGGCCGGTAGCGTCAAATCGGTCGGTTCATTTGGAGCATGTGAGGATCGACGACCGAGGAGTGCGGGTCTTGCGACGCAAGAAGGTCCCACTAGTCAAGGTCCTGTGGAGGAACCACGGCCAGGAGGAGCATACCTGGGAGCCACAGGACCTGATGCGACAAAGATACCCCGAGCTATTCAGTCAGGTATACCTCTCAGACCCCTCAAGATGTTAATTTATTTTTTTTTCCTGCTTTAAGTATACTAAGGGCTACTCTAGGTAGATAGGGGCTTAACCTTGTTTATTGGGATTTTGGTTCACCGTTTGGGCGAAAGGGGTCTTGGATCTAAGTTTTCCCATAAAAATCAAATTCAACGAACGAGGCGTCATAATGGGATGTTACAAGACTCTTTCCTTCGGTAATAAGACCCGTAGGTCCAACCTTGATTTCGGGGACGAAATCTTTGTTTTGTTTATTGGGATTTGTAACATCCCATTTCCAACTAGACCCCTAAGAGTGGTTTTGGCCATGACTAGGTCATGACAAACCCTAGAAAGCCAGAAATGGGCCAAGAGATAGGAGGCCAAGGTAGGGATCACCATGGTCTGCAAATAGTAGAATTTTGAACAATGGTTTAGAATGACAATGGGGCTTCACCATGGCCCCAAGACCCTACCACAACACTCCCAAACATTTTGGGAGACCCATTAGAGCCAAAAAGACCCATTAGGGCCAACCCAAGAGGCCCAGTTGACCAAGGTCAACCCTAGCCCTGAATGGGTCAACCTAGCCTACTTAGGGCCAATTGACCCACTCCTAGTCTAGAGGACCCCACCTATGCCCTCCTAACCCTAAAGAGAGGTCAATGGGTCACTAAGGACACATTGGGGTCAGCCCTAGGGGCCAGGTTGACCCAAGTCAACTCAAGCCCTAATCTGGGCAAAGTACCCTTACTAAGGGTATGTGACCTCCAAAGTGCAGGGCAACCCTACATGTTGAAACCGGAAATCGGTCTCATGTGGAGTTCGACCCTTGGGGAAGGGGTGACCGCGCACCTACTACCCTCAAGCAAACGATCTAGGCACAAGACTAGGAACACAGGGGACAGACCCAAGGTCTCAGCGTGGAGGACCCGCCGCATACCCGGAAGACTAACTAACTCTTCCCCTCCCAAGCCAGGGGCTGAGCTAAGGCACCTTCGGAGGGCTCTCTTGGCCAACCGGAACATCCAAGGAGGATCTCGAGATCCACTCCTAAACAAGAGGTGCCACCTCGGGTCTATGTAAAATGCTCCCCGCCTGCCTTACTATTGGCGCCAAAACGCCCTGCAGCCCTACTCTACGCAGCCCCAATTGGGCCGCCAACAGCGGAACTCCGCTACTCTGAAAGGATGACAACGGGCCATCAGGGGCTTCCCGGCATCTATACCTCGGGGCCCACACGGGGGGAGCGGTTCACGAACACGCCGCTCGCCCAAGACAGGAGTAAACCACTTATTCTCAGAGCATCACAGATATTAAAAAATATTACAGGAATATAAATTCCATACTCGGCTCGCAGGCCGGAAATATAAACAAAAGGCCTTCGAGGGCCAGCACAAGTTTGGGCTTAAGCCCGCTACTCCCCGCCTGGTACTGCAACACCTGTACGCCAACGTCTCGACGAGCGGCGGCCAACTAGTCATCGGTCGGCTAACGGAAGCGGACCAAACATATTGCGCACACCCCCTTTTTGGGGCTTGTGGCGCGCATTCCCTGCAAGCGGCTAAATAAACAACTTCCTCGGAGTCTTCTCCGGGAACCCCAGAACATCACCAATCCGGCTCACACGTCCGGATGGGCTTCACACAGCATGCCTAAACCCGTACTCACGCTTCCGGGTACTAATGCAATTGACTGCGGGGACGTACACGTCAACCCGTCGGGGAGCTCCCTTCCCCCCACCCGTTGGTGGAGAGGGGCTTCCGTGCAAACATGTAAACTGAGGGCTTCACATGCCCAAGTTGAAACATCGTTACCCTTGTCGCGTGCTTGGCGGCGGGGGCGGGAGAGGAGCTCCGAGTCGATCCTACTGCATGCGGCCGCGTCGGCGTTTGACCTCCACTCCAGGCCGAGCCTCGCTCCAGGCCGAGCCTCGCTTCAGGCCGAGCCTCGCTCCAGGCCGAGCCTCGCTCCAGGCCGAGCCTCGCTCCAGGCCGAGCCTCGCTCCAGGCCGAGCCTCGCTCCAGGCCGAGCCTCGCTCCAGGCCGAGCCTCGCTCCAGGCCGAGCCTCGCTCCAGGCCGAGCCTGTTGCTGGTGAAGGGGAAGGTCGAGGTGTGCTGCTCCTGGCCGGGAAAAAGTGAGGGATGCGGGGCTCGGGTACCTCCTCCGAGCGGCGACCAGATGTCCGTGAATGCTACCCAATAGCGGCGTTTGCGTGTCGCTCCCGGTCACGGTCGGATCTCGCAGATCCGGCCAAACATTGTTGAAGAGGCATTGGCCCTGGATCTCGCCGGAGGACTCGACTGCGGGTTGGAACTTGATCCGCTAAGGATCTCGGGTTGGCCCACTGCTGAAGGAGCTCGGCTTTGGAGTTGGATCTGGAAAAAGGGGAAGGATTTCGGCCTTCAGTGGAGGTGCTCGCAGGAAAACATGGAGGAGGAGGCTGGATCTCGGCCAGATCTGGGGGTGGACGGCCTTGAGGGAGAAGGCGGAGGTGTAGGTGGACAGCTTGGTGGGGAAAACGAAAGAGAGAGGTGGCGGGGTTGTGCTCCTTGCAGGGGCGGCGGCGGGAGTGAGGGGGAAGGGGCGGCCGTCTTCTTTCGCTCCAGCCGACAAGAGAGAGAGAGAGAGGGCGGTGGCGGCGCTGCTCTGCCGGCGGCGAGAGAGGGCGGGGAAGGGGCGGCGGCGGCGGCGGGGCTCCAGATCCGGCGGGCTAGGGCTCCTCTTTCCCCTCCCGACTTTCCCCTGCTGTTTTCTTTTTTTCTCCCTGCCTCCCCTGTACCCGAGCTCACCCCCCTGCCTATATCTTCTTTTCTTTTTTTATTTGAATTTTCTTCTTTCTCCAGCTGTACCCTCCTCAGTTCCCGAGCCCCCACCTGCTCTCTTAATTACTTTCCCTTGCTTTTCTCCTGTACCGCCCATCCATCCCCCTTTTTCTTCTTTATCATAAAATCTGGTATAATTTATATAATATAATATATATATATAATGTAAAATATATATATATAATATAATATATATATTATAATACTAAAAGGTTATGCACATAAAATCTTTGCACGCATGCACGAGCCCTCGCACGCCTTCGAACGTGGTCGCACCAACTCGTCGCCCATAACACGCCCCTAGGGTGAAAATTGGGGAGGGTCCCACTCGCCCGGCTACGGGGTTGTACACAATCCCCGCTCTTTTCGAGCTTGGCACAAGCTCGGAAAGAATCATCCAACCCAACGTATCCGGCGAGTGGGAGCCGACCCAAAAAAAAAAGTTTGAGAGAAACTGGAATCTGCGTTTGGAGCATCGATCTCTCCACGACCTTTCTGCTCTTTTGAATAGCTCGATACCCTTTGCCTCACTGCTATTGAATTGCCCTTATGCGAATACTTACAACAAGTATATAATTTCTCGTGATATCGTGAAACAACAAAGCCGTATCCTCTGGTACACGCTGAGCTAATCCTTTCCCCCCAGGTGTGCCTACACCCCTGCCAGCTAATGAGAGCCTGACAGCGAGTCCACCCGGGGCCGAGCAGCACTCGGGGTCCCTTACCCCCCAGGTGTGCCTTCAGCCCCGCCAGCTAGTGAGAGCCTGACAGCGAGTCTACCCGGGGCCGAGCATCACTCGGGGTCCCTTACCCCCCAGGTGTGCCTACAGCCCTGCCAGCTAGTGGGAGCCTGACAGCGA
Organism: Platanthera guangdongensis; assembly: GCA_039583875.1. Taxonomy (NCBI): domain Eukaryota; kingdom Viridiplantae; phylum Streptophyta; class Magnoliopsida; order Asparagales; family Orchidaceae; genus Platanthera; species Platanthera guangdongensis. The sequence goes on from CM077148.1 coordinate 94,587,420, forward strand.
GTCTACCCGGGGCCGAGCATCACTCGGGGTCCTGCAAGATATCCAAACTCTCTCTCCAAACTCCAAACTCTCTCTCTTACCCCCCAGGTGTGCCTACAGCCCTGCCAGCTAGTGGGAGCCTGACAGCGAGTCTACCCGGGGTCCACTACTACCGCCATCGAGTGACTTCCGGCCCTGCCAGCTAGGTGAGAGCCTGACAGCGGGATCTGCTCGAGGCCCACGGATGACACCGAGTGACGTCCGGCCCTGCCAGCTAGGTGAGAGCCTGACAGCGGGATCTGCTCGGGGTCCAAAACAACCGCCATCGAGTGACTTCCGGCCCTGCCAGCTAGGTGAGAGCCTGACAGCGGGATCTTCTCGAGGCCCACGGATGACACCGAGTGACGTCCGGCCCTGCCAGCTAGGTGAGAGCCTGACAGCGGGATCTGCTCGGGGTCCAAAACAACCGTCATCGAGTGACTTCCGGCCCTGCCAGCTAGGTGAGAGCCTGACAGCGGGATCTTCTCGAGGCCCACGGATGACACCGAGTGACGTCCGGCCCTGCCAGCTAGGTGAGAGCCTGACAGCGGGATCTGCTCGGGGTCCAAAACAACCGCCATCGAGTGACTTCCGGCCCTGCCAGCTAGGTGAGAGCCTGACAGCGGGATCTTCTCAAGGCCCACGGATGACACCGAGTGACGTCCGGCCCTGCCAGCTAGGTGAGAGCCTGACAACGGGATCTGCTCGGGGTCCAAAACTACCACGACTTGATTTTGCTCGAGATGGAGACATCCTATCTACTTAAGAGGTGCTGGAGAGTCAATTGCACCGATGCTTTTACAAATGGAGGACGCATTCTATACATAAGAGAGACGATCTGGAAGTCGCCAAATCGGGAAGCTGGCGTCCGAGCCTGTTCCTAATAATTCCTCCAATCGGACGAGAGATGCAATCGGGGAGACATAGGCCGACGTGCAAGGGGGGAGCTGATCTCGGCCGTCAGTGCAGAGGCTCGGTCTTACAATAGCGCTTAGAGTCCCGAGGCATCGTCCCATCGTCCGAACTGGGCTATTTAGAAGGAACAGGTTAGACGTTTCGTATCCTGATCTAATGACAAAGATCACTTTCCGCCACGTCACATGTGATTGCTTGGAGAGATCGACCCTTTATCAAATCTGGGAGGTTAGCGTCTAGGCTCGTTCCTGATAATTCCTCTAGTCGGAGGAGAGGTGCGATCGGGGGGACATAGGCCGACGTGCAAGGGGGGAGCTGATCTCGGCCGTCAGTGCAGAGGCTCGGTCTTACAATAGCGCTTAAAGTCCCGCGGCACCGTCCCATCGTCCGAACTAGGCTATTTAAAAGGAACGGGTTGGACGCTTGGCTTCCGGAGTCGATCGTGAGGCTAACCCTTGAAGCCCTCAGAAGCTCGAGGCGAATTGGTAATAAAGGGAAAAATTGACCGCCACTGAATTACAAGGAAGAGATAACATATTACCGCTAGGGAGGGAACCCTTTCCGGTCACCCCGGCTCATAATACCTCTCAGCTACTCTCTTACTAGATCTTGAAGATAATAACCTCCAGGTTTTTTGTTGATGTAACAGGTGGGGATACACGGGTTTTCATAGGTATAAGCGCTACAAATAGGTGCAAATCCTACTCCAAATGCTATGGGATTCAAACAACAGCTATGGGAGGGGACAACTCCGAGTACGAGGACCTCACGCACAAAGTATCAACGCATGACCGTGGTCGTCACCTGGTTCCACTTCTATAGCCATGATGTTCGCCTAAGTTCTTCTGTGCTGGTCACTCTCCACGCTCACCGCACCAAAATGTTGAAACCGGAAATCGGTCTCATGTGGAGTTCGACCCTTGGGGAAGGGGTGACCGCGCACCTACTACCCTCAAGCAAACGATCTAGGCACAAGACTAGGAACACAGGGGACAGACCCAAGGTCTCAGCGTGGAGGACCCGCCGCATACCCGGAAGACTAACTAACTCTTCCCCTCCCAAGCCATGGGCTGAGCTAAGGCACCTTCGGAGGGCTCTCTTGGCCAACCGGAACATCCAAGGAGGATCTCGAGATCCACTCCTAAACAAGAGGTGCCACCTCGGGTCTATGTAAAATGCTCCCCGCCTGCCTTACTATTGGCGCCAAAACGCCCAGCAGCCCTACTCTACGCAGCCCCAATTGGGCCGCCAACAGCGGAACTCCGCTACTCTGAAAGGATGACAACGGGACATCAGGGGCTTCCCGGCATCTATACCTCGGGGCCCACACGGGGGGAGCGGTTCACGAACACGCCGCTCGCCCAAGACAGGAGTAAACCACTTATTCTCAGAGCATCACAGATATTAAAAAATATTACAGGAATATAAATTCCATACTCGGCTCGCAGGCCGGAAATATAAACAAAAGGCCTTCGAGGGCCAGCACAAGTTTGGGCTTAAGCCCGCTACTCCCCGCCTGGTACTGCAACACCTGTACGCCAACATCTCGACGAGCGGCGGCCAACTAGTCATCGGTCGGCTAACGGAAGCGGACCAAACATATTGCGCACACCCCCTTTTTGGGGCTTGTGGCGCGCATTCCCTGCAAGCGGCTAAATAAACAACTTCCTCGGAGTCTTCTCCGGGAATCCCAGAACATCACCAATCCGGCTCACACGTCCGGATGGGCTTCACACAGCATGCCTAAACCCGTACTCATGCTTCCGGGTACTAATGCAATTGACTGCGGGGACGTACACGTCAACCCGTCGGGGAGCTCCCTTCCCCCCACCCGTTGGTGGAGAGGGGCTTCCGTGCAAACATGTAAACTGAGGGCTTCACATGCCCAAGTTGAAACATCGTTACCCTTGTCGCGTGCTTGGCGGCGGGGGCGGGAGAGGAGCTCCGAGTCGATCCTACTGCATGCGGCCGCGTCGGCGTTCGACCTCCACTCCAGGCCGAGCCTCACTCCAGGCCGAGCCTCGCTTCAGGCCGAGCCTCGCTCCAGGCCGAGCCTCGCTCCAGGCCGAGCCTCGCTCCAGGCCGAGCCTCGCTCCAGGCCGAGCCTCGCTCCAGGCCGAGCCTCGCTCCAGGCCGAGCCTCGCTCCAGGCCGAGCCTGTTGCCGGTGAAGGGGAAGGTCGAGGTGTGCTGCTCCTGGCCGGGAAAAAGTGAGGGATGCGGGGCTCGGGTACCTCCTCCGAGCGGCGACCAGATGTCCGTGAATGCTACCCAATAGCGGCGTTTGCGTGTCGCTCCCGGTCACGGTCGGATCTCGCAGATCCGGCCAAACATTGTTGAAGAGGCATTGGCCCTGATCTCGCCGGAGGACTCGACTGCGGGGTTGGAACTTGATCCGCTAAGGATCTCGGGTTGGCCCACTGCTGAAGGAGCTCGGCTTTGGAGTTGGATCTGGAAAAAGGGGAAGGATTTCGGCCTTCAGTGGAGGTGCTCGCAGGAAAACATGGAGGAGGAGGCTGGATCTCGGCCAGATCTGGGGGTGGACGGCCTTGAGGGAGAAGGCGGAGGTGTAGGTGGACAGCTTGGTGGGGAAAACGAAAGAGAGAGGTGGCGGGGTTGTGCTCCTTGCAGGGGCGGCGGCGGGAGTGAGGGGGAAGGGGCGGCCGTCTTCTTTCGCTCCAGCCGACAAGAGAGAGAGAGAGAGAGAGGGCGGTGGCGGCGCTGCTCTGCCGGCGGCGAGAGAGGGCGGGGAAGGGGCGGCGGCGGGCGGGGCTCCAGATCCGGCGGGCTAGGGCTCCTCTTTCCCCTCCCGACTTTCCCCTGCTGTTTTCTTTTTTTCTCCCTGCCTCCCCTGTACCCGAGCTCACCCCCCTGCCTATATCTTCTTTTCTTTTTTTATTTGAATTTTCTTCTTTCTCCAGCTGTACCCTCCTCAGTTCCCGAGCCCCCACCTGCTCTCTTAATTACTTTCCCTTGCTTTTCTCCGTACCGCCCATCCATCCCCCTTTTTCTCTCTCTTTATCATAAAATCTGGTATAATTTATATAATATAATATATATATATAATGTAAAATATATATATATAATATAATATATATATATATATAATACTAAAAGGTTATGCACATAAAATCTTTGCACGCATGCACGAGCCCTCGCACGCCTTCGAACGTGGTCGCACCAACTCGTCGCCCATAACACGCCCCTAGGGTGAAAATTGGGGAGGGTCCCACTCGCCCGGCTACGGGTTGTACACAACCCCGCTCTTTTCGAGCTTGGCACAAGCTCGGAAAGAATCATCCAACCCAACGTATCCGGCGAGTGGGAGCCGACCCAAAAAAAAAAGTTTGAGAGAAACTGGAATCTGCGTTTGGAGCATCGATCTCTCCACGACCTTTCTGCTCTTTTGAATAGCTCGATACCCTTTGCCTCACTGCTATTGAATTGCCCTTATGCGAATACTTACAACAAGTAAATAAATTTCTCGTGATATCGTGAAACAACAAAGCCGTATCCTCTGGTACACGCTGAGCTAATCCTTTCCCCCCAGGTGTGCCTACACCCCTGCCAGCTAATGAGAGCCTGACAGCGAGTCCACCCGGGGCCGAGCAGCACTCGGGGTCCCTTACCCCCCAGGTGTGCCTTCAGCCCCGCCAGCTAGTGAGAGCCTGACAGCGAGTCTACCCGGGGCCGAGCATCACTCGGGGTCCCTTACCCCCCAGGTGTGCCTACAGCCCTGCCAGCTAGTGGGAGCCTGACAGCGAGTCTACCCGGGGCCGAGCATCACTCGGGGTCCTGCAAGATATCCAAACTCTCTCTCCAAACTCCAAACTCTCTCTCTTACCCCCCAGTGTGCCTACAGCCCTGCCAGCTAGTGGGAGCCTGACAGCGAGTCTACCCGGGGTCCACTACTACCGCCATCGAGTGACTCTTCCGGCCCTGCCAGCTAGGTGAGAGCCTGACAGCGGGATCTGCTCGAGGCCCACGGATGACACCGAGTGACGTCCGGCCCTGCCAGCTAGGTGAGAGCCTGACAGCGGGATCTGCTCGGGGTCCAAAACAACCGCCATCGAGTGACTTCCGCCCTGCCAGCTAGGTGAGAGCCTGACAGCGGGATCTTTCTCGAGGCCCACGGATGACACCGAGTGACGTCCGGCCCTGCCAGCTAGGTGAGAGCCTGACAGCGGGATCTGCTCGGGGTCCAAAACAACCGTCATCGAGTGACTTCCGGCCCTGCCAGCTAGGTGAGAGCCTGACAGCGGGATCTTCTCGAGGCCCACGGATGACACCGAGTGACGTCCGGCCCTGCCAGCTAGGTGAGAGCCTGACAGCGGGATCTGCTCGGGGTCCAAAACAACCGCCATCGAGTGACTTCCGGCCCTGCCAGCTAGGTGAGAGCCTGACAGCGGGATCTTCTCAAGGCCCACGGATGACACCGAGTGACGTCCGGCCCTGCCAGCTAGTGAGAGCCTGACAACGGGATCTGCTCGGGTCCAAAACTACCACGACTTGATTTTGCTCGAGATGGAGACATCCTATCTACTTAAGAGGTGCTGGAGAGTCAATTGCACCGATGCTTTTACAAATGGAGGACGCATTCTATACATAAGAGAGACGATCTGGAAGTCGCCAAATCGGGAAGCTGGCGTCCGAGCCTGTTCCTAATAATTCCTCAATCGGACGAGAGATGCAATCGGGGAGACATAGGCCGACGTGCAAGGGGGAGCTGATCTCGGCCGTCAGTGCAGAGGCTCGGTCTTACAATAGCGCTTAGAGTCCCGAGGCATCGTCCCATCGTCCGAACTGGGCTATTTAGAAGGAACAGGTTAGACGTTTTCGTATCCTGATCTAATGACAAAGATCACTTTCCGCCACGTCACATGTGATTGCTTGGAGAGATCGACCCTTATCAAATCTGGGAGGTTAGCGTCTAGGCTCGTTCCTGATAATTCCTCTAGTCGAGGAGAGGTGCGATCGGGGGGACATAGGCCGACGTGCAAGGGGGAGCTGATCTCGGCCGTCAGTGCAGAGCTCGGTCTTACAATAGCGCTTAAAGTCCCGCGGCACCGTCCCATCGTCCGAACTAGGCTATTTAAAAGGAACGGGTTGGACGCTTGGCTTCCGGAGTCGATCGTGAGGCTAACCCTTGAAGCCCTCAGAAGCTCGAGGCGAATTGGTAATAAAGGGAAAAATTGACCGCCACTGAATTACAAGGAAGAGATAACATATTACCGCTAGGGAGGGAACCCTTTCCGGTCACCCCGGCTCATAATACCTCTCAGCTACTCTCTTACTCTATCTTGAAGATAATAACCTCCAGGTTTTTTGTTGATGTAACAGGTGGGGATACACGGGTTTTCATAGGTAGAAAGCGCTACAAATAGGTGCAAATCCTACTCCAAATGCTATGGATTCAAACAACAACTATGGGAGGGGACAACTCCGAGTACGAGGACCCTCACGCACAAAGTATCAACGCATGACGTGGTCGTCACCTGTTTCCACTTCTATAGCCATGATGTTCGCCTAAGTTCTTCTGTGCTGGTCACTCTCCACGCTCACCGCACCAAAATGTTGAAACCGGAAATCGGTCTCATGTGGAGTTCGACCCTTGGGGAAGGGGTGACCGCGCACCTACTACCTCAAGCAAACGATCTAGGCACAAGACTAGGAACACAGGGGACAGACCCAAGGTCTCAGCGTGGAGGACCCGCCGCATACCCGGAAGACTAACTAACTCTTCCCCTCCCAAGCCATGGGCTGAGCTAAGGCACCTTCGGAGGGCTCTCTTGGCCAACCGGAACATCCAAGGAGGATCTCGAGATCCACTCCTAAACAAGAGGTGCCACCTCGGGTCTATGTAAAATGCTCCCCGCCTGCCTTACTATTGGCGCCAAAACGCCCAGCAGCCCTACTCTACGCAGCCCCAATTGGCCGCCAACAGCGAACTCCGCTACTCTGAAAGGATGACAACGGGACATCAGGGGCTTCCCGGCATCTATACCTCGGGCCCACACGGGGGGAGCGGTCACGAACACGCCGCTCGCCCAAGACAGGAGTAAACCACTATTCTCAGAGCATCACAGATATTAAAAAAATATTACAGGAATATAAATTCCATACTCGGCTCGCAGGCCGGAAATATAAACAAAAGGCCTTCGAGGGCCAGCACAAGTTTGGGCTTAAGCCCGCTACTCCCCGCCTGGTACTACTGCAACACCTGTACGCCAACATCTCGACGAGCGGCGGCCAACTAGTCATCGGTCGGCTAACGGAAGCGGACCAAACATATTGCGCACACCCCCTTTTTGGGCTTGTGGCGCGCATTCCCTGCAAGCGGCTAATAAACAACTTCCTCGGAGTCTCTCCGGAATCCCAGAACATCACCAATCCGGCTCACACGTCCGGATGGGCTTCACACAGCATGCCTAAACCCGTACTCATGCTTCCGGGTACTAATGCAATTGACTGCGGGGACGTACACGTCAACCCGTCGGGGAGCTCCCTTCCCCCCACCCGTTGGTGGAGAGGGGCTTCCGTGCAAACATGTAAACTGAGGCTTCACATGCCCAAGTTGAAACATCGTTACCCTTGTCGCGTGCTTGGCGGCGGGGGCGGGAGAGGAGCTCCGAGTCGATCCTACTGCATGCGGCCGCGTCGGCGTTCGACCTCCACTCCAGGCCGAGCCTCACTCCAGGCCGAGCCTCGCTTCAGGCCGAGCCTCGCTCCAGGCCGAGCCTCGCTCCAGGCCGAGCCTCGCTCCAGGCCGAGCCTCGCTCCAGGCCGAGCCTCGCTCCAGGCCGAGCCTCGCTCCAGGCCGAGCCTCGCTCCAGGCCGAGCCTGTTGCCGGTGAAGGGGAAGGTCGAGGTGTGCTGCTCCTGGCCGGGAAAAAGTGAGGGATGCGGGGCTCGGTACCTCCTCCGAGCGGCGACCAGATGTCCGTGAATGCTACCCAATAGCGGCGTTTGCGTGTCGCTCCCGGTCACGGTCGGATCTCGCAGATCCGGCCAAACATTGTTGAAGAGGCATTGGCCCTGGATCTCGCCGGAGGACTCGACTGCGGGGTTGGAACTTGATCCGCTAAGGATCTCGGTTGCCCACTGCTGAAGGAGCTCGGCTTTGGAGTTGGATCTGGAAAAAGGGGGGATTTCGGCCTTCAGTGGAGGTGCTCGCAGGAAAACATGGAGAGGAGGCTGGATCTCGGCCAGATCTGGGGGTGGACGGCCTTGAGGGAGAAGGCGGAGGTGTAGGTGGACAGCTTGGTGGGGAAAACGAAAGAGAGAGGTGGCGGGGTTTGCTCCTTGAAGGGGCGGCGGCGGGAGTGAGGGGGAAGGGGCGGCCGTCTTCTTTCGCTCCAGCCGACAAGAGAGAGAGAGAGAGAGAGGGCGGTGGCGGCGCTGCTCTGCCGGCGGCGAGAGAGGGCGGGGAAGGGCGGCGGCGGCGGCGGGGCTCCAGATCCGGCGGGCTAGGGCCTCCTCTTTCCCTCCCGACTTTCCCCTGCTGTTTTCTTTTTTTCTCCCTGCCTCCCCTGTACCCGAGCTCACCCCCCTGCCTATATCTTCTTTTCTTTTTTTATTTGAATTTTCTTCTTTCTCCAGCTGTACCCTCCTCATTTCCCGAGCCCCCACCTGCTCTCTTAATTACTTTCCCTTGCTTTTCTCCTGTACCGCCCATCCATCCCCCTTTTTCTTCTTTATCATAAAATCTGGTATAATTTATATAATATAATATATATATATAATGTAAAATATATAATATAAAATAAAATATATATATTATAATACTAAAAGGTTATGCACATAAAATATTTGCACGCATGCACGAGCCCTCGCACGCCTTCGAACGGGTCGCACCAACTCGTCGCCCATAACACGCCCCTAGGGTGAAAATTGGGGAGGGTCCCACTCGCCCGGCTACGGGGTTGTACACTACATTACCCTACCTAGACCCTAAGGGAAGTCAATGGTCACCAAGGATCCATAGGGGTGAACCCTAATGGTCATGTTGACCCAAGTCAACTCTAGCCCTAAAATGGTCAAAGTGACCTTACCAAGGGTCAAGTGACCTTTAAGGTGCCAAGACAACCCTACCTATACCCTACATAGACCTTAGGGGAGGCCAAGGAATCACCCAGGACCCAATGGGGTCAACCTAGATGGTCAAACTGACCAAGTCAACCCTCATTGAGGGTCAAGTCAACTTAGCCCAAAAAGGGCTAACCCAAGCTCAAGCCACTTCTCCCTTAGGCTAAACCCATTCCCATGACCATCATAATCCAGTGGGCTGCCTTAGCTTATGAGGTTGACTAATCAACCAGAGGTGACTAGGAGAGAGAAAAGAGCTCCTCTCCATGATAATGGAGGAGAGAGAAAATGGGAAGAGGGAAGGGAGGAGAGAAGCCGGCCAAGGAAGGCCAACACCACCAGTTATGGCTGTAATCAATTCCTCTAGGGGAGAGGATTGATTCCAGCCGTTTCCCGGCCACCAAGGGGTGTTCAGCCCCCCTCCACACAACCCGAGTCACACCTTTAATGGTGTTAATGGCTATTGAAGAACCAGCCTCTCCCTCCCCCATTTGCCATTTAAACACCTTCAGGGAGCCGAGGGGATCATTTTAGAGCGTTCACCTGGAGGAGACGAGCCATTCCACTGTGCATTTGCAGAAGCCGAGCGCCGCCGCCGTCGTCAATGGCATCCCGCCGCTCCTCTCGCATCCAGGCCGCCAGGAAGGTCCTCCTCCTCTCCTTAACCCGCGGGTAGATCCTAGAATCATTAGGCTTGAGTTTCGGGCTCAATTGAGCCCGATTCAATCCGGATTCTCCTGGTTTCGGCAAGAAATCTCTTGCTTTATCCACCAGAAAACGCCTCTCCTCCGGCGGCGGAGCCGCCGCCTGACGATAGCCACCACCTCAACGGAGGTGTTGGTGGCGGTGGCCGGCCGGGAAGGGGCTGGATCGCCGGCGGCAGGGCTTGGAAATCGCTCCAGGCGGGACGAATCTCAGCCGTTGGCTCAATGGGGACGATGACCAGATGCCGTTGATCCTTGCGCCAAGATTCGCGCTGCATCAAAATCAAACTATAGGAAATTAATGATATTTAATTTCATTCTGTCACACTTTTGATATTTAATGTTTAAATTCTTAAAATAGCTAGATGCTCTGTATGGGAAAATGGTCAACACATGAATTGTAGCCCTGCCTGTCTACTTTTTTTTAAAATTGGTTTGAACCCATTTAGGCTTCTGGTTAGACCAGGGCACCCATTTTGGTGGGACATACCCTTAGGTCTAGGCAGTCACAAAATTGAGTGCCCACTCTTCACCCCTAGCCCAAATTAGCTGAAATTTTGGCAGAGAGTCTATCTTAGACATACCTAGGGCCTGCCCAAAAATGGGAATTTTTGGAGAAAATATTTCTATAGTTTTTGTAAATATTTAATAATTATTAGGTAAATTAAATAAGTGCCCTAAACACCTCCAAACCCTCCCAAATTTTTGGTGAGTGGTCCCTGAGTTCGAATTTGGTACCTGTATGAAATTTCATTTAATTTGGATGTGTTTTGAATAGGTTTTGACCCAACCCTATTTATACCCTAAAAAGGCATTTTGGTCAAAAGTTGCACTTTTGGTTTTGAGTGACCAAATCACCTCAACAGAGGCTGAAATTTTGGCCACTGATATAACTTGACTTTTTACACTCACTTATGGAGTTTGGAGTGGGTTGGACTAGGGTAGCCCTAGAATTTTAGGGTAGGCCCTTTAGGGTAATTTCTAGGGTTTGAAGAAATTGGGGTCAAAAGACCTTGGATGGACTTGAAACTTGGGAATGATGTCCATAGGGTTACTATGGTCCTGTGGTTAAAATTTAGGGCATTTGGAAGACTTAAAATCCCTTAAATCATAACCCTAGTTTAGGGCACTAGCTTGAAACCATAAGATCTAATACCAAAACTTTCTAAATAGGTCTGAGTCTTTGAATGGGTAGTTGCTTAGGGTATATATATCTCTGGAAATTTTATAATAAATTTTGGATGAATATTTTTGGTACTTTATTCACAAAGTCATGTTTTACAATTTTCACTTAGGAATTTTTGGAGAAAACTATACTTGATAAACCGATGAAACTTAGCAAAGGGGCTTGTAATCATGGTACCCATCTCTGTAAAGTTTTATGAAATTTTTGAAGAATGATATTTAGTGGTTGCTTCTTTAATTATTTAATTCTATGGAACTTTGGTAATTTAATAATGACATTTACGTTGTCTGAAAATTCTAATTCCTTCATCATAATGTTTCTAGCTCCTTATGAAGCCCTAGTAATTTTTACATAATTATTGGAGACATATTGTGGCACTTCCTCATTAAATTTATTTTAGGAATTATTTTAATAAATCCTTTAGAGGTCAAGAACTATCTGGAAAATTATGAAAATTGGCAACCAATAATATTTCTCTGATATTTAGTGAATACAAATTTAGGAGGCCATTACCTGAGAAAATCTTATGGTTCATGTTCAAATTGACTATGGCCTAGTTTTTGAGGAAAATTCAATAAATAGTAGATTAATTGGGAAAAATATGATTTTTTGAATTTAGACTATATTTATCATAATAGACCTCTAATAATTATCATAAGGTACTGGATGAGTATTTCATGTACTTCCCTTTTTACGGGTCATGTAGCTTAGTGGTCTGCATATAGCAAAACTGCAGGATTTCATTCGATGTGAATTAGGGCAAGTATGATGAGTCTTGATGGTTTGCTGTAAGGACAAGTGGAATGGGCTGCATCTTTGGAAGATGAGTGAGTAGGGTGTGGTTTTGTCTAGGGTTTAAAGGCGTTCGGGTCCGACGAAAGATCGTCCTACCCAAGGAGAGTTAGAGTCAAATAACCCTAGGATTAGCGTATCGAAACATGAGAAAATAATGGGTAAGGAATCACCAATAATAAAATAAGTACCTTGCGAAAGGGAACGCTGGGCGTAATCCCAACACAGTTCCTAGTGCCCCTTGAGAGCCCTTCACAGGGAATACCGGGGGGCAGTCCTGGGTTAACGTAATCGTTTAACAAGCTGAAAAGAGTAACTTAGTAATTAGGGTTGCACATTTCACAAACACTGATGGCACGGGATGTTAGCTGGGAGCTTCGGCTCGGATGGTTAAAGGCGGACTTTGGGTCCGGGGAGGCTTCGGCTCGATTGCTTGAGTCGGACGTGTTGGTCCGGGGAGCTTCGGCTCGATTCTTGATTACGCTAAATTGCATGTGCATAACAGGAAAGAAAATTAAGGTGGTGGGTCTTCGGTATTGGAGGGTCGATGCACCGACGCCAATACGTTGACTCGACAAGTGTGGTTAGCACTTCGCCAACAGAAGTCCGGTGCGCCAGCCGGCAAGAGTACGCAGTAGTCCGCTTCGTGCACCAAGCGTTGAGGCGTACGATAGGTCTGACCGGTAGTGCTTTACTGGTTTAGAGGTGGGCGAGGCCCAACCCACCGCTTCCGTCTGCCACTACGGAGGTATCCTGGGAGGTTACGGCTCCAAAAAGGGGGAATAAAGGTCTGTGTGCACAGAGTCGGGTGTGTGTGTTGCACTTGCATGATCCATCATACCCACTTGCATGTCATAGCATAATCGTTACCTTAAACCTTGACACCTAAAGTATAAGTGGAATGGGACGCTTATACTTTAGGACCTGCAAAACGACCCCTTAGTCTATAAGCTTGTGTGGGCAAGTTTATAAATTAAGGTTAATTTTGATATATTTAGTTACTGCTGTTTGACCACCGACACCCCAACGTATAAATCAGTATGGACTTTTTATACGATGGGAGCCTTGCAAAAGACCCCTTGGCTTATGTGTTTTTCCACATAAGTGAAGGTTACATTTCAGTTTACAGTTTATGGTCTTTATATGCTATAGAACTTGCTAGAATAGGACGCTGTCATCTGCTTTTGATATTCTCCACCTTCAAGTCCTCCCCTTTCTTCCTCTCCGCTCGGTGCCTAGGAGCCGGGGGGAAGGGGTGGGGGATGATAGGACTTAGTCTTTTAGACTAACGGTTTTCGAACCGCATCATTTAGGGGATCGCGGAGACCAGCATGGAGGAGCAGCCCCAAAGACCGGTGCGCTTGGAGGTGGGGCAGTCTAGCTCCGGAGTTCACACAGCCGGGACCGTGAGTCTCGACCCTGAGCAGTTTCCTACTTTTGTTTCTGCATGAGAGATCTTGTAGTGAGGATTTGATGTACCGGGCATAAGCCCGTTTTGCTACTCTGATGTTATTTTTCTGTGGACACTCCCTTCGTGGAGTTATTATTTATTATGACAATGTGATTCTCTGTGCGACAGTTCAGTTCTCATTTACTTTTTATGCTACTTTTCTGTGATCGAAATGGCCGGCAGAATCGGCGCTTTGTGGTGATGACTCTTCAAGGCGTGAAGGAGTCACCGCAAAACGGCGGTTCTGGGCCTAAGACCCCGGTGTCCAAAAAGAAAAAACAAAGGGGGTCTTACAGCAACCCCAGGTTTCCCTCGAAAATTAGAAACCGCTCCGACCAGTTGGCGATCTTGTTCGCCAGGTTGACGATCTTCAGCCCCCTGCAGCCAAAGTACAAGTGGCCCCGGAAGATCCTTGTCCCGGAGTCCGGGATAGACCTCACCGAGAAGCATTCCCGGAACAGCCTTATAGAAAATCGGACTCTTTCTGACCTTAAGTAAGAAATGAAGCTGTATATGGCGGCTATCGAGTTTGGTGGCAGTTGTCCTGGCATAACTCTGTAATGGTACAAGACCGCCACGGCCTCCATCATGACGAGAAAGCGGAAACCGCAGTCAAAGTGGTCGATGGGGATGGCGATCTGATTTGGGTTCGATGTATTAATCTGCTCGTCTTGCAGCGGAAGCCGCGCGACTAGCGGGCTTCCCTGCATGTGTTTCTCTACAAAATCGTCTAGCTCGGCTTCTGTAAGCCGGCATTCTTTATGGTCTGCGGAGTGAAATGCGGAGGCCGCGTCAGTCCTGACCGTAGAGGCCTTGTCAGATCGCAACGACTTGGACTTAGCCCACATCCTTTCTGTCTTGTGATGAAATCTCCGGGGTCAGCTCTATTTATAAAAAACCTATGAAAGTACAGTACTCAATGTCAAATCGCGGCTAGCCATCACGCCGCGCGACCTAAACCTGCACAAAATACAAATCAGTGCAGCGGCTAAGCCGCAGTTTAGTTCATCAGTCCGCACGGCTACATCCCAGCACTTAGAATAATTTCATGGCAAATCATGTGGATATAAAAGTTTCAAGCCGGCGATCTGTTCGCCAGACCGGACAGCTACTTTCATGAACTTGGATATTTCAGAACAAAACACAGGCATGGTGATCATGAATATAAATCGCATACGCCGCAAATAGTTCGCAGCAGAGTAAAAATACAACGGTTTATAACAACCAAATTGTCTAACATCCAGCAGAGAAAACATATTACAACATACTAATCAATTATTCGTGCGGCTTAGATCGCTCAAGTCGCTCAGCCTTGCTTATTGCCGTCAAGTCTGTCTCGTCTTATTTGCGCGACCTGTTCATCAGTTTGCACAATCGCAATGTACACCTGGCTAACCAGATTATGAAGCGAGTGCAGAGAACGATGAACCGCGCAGTGTCGCATTCTACTCTCGCAAATGGGATCATCGGAATCGCCCGAACCCCCAGACCGCTTGAAACTGCGGCCTGCCCGGGCACCGCGACCTCCGGCGGATTTGAAGTCTCACAAGAGGCCGGTAGGCCAGTAACCGGCAACTTTCCAGAAGTCGGCAGTGCATGCCGCGGTTCTTCGTCGGTCTCGGCTGGCAGATCTTGGTCTTCTCCGTCCTCAAGATGTGGAATCTCTTCTCTGTCTCCTTCTCGCTGTCCGGCCATCAGCAAATTCTTCTCTGCCCTCTCCTGCTCCAAGGCGACCTACATCTCTGCAATCTTCCTCTCAGCAGCCTCCATCGCGGTCTGGAGCCTAGTAGTCTCTTGCTCTAGCGCGGACTTCAACTTTGTGGTCTCCTGCTCTAGCGTGGACTGCAGCCTTGTGGTCTCTTGCTCCAGGATGGTTTGCAACTCTTGGATCCTTTTCTCGGCGGCCTCCTGGGCAACCCGCTTTTCTTCGTCCTTAACTGGCAGAGCTTCGGTGTGTGCGTTCAAAGCCGCTTGCAAGGTGTCGACCTCCTTCTGGAAGTCGGCCATCTCTTTCTCGCGAACACTTGGCGGCGGCAGCATAGACAAAAGTGATGTCAAGTCGCCCGGTTTCATCGCGGTCTCCGGTTCACTTGCAGAAGATAAACCGCAGTGAGGCTCAACCGAATAATTGCGAACTTCTAGCAAGGGAATTGGTAGGATAAGACCGCCGGTTTGATTTTTATCTCATTCAGAGGCCGCAGTATGGTTTTTAAACACTGGCCGCCTGAATCGTTCGGGATCTATCCTCTTTAGATTTTCTTTCCATAGCCGCTCGGCTTCTTTAGCTCGGCTTTTCAGTTGAGCCGTGGTCAAGAAAAAGCTGGCCGGCGGATTTAATATTGTATTCGCCCCCTTCTTCCTTGACCGCGACTTGTAGAAGTTAACAATTCGCCTAACTTCCGGGTGTTTACCTTGCAGCAATGGAAGTGTGGTCGCAACCGGCTTCTCGGCGATCAGCTTCTTCATCTCCTCCATCTTCTCTCGAAGCTTCAGTTTCTAGGCTCCTTCAGAAGCCGTGGAAGCCGGGTCGCCAAGCTTCTCCCCAGTGACCTTGACTTCGCGGTGGTCAACCTCCTCAGAGGCCGCTGAAGTCGACAGTAGCGCATCTTACTGCTTGAGGGTCTCCATGCCCTTGAGGAGGTCGCTAAGCGTCTCGCTAGCCGCGGATACATCCTCCGGCTCGTTCGGCTTGAAATCCGGTATGGACGGACTCTCAGGTACCTCTTTCTCGTGCGCCCTATGTTGAAGACTGTCCACACCGGTCTTCACGGAAATATTCCGGTTTTCGGCCTACATCTTCCTCATCTTCCTCTTCATCCTTTCCTCAAGGGTCTCGCTCTGTTTCTTATGCCGTTTAAGGAGCCGAACACCATTTCTGTCTGTTTGCTCTGTTCAGGCAAAATCTGTCTGGTTTCCAGCGCCTTCTCTGGCTCATTGTCATCCACAATGACTAGGTCGACCTTGGCCTCCAGTTCGCGCGGCTTGCCAGATTCAACACTTTTCTCCTCTGTCTCACCAATTTTTAAGTGCGGTTCGCCCGATGGAGAGAAAGTCATATTGAAGGATTTCGTAGTTTCGGTTTGTGGTGGAGCAATCTTCGGAACCGCTACAGCATCGGTTGCGGCCTGTGATGATTCGCTGACAGTCTGCATCAGCCTCTTTTCAGATCCAGAAGCCGCTGGAGTAACCGGCTTCCCAATCTTCTTCACAGGTTGGTTGTCAGAGTCATCCGGTTTCTGGCTCCGGCTTTTCTTCTTTTCAATCGATTTCTTATCGCGGGCTAACATGAATGACATGGCATCCATCTTGTGAATTTCTGCATTGGCTTGAAAGATTCTGACCGTAAGTGGCAAGTAGCAACCCGTGGCTTGGCAGAGATCTCGAAGAATGTCAAGGGCCAGGGGATTTTATAGATGTCGATAAGACAGTCACGGTCTCCGGCTTAGTTCTACATTTTCGAAGTTTTTTCGAAGTTTAAAAAAGTGCAACAATTATGTTAAGCCCGAAATCCGCGACCTGTTCGCGCAGCTTTCCAGACCGGGCGGCCTGGTCTTTCTAGCCGCCCATTCTCCCAATTCGGGCAGTCACCGTATGGCGGTCTGGTCATCACCAAAGTCGGGCAGTCTCCATGTCAGGCCGCTACCAGTGCCGACCCTGCTCAGCAATAAGGCCCAGGACCCAAACCATCAATTAATTATTAGCAAACACTTGCAAGCCTTCACCACAGGTACTTGCAAGCTCCTTTCATATATATGTTTGCTTCTAACTCTTCTCCTTGCAGAGATTAGAAAACACTTGCAAGCCTTCTCCACAGGTACTTGCAAGCTCCATTCATATATATGTTTGCTTCTAACTCTTCTCCTTGCAGAGATTAGCAAACACTTGCAAGCCTTCTCCATAGGTACTTGCAAGCTCCTTTCATATATATGTTTGCTTCTAACTCTTCTCCTTGCAGAGATTAGCAAACACTTGCAAGCCTTCTCCATAGGTACTTGCAAGCTCCTTTCATATATATGTTTGTTTCTAACTCTTCTCCTTGCAGAGATTAGCAAACACTTGCAAGCCGTCTCCACAGGTACTTGCAAGCTCCTTTCATATATATGTTTGCTTCGAACTCTTCTCCTTGCAGAGATTAACAAACACTTGCAAGCCATCTCCACAGGTACTTGCAAGCTCCTTTCATATATATGTTTGCTTCTAACTCTTCTCCTTGCAGAGATTAGAAAACACTTGCAAGCCTTCTCCACAGGTACTTGCAAGCTCCTTTCATATATATGTTTGCTTCTAAATCTTCTCCTTGCAAAGATTAGCAAATACTTGCAAAGCTTCTCTCAGGTACACACTCGATGTACCACCAATACATGTCTGCCCTAACTTTCCTCTTGCAGGAAAATAGACAGGGAGCACCAAACTCCTAAGGAGAGGCTTCAGGTTCTATCTCTCCTTGCCCCATTCTCTTTCCGTTGGGGTGGATCATGATTTTTGCGGGTCTCCAACTTTTTCGAAGTTCTATTCGGAACTTAAAAAAGTGCGGGGATTATGTTAACCCCGAAATCGGCGATCCTTCCCAAGGGAGCCAGCTCGCTCATCGCGGCCTGCCCCAGGTTCCTCCTGGAGGTCGTGATGCCCTAGGTTAGGCGGACAGAACTCTCTGTACGCTCAGGCTGCTCGGCCTATGCTGTCTCAGTAGTCTAACCTCCCAGGCCGCGTGCCTTCCCTTGGTCGATAGGGTCCGCGGACTACTTCCGCAGTCCGCCTCTGCAGGCCGCCCCCCTTTTTCATCTTAACCGTGAGGTTGTATCCGCAGGTCCCTCTCTGCCGGAATTAACTACCTATCCGCCCAGGACGGCAACAGGTCGCATATCCCTTCACCCAGCCGTATGGGCAGCCGACTCCTCCAGTCCTCCTGCAGAGCGCGGACTCCAACTCCGGCTACCCGCCAAGACTAGCAGCAGTCCAAGTTCCTCGCGAGCTGGGCGGACTCGAAGTGCAGTCGAGACTTCCAGTCCGCCTTCATTGGTGAAGCCTAACAGCCTCAACAGCCAGGCTCTCCATCTCCAACGTAAGCGGACTCAGCTTTGCAGCAGTCGCGGACTCGGCAGGCTTGGCGGACTCTATATGCAGTCCGCCCTTCCCTTCTCCAGCATCAGCTTCTCGGCAGCAGCACCCGCTTCCTCCTCAGTCCGCAGGCCTTTCATAGGCTCATCCCGTGGTAACAGACTTCTCCCTCAGTCCACAGTCTTGGTGCAGACTCGGTTAGTGGTGGCGGACCCTTTCCAGCCCGCTAGGCAGCAGACCCTCCACAAAGCAGTCCCAGTTCGCATAACCTCGTGCAGACTCGCCGGACTCCACGGGCACTCTCTTGCTCGCACCCCTTTTCAGCTCGCTCAGTTCAGCAGTGACGGACTCCGCGAACCCGCATCGCAGTCCGCCACTGAGTCTCCCATTTTGCCGACAGCAGCTCCGGCTTCAGTACCAAGTCCCAATCCGCGCGCCCTGTGGCGGACTCGGCGGACTCCATCTCCATCTCGCTCAAGTTATCGTCTCACCGGGGGTAACGTCACCGCAACTGTTACCTCCTCGAGCCTATAAATAGCCCCTCATGCCTCTCATGGAGAGGAGGTCTCTCGTCATCGCCAAGGTGCCCACGCCCGAAGTCTGCCAACCAGCCCAGCTCCTGCGGACTCCATTTCTCAGTCCGCATCCCTCTCTGCACCTTTGTCGCGCGGCCTGCCGGCTTCGCTCTTCAGTCCGCGCGGCCTCCTCTGGCATTCTTCTTCCTTAGCCGCCAGCTTCCTTTTTGTACCCTTTATTGCTTTGTTGTAAAGGTGTATTAGCTAGTTGTAACTCTCACTTTTAATAATGTAAGGCACGTCGTAAGAGAGGCATTCAGGTCGCGACGGGCGAAGTCGGGTGTTGTCGTGGTTCACGGCTCGGCTGTTCTTTTTTCTCTCGTCCGCTCAGTAGATAACGACTTTCAGTCTCTCCTCTCCCTTCTTCTCCCTTGTGCTCGAACTGTTAGCTGGTGGTGCTCGACCCCCTTTGCGTTTTCATGCATCAACATAATGTACTTGATTTAAAGAAGCCCATTCAACTCAATGATATACACAAGTATGTATTTGATGTATGTTTCAGTTCATGTATGTAGTTTACCTATTTCATAATGGTTGGACATGTGGTTCAAGTCATATTGACAGGTGGACTCAAATAAGCTGACGAGAAAGTGAAGAAAATAGTTTAAGTACAAAAGCATCGAGTGAAGTCAGCAAAGTGCTAAGTGAAGTCAGCACAGTCTACATCTAGCAACCTATAGTGCAGAAAAATGGCTAAGTACAAAAGTGTTGACACACTTCAACTGTGTCAACACCTTTGCAAGGGAAGTGTCGAGACAAGTCTATTAACTCGACACTTTGAAGACTAAGTCACCAGTGTCGAGACAAGTCAACTAACTCGACAGTAGTGTCGGGACAATACAATTGTCTCGACATAATGAAGACTGAAGTGTAGACATATACAAGTGTCAACACCAGGATACTGAAAATTATACTAAGTAAAATAGTGTCGAGACAAATCAACTGTCTCGACACAATGAAGGAATAAAGCAAGCATAGAAGTGTCGACACTGGCAGACTGGAGTGTCAAGACAATTCAACTGTCTCGACATAGTGAAGAAATAAAGCAAGCATAGAAGTGTGGACACCGGCAGAATGGAGTGTTTAAACAATTCAACTGTCTCAACGCAGTGAAGAAATAAAATGAGCATAGAAGTGTCGACACTCGGCAGATAGTTGTGTCGAGACAATTCAACTGTCTCGACACAGTGCAAAATTAAAAGTGTCGACACAGATGACAGTTGTGTCGAGACAAGTCAACTATCTTGACACTTTCAAGTTCAGATGAAAATTCATCTAAGTAAAATTGTGTCAAGACTGTTAAGATATCTCGACACCTTCTAAGAACAAGTGTCGAGACACTTTGGACATCTCGACACTTATGTTTCGAAAGATGTTCATAGTCAACACAGAAGTGTCAAGACAAGTCAAAACTGTCACATCAGCTACAGTAACGTGAAATCTCAATAGAAACAGTTTAAGGGAGAATTTGAATAATGATGTCACATGCAGATGTCATCAATCAAAAATCAGCAATCCATGAAGGCTATAAATAGAGGGGTTGTTTACACCAAAAGATCAATTAGACAAATCATTCTATTCTCTCATTCTAATTTTTCTAAGCCAGAGGAGGGCGGCAATCCCGAGAATAAGAAGACGAAGGTCTTCAAGAAAATCTCTAGATCCTTTCACCAAGTTGATCTGAATATTAAGGTGGATCTGATCTATAATTTCTTCAAGGAAATCAAGCCGATCAACATCAAGAAGATTGTAGATCCAGAGAAGTATCTTTTCAGCCAGCCTGCTTTTCAAGAATCTATCAAGTGCAGCTGAATTGAAGAATCTAAATTCTTTCAGATAAGTCAGGTTACAGTTTTACTATTTTCTGAGGACACAATTTTATTTTTACCTCTTAATTTTGTAAGATATCCTTGAGATCTAAGTGGGTAGGAGATCTAATCTCTGAGTTATAAGCCTAATTTATAAAGGCTGAGGTAGGGTTCTTGAGGGACCTGAGGTAGGTGATTTGAGTGGATCACTGAGGTGAAATCCTGCATTATAAAGACTGAGGTAGGGTTCTTGAGGGACCTAAGGTAGGAGATTGGAAGACTCTCTGAGGTAGGACCAGTTGGTCTGAGTGTAGGTTTCTTAACTGAAACTGAGCCTGTAAGATCTTTGGATCTGAGTTGAAGAGGAGGAGCTATAACCTTATCTAGCACATTACTAGTGAGGAAGAAGGGGGAAAGTGGATGTGCCTTAGAAAGGGGAACCACTATAAATTCTCTGTGTTGTGATTTGTTTGTGCTTGTGTTGTGTTCTGAGATTTTCATGTGTTGTGTTCTATGATTCAATTGTGTTGAGTTGTTGTGAATCTATTTACTCAAGTATATCATCTGCTGAACATAATATCTGCAGAACAGTTAAGTGACAAATAATTGACAAATTATTTTAAAAGACACCTATCCCCCCTCTAGGTGATTATCTACCCATAGGATTATCTTTCAATTCAACGCAATCAATGCCCTACCAACTAACTCAACGTTCCAGCCTTCACTCAACGACGCGTCAAGTTCACTCAACGTCGTGCCGAGTTCACTCAACGCCGCGTCGAGTTCACTCAATGCCTCGTCGAGTTCACTCAACACCGGGTCGAGTTCATTCATCACACTCAATGCTCTTTCACTCCATACCATGTCAACACTCAACGCTGCATTGAGTGCATTCACCACACTCAACGCTTTTTTACTTAGCCCTTCAGACCACTCAACATTACGTTGAGCGTATCAAGCACACTCAATGCTTTTAACTTTGCGTCTCAGCCTACTCAACGCCGCGTTGAGTGTATCAAGGCCACACAACGCTTTTTACTTAGCCGCTCAGCCCACTCAATGATGCGTTGAGTGTATCAAGCACACTTAATGCTTTTAACTTAGGCTCTCAGCCCACTCAACGCTGCGTTAAGTGTATCAAGCACACTCAATGCTTTTTACTTAGCCTCTCAGCCACTCAATGCCCGGCCTTCTGCACTAATCCTGACTTAGACTAATAGTTGCATAAACTGATAATTACTCAGACTAACATGAGATAAAGGAAAAGCAAGGGTAAAACCACCACTTGCCTAAAATCACGCCAAACTCCGACAACACAAGCAACCCTCCTTGATAAGCCCGGAATCCGCGACCTGTTCGCACAGCTTTTCAGACCGGGTGGCCTGTTATTCTAGCAGCCAGGTCTCCCGAATCGGACTATCACCAGATGGCAATCTGTTCGGCTAGCCGCATCTCAGACAAACCCGTCCAGTAATCACCAAAGCCGGGCGGTCTCCATGTCAGACCGCCGCCAGCGCCGGCCCTGCACAACGACAAGACCCAGGACCCAGGCCATCATCTCGCCAGGAGGAATCCGCCAGGCCGCACGGCTTCCCTCCTCTCTCATTTTTTGCTCATTTGCTTCCCCTCACCTCTGCCCGGTTCTCATATACCCCGGGCAGCCGGTAATTTTAGCCATGCCCGCTTGGGCAGGCCCCCGAGCCTATAAATAGGGGGAGGGTGCACTCCCCAAGACATGCTAACTTGCATCCAGGAGCTCGCCTGTTAAGAGCTGCGGTCTCAAGTCTAGTGTCTTGCGGCTTGCAGTCCGGATGGCTTCCTCTTTTTCTCCTTCTTGTAACTGTTTCTTACCTCTAGTAAAGGAAAGCCTGTCGCAGGAGTGGCATTTAAGCCGCGGCGGGCGAACTCTGCTGTTGCCGCTGCCAGCGGCCTCTCTTTTTCTGTCCTTTAGCTACGACCGCTAGTAACCGACTAGTCGACAGTCTCCTCCTTTCCCTTCCTTCCTCCGGTGCTCGAACCGTTAGCTGGTGGTGCCTGACTCCCCGTCCGTTTTCATGCATCAACACTCCTCATGGATCAGCTGCTTAAAAATACCTAAGCAGCAATTCCTGAAACTTTTCGAGAGGGGAGAACGTCAAAACCGCATACCTCAAACTCTAAAATTCCAAGAAAGCAAAATTACCTACCACCAACGTGTAGAACTCAGCAAGAGCTTTCCGGATCTACTCTTCGACGACGATTTCGTGCGCCGGAGCTCCTATAATTAGTGGTTGAAAGCCTTGCAGGACCCGCCGTCCTCTTCTTCTGTACACTCTCTCTGATAGCTTGGGGAGGAAGATAATGAATAGTAATCTTTGTGTTTATCTATTTCATATAATATATAATATCTTATAATATTATATACATGATATAATATAATATCATATCATAATATTACATCATATTAATGGTACTATTCATTATTACTAATGAAACGTCCAAATAACCCAAAAACTCTATTCAACTCAGATTTCTACGAAATTTGCACCGAAACTAAATATCGATGCTACGAATCCAACGGCGAAGTCGAATTTAAGGTTCGACAAACCAAACTCAAGAAAAAACTCCCCCCGAAGCCTAAAACACCAAATATCCCAAACGGCTCCACCGTGTTTCAAAACGAACCCAGCTCGCAAGGGAATGTCAAAACTAGCAAAAAATTAGTCATGCTAATATTCTAAGTCAAAACCTCGGATACCAAATGAGCAAAAGTCATGCACCAGCAATGGTCCCTGTCAACTACGCGTTAAAGTAATGCTCTGATGTCAAAATACGTCACTAAAGGGATTCAAATAAACATCGGAAAATCAGGGGCATTGCAGCCACTCTCCCTAAAAGAAAGTTTCGTCCTGAAACTTTATGCACAAAAGATCCCACTATAGAAGGAAAAAATTATCAAAGGGTATAGAATAGAATTACATACCAAGGGAAACTAGGAGAACAGATGAGGATGAGCCTCCCTCATAGCTAACTCCAACTCCCAAGTCGCGCTCTCCATGTCTTGGTTCCGCCACAAAACTTTAACCATGGGGATGGTCTTCCTTCGCAACACCCGATCTTGAGTATCCAGAATGCGAACAAGCACCTCAAAATAGGAAAGATTATCCTCCAATTGAGGCATAGAATCAAGGACTTGTCCATTGCTAAGCACACATTTCCGCAATTAGCTCACGTGAAACACATCGTGCACCCCAAGAAAACTTGCGGGCAAATCCAGCATGTAGGCTAACACTCTGAAGCGTTCAACAACTTTAGAAGGTCCCACATATCTAAGATCCAGCTTGTGGTCCTTTCCAAACCTTTTTACACCATACATCGGGGAAACCTTAAGAAAAATCATGTCCCTAACGGCAAATTCCAAATCAGTCTTTCGACGATTAGCGTTCTTCTTATAATGCTCCTGAGCTATTCGAAGCTTCTCTCAAATATGTCTTATAGAAATATCCATTTCTTCTAAATATTCAGTAGCCAACAATGGTCTTTCACCAACTTCGGCACAAAACAAAGGAGTTTTGCAATGTCTCCCATACAAAGCCTCAAATAGGGTCATCTACAAGCTCTCTTTATAACTATTATTATACGTAAACTCCATCAATCTGAGTCGCTCATCCCACACTACCCCGTGGTCCTAAATATAACATCTGATCATATCCTCCACAATTTGGTTTACTCTCTCTGTCTGACCATTGCTCTGCGGATGATAAGCAGTCGAATACCTCAGATCGGTGCCCAACCCTTCCTGTAAACCTTTCTAAAAGCGAGATGTAAACCTGGAGTCTTGATCCGACACAATACTCACTGGCGCTCCATGTAGCCTGATAACCTCCTCTAGGTATAGCTCTGCTATTTTCTTCATGGAGTAATCAATATTGAAAGACACGAAGTGAGCACACTTCGTCAGTCTATCCACTATAACCCAAACAGAATCATGCCCTCGGGGAGATCTCGGCAAACCAGTAATAAAATCCATGGAAATACCCTCTCATTTCCAACTTCGAATCTCTAAAGGCGTCAACTTGCCACCCGGCCTTCTAGGATCTTGGTACATCTTGGTAGAACCAGGGTGGTAGGAAAAACTAGAGCCATGTGCCTCATTACACAACTTAACTCGGATATCCTCTACAGTAGGGATACAATATCTGTCGTGGAACTTCAAAGTACCCACGTCATCAATGGAAAAGTCTGGTAACTCCCCATTCTCAGTTCTATTACAGAGGTGCTGCAAATCGGGATCATCCTTCTGATGCAACCTTGTGAGTGTAACCCAAGAAGGCTCTAACGCTTCCAAACTATTGGGCGAGTCGCTACTCCCAACAGATATATCCATTAACAGAAATTCTTCCGCCAAGGAAACTACTGAAAGTCTGAAGATATGCACGGTCTTTCTACTTAGGGCATCAACTACCACATTAGCTTTGCTCGGATGATACAAAATGTCAACATCATAGTCCACGACATATTCTAACCATCTATGCTAGCGCGGATTCAACTCCTTTTGACTGAAAACATACTTCAAACTCTTATGGTCTGTATAGATCTTGCACAAGGCGCTATAGAACAGATGCCTCCACAGCTTCAAAGCATAAATCACAGCCACAAATTCCAAATCATACGTAGGGTAGTTTCTTTCATGAATCTTTAACTGTCTTGACCCATATGCAATTATTTTACCTTCTTGCATCATGACACATCCCAGCCCGACATGTGATGCATCCACATAAATGGCATACTCTACCCCTTTGGTAGGCAAAGACAAAACTGGTGTGATGCACAATCTCTTTTTCAATTCTGGAAAACCTCCTTCGCACTTATCGCTCCAGATGAACGATGCGTTCTTTTGTGTAAGCTTAGTCAGCGGTGTAGACAATATAGAGAATCCTTCCACACATTTTCTATAGTAGACTTCCTACCCTAGGAAGCTTCTTATCTCTTTGAGTGTGGTAGGTCTTTTCCAATCCATAACAACAGATATCTTCTTGGGGTAAACTGAAATTCCCTCTTTATTCACAACATGACCAAAAAATAAAACCTGAGGTAGCCAAACCTCGCACTTACTCCACTTTGCATACAATTTATGCTCTCTCAAGGCAGACAGGATGAAACGCAAGTGCTGGGCATACACCTCAGTACTCCGAGAATAAATCAGGACATCATCAATAAAAACAACCATAAACCGATCCAAGAAATCCTTAAACAGTTGATTCATCATGTCCATAAAGGCAGAGTGTGCATTCGTCAATCCAAAGGACATTAACAAGAACTCAAAATGCCCCTACCGTGAACGAAATGTCGTCCGCGGAACATCCGACTCGCGGATTCTCAACTGATGGTATCCCGAACGAAGATCAATCTTCAAAAACTCTGTACAACCGTACAACTGATCAAACAAATCATCTATCCACGGTAATGGATACTTGTTCTTGATAGTTACCTTTTTTAATTCTCGATAATCGATGCACAGCCTTAATGAAAATGTTTTAAGTTGTCTACCTAAATCACATAGAGGAGGCTGAATAGGTGAGTTGTGCGTCTTTTTGCGGAATAAAAAATTTAGCGAGCGATGCACAAAAATAACCAAACATTCACAAAAAACACCAAGAGTTATAGTGGTTCCCCAACCTTTGGTACATCCACCTTCCACCTCACCGATCTAGTAAAGCACTAGACTTGGCTACTCCACTAATCTCGGATTGAAAACAATCCTACAACTCGGAAGAAAGTTCCTACAACTCGATCCCAAAAACAGGATCTACACTCGGAAGAGAAACCTTCATACAAGGAACTCGGAGAACAAAGCTCCTACACTCGGAGAATATTCTCCTACAAGAATAAGATAAATTTAAAGAAATACAAATAGTAAATTTCTAAGATCTGAAAACTTCTGCCTTTCTTCTTCCTTGAATTTGAAAGCTCTGTCAGAATTATTTGAAGAAGAATTGTCTAGATCTCGGGATCTGAAAACTCAGGGCTCAGCAAGATCAAGGAGAGAATCAGTCGATTGTAGAATAGCTTGATCTTTGAATCTCTCGCTCTGTATCTTTGGATCGAAAGCGTATCGGCAAGAATTGTGATGAACAGAGGCGGCGGCTCTCGATTTAGAAAGTGAATTTCGGATTCAGATTCTTAGAATTTCTTCTTACGGCTTCTTTTAGGGTTGGTCGATTATGATAAGACCTTTTATAGGACATGCCTAACGGTCATAATCATAATAAATGATAGCCACGTGGACCAATCATGTGCTAATTACATTTGAAAATCCGTCTGACTGGACTTAAGAAACTTTTTCATAAATAGTACAGCAGTTCTCGAGAAGAAGGATTGTACTCGAGAAAAATAAATTCTTTTCTCGAGAACAATAATGAATATCTCGAGAAAAATAACTTATAAAAAAATATGGAGGTGGAAAACAGTAATCTCGAGAATGAAGGAAGTACTCGAAAAAAAAACTTTTGTTCGCGAGAAGGAACAATCTAGTCCTCGAGAACAAATAAGTGTTCTCGAGAACAGATGTCTGGCTCTCGATAATAATGGTCTAGGTCACGAGAAAAGTCTTTTGCATCTCGAGAATTAAGCATAGTCTCCTCGAGAATAAATTTAGTCTTCTCGAGAAAAGACTTAGAAAAATTTCATAAGGGAAAGATGTAACTCGAGAAGAACTTCCATGCAGTACTCGAGTACAAAAGGCCTTCTCGAGAACAGCATTAAGCTTTCTCGAGAACTGTTTCTCCAACTCGAAAACATGACAAGTCTTACTCGAGAACAATCTTTAGGCCTTCTTGAGTACAAAACATAGTACTCGAGAAAAACACTTAGAAAATTTTTTGAAGATCTGAAAACATGATTTCTTCAAAATAATCAGCATCCAACTTTCCTCCCATGCCCTTAGTGCTTGAAAAGGAAGTGTGTCCCAATAGAGAGGCTACACATGAGTCAACACTATGGACAACACAATGAGGGATTACATTGTATGGTCCTGTGTTTGGTGACTCATTCTAGACTGGTATTGGTCTACACTTGGTAATTATATCCTGCAAACACTTAACTAAAAAGAGCATCAAATACAAACTTAACTCATCTTAGTTCAAGGGTGACTTCATGCAAATCTGGGTTATTGTCGATGCAATACCCAACAATCTCCCCCTATTTGTAGAAGTCAGAACCCTCTACACTAAGATGAATTACATCAAGATAAACAAGTAAAGAAACTCATAACCATAATAAATAGATAAGAGCTATAATGGAGAAAAATCAGATCAACAAAACTAAAGGTTTATATTAATAGAAATATGTCCAAGAAAGAGTTTAATTCCACAATTTCAATAATGAGAATTATCAGAACATCTTCAATTTTTATTAGTCCCGTTGTTGTTGTTGTCTTTCTAGTTTCTCATGTTGTCTCTTCTGGTAGTTGTATGGCTTGGGAAAATACTTTGGAGGTCTGGGAGGAGCTTTGGGATTGTTCCTCCCATATTCTCTGTCATATATCCTCCTTTTAGTAAGAGACTTTTCATATAATTCCCATTCCTGTGAGCTATAATGTAAGTTCCTATTTTCATTGAAATCAACTAGAAACTTGAGAGTTTCAAGAATAAGAGATTTGGAGGTTGGACTCCATACTTCAATAAATTCTTGATGTCTTTTCCCTTCAGCATCAAGATGGGGAGTTGATCTACTTGTTGAGCTCCATCATCATATTTCATTCTTTTGGCTTTCTGAATTCCTGGAGGATGAGAAGGCATGCTAGCTTGTTCTGATTCCCAGACCTCTTCATAGTTCTCTGGAGAAGGTCCTTCAAAATAGTGTGGAGGAGGTCCTTCAAAGTGTTTTATAGGAGTTGAGAATGTTGGCCTGTTTACATCCAAATGTGCAGGAGGAGGTGCAAAAGGATCCATTGCCAGTTCAGGAAATAATTGATTATGCATCCATATAGTAGTGTCATATGTATATAGTTTTATGCTTTTAATTTCCTTAAGTACATAAGACTGAATCTCTAACAGTTTGACATCCCACTGATTTTTCATGGTTTAAGCTTGTTTGTCAAGTTGTTCTTTCACTTTATCCTCCCCCTTTCTGACTTCTAGGGAGAGGGTGCTAATGACATCTTATTTAAACTTTCCAACTTCTTCACAAGTTTTTTAATTTCTCTCTTCGACTCTCTTATCCAGCTGAATCTGATTATTGGCCAGGGTAACTGATTGGTCCATTACTGTACCAATGCTTGTAATGGTATGATCTATGGCTTTTCTTCCAATATATAAGAGCCTTTTGAATTCATCGGTGTTATTTTGGATTTCAGCAAATCCTCGGCTCATTTCTTTTTCTAATGCAGTCATTTTATCAGTTAAAACTTTTAGAGAGGAATCAAAATAATCTCTTTGAGCAGTCAGCATAGCCTTAATTTTGCTCAATATATTACCTTCAGGAAGTGCTTCATATGGAACAGATGGTTGAGGTTGAACTGGGGCTTTCCATGGAGCTATATCTTCAATTATAATAGTGGATGTAGAAGCAAGTTTCCTGTTGACAGTGTTGTCTTCATCATCAGCATCTATGGGCAGCATGGATGGAATCTTGAAATGAAGATTTGGAAGTGGAGGTTCAGCAGCTTCAATTTCATCTTTAGAATCATGTATGGAAATAATTTCAGCATCAGGTATATCATTAGATGGAGATGGTTCTAGATAATGGTCTGGTGACTATGCAAGTTGTTCAGGAGAATTTCTTTGAGGAGATGGTTCTGAATGATGGTCTGATGACCATGCTGGTTGTTTAGGAGACTTTGCTGGAGAGGAAGGATGATCTGTAGGAGTAGAGAAAAGAGGCTCTTGGTAAGTGAGCTCCTCTATCATCTGGTTGATATCTTCAGTAGTAGGAAAATCTAAACTTTATATATGCAACAGAGGGGAAGTATTAGCAGCAAGAGAAGAAATAACTTATGGAGGAGTTGCTGAAGCAGCAGGTGTAGTGACTGGAGGTGGGATTTCTATTGAAGCTGGAGCAGGGGTTGGCTGAGCTGGAATAGATGGGGCAGGCTCCCACTCAATAACTGGGTCAGTTATCTGATGAGAAGGAGGAGATGGGGTCCTATCCACATCTTTAATTTACTTGGAAGATTTGTCAGACTTCTGTAATTTAACCTCCCATCTTTAGATGGAGGTAATAGAAACTTTCGTCATGTGATGGAGAGTCATGCCCTTTTTCATGGAGAAAACTTTAGGGTCCATCTGATTGAGTTAAAGAGAGATAATCCTCCCATAGTTGGGGCTTTGAATACATCCCTTAATTTTGTCAAAAAGCATCATGCCCCATTGATACTTCTTTCTACAGATCACTGCAGTCATCGTATCAAAGAATTCAGGGGTTATATAGCTGATGGAGTTTGTCCTACAGAGGAGGACTTTGCCCAGAATATCTGTCAGTAGCTTGCTTTCAGCATTCATGAACTGTCTTCTAACTGTGTGATATGATTGGGGAATCCCACAGAAACTATATGACCATTCATAGTCTGTGCCTACCAAATCATCTTCTTGATCTATCACGGGAAGTTGTAGAAATTTAGAAATAGAGAGCGAAGTCATTTTTACCTTGATGTCTCTAACTTTCGATTTGAACACCTTTCCATTGCGCTTAATCTTTGCATTTTGGAAGAACTCTTCGACATCAGAGGTGAGAATGCGGCAAGGATGTTCCAGAAGAAATGACAAACTGGCGGTGTCGAGCAAGACAAGAACATTTCGGAAGTCATCAGAAAGTTCGGCAATCCCTGTGGAGATTACTTTGCAGTCGATTCCGAGTTTAGAAGATGATGCCATGGAGGAGAATGAACTGTTAACTAGCTGGCGAAGGCAGAATTGATCTTGAGTGCGGTAGTCGGCAAAGACGGAGAAGGTGAAGAGTCTTTTCTCGAGAGAGGGATTTGAAATTGGGAATAAAATTTCTTGGACCTAAGTCTATTTATATTTACCTTTAATTTTGATGACAAAAATAACATTAAAAATAATACCTGGAATATGGCGGAAACCGATCGACGAAAATTGAATAGATGAAAAACTAATCGACGACCGTCAAACTCCGATCGAGGAATCTGAACTTCTTCTCGAGAAATAATATTGTTGGGTATTGTATCCACATTAACCCAGATTTGATGAAGTCATTCTTGAACTAAGATCAATTAAGTTGTACTTGATGCTTTGTTTGAGTTATGTGTTTGCAGGATTCTAATGCCAAGTGTAGACCAATTTCATTCTACAATGGGTCACCAAACACAAGACCATACAATGTAATCTCTCATTGTGTGATCCAAGGTGTTGACTTATGTGTAGCCTCTCTATTGGGATACACTTCATATTCAAGCTCTAGGACTAATTGGAAAAGACTTGTTACTGGATTCACCAAAGAAGAAGAGAATTCTGTTAAAAGGAATTTTACTAAGTATTTTACTCGAGTAGATCTCTAAATACTCGAGTGAATTGTTTAGATAACACTCGAGTAAAAATATTTTTACTCGAGTAAGGAAGTTAGAACTCGAGTAGTCAAGTAATAGCTCTCAAGTAGCTAAGACAACTACTCGAGTATATCCCTTCTCATTCTTGAGTTAATAGAATTTCTTCTCCAGATATTTTCCAAGTGAATTACTCGAGTAGCCATATAAGTACTCGAGTAGTTTAAACCTTCTCTCTCGAGTTACAAAAATCTGGGTCTTGTGTCACTTTTCCTCACTCGAGTAGTCTAAATCATGTACTCGAGTAGTTCATCTACTACTCGAGTAGTCCAGAGTTTATACCCGAGTAACAGGATTTTCTTCCCTCAGAATTTTTCTAAGTCTATTACTCGAGTAGCTATTTCTATATACTCGAGTAGTTCTTATTCTCATGAGTAGTTCAGTTTCACTACTCGAGTAGCCCATAATTCTATTCCAGAAAATATTCTAAGTCCCTAACTCGAGTAGTTCCTCTACCTCTCGAGTAGTCAATCTCTCTTCACTCGAGTAGCATTTATTGTACTCGAGTAGTCCAACTCCACTTCTCATGTAACTATTTTAGCACTCGAGTAAATCTCTTTATACTCGAGTAGCTGGTCTTCATTTCCAGATTTTCTTCAAGTCTTTACTCAAGTAGTTATCTTCAGTTCACTCGAGTAGTTCTATATAGTACTCGAGTAGTTGTATCTTCACTCGAGTATGTCACTTCACTTTTTCAGAAAATTTGTTAAGTCCAGAATTGACACATTTCTTAATCTACCTTGATGTGATTGGTCCACGTGTACCTTATTAAGAATTAATTATGACTGTTATCGCAGATCCTATATAAGGTCTTGTCAAACCGACAAACCGAAAGAAGAAGTTTTTTAGTCAAATTGTTTTCTAAGTTCTCTAAATCCCTTTCTCTCTCCAAGAAGTGAAAACCGCCGTCGCCGATCCTCATCGTTCACATCCGGCTGGGGTTTTCGATTTCAGAGGATTCAGATCAAGAAGGTTTACAGATTGAGATCGTCGCTCAATTCCTCATCTTCTATCCGATCGTGTGAAGCCAAGAAAGTCCAGATCTAGCATTGCCGATATTTTCTTCAACCTCTCTGATAAAGCCACAAAGTTTAAAAGAGGAAGATCCAGGCTGATTGTTTGCAGATCTGATAAAGATTCACTGTTTGTATTTTTACATATGTTTTATTTCATTCTTGTAGGAGAATTTTCTATGAGTGTAGGAGCCTTTGTCTCCGAGATTGTATGAAGTTTTATCTTCCGAGTGTAGATCTATTTTGGGGATCGAGATTGTAGGAACTTTATTATGAGGCATAGGATTGGTTTTCAATCCGAGATAGTGGAGTAGCCTAGTCTAGTGTACTGCTAGATTGGTGAGGGAAAGTGGATGTAGCCAAGGTTGGGGAACCACTATAAATCTTGTGTCATTTGTGATTGATTGGTAGATAGTTCTGTGCATAGATCTTAAATTTTTATTCCGCAAAAAGACGCACATCTCACCTATTCACCCCCTCTAAGTGATTTAGGTAGACAACTAAACACTTTCAATTGGTATCAGAGCCAGGTTGATCAATAAAAGGTTAACACCTTTATCAGATCCATCTCTAGTTCTCTTTTGAGATCTACCAAACATGGACAAGGCTAAAGATTTTGCCAAGCTTCCTTTGTGCACCAAGAATAACTTTCTCATGTGGAAAGAAAGAATTAAGTTCTTTATGTAAGCTGTGGATCCAAGGATCTTCATGATAGTTGAAGAAGGTCCTTACATTCCCATGACAATCTCCACAATAGATCCAACTGAGAAAGTACCAAAGAAATTAATGGATCTAGACAGAGATGCGATTGTACTTGTATCCTTAGATAAGAAGGCCAAGAACATAATTACAAGTGCAGTCGATGACTTCATGCTGCAAAACTTGATCCACTGCCAGTCTGCAAAGGACATGTGGCAGTCCCTAGTCACTTTGATGGAAGGTATAGAAGAAGTCAGGGATGATAGAAGATCCCTTTTAAATCAAAAGTATGAAGCCTTCCGACAAGGAAACAAGGACACCATTGCTGGCACATTTGAGAATTTCTTCAAGATATTAAATGGCCTAAGGGTCTATGGCAGAGTCTTCACAAACAGAGAATTGAATGACAAGTTCTTGAGATCCCTAACTAAGGAATGGGATAACAAGGTCTGTGTCATCAGAGAGTTTGGAAAACTAGCTGAGACAGACCTATAGAATCTCTTCGGGAAGCTTATATCATATGAGCTTCAACTCAACACCAGAAAGGCTGAAGAAGAGAAGAGCAAGTATGCGTTCAAAGAGAAGTCTGTTGCTCTAAAGGCAAACACCTCAAAGAAGTCAAAGGTTGTTCCTCCTGCTCCAGCACAAGAAGTGAGTGAAGAAGAAACTTCGGAGCCAAGTACCTCAGGCTCTGAGCTATCTGAAGTAGAGTTCTCCCTACTCTCACGTCAGTTCAAGAAATTCTTGAACAAAAAGAAGCATTGGAAAGGCAAGGATGCCTCTCATAGAAGATCACGACATGATGGTGATCGTCAAAGAAAAGGCTCAAGCAGCCACGACAGGTATACTCCTAAACAGAATAAACATATTTCTACTGATATTGTTCGTTACTATTGTAATAAGCCAGGTCACGTCATTGCTAACTGCCCCCATAATAAGAAGGAGGGTGGAAGAAGAGAGGAAAAGAAGTCCTCATACAATAAGAAGAGGACAGAGAAGAGCCTAATAGCTAAAAAGGACAAGACTCTTAGTGACTCAGACTCATCAGAGTCGAGTGAAGAAGAAGAAACCTACTTTGGGCTTATGGCTCAGACAAATGATGAACAAGAGCCCCAGTTCACTGGGAAGGTAAACTCTCACACTCTTCTTTCAGAATCTGAAGCTTCTGAGCAGGATAATGAGGACAGCTCTTCTGACGATGAGTCTGAACTCATGGCCCAGTACAAGGAGTTGATCATGGCTTATGATAAATGTCGCTGAGTCATGAAAACTCAGGCTAAAGAGATAAAGTGTCTAAAATCCGAAGAGATCATCTTCAGAAAGGAAGTCGCTAAGACTAACTCACTCAAAGAGAACTTCAATAATGCTATTGAAGAATACAATAAAGCTCTTGAGCACCTTGACCTAAAAGAGAAAATCATCAAAGAGTTGGAAGAACAACTCGCTACTGAAAAGAAACTAGTTAAAAGTTTCTCGAAGCCTAAGACTGTTCTTCCATTCGTTGTCGAATTCTCAGCTAAGGCCAAGGGTGTTGGATTAGGCCATGAAAAAGCTCCTAGTAAATCTTCTAGGAGAAACAAGGCTCAAAGAAAGAATAAGGCCGCCAAGAAGGCCTTGGCCAAAGAGAAGGGGAAAGCCCCTCAAGATCAGACCTCGTTCAGAAAGGTCATATTTCCTTCAAATAAGTTTGATCTTGACTCATCCTACGGACACTTTGCTAGGCCTACCCATGTAGAGCTAAAGTCCCGTTACCAAGGATGGACTTGCCCCAGAAACTTTGGTGAGAGTGTCTTTAAGGCACCTTATGAAGAAGTCATTCTTCAGAGCTATATCCCTTTCAATCATGGTTATAACTTCAAGAAAGCAGCCAAGGTAAAGCCCATTGTGGAAAAGCAACAAAAGGAGAAGAAATCATGTGATTGCCGTCATCATGAAGCTTCTTCCTCCAAAAATGTTGCCTATGCTAGGCCAAAATTGCAAAAGTTCAAGCAGGAGAACATAAGGCAAAGATACAACAGGTTTGACTGTTGGTGTTGTGGCAGAATTGGTCACTTTGCCATCGATTGCTGGTCTAATCCCAGAAATGCTGCAACTCGTCATGTTGGCAATGTGAAAAAGACCGCTCATAATGCTAATATTCGTAGGGGGAGTATTCTAATATGAGACCAAGGACTGAAACATGTTTGGGTTCCTAAGGCCGAATCTAGTATACTGCTAGATAGGCGAAGTGGGAAAGTAGATGTACCCATCTCTTGGGGAACCACTATAAATCTGTGTGTATATTGTGTTGGCTGTGTTTATATTAATTTGTGATGTGATAGTTGTTCCATAGGTTGTCTACTAGTGACATATATTATTTGCCTTAATAAAAAAGAATTGAACCTATTCACCTCCCCCCTCCAGGTGTTTAGAATATCTTGAAACCAATTCTTTCAAGTGGTATCAGAGCTAGGTTACTCAAGAATAGACTTAACAGTCTGAGTTGATCTCCAAGGTAGTTATCAGAAATTCAAAATGGGTTCAGGTGAAAATCACAAGGAACTTGGATCCATGAAATTACCCATATGTAGAAAGGCAATCTTTGTCATATGGAAAGAGAGAGTCAGATTATTCATGGAAGCTTCTGACCCAAGAATCTATATCACGGTTAAAGAAGGGTCATTCATTCTTATGAACATCTCAGTTCTTGATGCCAACCTCAGGTCTCCAAAAAGTTACTCTGAAATGATAAAGGATGAGATCATCTTAGCCACTATGGATAAGAGAGCACAGAACATAATAGTTAGTGTTATAGATGACTCAACTTTTCAAAACTTGGTTCACTGCAAAACCTCCAAGGAGATGTGGGACACTTTGATTGTCTATATGGAGGGATCAGAAGAAGTAAGAGAGGACAGAAAGTCTTTGCTAAATCAAGAATATGAAAGTTTTATACAAACAAAAACAGAAATCATAATTGAGTGCTACAAGAACTTTTTTAGAATAGTTAATGAGCTAATGCCATATGGAAGAGTCTTTAGCACATATGAGCTCAATGATAAGTTTCTCAGATCACTAACCAAGTACTGGGATACCAAGATATGTGTCATCAGGGAAGTGTGGCCAGACTTGAAGACACCTCTCCTCCAACCCTATTTGGAAAACTGTTATCATATGAGATACAGCTTATGGCCAGAAAGGAGGAGGAAAAAAGCAATAGGTCTGAGTACAAAGAGAAATCTGTGGCCTTCAAGGTTGAAGCCAAAAAGAAGGACAGGAGGATGTCTCAATCTCCTCCTAGGAAAGCTACTGAAGTTATCATAGATAATTCTGACAATAACACATCAGACAGCCCTAATTCTGATGAAGACTTTGCTGTCTTCACAAGGCAATTCCAAAGATTCATGAAGAAAAACCAGTGGAGAACCAATCCATCCTCCTCATAGTCCAAGGATGACTATTACCAGAAAAAGAAATCTTCTAAAAAAGATAGGTATGACACTAAACCTAGCAAAATAACTTCTTTTAAGATTGTTTGTTATTATTGCAACAGGTCTAGACATGTTATAGCTGACTGTCCTGATAAAAGAAAGGAATCTAATGACAAGAAGAAGCATCAAAATAAGGGCAAGAAGGAGAGATCCTTTGTTGTAAAGAAGCAGAAAAGTTGGACTGACTCCTCATCATCAGGTTCAGGAGAAGAGGTTAAAGCTGAAGCCTATATTGGATTGTTCACTACTGAAGATGACCAGTAGAATCTGAATTCTTGCAAATGTTGGACTCTATAAATGGGATTGAAGATCATCATTGTAGAGGGCTAATGGATTTGTTAGAGGAAGATCAGTGCCAGGATCGTCCTGGTCCTAGTAAGGTAAACAACCTATCTTCAGTTTCTGATTATTATACTGGATCAGAATCAGAAGTATCTGCATCAAGAGATGAGGATGGCTCTGAATCTGAAGGGGATGTTCATCAACTAATTAATGAGTATGGTGATCTGTTGCAAGTTCTTAAGAGAAGCAAAATCTTTATCAAAAACATGCTAAGGAAATTACATCTCCTAAATTGGTTGCATCAGATTTAGCAAAAATGCTAGATTTGAAGTTGAATGAAGTTGCTAAACTGAAAAATATAAATGTTATTCAGATGGGTACAATTACCTTCAAAAATGATCACATCAAGAGTCTAGAAGTCAGACTTCAAAGAAAGAAGGATCTTGTGGCTAAATTCTCAAAGCCAAAGTCGGTCTTACCCTTAATTGATGACTTCATCCTCCAAAAGGGTAAGACAAGATTAGGCTTTAAGGGAAGAACAAGGGCAGCTAATTCCAAAAGAAAAGTCAAAGCCCCAGTTCAGCCACTAGCCTCCAAACCCCCTATTTCTTTCAGGAAAGTGATGCAGCCTACTAACAGGTATGATCATGACATCACACATGGTCACTGTAAGCACGGTGATCAGAATGACAAGGGTGCAAATGCCAATAGGGCAGCCCATAAACAAACACACCATATTCTTCAAAATCATCAGTGTTTGATGCACCAGCCCCAGCACTAAATAAAAGGACCACTGTACCTACAGAATTAAGGATTGCTGACAGCTATGCTGTAAAGACAGTACTTAAAAGAAGATACAATAGATATGAGTGCTAGTGTTGTGGCAAAGTGGGTCATTATGGCATTGATTGTTGGCACAACACTAGTATCAGGAAAAATGCCAGCTTACCTGTCAGAAAGGCTGCAGGGAAGTATGTCAAATTTCAAGCTAACCTGAACCTAGGACCCAATAATAATTGGGGTTCTAAGGATAGGTAATTTTATTTAATGTAGGTGAGTCCAAGTGGCCATACCCCAATATGGTACTTGGATAGTGGATGTTCCAGGCACATGACTGGAACAAGAAGGATGCTGAAGGATTACTCTCCCATAAAAAATGGACCCAAAGTGATCTTTGGTGGATCTGAAAAGGGGGTTATCAAAGGGTTTGGTAACATTTCCAATAGCACTATCACTATCATCCAAGTGGCTTATGTGAAAGGTCTGAAACATAACCTAATAAGCATAAGCCAACTAAATTATCTTGTTTATGACACTTCTTTTATTAAGAATGGGTGTCAGATTAGAAGAACAAGTGATCAAGATGTCATATTGTCAGGTTATAGAAAAGGAAATGTCTATTGTCTAAATTTTATGGGTGAGAATAAAGATTCTCCTGTTTGCCTAGTTGTAGATGAGAAAGCTTCTCATTATGTAAAATGGCACAAGAGACTCACTCACCTTAACTACAAGACTATATGTCAACTCTTTAGTAAAGAGTTAGTGAGAAATGGTCCTCAGGTCAAGTGCACCAAGGAGGGTGTATGTTAACCTTATCAAAAAGGCAAACAGACCGAGACCTCCTTCCACAGTCTTGATACCAAAGATTCAATGAGGTGTTTGTACCTCCTGCATATGGATCTATTTGGTCCTATGTCAGTTCATAGTCTAGGTAGGAAAGCTTATACATTTGTGATTGTGGATGACTATTCTAGATTTACATGGGTTTTCTTCCTGAGGCAGAAATCTGAAACCCCTACTGTCTTCCACAATTTTGTTAGGCAAATTCAAAATGAATTTAATAATTCAGATGTCAAAATCATAAGTGACCAAGGGACTGAATTTCAGTCTGAATGCATGACAAGGTTTGTGAAGAACTTAGGATTCATCAAGAGTTCTCCTCACCTAGAACTCCCCAGCAAAATAGGATTGCTGAAATATTGAATAGGACTCTTATTGAGGCTGATAGAACACTACTAAGTGACACTTCTCTCCCAAAATATTTCTGGGCTGAGGCAATAAACACTGCTTGTCATGTTCTCAATAGAGCTTCCATCAACAAAAGCCACAACAAGACTCCCTATGAGATTCTGAAGGGCAGAAAACCAAATATATCCTATTTTATGCTCTTTGGTAGCAAGTGTTATGTACTTAACAATGACAAGTCTTATTTAACTAAGTTTGCTGCCAAGTCTCAAGAAGGGATACTTGTTGGGTATAGCATAAATAGTAAGCCATACAGGATCTACAACTTGACTACTCAAGCTGTAAAAGAATTTGTCCATATAGTCTTTGATGAATCTAAGCTAATCAACTATGAGTTGTCTAGCACTACTTGTAGCTCTATGGGTTTGAAGGAAAAGATGGACAAGCTAACCATTAGTGAAGACCAACCTTTAAGACAGGATGAGGAAAATGATGGATGTTGTCCAGGGGGAGTACAAGACCCACAAGCTGATGATGAAGACAATGAAGT
Source organism: Platanthera guangdongensis (assembly GCA_039583875.1). Taxonomy (NCBI): domain Eukaryota; kingdom Viridiplantae; phylum Streptophyta; class Magnoliopsida; order Asparagales; family Orchidaceae; genus Platanthera; species Platanthera guangdongensis. Next base: position 94,626,527 of record CM077148.1, read on the forward strand.
ACAACTTGATGGGGAGATTGGAGGAAATCAAGTTGTGGATAGATTGCCTCCCGTGATAAGACATCAAAGGGATCATCCAGCACACCAAATTATTGGTGATCCAAGACATGGTGTTCTGACCAGAAGCAAGAGCTTGAACATAGTCATATGCTCAAGTTTCCTATCCCAGATGGAATCCAAGATATTTGAAGAGGTTATACAAGACACAAATTGGATTAATGTCATGCAGGAAGAGCTGAATCAATTCAGAAGATATAAAGTCTGGAAGTTGGTTCCTAAACCAAAGAATCACAATATCATTGGGAGTAAGTGGATCTACAGGAACAAGTTAGATGAAAATGGCATTATAGTCAAGAACAAAGCAAGACCGGTAGCAAAAGGCTACAGGTAGGAAGAAGGAATAGACTTTGACCAGACATTTTCCCCATTGACAAGGTTGGAATCAATAAGGTTGTTCCTTGCCTATGCAGCTTACCAAGGGTTCAAGGTATTCAAGATGGATGTAAAGTCAGCATTTTTGAATGGCGACTTAAAACAGGAAGTTTATGTTGAACAACCCTCAGTTTTTGTAGATCCACTTTATTCTAATTATGTTTATAGGCTTAAGAAAGCACTATATGGATTGAAACAAGCCCCTAGGGCTTGGTATGGAACAATGTCTACCTTCCTCATTGAGAACAAATTCTCAAGGTGGAAAATAGACAAAATTCTATTCCTAAGGGAATCAAAAGGCAAGATCATTCTAGTCCAGATATATGTTGATGACATTATCTTTGAATCAACTGAAAACAACCTTTATATAAAGTTTGCAAAACTTATGCAAGGGAAGTTTGAGATGAGCAGCTGGGTGAGATGAAATTCTTCTTAGGACTCCAAGTTAGACAGACTGATGATGACTTGTCCATATTCCAGTCTAAGTTCACCAAAGAGTTAATTAAGAAATATGGCATGGAGTCATCCTCCACCAAGAGAACTCTAATGGGGTCAGGTATGCCTATAGGCAAAGATGTTGCAGGAAAACCTATAGATGGATCTTTGTATAGAGGGATAATTGGCTCCCTTCTTTACTTAACTGCTAGTAGACCAGACATCATGTATGCTACATGTGTCTTTGCTAGGTATCAAGCTTGCCCAAAAGAATATCATTATACTGTTGTCAAAAGAATTTTGAGATATCTTAAGGGAACACCAAATCTTGGCCTTTGGTACCCTAAGAATAGAGATTTTCTACTAACAGATTATTCAGATGCAGACTTTGCAGGATGCAAAGAAGATAGGAAAAGCATCACTGGCACATGTCAGTTCCTAAGTGTTAGATTGGTGTCATGGTGTAGCAAAAAGCAGACAAGTGTGGCTATATCCACTACTGAGTCGGAATATATAGTTACAGGCAGTTGTTGTGCTCAGCTGTTATGGATACAACATCAACTTGAAGACTAATATTATTGGGTACATGGGAAAATGTGTACCTGATTTAAAGAAGCCTCACCTTACTCAATGATATGCATCAAGGTGTATTTGATGTTGTTTTGAGTTTATATGTGCAGGTTAAGAAAATACAAGAATGCAGGAAAAAGTTTCTAAGTCCATATGTCGACACCAGGAGAAGCTGTGTCGACACTTATGAAGGCTTGTGTCGATACTGGAGAAAAGCTGTGTCGACACTTGGAGTTAATTGTGTCGACACTTGGAAAGGCTGTGTCGACACCAGAAGCAACTGTGTCGACATACAGAGGCAGTGTCGACACACAGAGAAGCATAGTCGACATCAACTGTATCGACACATAGAGGCAGTGTCGACACACATAAAAAGTTTAGTCGACATCAATTGTGTCGACACACAGAGGCAGTGTCGACACACAGAAGACCTTGTCGACATCTACTATATCAACACACAGGACTTGTGTCGACACATGACAGAATTTCAACAAAGTAAATTTGTATGAAGAAAAGAAGTGACTATGTCGACACCACAGAACTAGTGTCGACACAATCTACAGAAGCTGTGTCGAGAAGCAGTGTCAACACCAAGGAAGCTGTGTCGACACCACCAAGTCTTATGTAGACACTTAGTCTACTTGTGTCGACACATGATGAAGTTTAGTCTCGACACTTTGCTGACATAGTCAAAGTTTCAAGAAGTGACTGGATGACTTGACAGCTGCCGTTACCAATCGGTCTACTGCAACTGTCAGAGCTGTCAGAAGTTTGTTAGAAATCGGATCAGCCAGTTACCATGGAGAAAGTCTATATAAAGGCATTCTCCATTAACAGAACAAGATATTGATGATAGAAGAAAAATACTGATAGAATAATACACAGAATTAAGGAGAATCTTCAGAAGAAATTTGGAGAGAGAGAGCTCCATCTATTGAAGAGAATAAAGGGACTTCTATCAACAAGTTCCTGAAGTGCAGTTGCTGAACCAGGCTGCCAAGAAGGATTCAGATTGTGATCCGAATTTCAAGAAAGAAGTTGACTGAAGATCAACTTCAAAGGAGTTCAACCCTACTGAGTTCAGATTTAAGAAGCTTTGAAGAAAGCTAAGTGTGGTTGTTCGCTGCCATCAAATTCTTCCAAGAACTGATCAAGAAGCCATCCATCCTTTCTCTCTCTACCAGGGTGGTGGTAAAATACTTTGTTAAATCTATTTTCTGTAGGATCTTTATAAGATCTGAGTTGTAAGCTTTTTTATAAAGGCTGAGTTATAGGAGATTTAGATCTCTGAGTGGTAGGCCTTGTTGAAGGCTGAGGTAGGGTTGTGAGCCTGAGTTGTAGGACATTGTGATCTCTAAGTTGTAGGTCTTGTGTAGGCTGAGGTAGGACAGATTACCTGAGCTATAGGAGTGTGGACTCACTTTGAGTTGTAGGAGCCTTGTTTGGGTTCTGAGCTGTAAGATCTGCGGATCTGAGATGAAGAGAAGAGGTTAGGCCGAATCTAGTACACTGCTAGATAGGCGAAGGGGGAAAGTGGATGTACCCAGACCTTGGGGAACCACTAAAAAATTTGTGTGCAATCTGTGTTTGTATGATTCTATGAATTCTGTGTTGTGTTAGCTGTAGAATTAGTTGTTACTATTTAATTGACTGAACATATATTCTTCCTTAAAAGAAAAGGGGAATTACACATATTCATCCCCCCCTCTAGGTGGTTAGGCACTAATTCTTTCAAGTGGTATCAAAGCGAGGTTGCTCAAAGTTAGACTTAACAGTTTGAGTGAGATCTGTAAGGCAAAATTAAGATCAAGAAGAAGGGTTCAGGAGAAAACCATAAAGAACTTGGTTCAATGAAATTTCCCATCTCCGGGAAGGAAATATTTGGAATCTGGAAGGAAAGGGTCAGATTTTTTATGGAGGCATCTGATCTTAGAATCTATATAACAGTTAAGGAAGGAACTTATGTTCCAATGAAGGTTTCTGTACTTGATGCCAATCAAAGAATTCCAAAGGATTTTTCAGAGATGACTAAAAATGAGATCATCTTGACAATAATGGATAAAAGAGCCCAGAATATTATAGTAAGTGTCATTGATGATTCAACATTCCAGAATCTAATTCACTGCAAAACCTCCAAGGAGATGTGGGACACATTGATAGTCTACTTGGAGGGTTCTGAAGAGGTTAGGCAAGATAGAAAATCTATGCTTAATCAAGAATATGAGAGTTTCAGACAAGCCAAGTCTGAAAGTATTACTGAATGTTATAAGAAGTTCTATTGGATTGTCAATGAACTTATGTCTTATGGAAGAGTTTTCAGTACTTATGAGTTAAATGATAAATTCCTTAGATCTTTGACTAACGATTGGGATAAAAAGATCTGTGCCACAAGGGAAGTGGCCAAACTGGCTGAGATTTCTCCTCCAACACTGTTTGGAAAATTGTTGTCATATAAAATGCAGCTGTTGGTCAGAAAGGAGGAAGAGAAGAATACAAAGGGTGACTATAAAGAAAAGTCAGTGGCTTTCAAGGTAGAAGCCACAAGGAAGAATAGGAGAATGTCTCCATCTTCTCCTAAGAGAGGTGCAGTGATCTCAGAAACTTCAGATAATCCCAGTTCAGACAACAGCAGTTCAGATGAAGACTTCGCAGCATTCATAAGGCAGTTCAAGAGATTCTTGAAGAAGAATTAGTGGAAATCTAAGCCTTCCACATCTCAGTCCAAGGATGATTATTATCAGAAGAGGAAATCATCCAGGAAGGACAGGAATGGTGCAAAGCCTAGCAAGTCAACTACATCCAAGATTATATGCTATTGCTGCAACAAAGTTGGACATGTTGTGGTTGACTGTTCAGACAAGAGGAAGGAGTCTGCTATTAGAAAGAAGCCTCAGTATAAGAGCAAGAAGGAGAAATCCTTGGTTGCTGAGAAAGAGAAAAGTTTGACAGATCAATCAACTTTAGAGTCTGAATTTGAGGCTGAGGCATATATTGGTCCGTTTGCAGAAGAAGAGGATGAGTTCATGCAATTACTGGACTCTATCTATGAGCAGGAATATTATCAATGCGAAGGACTGATGGCAGTGTCTGAAGAAGACCAGTGTCAGGATCAGCCTGGCCCCAGTAAGGTAAAATGTGTATCGGTAGATTCTGATTATTTTACTGGGTAAGAATCAGATGCATCTCCATCAAGAGATGAAGATGGGTCTGAATCTGAAGAAGATATTCATCAGCCGATAGATGAATATGGAGATTTATTGCAGTCACTTAAGAGAAGCAAAAACTTGGCCAAGAATCAGGCTAAGGGAATTGCAGCTCTTAAGTTGGCTGCATCTGATTCAGAGAAGCTGCTGGATCAAAAGATGAATGAGATTATCAAATTGAAGAACATAACTGTTATTCAAATGGGAACAATCACATTCAAGAATGATCAGATTAAAAATCTGGAGAATAGACTTCAGAAAGAGAAGGAGATTGTGGCTAGTTTTTTAAGCCAAAATCTATATTACCCTTGATTGATGAGTTTGTGTCTCAAAAGGGTAAGGCAGGAATAGGCTTTAAGAAAACTGCATGGGCTGCACAGTCCAATAAGAAAGGCAAAGCCCCAGTACAAAACAAAAGACCTGCTGCAAACAATACAGCTAAGGTTATACCTAAAAAGAGGTATACTAAGTTTGAGTGCTGGTGTTGTGGCAAGATAGGCCATTTTGCCTTACACTATTGGCACAATACCAGTGTCAAGGAGAGTAGCAGTCTGCCTGTTAGAAAAGCTGCAGGCAGATTTGTTAAGTTTCAGACTAACTTGAACAAGGACCCAAAAGTTATTTAGGTTCTAGGGTTAGGTAATCTTTATTGCAGGTGAGTCCAAGTTGCCATACCCCTATATGGTACTTGGACAGTGGGTGTTTCAGGCATATGACTGGAACAAGGGGATTGTTGAAGGACTACTCACCTATGCTGAATGGTCCTAAAGTAATCTTTGGTGGTTCTGAAAAGGGAGTCATCAAAGGTTTTGGTAACATTTCTAATAACTCAATTACAATCACTCAAGTGGCCTTGTAAAGGGTTTGAAACATAATCTAATAAGCATTAGCCAGCTGAGTGATCTAGTATATGACATTTCATTTATCAAGAATGGGTGTCATATCAAGAGGTCAAGTGATCAAGAGGTCATATTGACTGGATATAGAAAAAGAAATTTATATTACCTAGACTTTGTGTGTGAGAATAAAAATTCTCTTATCTGTCTTGTGGCTGATGATAAAGTCTCTCATTGTGTCAAATGGCACAAGAGACTAGCTCATCTTAACTACAAGAAAATTGGCCAACTCTTTAGCAAAGAGTTAGTGAGGAATGGTCCTCAAGTTAAGTGTTATAAGGATGGAATATGTTCAGCTTGTCAAAAAGGCAAGCAAACTAGATCCTCCTTTCATAGTCTGGAAACTAAGGATTCAGTGAGATGCTTGTACCTCTTGTATATGGATTTATTTGGTCTTATGTCAGTTCAGAGCCTAGGTAGGAAGGTCTACACTTTTGTGGTAGTAGATGACTATTCTAGATTCTCATGGGTATTCGTTTTGAGACAGAAATCTGAAACCCCAAAGGTCTTCTACAATTTTGTCAAACAAATTCAGAATGAATTAGATAGTTCAGTGGTCAAAATCAGAAGTGACTATGGAACTGAATTTCAATCTGAAAGTATGACAAGGCTGTGTGAAGAATTTGGGATTCTTCAGGAATTCTCCTCACCTAGAACACCTCAGCAAAATGGTATTGCTGAGAGAGAGAATAGGACATTGGTTGAGGCTGGAAGAACACTATTGAGTGATACTTCTCTCCCAGAATATTTCTGGGCTGAGGTAGTAAACATTGCATGCCTTGTGCTTAATAGGGCTTCCATCACCAAAAGCCACAAAAAGACACCCTATGAGGTTGTAAAGGGCAGAAAACCAAACTTATCCTATTTTAGGATCTTTGGTTGCAAATACTATGTGCTTAACAATGGCAAATCTCACCTAACTAAGTTTGCTGCCAAATCCCAAGATGGGATATTTGTTGGGTACAGCAACAATAGTAAGGCCTATAGGGTCTACAACTTGGTTACTCAAGTTGGAGAAGAGTCAGTTCATGTCATCTTTGATGAGACTAGACTTATTAACAGTGAGTTGCCATGTAGTTCTTGTAGCTCCACAGATATACAGCAGAAGATGGACCAGCTTACTATCAGAGAAGATCCAACTACAAAGCAGGATGTGGAAAATGGTAGTTGTTGTCCAGGGGGAGTACAAGACACTCAAGATGTTGATGAAGTCCATGAGGTACAGCATAATGAAGAGAATGGAGAAGGTCAAACTGCTGATAGATTACCTCCAGCAGTTAGACAGTTGAAGGATCATCCTACACACCAGATTATTGGTGATCCAAGACAAGGAGTACAAACAAGGATCAAGAACTTGAACACAGTTCTTTGCTCTAGCTTCTTATCTCAAGTGGAACCCAAGAGATTTGAAGAAGCTGTTAAGGACCCATATTGGATTGACGTCATGCAGGTGGAGTTAAATCAATTTAGAAGGTGCAGGGTCTGGGATTTGGTTCCAAAACCAAAGGGCCACAATGTCATAGGGACAAAGTGGATATATAAAAACAAGCTTGATGAGAGTGGGATCATAGTGAAGAACAAGGCAAGACTAGTTGTCAAAGGATACAGATAGGAGGAGGGCATAGACTTTGATCAGACTTTTGCTCCAGTGGCTAGGTTGGAAGCTATCAGACTATTCCTAGCCTATGCAGCCTATCAAGGCTTCAAAGTGTTCCAGATGGATGTAAAGTCTGCTTTCTTAAATGGAGACTTAAAAGAGGAGGTCTATGTAGAGCATCCCTTAGGTTTTGTTGATCCACTCTATCCTACTTATGTCTATAGACTTAGGAAAGCTTTGTATGGATTAAAACAAGCCCCAAGGGCTTGGTATGAAACCCTGTCTAATTTCCTCATTGAGAATAAATTCTCAAGGGGGAAAATAGACAAGACTCTATTACTTAGGGAATCCAAAGGAAAGATTATCCTAGTCCAAATAGATGTTGATGACATAATATTTGGGTCTATTGAAAGTAATCTTTGTAGAAAGTTTGCAAAACTTATGCAATGGAAATTTGAAATGAGCAGTATGAGAGAACTTAAGTTCTTCTTGAGTCTCCAAGTAAGACAGACTGATGATGGCTTGTCCATATCCCAGTCTAAGTTCACCCTGGAGTTAATTAAGAAGTATGGTATGGAATCATGCACTACCACGAGAACTCCAATGGGGACAAGTGTATCTCTAAGCAAAGATGATGCAGGGAAACCTGTAGATGAAACTTGTATAGAGGGATAGTTGGCTCCCTCCTATATCTGACTACTAGTAGACCAGATATCATGTATGCTACATGTGTATGTGCTAGGTACCAATCCTGCCCTAAAGAATCTCATCTTACTGCAGTCAAAAGGATTTTGAGATATCTTAAGGGCACCCCTAATCTAGGCCTTTGGTATCCTAGGAATAGAGATTTTCTACTAATGGGCTATTCAGATGCAGACTTTGCAGGTTGCAAAGTAGATAGGAAAAGCACAACAGGCACCTATCAATTTCTAGGAGGAAGACTGGTGTCATGGAGCTGTAAGAAGCAGACCAGTATGGCAATATCCACAGCTGAGTCTAAGTATGTTGCTGCTGGAAGTTGTTGTGCACAACTATTGTGGATACAGCATCAGTTAGAAGACTATGGTATTCAGGTAAGTAGAATTCCTTTATTATGTGATTCTACTAGTACTATTTCTATTGCTCATAATCTTGTTTCTCATAGTAGAACAAAGCATATAGAAATAAGATACCAGTTTCTTATAGACCATGTAGAGAAAGAAGATATCTCTTTAGAATTTGTTAGTACTGATTTACAATTAGCTGACATGTTTACTAAGCCTTTAGATGAAACTAAATTCAACAATTTCAAAATTGGAATAGGTATGTTGAACATAAATTAGTTTAACAAAATTAGCCAAGTAAAATTGTGTCGACACAAGAAGTTGTCTGTGTCAACACATGGTAGTTGGTGTCGACACTCCAGGAAAGTGGTGTCGACACATCTAGAAAATTGGTGTCGACATTCCAGGAAAGTGGTGTCGACATATCTAGTGAATCTGTGTCGACACTTAAGAGAAGTGGTGTCGACACATCCAGAAGTGGTGTCGACACTTAGAGTAAACACACAGATTCATCAACCTCAGATCGTCGAACTCGACAAAGTCAAATAGAATTGATGTCGACTCATTAGAAGTCTGTGTCGACACTTTTCAACAGTGTCGACACATTTAGAGAATGTTGATGCGACTTTTGACCTTCATTACTTAGAAAGGTATAAATAGGTCCACAACATATTCTTTTGACACACTCTCCATATTTTCGAGACCAAAACCCTGTGTCGACAACTTCTCTCTTCTCAATTCAAGCTTTCACTCAACCTTAATGGCGCCAAAGCTAGAAGATAGTGTCAATGAAGGTTATGAGTTGGTACGCAACGCCTTTGATAATGCAGAACCCGAAATTCAATCGGTCGTAACCCTAATTACTGAAAATTGGTTGGAATATCTGGTATCTGAACCAACAAAGATATGGAAGAAAGAAATACTAGATTTCTATGGCGCAGCTACTTTGGATTCTACTGGACTTAAGATCAAGTCTACAGTTTAGGGAACTAAGGTTAAACTTACTTTGAAGAGCTTGAGAAAAACTCTTCAACTTCCAAGAACTCAAGAAGAGGAAGAAGTTCCCTCTACCAAGACTAGGGAAGCACTTCAATGGTATGGATTGGATCCCACCTTGAAGATTGGATCAGTTATGAATAGAAAAGGAATGAATCTACATGGAAAATTCCTTTCAGAAGTAGTGGGAAAAGTCATTCTCTGCAAGCCAGGGGGCATGATAGGATTTCTGCATATATGTTCAACCTGATGACCAGGATTATCTACAGACTAAACATTGATTGGTCAGCAGTAGTTTTTGAAAAGATTAAGGAAAGTATTAAGAAGCCAGATCTGGGAAGGATCCTGAGTCTGTACTTGGCTATAACAATTCCTGAAGTCATGGAACAATCTGTTGGTTCAAAGATTAACCATATGAGGAGAATGGATATCAGGATAATATCTGATGGGATAGGGTCCTTGAAAGAAATAGTGCCTAACCACCTAGAGGGGGGTGAATAGGTGTACTTTTTCTTTTTAATTTTAAGGCAGAAACTCTGTACAATTAAACCTGTATTTGTAATATTCTGCAACTATTCAGCACAGCTAGCTCAGCAATCACAGAAACAATCAAACACAGAGCGCACACAGATTTTTATAGTGGTTCCCTAAGGTCTGGGTACATCCACTTCCCCCTTCTCCTATCTAGCAGTGTACTAGATTCGGCCTAACTTCTGCACTTCTCCTCAGATCCTCAGATCTTACAACTCAGAACCCCAAACAGGTTCCTACAACTCAGAGTTTCCCCACTCCTACAACTTAGGCAAACAGCCCTACCTCAGCCTTCACCAAGGTCTACACTCAGAGAACACAGTCTCCTACAACTCAGGCACAAAGCCCTACCACTCAGTCTTCAACAAGACCTATACTCAGAGATCTAAATCTCCTACACTCAGCCTTTATAATATATGCTTACAGCTCAGATCTATAATAGATCCTACAGAAAATTGATTAAACAAAGTTTATGACCACTACCCTAAAAGAGAGAGAGGGGATAGATGGCTTCTTGATGAGTTCTTGAAAGAACTTGGCAGAGATAAACCTACCTTAGCTTTCTTCAAAGCTTCTTGAATCTGAACTCAGTAGGGTTGAATCTTCTGTAAAGTTGATCTTCAATTCGCTTCTGACTTAAGATCCAGATATCAATCTGAAACTTTCTTTGCAGCCTGGTTCAGCAACTGTTTTTCTTAGATGGAGCTCTCTCTCTCCAACTTCTTCTATATAATTACTTCTCTCTTAGTTGTTGTTAGTTGGTTGTAATTGTTCTTCTCTTCATTATCTTCTGTTGAAGGAGAAAGCCTTTATATAGTCTTCCTCCATGGTAACCGGCTGATCCAGTTTCTAACAACCTTCTGACAGCTTTGACAATTGAGATAGACTGGTTGAAATGGCAGCTGTCAAGTCATCCAGTCACTTCTTGAAATCACTGTCTCTGTCTGAAAGTGTCGAGACTGATCTTCATTATGTTTCGACACAAATAGACCAAGTGTCGACACAAGTGGACTAAGTGTCGACACTAGCCTTGGTGGTGTCGACACAACTCCTTCTGTTGTTATAACAACTTCTCGACACTGCGTCTTCAGAATGTGTCGACACTTATTCTGTGTGTCGACACAAGCCTTCTGTTGAATGTGTCGACACTGATTATGTGTGTCGACACAAATACTTCTTCTTTAACACTTAGTTGAATTCTGTTGTGTGTCGACACATCTCCTTTGTGTCGACACATGTCTTCTTGTGTTGAAACTTGCTGAGTGTCGACACAGCCCTGTACAAGACCTATGAAGCCACCTAGTGTCAACTATCTTCACCTATGGGGGGGGGGAATAGGTGACATGCAGCCTTTTTGCGGAATTTAAAATTGTACCTGCACAATAAAAATAAACAGCACAGCACACAGAATACACAAGCTATTTATAGTGGTTCCCCGAGCTGGGTACATCCACTTTCCCCCTTCGACCTATCTCCCAACAAGGGACGACTCGGTCTCTTCACCAATAGGATTGAAATTCAATCCTTGCACTATCGGAAGGAACCCTTCCACACGTAGGAGTCAACACTCCCACAACACGGGTTGCACCCAACCCTTACAACTAGGAACCAACGTTCCTTTACAACAAAAGGAAAACTATAATGTACAAGAAATACAAACTATGTTTGGAGACTAAGGTGTCCCTCTTCGTTGACGACGTGTTTTTGAAGTCCATGAAGAGTCCACAACCCTAGATCTCTCTTGGAGAGAATCTCCCCGGAACCGGCGGCGACAAGATGGGCGACGGCTTGGTTCACGGGATTGGCGGCGACAACGATGTGCGGCTGCTGTACTTTGGAGATCCAAACTTCGTAGCAAAGCTAGCTAGGTCTTCCAACGGTCACACTAGGATCAATCGTCTCGATCGATTCGGACGGGGAAGGTTTTCCCGATCAACAAATCAAGAGACAAGAGATCTCCGGTTAGACACGTGAGATGCTAAGCTTGGCTAAGCTTCTATCGCCAGGAGATCTGGAAGAAACCTCGATCAAGACCGGCGATCAACTCTCTCAAGCGGCGATGGCGGCGGCGGAGCGGAACTCGCGATATAGGTTACGTCGCGGCCCGTGTTTCGTCTTTTTCTCTGTCTTGATACTGTTCAAAAATACGCGTGTATTTATACACAAGTATACTCCTAAATGACCGTTGTGGGTCCCACCTGAAGGAAACCCTAGTTCCGGTTCAACACAGTGCCAGCGGTAGAATCCGGTCCAGCTGTTTCCAGAAAAATTGCCAAGTCAAAATCGGCGAGAATCGAAGGTGATTCTCGACGAATCGGCGAGAATCAGTTAGTGATTCTCGACGAATCGTCGAGAATCACTAATGATTCTCGCCGAATCACTTGATGATTCTCGCCGAATCACTTGTTGATTCTCGACGAATATTACTTGGCCATGATCTGCACAACGATGGGTTCGGCGAGAATCTTACTTGGCACCGCTTTGAGGTAGCCGGATAGAGTCGGCGAGAATCACTAATGATTCTCGACGATTCGGCGAGAATCACTAGTGATTCTCGCCGAATCGGCGAGAATCACTTGGTGATTCTCGTCGATTTATACTTAGACGATTTTTCGTCTTTCCACCAAAGAGCTGCTCCTTGACCCATCCTTGCTCCTTGTCTGCTCTTGCATAGTTACAGCCCTGTACTTGAAATTAAGTGCACTCTAATAGAGAGAGTACACGTAGGCCAACACACTGATCTGCTCAACGAGGGATTACGTCGTGCAGACCCGTGTATATTGACCTACTGCACCCTGACATTGGTGTGCACTTAGCGTGGAAACACTGCAAGCACAACTTGAAATATTTTATCAAATACATAGTGAATTCATCTTAGCTTGACAGGTGGCTTCCTCAAATCCAGGTAGTTGTGGATACAATACACAACAATCTCCCCCTATTTGACGAAGCCAAAATCCTACTAGCTAAGATGAATAACACCAACCAGATAATATAAACAACATTCAGAATTTAAATATGCAGCACAAGAGAATATAGGCAAACAGATCAAGACTTGAGTCATTCATAAATTCAAATACATATAAATATATATATATATATATATATATATATATATATATATATATATATATATATATATATATATATATATATATATGTATATATAATCTCAAGATTGTTCATATAATAACAATAAACGTTAATTGTTCTTAAGAGAGAATGACAGGCAATAAATTTTTGACTATTTTTCTTTGGCTAAGTCATCCTTGAGTTTTTGAGCCAAATACTTCTTTCTTTGCCTCTCCATATACTCTTTGGGCTTCGGATAATATCTGGGTGGAGGAGCTTTATCTACCGCAGTATTGGTCCTGAAAAAGATGTTACGTTTGGCTTCATAGGTCTTGTGCAGCTCCCACTCATGCTGGCTGTATACATCGTTTCAATTTATTTCCCCTTGTTCTTGTAGCCAGAATGTGTCCATTATGATACTCTTGGATACTGGACTCCACTTTTCATTTCTTACCTCCTCCTCCTTCAGTCTGATTCTCTTTTCAGCTTGTGTTTCCTTTGATGTCCCTTCGTGAGATTTTCTCTTATCCCTGGCTTTTGCTAGGGCTCCTTGATCAAACATTGCCATCAGTTTTGCCTTGGAGTAGGCCCTAGCAGCCCTATGAACATCAGCTTCACTTACAGGAACTTCTTCAACACTGGCGCCCTCATCAGCCACAGTATAATCTTCAGGAGCAGGAGCACCCTGGGGATTTTCAGGGATATTAACGCCTAACGATTGTTGGAGCATCCACCAGCAACTGTCATAAACATATTTGTTTGACTGCTCAAAGTTTTGATCATGACTTCTCGAACCTCAGCCATCTTAGCTATATATTCTTTCTCCCCCTTTTTGGCTTCGACTGCAATGGAGTTTGCATAAGAATGTAGTGACTCATCAATATGCTTTGAAGTCCTGGAGAATTCAGTGACCAAGGCTTGTTGATTGGTGTTGAGAGTTACCATATTGCCATCAAACTTTTGAATGTTATTTGCTACGACATGAGCATTCTGACTCACTATGGCGAGAGTATCGGTGTTCTTTTTCAACCTGTCCATAAGAAGAGTGACAGCTTGGTCGGCCGCTGTATACTTATCTTCAAACTTCTTCTCCATCACGTCCAGTTTGTGATTGATCTCCACCATGTTCTTGAGCATGAGATTTTCAGATTTCTTAATCCTTTTCAACATTTTATTTTGACCTTTCTCAAAAGATGCCTTAAGCTCATCCACTATACCCTGAATGACATTCACGGTGTGAGTGGCTAGATCATCTCGTAGTGGAAGATCCTGAGGCACTTCTTGGCCTTGCTCGTCAGCAGATGCACCTGTAGAGCTGGACACGACCACAGTCTCTAAGGGGGGAGTGCGTGCAGCCTTTGTAGATTTCTCGGACTCCCCCTCCACAGTTGCACCGATGTTCTCAGGAACGATCTCAGGTGCGTGCTTGTCAGATTGAGCTTCAATGAGATCCCGAGTCTCCAATGCTTCCTGTCCCTCATTGCCTTCTTCCTCACCTTCATCATCCATGAGATCATTCTCATCAGCATCATCTTCCAACCCTTTGTCAGCAGTCTCCTCTACATTAGCTTCGGCTCCTTGATTGTTCAGGTTCAGAGCCTCCTCATTCTCCAGCACAGTTTCACTTTCTTCTTGTATATCTGCCACTGCATCTCTGGCCATCTAGGAGATGTCAGATACGATATCAGCATAAGTGGGTAGAGGCTCCCCCTCAATTCCTGCAGTCAAAGCATCAGGAATTTCACTGGGGATAACTAAGGAATCAGCCACAGTGTCGTCCTCGGCTGGAGATGCTTCTTGTTGTTCTACCACGGCAGCCTGCCCAATACGCCTCTCTCATCTATCAAAAACACTCGAGTCAATTTTCTTTAAGTAATGTAGAGGAACACCTTTACTCATGTCATACTTATCTCCGTTCAACTGATTGAGATACAGACTGATGATTCGGCCAAAGCTAGGAGATCTAAGGGTGTCCTTTATCTTCTCAAAAAGCAATGCCCCCCAGTTGAATCCTTTTCTGCAGACAATAGCCACCAGGATCTTGAACATGTCCGCAGAGATGTGGTCATGAGAACCCGATTTGCATATGAGTACCTTCCCAACGATGTCTGACAGAAGTTTCCCTTCTTCATTCATATCCTTTCGCTTTATCGACCGAGTTCCTCAAGCGAGACCACAGAATAGTAGAGTCCTGATTTTGTCTTCCTACTCAAGATAATCCTCGTGCTCCGAGCTAGATAGCTGCAGGAAGTGGGTCAGCTTGCTGGCAGACATCTTGATCTTTGCCCCTGCAACTCTGCTCTTGATGAGAGAGTCGTCATTCCGGAGTTTTGCGGTTGCAAAGAACTCCAGCACTTCCTTGTCCAAGATTTTACAGGGGTGCTCTAGTACGAATGAGAGTCCAGCCTCCTCTAGCATAAGGATGATGTTCCTGAATTCATCCGAGGCATGAGAGAACCCTGTTCGAACCAGCTCGCATCCAGTGACCAGCCCAGCGGTTGTCCTTGGAGCCATTGCAAACCTAGGGAGAGAAACCCTACTCGACGCTTAATCAAAAGGCAAAAGGAAAGCGACACTAGGGATAACGTCCAAGTACGGGTGAGGATGTGGTTACCTAAAACCGTAGATGGTGAGTTAGTTCGATGAAGACGATGGACACCCGGTAGGAGCCCGCGATTGTGATTGATCGCAACCGCAGAGAAATCCCTGGAAGGAAGAATCGGCGAGAGACCTTTGGTGAGCTTCCTGCGAGAGATCTTTGGTGAGCGTCCTGCGGGATGTCGACGGAAGCCTTCACGATTCGGCGAGAGACCTTCGGTGAGCTTCCTGCGAGAGATCTTCGGTGAGCGTCCTGCGGGATGTCGACGGAAGCCTTCACGATTCGGCGAGAGATCTTCGGTGAGCGTCCTGCGGGATGTCGACGGAAGCCTTCACGATTCGGCGAGAGACCTTCAGGAAGAAGCTTCCGGGGATCTTGCGTGAAGGCGGAGGGCAATCGGTGAGAGTCCTGCGCGATATCTCTCTGACTAAAACAGGCGATCGGCGAGTTTAAAACGGACTTCCGCGAGAATGTGAAGAGTCGGCGGGAGACTGCGCGATATCGACGGGATTTAGAAGGGATTTTAACGGGTTTTCGGCTTTTCCATATAAGTTAATTTAAAAGTCTTCTAAATATGTAAATACTTCTTAAAGTCAATCTATTTGGGGTTTGAACCGGCTTTTCCATACATTTTTTGATGGCAATCTTCGCTAGTTTTCAGTGAACTAATTTAAGCCTATAGATGTTAGATCTCAAGTCTACCAGTGGAATTTCCGATAAGTCTTCATTGTTGTATCTATGGTTTATGTTTACCGTGTTAACATATCCTTAGATGTACACACATATAAGTGTAAGTATAATTATAAAAATACATATATATATATATGTAAATGTGGATACAATATGACTCAAGTCCTGGAACTGATCAAAAGTACCTGGGATTATGAGAGCTATCATTTAGTCCCTCAGGTAAAACATATTAGGAGCTCAATGTGAGTATGCCCATGTAGATATCACATCTGTTATTCCAGACGCTTGTTCCAATTTAGTCTTGAGCCATCTACTGTCTAGTTCCCATCATATTTACGGGAACCTAGACTACCCTGCAAGAAAGGGTTACTTTACCTTAGGAGCCCAATACATATTGGGTCCTAGGTTCCTGTTAGCATAAGCACTCGACTGCCTTCCTTCAGAAAACCTGTCAGGAAGACTACCTCTGCCCAGAAACTGTGGATAGGCCCTTGCCCTTGACACAGAGGGGTTGTGCCAACAGTCTATGGCAAAGTGTCCCACTTTGCCACAACACCAACACAGGTGAATGTTGTATCGCCGTTTCTGACCTGATCTAGTGACTGAGGTAGTCACGGTCCTAGGTCTAAACGGGATAGGGCATGATCTCCTCACAAAATATCCTCTTCCACCGTGACACGTGGAAGGGTGGAAGGAATGCATGTTGCGAGCGTCATGAGGCCGGGGAGGTGGTGCCTTCCTTTCAGGCATCCCCCTTCCTGAGGCCCCATGAAAACTTACAGCATGACTTCTAACCTCCATGTCCTGTGTCCTCGGGTGGTGAGAAGTGTTCTATGAGCTGGTACATGCAGATTCACACCGAGTTGAGGCAGTGGCAGTGAATACAAAGGGCTCAGAATGAGCCTTAGGTATTCTCTCATGGGTGGCCATGACGGCCCTTGCACTATGGGTGTCTCCACATGAGGACAGATCACCCTTGCAGTGATCACGATTATTTCTGTGATCATACCTGAAGGTATGATGAGTTGCCTTCCTGCTTGGAGTGGGGGGTCGGAATACCATTTCCCCATTTCTCCACGAATTGATAATTCGGGAGATCCACCCATTTTCTTGCTTTCTCTTTATCGCATCAACATTGGAAAACTTTGATACTATTCTTTTCTCATTCTCTAGACTTCTCTCTAGATCAGAGATTTTAGAGTCCTTGACCTTGTTGGATGCCAATTGGAGAACCAATAAGATCTTCAGCCGAGCAATCTCCTGAGCTTGTTCTTCAACAAGTAGGTTGCTCTTCTGAAGGGCTCTCTTTAGAGAATCAGAATTTTCTGAAGGAAAGCAGTTCCTGTCTTCAGAAACTTCAAGAGAGACGGGGCAGGATGAAGAAGTTACCTGCTCTTCAGTGTCATTGTCATTAGAGCCAGTGACCGTTGTGTCATCCTCATCAGAGCTGCTTTCCTCACTGGCCTCTTCAGTCTCTGACACGGACACTGGAGCTCTGATGCTGTCCGATAGATCCTTGCCTTCATCTTCAGAGGCGAGGACCCCCACATAGGCTTCATCCTCTGGTTGACAGCATATTCCAGCTTTCTCTGACCCCCCCCCATCAGCTCTGAGATCATCACCCACATAGATTTAGCCGACCCACATTTTTCCAATCTAGAGCGAGAAGCTCCAGACCAGATATCCATGATAATTTGACGAATCATCTTGTCCAAATTAAATAATGAAAGTTCCGTCTCCGACATCTCAGCAATGCACTTGGGCACTTGGATATTCTTTCCAGAGTCGGAGGTCTTCATAGGAATAAAAGGACCCTCTTCCAGGATGAAAGATGCTCGAGGATCGATAGCATCCAAGTGATACGACACTCTCATCCTCCAGACGGGATAAAACTCCTTTGTGCATGTAGGGAGTCTCAGTGGTGATATCTCATGATCCAGCTCCATGCTTCTGACACTGGTGGCAGGATTCTACTCAAGGTGTAAACCTTTTTGATGAGCAACCTCCATCTGATACCACTCGAAAGTCCACCTAGTGTCAACTATCTTCACCTATGGGGGGGGGGGAATAGGTGACGTGCAGCCTTTTTGCGGAATTTAAAATTGTACCTGCACAATAAAAATAAACAGCACAGTACACAGAATACACAAGCTATTTATAGTGGTTCCCCGAGTTGGGTACATCCACTTTTCCCCTTCGACCTATCTCCCAACAAGGGACGACTCGGTCTCTTCACCAACAGGATTGAAATCCAATCCTTGCACTATCGGAAGGAACCCTTCCACACGTAGGAGTCAACACTCCCACAACACGGGTTGCACCCAACCCTTACAACTACGAACCAACGTTCCTTTACAACAAAAAGAAAACTAGAATGTACAAGAAATACAAACTATGTTTGGAGACTAAGGTGTCCCTCTTCGTTGACGATGTGTTTTTGAAGTCTACGAAGAGTCCACAACCCTAGATCTCTCTTGGAGAGAATCTCCCTGGAACCGGCGGTGGCAAGATGGGCGGCGGCTTGGTTCACGGGATCGGCGGCGACAATGATGTGCGGCTGCTGTACTTTGGAGATCCAAACTTCGTAGCAAAGCTAGCTAGGTCTTCCAACGGTCACACTAGGATCAGTCGTCTCGATCGATTCGGACGGGGAAGGTTTTCCCGATCAACAAATCAAGAGACAAGAGATCTCCGGTTAGACACGTGAGACGCTACGCATGGCTAAGCTTCTATTGCCGGGAGATCTGGAAGAAACCTCGATCAAGACCGGCGATCAACTCTCTCAAGCGGCGATGGCGGCGGCGGAGCGGAACTCGCGATCTAGGTTACGTCGCGGCCCGTGTTTCGTCTTTTTCTCTGTCTTGATACTGTTCAAAAATACGCGTGTATTTATACACAAGTATACTCCTAAATGACCGTTGTGGGTCCCACCTGAAGGAAACCCTAGTTCCTGTTCAACACAGTGTCAGCGGCAGAATCCGGTCCAGCTGTTTCCAGAAAAATTGCCAAGTCAAAATCGGCGAGAATCGAAGGTGATTCTCGACGAATCGGCGAGAATCAGTTAGTGATTCTCGACGAATCGTCGAGAATCACTAATGATTCTCGCCGAATCACTTGATGATTCTCGCCGAATCACTTGTTGATTCTCGACGAATATTACTTGGCCATGATCTGCACAACGATGGGTTCGGCGAGAATCACTAGTGATTCTCGCCGAATCTTACTTGGCACCGCTTTGAGGTAGCCGGATAGAGTCGGCGAGAATCACTAATGATTCTCGACGATTCGGCGAGAATCACTAGTGATTCTCGTCGATTTATACTTAGACGATTTTTCATCTTTCCACCCAAGAGCTGCTTCTTGACCCATCCTTGCTCCTTGTCTGCTCTTGCATAGTTACAGCCCTGTACTTGAAAGTAAGTGCACTCCAATAGAGAGAGTACATGTAGGCCAACACACTGATCTGCTCAACGAGGGATTACGTCGTGCAGACACGTGTATATTGACCTACTGCACCCTGACATTGGTGTGCACTTAGCGTGGAAACACTGCAAGCACAACTTGAAATATTTTATCAAATACATAGTGAATTCATCTTAGCTTGACAGGTGGCTTTCTCAAATCCAGGTAGTTGTGGATACAATACCCAATAGCCTTCTTGTGTTGAAACTTGCTGAGTGTCGACACATCTCCTTTGTGTCGACACAAGTACTTCTTTTACTTTAACTTTGTTGAAGCTTGCTGAGTGTCGACACAGCCTCCTGGTGTCGACACATTTGATGTCGACTAAGCTTCTCTGGGTGTCGACACTGCTTCTAAGTGTCGACAAAATTTATGTTGACAATTCTTCACAGTGTGTCGACACTGCCTGTATGTGTCGACATATTTCTTCTGGTGTCGACTCTGCCTTTCCTGGTGTCGACATAATTTACTCCAAGTGTCAACACAGCTTTTCTCTAGTGTCGACACAAGCCTTCATAAGTGTCGACACTTCTTCTCTAGGTGTCGACACATGGACTTAGAATTTTTCCTGCAATCCTGCAGTTACTTAACATGCACAGATAAACTCAAAACACATCAAATACACCTTGATGCATATCATTGAGTAGGGTGAGGCTTCTTCAAATCTGGTACACATTTTCCAATGTACCCAACAATCTCCCCCTATTTGGAGAAGTCATAACCCTTAGTCAATGATATACACCATTCATAATAAATACGCAATATGATGTATAACAGCATTATATGACAGGGTAAATACTAAACAAAACATGTATAAACAATCTTTCACAGAATAACAATGTAAAAGATTGAACATTAAACATTATTTTGTTACAACTTCCAATAGTTTCATGAACAAAAGTTTACATAGATGTTTTAATACTAAAGATTGCAAAATGTAAACTTAAGAAAATTCTATTCTATGGCTGCTCTGGCTCTTTGATGACAATCCCCTTGCCTGATTGAATCTTGGCTTGAACTGGAGCATCAATGTCATCAACAGACTTCTTTCCCTTAAGATCTTTCTTCTTTAGTTCTTCAGCCCTTATCTTTTGTCTCTCAAAATAATGATAAGGCTTAGGGAAATACTTGCTAGGCTCCTGTGCATTAGGAGGTAGCTTCCCAAGTTTAGCCTTTCTTCTGTATTGTACAATAGCCTCTTGCCTGGCTTCATGTTTTCTCCATTCTTGGTTAGAGTACCATTTGCCCCTCTCTAGAAAATTGTCTTTTGCAGCTTTCCAAGCAGTCAGTATAATATTTCTAGAAGTTGGGCTCCACAGTTCAAAATCAGGCCTTAACTCTGCCTGTTCTCTGAATCTCTTCTTAGATAATTGAGCTTCTTGCTCTTTCAAAACTTCCTCAGGCACAGGCTTATCTACTTTCACAATAATAATATTCTTATTACCCTCAGTAGGGCTGTACATAGATTGAACTTCTTGATGTATCATTTCAAAATCTACCGGAGGATAGATCACCTGAGCAACTTCAGCTTGTTCTCCTCCAAAATATGCAGGATTCATTCCAGATTCAGCTACATTGTCATCATCACACAGGGGGGGATATCCAAGGGTGGCTCTGATGCTATTGGAAATCCATTTAGCATGGTCAGATCCAGCTTTGACTAAAACCCTCTCCCCCTTTATGACTTCTCTAGCCACATGATCTCTGAGATCATCCTTTTGGAATCGGATCTGTTCATCTAGAAAATTAACTCCATCTTTGTAGAATGCTTTTAATTTCAAGAGCTGTCCAGAAATTGCCTTTTGAGATTCTTTAAGAGCAGTTTGAACAGCAGCTATTCCCTCTTGTAATTGCTTGTCAAACTCAGCCTTGGCAGCAGTCATTGCTTCAGTCTGAGCAGCTGCAATAGTCTTCATTTCAGTTACTATCACATTATGTGATTCAGTTAGATTTTCATTCATTCTAATCTGATTCTCAAGAACATATCCTTGTTTTACAGTCATATCATCAACCTGTGACTTTATCTTCTCTTGATAAGTGGCCAGATAAACAACAGCATTTCTACCCTTGTGGAAGCAATCAGTCATGTCTTTCCTATGTTGATTCACTTCAAATCTTATTGACTTGATATCTATTGCCAAAGAGAATTGAATATCCTTGTGTGTCTCATCTATATACTTTTCCATAGCAATCCTTTGCTCATCCAACTTTACTTGCATGGATACTAACAAAGAACTGTAATCAATTGATGGAGCAGGCTGTGGAGCAACAGTTTGTAAAGCTTTCTTGTAGCTTTGACTCCTTTTGAAAACCATAAGCTTTCTTTTCTTGGCTTGAGCAACTTCTTCATCCTCAGAAGTAGAATTACTGGCAATGTCTACCCTTTCCTTAGGACTAGGAAATTCCTTCTAAGTCCTTGGTAGCTCTTCCTGTGTCCTTTGCTCCTCATTCTCATTTCTAATTTGCTCCTATTTATTTCTTGCAGTCTCCTCCTGAGACCTAACATGCTCCCCCTCAAGATCTACCTGCTCCCCCTCAAAAGCTGCTCTCTCCCTCAAAATCAGTCTGGAATAAATCAGGGAACAGCTCTTCTAGAGTAAACTCCTGTTGAGTAGGGACTTGAGAATCTCTTATCTCAGGAGCATTATCAGGAATTGAGGTATCTTCCATGACAACATCTTGTGGTTGACTATTTAACTGAGTTTGCTGATCAACATCAATTAAAGACTCAGTTAATACTTCATCCTCAATATGGAAAATAGATTGATTAACTTCATGTATTACCTCAAGGATTGTTTGAGTAGCCAGTTCACTATCCAAGTGAGTTGACTCTTCCACATGTTGAGGCTCCCCCTGGAGTGGATCCAGGTGGATGGAGCTAGCAGATGCTTGCTCCCCCTACCTCTGTGTATCTTCAGTTCTCACTGGTAACTATCCAGCATTCCCAGCCTCTTCCTCATCAGAACTAAAAACTACTTGCTCCTATGAACTACTAGAGGATTCAGGAGCCACTATGGCTTTCTTCTTCTTCTGTGGAGGTGTATCCTTCTCTGGAGTAGGCATATCCTTGGTTAACACCCTATCCCATCTGGAGATAATTCTGATATCCATCTTCCTCATGTGGTTTATCTTAGAACCAGCAGCTTGGTTCATGACTTCTGGAATACTTCCAGCCAAGTACAAACTCATAATCATACCCAGATTGGGCTTCTTGAGACTTTCCTTTATCTTTTCAAACATCACTGCTGACCAATCAGTTTGTAGTTTAAAAATGATTCTTGTCATTAGGTTGAACATGTGAGCTGATATTCTATCATGCCCACCTGGCTTGCTCAGAATTACCTTACCTACCACTTCAGATAAAAACTTTCCTTGCATGTTCATCCCTTTCCTGTTAAAAACTGATCCAATCTTCATGTTTAAATCTAGTCCACACCATTGCAGTGCCTCCCTTATCTTTGATGCAGGTACATCTTCCTCTTCTTTAGTTCTAGGTAGATGTAGAACTTTTCTTAGACTTTTTTGGGTGTTTTTTACTTTTGCCCCATGGACTGTGGACTTAATCTTGAGTCCAGTTTCATCAAGGGTAGCTGCACTAAAGAATTCGAGTACCTACTTCTTCCAGATCTTGGTTGGCTCAGACACTAGATACTCCAATCCATTCTCTGTAATTAGGGTTACTGTCTCCTTAATTTCAGATTCTGCATCATCAAAGGCATGTCGTACTAGCTCATATCCTTCATTCACGTTCTCCTCAAGCTTAGGCGCCATTAGGGTTTTGAGAAATCTTGAATTTAGAGGAGAGAGATGTCGACACACAAGTTTGGTCTCGAAACTATGGAGAGCATGTCGATAAACAATGTTGAACACCTATTTATACCTTTCTAAAATCGAAGGTGAAAAGTCGGGTCAAAATACTCTAAATGTGTCGACACTGTTGAAAAGTGTCGACACAGACTACTTAAGTCTCGACAACAGTGTTGACTTATATGTGTTGACACCAATTATGATGTATCGACACTTATACATCTGCATTCGACGATTAGTCGATACTTCACTCGACGAAATTAGTGTTAAACCTAAGTGTCGACACCACCCTGGATGTGTCGACACCTATTCTGGATGTGTCGACACTAATTCTCTGAAGTGTCGACACAGACTTCCTAGATGTGTCGACACCATTTCTCTGAAATGTCGACACCACTTCTATGTGTCGACACAGACAACTCCTTGTGTCGACACCATTTTACTTAGCCAATTTTATGAAACTATTCTATGTTTAACATTCCTAATTCAATTTTAAACTTATTGAATTTGGTTTCATCTAGAGGTTTAGTAAACATATCAGCAATCTGATTATCTGTTTTAACATATTCTAAGGAAATGTCCTCTTTTTCTACATGTTCTCTAAGAAAATGGTATCTAATTTCTATATGCTTAGTCCTACTATGGGAGACAGGATTATTGGCTATAAAAATTGCACTTGTAGAATCACAAAGTAAAGGTGTTCTACTTACGTGAATATCATAGTCTACTAGCTGATGTTGAATCCATAAAAGTTGTGCATAGCAGCTTCCTACAGTAACATATTCTGACTCAACTGTGGAGATTGACACACTGGTCTGCTTATTACTACTCCATGACACCAGCCTTCCTCCTAGAAATTGACAGGTTCCTGTAGTACTTTTTCTATCTTCCTTACAACCTGCAAAATCTGCATCTTGCATCTTCTGAACTGATTCAGCTCCTCTTGCATGGCATCAATCCAGTGAGGGTCTAGAACTGCTTCTTCAAATTTCTTTGGTTCCACTTGTGATAGGAAACTGGAGTAAAGAACTGTACTCGGATTCCTGCTTCTAGTTTGCACTCCTTGTCTTGGATCACCAATTATCTGACTGGCTGTATGATCCTTTAAGTGTCTATTTGCTGGAGGTAGTCTTTCTTCAGGTTGAACCACTCCAGTCTCTACAACATGCTGCACCTCTTGGTCTTCTTCAGCATCTAGAGAGTCTTGTACTCCCCCTGGATAGCAGCCACCATTTTCCACTTGCTGAGTTGCAGTAGAAGCTTCTGTAATGGTAAGCTTGTCCGTCTTCTCATATATACCTGTAGAGCTGCATACACTACTTGGCAACTCACTGTTAATCAGTCTTGCTTCATCAAAGACTACATGTATAGACTCTTCTACAACTTGAGTAATCAAGTTGTAGACCCTATAAGCCTTACTATTATTTTTGTACCCAACAAAGATCCCCTCTTGGGATTTGGCAGCAAACTTGGTTAGATAAGACTTGCCATTGTTAAGTATATAGCACTTGCAACCAAAGACCCTGAAATAGGATAAATTTGGTTTTCTACCCTTCACAATCTCATAGGGAGTCTTTTTGTGGCACTTGGTGATAGTAGCCCTATTGATCACATGACATGCAGTATTTACTACCTCAGCCCAGAAATATTCTGGGAGAGAAGTGTCACTCAATAGAGTTCTACCAGCCTCTATCAATGTTCTATTCTTCCTTTCAGCAATACCATTTTGCAGTGGTGTTCTTGGAGAGGAAAATTCTTGAAATATCCCAAATTCTTCACATAGTTTTGTCATACTTTCAGACTGAAATTCAGTACCATGGTCACTTCTGATTTTGACCACTGTACTGTTCAACTCATTCTGAATTTGTTTAACAAAACTATATAAGACAGTTGGGGTTTCAGATTTTTGTCTTAGAAAGAACAGCCAGGAATATCTAGAGTAGTCATCAACCACCACAAATGTATAGACTTTCCTACCTAGACTATGAACTGGCATAGGACCAAATAGATCCATATGCAAGAGGTAAAGACACCTCACAGAATCCTTGTTTCCAAGGCTATGAAAGGTGAATTTGGTCTGCTTGCCTTTTTGACAAGCTGAGCATATCTCATCCTTTATACACTTAACTTGAGGGCCATTCCTCATTAACTCTTTGCTAAAGAGTTGGCCAATAGTCTTGTAATTAAGATGTGCTAGCCTCTTATGCCATTTGACACAATGAGAGACTCTCTCATCAGCTACAAGATAGATAGGAGAAACATTGTTCTCACACACAAAGTCAAGACAATAAACATTTCTCTTCCTATATCCTGTCAAAATGATCTTTTGATCATTTGACCTTTTGATATGACAACCATTCTTGACAAATGAGATGTCATATCCTAAATCACTCAGCTGACTTATGCTAATGAGGTTATGTTTCAAACCCTTCACATAGGCCACTTGAGTGATAGTAATCTGGTTACTAAAAATATTACCAAAGCCTTTGATGATTCCTTTTTCTGAACCACCAAAGGTAACTTTAGGGTCATCCTTGATAGGTGTATAGTCCTTCAGCAACCCCCTTATTCCAGTCATGTGCCTGGAACATCCACTGTCCAAGTACCATATTGGGGCATGACAACTTGGACTCACCTGCAATAAAGACTAGTTAACCTTAGAACCCAAATGAATTTTGGGTCCTTGGTTCAGATTAGCCTGAAATCTAACAAATCTGCCTGTAGGTTTTCTCACAGGCTGACTGTTATTCTTCTTGACACTAGAATTGTGCCAGCAATCTATGGCAAAGTGGCGTACCTTGCCACAACACCAGCACTCAAACCTGTTGTACCTTTGTTTAGGTACAAACCTAGTTGAATTATCTACAGCAGGCTTCTTGTTTTGTGCTGGTGCTTTGCCCTTAGATTTGGACCTAGAAGTCCAGGAAGGTTTTTTAAACCCTAATCCAGCCTTACCCTTTTGAGGTACGAACTCATCTATAAAGGGTAAAACAGATTTAGGTTTAGAAAAGCTAGCCACAATATCTTTCTCTTTCTGAAGTCTAACCTCCAGATTTCTAATCTGATCATTCTTGAAATTGATTGTGCCCATTTGAATAACAGTTATGTTCTTCAATCTGGCAATCTCATTCAGTTTTTGATCTAACAACTTCTCTGAATCTACTGCAGCCAACTTAAGACTAGCAATCTCCTTTGCCTGAGTTTTGGCCAAGGTTTTGCTTTTCTTCAAGGCCTGCAATAATTCCCTATATTCATCAATTAACTGATGAATATCTCCTTCAGATTCAGACCCACCCACATCACTTGATGCAGATGTATCTGACTCTGACTCAGTACTATAAATTGAACTAGAAGAATAACTTTGTACCTTACTTGGTCCAGGCTGATCCTGGATCTTGTCTCCTTCAGATATAGCCATCAGTCCCTTGCACTGATGGTATTCATGCTCATAAATTGAGTTCATTAGCTGCATGAACTCATCTTCTTCCTCTTCAGCAAATAATCCAATGTAGGCTTCAGCTTCTGATTCTGTTTCTGAAGATGACTGGTCTGTCAGACTCTTGTCTTTCTTAGCAACAATGGACTTTTCCTTTTTGCTCTTAACCTGAGTCTTCTTTTTGTCAACTGACTCCTTCCTTTTTTCAGGACAGTCAGCCACTACATGTCCCTGTCTATTGCAGCAATAGCACACAATCTTTGAAGATGTAGCTTTGCTTAGCTTGGTCCTGCTTTTGTCTTTCCTGGATGACTTTCTCTTCTGATAGTAGTCATCTTTTGGCTGAGAAGTGGAAGGCTTAGACCTCCACTGCCTCTTCTTTAGAAATCTTTGAAAGTGCCTAGTAAAACCAACAAAGTCTTCATCACTTTCACTGCTATCAGAACTCTTACTATCTGAATTATCTGTGACAGCCTCAACAATTATTTTAGGTGGAGATGGAGACTTGCTTCTATACTTTTTAGTGGCTTCAGTCTTGAAGGCCACAGTCTTTTCCTTGTGCTCCACTCTAGTATTCTTCTCTTCCTCCTTTCTAGCTATTAACTGCATCTCATAGGATAGCAGTTTTCCAAACAAAGTTGGAGGAGGTATATCAGCAAGTTTGGCCACTTCCCTAATGGCACAAACCTTGGTGTCCTGGTCCTTAGTCAGGGATCTTAAGAACTTGTCATTCAGCTCATAGTTGTTGAAGACTCTTTCATAGGACATCAACTCATTAAGTACCTATAGAACTTCTTGTAACATTCTGTAATGCTATCAGACTTGCCTTGTCTAAAGCTTTCATATTCCTGATATAACATTGACTTCCTATCTTGTATTACTTCCTCTGATCCCTCCATATAGACTATTAA
The DNA here is from genome assembly GCA_039583875.1 of Platanthera guangdongensis. Classification (NCBI taxonomy): domain Eukaryota; kingdom Viridiplantae; phylum Streptophyta; class Magnoliopsida; order Asparagales; family Orchidaceae; genus Platanthera; species Platanthera guangdongensis. The sequence goes on from CM077148.1 coordinate 94,654,207, forward strand.
TGTGTCCCACATTTCTTTAGAGGTTTTATAATGAATTAAGTTCTGAAATGTTGAATCATCAATGGCACTAACAATTATATTCTGGGCTCTCTTGTCAATAGTGGCCAGGATGATTTCATCTTTAGTCATTTCAGAAAAGTCCTTGTGAGTTTTCTGATTTGCATCCAGAATGGATATCTTCATTGGCACATATGGGACTTCTTTGACTGTAATATATATCCTTGGGTCAGAAGCTTTCATAAAGAGTCTGACCCTCTCTTTCCATATGCCAAATATCTCTTTTCTACATATTGGCAATTTCATTGACCCCAGCTCTTTGTGATTCTCACTAGAACCCATTTTCTTGATTCTTTCTTGATTCTTAAATCTGCCTTAAGGATCTTACTCTGACTATTAAGACCTTCTTTGAGTAACCTGTCTCTGATACCACTTGAAAGAAATAGTGCCTAACCACCTAGAGGGGGGTGAATAGGTGTACTTTTCCTTTTTAATTTGAAGGCAGAAACTCTGTACAATTAAACCTGTATTTGTAATATTCTACAACTATTCAGCACAGCTAGCTCAGCAATCACAAAAACAATCAAACACAGAGTGCACATAGATTTTTATAGTGGTTCCCCAAGGTCTGGGTACATCCACTTTCCCCCTTCGCCTATCTAGTAGTGTACTAGATTCGGTCTAACTTCTGCACTTCTCCTCAGATCCTCAGATCTTACAACTCAGAACCCCAAGCAGGTTCCTATAACTCAGAGTGTCCCCACTCCTACAACTCAGGCAAACAGCCCTACCTCAGCCTTCACTAAGCCCTACACTCAGAGAACACAGTCTCCTACAACTCAGGCACAAAGCCCTACCACTCAGTCTTCAACAAGACCTACACTCAGAGATCTAAATCTCCTACACTCAGCCTTTAGAATATAGGCTTACAGCTCAGATCAATAATAGATCCTACAAAAAATTGATTAAACAAAGTTTATGACCACTACCCTGAAAGAGAGAGAGGGGATAGATGGCTTCTTGATGAGTTCTTGAAAGAACTTAGCAGAGATCAACCTCCCTTATCTTTCTTCAAAGCTTCTTGAATCTGAACTCAGTAGGGTTGATTCTTCTGTGAAGTTTATCTTCAATCAGCTTCTAACTTAAGATCCAGATATCAATCTGAAACTTTCTTTGCAGCCTGGTTCAGCAACTGCTTTTCTTAGATGGAGCTCTCTCTCTCTCTCTCTCCTACTTCTTCTGTATAATTACTTCTCTCTTAGTTGTTGTTAGTTGGTTGTAATTGTTCTTATCTTCATTATCTTCTGTTGAAGGAGAAAGCCTTTATATAGTCTTTCTCCATGGTAACCGGCTGATCCGGTTTCTAACAACTTTCTGACAGCTTTGACAATTGAGGTAGACCGGTTGAAATGGCAGCTGTCAAGTCATCCAGTCACTTCTTGAAATCACTGTCTCTGTCTGAAAGTGTCGAGACTGATCTTCATTATGTGTCGACACAAATAGACCAAGTGTTGACACAAGTGGACTAAGTGTCGACACTAGCCTTGGTGGTGTCGACACAACTCCTTCTATTGTTGTAACAGCTTCTCGACACTACTTCTTCAGAATGTGTCGACACTGATTCTGTGTGTCAACACAAGCCTTCTATTGAATGTGTCGACACTGATTATGTGTGTCGACACAAATACTTCTGCTTTAACACTTAGTTGAATTCTGCTGTGTGTCGACACATCTCCTTTGTGTCGACACATGTCTTCTTGTGTTGAAACTTGCTGAGTGTCGACACATCTCCTTTGTGTCGACACAAGTACTTCTTTTACTTTAACTTTGTTGAAGCTTGCTGAGTGTCGACACAGCCTCCTGGTGTCGACACATTTGATGTCAACTAAGCTTCTCTGGGTGTCGACACTGCTTCTAAGTGTTGACACAATTTATGTTGACAATTCTTCACAGTGTGTCGACACTGCCTGTATGTGTCGACACATTTCTTCTGGTGTCGACTCTGCCTTTCCTGGTGTCGACACATTTTCTTCTGGTGTCGACACTGCTTTTTTCGAGTGTCGACACAAGCCTTCATAAGTGTCGACACGGCTTCTCTAGGTGTCGACACATGGACTTAGAATTTTTCCTGCAATCCTGCAGTTACTTAACCTGCACAGATAAACTCAAAACACATCAAATACACCTTGATGCATATCATTGAGTAGGGTGAGGCTTCTTCAAATCTGGTCCACATTTTCCAATATACCCAACAGTCCTCACTAAGGATATGCATGATGCAGAGAGGCAAGAGATTCCTGTAAAATCACCTGCACAAGATATTGCAGATAGTGCTCAGGTACAAGGGGAGCCTCAACATGAGGAAGAGCCTACCCACCTGGAAAGTGAAATGGCTACACAGACTATTTTTGAGGTAATACAAGAGGTTAATCAATCAATTCTTAATGATAAGGATGAAACTCTAACTGAATCTTTGATTGATGTTGACTAGCCAACTCAACTAAACAGTCAAGCACAAGATGTTATCATGGAGGATACATCAGCTACTGCTAATTCTCCTGAGGTTGTGGTTCCTCAAGTACCTACTCAACAAGAGTTTACCCTAGAAGAGTTGTTCCCTGATTTAGTGCAAGCTAACATTGAGGGGCAGAAAGCTGGAATTGAGGTGGAGAAAACTGATTTTGAGGGGGAGCAACTAGGAACTCAAGGGGAGAATTCAAGAACTGAGGAGGAATAAGAGACTCAGGGGGAGCTACCTAGGACTACACAAGAATTGCCTCCTAGTCTAAAGGATAGAGTTGATATAGCCAGTACCTCAGCTTTAGAAGATGAAGCAGAAATTCAAGCCAAAAAGAGGAAGCTGATGGTTTTTAAAAGGAGAAGTCAAAACTATAAAAGGGCTTTACAAACTGCTCCACAATCTGCCCCAGCAACTGATTATAGTTCCTTGTTGATATCTTTATAAGTAAAGTTGGATGAACAAAGGATTGCCATGGAGAAATATATGGATGAAACTCACAAAGATCTATAATTCTCCTTGGCTCAAGATATAAAATCAATAAGATTTGAACTAAATCTGAATAAGAAGGAAATGACTTATTATTTCCACAAGGGTGGAAATGCTGTGGTTTTCCTAGCCACACATCAAGAAAAAATCAAGACTCAAGTTGATGATATAGCTCTTAAGAAAGGCTATGTCCTAGATAATCAACTTAGGATGAATGATAATCTGACAGAATCACATAGTGTGATTGTTACAGAAATGAAAAATCTTGCTACTGCCCAGACTGACGAAAAGTTGTTGTAAAAACAGGAAGGAATAGTTGCTGTAAAAACAGCTATTGAGCAATCTCAAAAGACCATTTCTGGACAGCTACTGAAGTTAAAAGCATTCTATAAAGATGGTGTTAATTTTCTTGATGAACAAATCAGATTTCAGAAAGATGATCTCAGGGATCATGTTGCCAGAGAAGTCATAAAGGGGGAGAGAGTGTTAGTCAAAGCTGGCTCAGATCATGCTAAATGGATATCTAATAGCATCAGAGCCACACTTGGATATCCACCCCTCTGTGATGATGATAATGTGGCTGAGTCAGGTATACACCCTGCCTATTTTGGAGGTGACCAACCTGAATTTGCTCAAGTTATTTATCCTCCAGCTGATTTTGAAATGATTCACCAAGAAGTACAGTCAATGTACAGCCCTCTAGAAGGTGATAAAAATATTATCCTTGAGAAAGTAGACATGTTAGTGTCAGATGCAGTTTTGAACAAAGAGCAAGAGGCTTTATTGTCTAAGAAAAGATTCAGAGAACAGGCAGAGTTGAAACCTGATTTTGAGTAGTGGAGTCCAACATCCAGGAACATTATACTGACTGCATGGAAAGTTGTAAAGGATAAGACCCATGATAGGGGAAAATGGTACTCTGAGCAAGAATGGTTAAAGCATGAAGCCAGGCAAGAAGCCATTATTCAATATAGAAGAAAGTCTAAAGTTAGGAAGCTACCTCCTAATGCTCAGGAGCCTAGCAAATATTTCCCAAAGCCCTTTCATTATTTTGAAAGACAAAGAATAAGGGCTGAAGAGCAAAAGAAGAAAGATCTAAAGGGCAAGAAGCCGGCTGATGATACTGATGCTCCAGTACAAACCAAGATCCAATCAGGCAAAGGCATAGTTATCAAGGAGACAGATCAACTTTAGATTAGATTTACTTGATTTTACAACTTTGTAATCTTTAGTGTTGAAATTTATGTAAACTTTTGATTAGAAACTTTTGAAAGTTGAAACAAAACAATATTTAATGCTCATTCTAGTTGCATTATTATTCTGTGATGACTTGTTATATATGTTTTGTTTTTATAGTTACCCTGGCATATAATGTTGTTATACATCATAATGTGTATTTGTTATGAATGATGTATATCATTGACTAAGGTTTATGACTTCTCCAAATAGGGGGAGATTATTGGGTACATGGGAAAATGTGTACCTGATTTGAAGAAGCCTCACCTTACTCAATGGTATGCATCAAGGTGTATTTGATGTTGTTTTGAGTTTATATATACAGGTTAAGAAAATGCAAGAATGCAGGAAAAAGTTTCTAAGTCCATATGTCGACACCAGGAGAAGCTGTGTCGACACTTACGAAGGCTTGTGTCGACACTGGAGAAAAGTTGTGTCGACACTTGGAGATAATTGTGTCGACACTTGGAAAGGCTGTGTCGACACCAGAAGCAACTGTGTCGACATACAGAGACAGTGTCGATACACAGAGAAGCATAGTCGACATCAACTGTGTCGACACATAGAGGCAGTGTCGACACACATAGAAAGTTTAATCGACATCAATTGTGTCGACAAACAGAAGACCTTGTCGACATCAACTATGTCGACACACGGGACTTGTGTCGACACATGGCAGAATTTAAACAAAGTAAATTTGTATGAAGAAAGGAAGTGACTGTGTCGACACCACAGAACTAGTGTCGACACAATCTACAGAAGCTGTGTCGAGAAGCAGTGTCAACACCAAGGAAGCTATGTAGACACCACCAAGGCTTGTGTCGACACTTAGTCTACTTGTGTCGACACATGATGAAGTTTAGTCTCGACACTTTGCTGACAGAGTCCGAGTTTTAAGAAGTGACTGGATGACTTGACAGCTTCCGTTACCAACCGGTCTACTGTAACTGTCAGAGCTGTCAAAAGTTTATTAGAAACCGGATCAGTAGGTTATCATGGAGGAAGTCTATATAAAGGCATTCTCCATCAACAGAACAAGAGATTGATGATAGAAGAAAAATACTGATAGAATAATACACAGAATTAAGAAGAATCTTCAGAAGAAATTTGGAGAGAGAGAGAACTTCATCTATTGAAGAGAAGAAAGGGACTTCTATCAACAAGTTCCTGAAGTGCAGTTGCTGAACCAGGCTGCCAAGAAGGATTCAGATTATGATCTGAATTTCAAGAAAGAAGGTGATTGAAGATCAACTTCAAAGGAGTTCAACCCTACTGAGTTCAGATTCAAGAAGCTTTGAAGAAAGCTAAGAGTGGTTGTTCTCTGCCATCAGATTCTTCCAAGAACTGATCAAGAAGCCATCCATCCTTTCTCTCTCTACCAGGGTGGTGGTAAAATACTTTGTTAATTCTATTTTCTGTAGGATCTTTATAAGATCTGAGCTGTAAGCCTGTTTTATAAAGGCTGAGTTATAGGAGATTTAGATCTCTGAGTGGTAGGCCTTGTTGAAGGCTGAGGTAGGGCGGTGAGCCTGAGTTGTTGGAGATTGTTATCTTTGAGTTGTAGGCCTTGTGTAGGCTGAGGTAGGGCAGATTGCCTGAGCTGTAGGAGTATGGACTCACTCTGAGTTGTAGGAGCCATGTTTGGGTTCTGAGCTGTAAGATATGCGGATCTGAGGTGAAGAGAAGAAGTTAGGCCGAATCTAGCACACTGCTAGATAGGCGAAGGGGGAAGTGGATGTACCCAGACCTTGGGGAAACACAATAAAATCTGTGTGCAATCTGTGTTTGTATGATTCTATGAATTCTATGTTGTGTTAGCTGTAGTATTAGTTGTTACTGTTTAATTGACTGAACAGATATTCTGCCTTAAAAGAAAAAGGGAATTACACTTATTCACCCCCCCCCCTCTAGGTGGTTAGGCACTAATTCTTTCAATGACATCAAGGTAAGTAGAACTCCATTATATTGTGATTCTACAAGTGTCATATCAATTGCTAGAAATCCTGTTTCACATAGCAGAACTAAGCACATAGAAATCAGGTTTCATTTCATTAGAGATCATGTTGAAAAAGAAGACATACGTTTAGAATTTGTCAACACTAATTATCAAATTGCTGACATGTTCACCAAACCACTGGATGAAACTAAATTCAATTACTTTAAAATTGAATTAGGTATGCTAAACTTGGAATAGAATGGTAAATATGACTAAGTAATTCTGAGTCGACACATAAAGAAATCTGTGTCAACACTTAGTAGTTGGTGTCAACACATAAGGAAAATTCTGTCTACACATCAAAAAGATTGTGTCGACACTCAGAATTTGGTGTCGACACATAGCTCTCCTAACACTTAGATATTGGTGTCGACGTCTGTGTCGACACGCAGAAATTAGTGTAGACTCTTAAGGTTGTCTGTATTGACACATCGCAATTGGTGTCGACACATAGTATTGTAATACCTTTAAATTTTCTGTCGAGACTTTTGTAGTCTGTGTCAACACAATAAGCAAATTTCCGCCCGTCTTTTGGCCTTTTTTGTTTAGAGATGTATAAATAGGTGGAAACATGACCTTGTCGACTATGCTCTCGGAATTCTCGAGACCAAACCATTTGTGTCGATAAGACCTTCATCTTCCTTCTCCTCGATCTCTCTCTCTCTCTAATCCCTAATAGCGCCAAAAATGGAAGAGAAAATCAACGAGGGATATGAACTGGTTTGCAATGCGTTTGAGACTGCCACGCAATAAATCCAAACCGTGATTACCCTAATCACTGATAATGGATTGGAGTACTTAGTCTCTGAACCTACCAGGATATGGAAGAAGGAGGTTCTTGAATTCTACTCGTCGGCATCAATGGATTCGAAGGGTATGAAAATTAAATCATCTGTCCAAGGAACTAAGGTAAAACTCACACAAAAGAGTTTAAGTAAGGCACTTCAGCTTCCCAAAATTAAGGAAGAAGATGACATAGCATATTCCTTGGCAAAAGATGCTCTCCAATGGTGTGGACTGGATCCCACTACCAAGATTGTATCTTCAATGAACAGGAAGGGAATGAATTCCCAGGGCAAATTCCTGTCTGAGATTATAGGCAAGGTTATTCTGTGCAAATCAGGAGGACATGATAGGATTTCATCCTATACGTTCATTCTCATGATCAGAGTTATATTCAAGGTGAAAACTAACTGGTCTGTTGTTGTCTTTGAAAAGATCAAAGAAAGTATCAAGAAACCTAATCTAGGCAGAATACTAAGCTTGTATCTGGCTTTGAATATTCCAGAGGTGATGAATCAGACTATAGGTCCTAAGATTAATCATATGAGGAGAATGGACTTAAGAATATTGTCCAGATGTGATAGGGTGTTGACTAAGGATGTTTCTACACCTCAGAAACACATAAAATAGATTCAGAAAAAAGAAGAAAATTGCACACAAGACCACTGAATCTTCCAGTGATTCAGAGGAAGAAGTTGTTTTTAGCTCAGATAATGATGGATCAGAAAGGACTAGAAAATCACATGCTCTAGAAACTATAACTGATGGTCAGGTGCAAGGGGAGCAGATTCCTGCAAGCAACATCCCAGTGGACCAGGTCCAGGAAGAGCCTCTTCAAGGGGGAGCTAATGAGCTTTTTCCAGTTCCTGCTCAATAAGTGCCATCACCTTTAGGAGGAGCTAATGTGCAAGAGCCAAATGTCCAAATAGCTGCATTGGACAGTGAAGCAGCCACTTAATCTATACTTGAGGTAATACATGATATAAATCAAGCTGCTATACGCAATGAGAATGATGCACTAGACATGCATATGAATGATGTTGATCAAAATAATCAAGACAATGTCTCTGAACATGAAATCACCATGGAAGAAACTTTTGAATTTAAAGGAGGTCCATCTGTTGAGAAAGAGAAAGTTATTCCATCAATTTAAATGCAACAAGAGGTAACATTAGAGGAATTATTTCCTGATTTACAAGAATCAAGAACTGAGGGGAAGATGCCAAGAACTGAGAGGGAGCTACCAATCATTGCTTCTAGTCCAAAAACCATAGTGGACATATATAGTTCATCTGATTCCTCTGCAGATGAAGAGGAATCTAGAGCAAAGAAGAAGAAACTTGTGGAGCTCAGGAAGAGAAGCTCAAGCTATAAGAAACCCTTGAAAAATTCACCAGAAAGTCCAGCTCCTGTAGTAGATTTCAGTTCACTTTTAGTGTCACTGCAATTGAAATTGGATGAGCAAAGAGTTGCTCTTGAAAAATATGTGGATGAGAGTCCTAAAGATCTGCAATTTACCTTGGCTCAGGATATCAAATCCATTTGGTTTGAAGTCAATCTGCACAAAACGGAAATGACAGAATGCTTCCAAAAGTGGGGTCATGTTATTATCTACTTGGCCAAACAACAACAGGAGGCCAAGACTCAGATAGATGACATTACAGTAAAAAAAGGTTATGTTCTGCAAAATCAAATCAGAATGAATGACAATCTCACAGAATCTCATAATGTTATGGTAACAAAGCTCAAGAATCAAGCCACTGCTGTCACTGAACACATGGTTAAAGTAAAGTCTGAGTTTGATAAACAAATCAAAGCAGATTTAGCTAATGTCCACACCACTATCCAGGCCTCTCAAAAGGCAATTTCTGATCTGCTGCAGAAGTTCAAATCCTTTTACAAAGAAGGAACAAATTATTTAGCTGATCAGATAAGATTTTAAAAGGATGATCTAAGAGACCATATCGAACGAGAAGTCATAAAGGGGGAAAGAGTATTAGTCAATGCAAGCTCAGAATCATGTTAAATGGATAACCAATGCCATCAGAGCAACTCTTGGTTATCCACCCCTCTATGATGATGACAACACTGACGAATCTGGCATTCAACCTCCTTCCATTGAAGGAGTTCAGCAGGAAGTAGCCCAAGTCATCTATCCACCTCTAGATTTTGAAGGAGTTTAGTATGCAGTACAACAAATATATAGTCCTCCACACGAGGTACAGAATGTTATTATTGAAAAGGTAGAAATGTCTGAAGCTGCATTACAAAGAGAGCAAGAAGCACAAAAAGCTAGGGATGCTCAGAAAGAAGCTCAACTATCTAATAAAAAGTTCAAAGAACAGGCAGAATTAAAGCCTGATTTTGAACAATGGAGTTCAACCTCCAGGAATATTATTCTCACTGCTTGGCAAGATGTTAAAGAGAATATGCATGATAGAGGAAAGTGGTATTCTGAAGAGGAATGGAGCAAATATTAGAAGTGGCAAGATGCCATATACCAGTTCAGAAGAGACCTCAAAGCTGGGAAAATACCTGCTAACTCTATGGAGCCTAGCAAATATTTTCCAAAGCCTTATCATTACTTTGAAAGGCAAAAGGTCAAGGTTGAAGAGCTCAAGAAGAAGGATCTGAAAGGAAAGAAGCCGGCTGATGACACAGAAGCTAATGTACAAGCTAGGATTCAGTCTGGCAAAGGAATTATCATCAAGGAGCCTGATCAATCCTAGGATAGATTGACTAGGTATAGAACTATATAATCTTTTGTTCTAAAATCCTTGTAATGTAACAAAAAATGATTCTTGTTCACTATATTTTATAATATTTTGTGATAATATTACATGTTGTTTCTGTTTATAAGTTACCCTGTCTGAGTAATGCTTTTATACATCACAATCTTTGTTTTATTATAAGTGATGTATATCATTGACTAAGGGTTATGACTTCTCCAAATAGGGAGATATTGTTGGGTACATTGGAAACTGTGTACCTGATTTGGAGAAGGCTCACTTAACTCAATAATATACATCATTATGTATTTGATGGGTTGTTGAGTTTTAATGTACAGGTTAAGGAAATACAGAAAAACTATCTAAGTACAAGTGTCGACACTTGTCAAGAAAGAGTGTCGACACTAGAAGCAGATTATGTCCACACACAGAAATTCAGTCTACAGTAACTGTGTCGACACACAGGACATGTGTCGACACACTCAAGAATTCTGTCAAAAGCAATTGTGTCGACACACAGGACTTGTGTCGACACACACCAGGATTCTGTCAAACACCAACTATGTCGAGACTAGAAGCTATTGTGTCGACACACAGTACTTGTGTCGACACATTCCACAGAAGCTGTGTTGAGTAGATAAAGAAGGGTTGTGTCTACATTGTGTGAGCTGTGTCGACATCATCAAGAATTGTATCGAAACATGGTCTATTTGTGTTGACACATTTGAAGTATTGTCTCGACGCTTTTCTGCTGAGATAGAATACAATGAAGTATCAGGTGTCAAGACTGAAGACTTGGCAGCTGTCATAACTAACAAAGTTGTTGTATCTGTCAGAGCTATCATAAGGCCATTATAAACTGGATCAGCCGGTAACCTCAGAAGGGTCTATATAAAGACATGTTCTATCATCAAACAGATAGAGATCCAAGAAGAAAGGACTTGATATTTTACTAACAATTGAAATTTACAAGTCATCAAGAGAAGGCAGATTCTGAACAAATCTGCAAGAAGATTTCAGATCAAATTCTGAATAGAAGAAGGAAGATTGTTTGAGGATCATCTCCAACTTCACAAGAAGATCAACCTTACTTTATTCAGATTCAAGAAGCTTTGAAGAAGCTAAGACAGGTTGAATCTTAAGAAGTCAGATCAATCAAGAACTGATCAAGAAGCCTTCACCCCTTTCTCTTTCTACCTGGGTGAAGGATTTATCTCTTTTATAATCAATTTTTTTGTAAGATCTTTTATAGATCTGAGTGTAAGAGATTTATCTCTCTGAGTTGTAAGCCTATATATATATAAAGACTGAGGAAGGGCTGATAGCCTGAGGTAGGGGATTGATTTCTCTGAGCTGTAGGCCTGGTGAAAGAGGCTGAGGTAGGGCTAGATTGCCTGATTTGTAGGAGTGTGGACTCACTCTGAGGTAGGATTCTCTGGAAGAATTTGAGTTGTAGCACTTAATGAAGTGTGAGCTGTAGGAACCATTCTGGGTCCTGAGTTGTAAGATCTGAGGATCTGAGAAGAAAGAAGGGAGTTAGGCCGAATCTAATATACTGCTAGATAGGCGAAGGGAGAAAGTGGATGTACCCATCTCTTGGGGAACCACTATAAATCAATGTGTTGGCTGTGTTTCTATTAATCTGTGTTGTGATAGTTGTTCCATAGGTTGTCTGCTAGTGACATATATTATTTGCCTTAATAAAAAAGAATTGAACCTATTCACCCCCCCCCCCCTCTAGGTGTTTAAAATATCTTGAAACTAATTCTTTCAGGAATGTCCTTGACCTTCAAGTTGTAGTCTTCAAGTTGGTTCTTTATCCAAATGTGCCGGCAAAAATGTATTCTGACTCGGCCGTTGAGATTGCGACACAATTTTACTTTTTGTTGCTCCATGAAATGAGTGTCCTTCCAAGGAATTGGCAAGTCTCGGAAGTGCTCTTTCTATCATCTTTGCTTCCTGCAAAATCTGCGTCTGAAAAACCAATTAGTTTGCTGTCATTACTTCTTGGGTACCATAAGCTAAGATTTGGTGTACCTTTATGGTATCTCAAAATCCGCTTTACAGCAGCATAGTGAGATTCCTTACAGTTCACTTGAAATCTAGCACACACCCATGTTGAAAACATTATATCTGGTCTACTAGCAGTAAGAGAGAGCATGGATCAAATTATGCTTCTGTACTTGGTTTCATCAAAAGGTTTCCCTTTCTCATCCATATCTAGATACATAGTTGAACCCATTGGAGTTCTCATAGAGGTTGTGTTCTTCATTACAAATTTCTTAATTAACTCCTTAGTAAACTTCGTCTGAGAGATGAAAATTTCATCTTCAGATTGTTTCACCTGAAGTCCTAAGAAATACTTCAGCTCTCCCATATTGCTCATTTCAAACTTCACTTGCATAAGTTGGGAAAACTTCTTGCAGAGGTTGTTGTTAGTAGAGCCAAATATGATGTCATCGACATAAATTTGCACTAGCAAAATCTTGCCTTTTATTTCCCTAAGAAATAATGTCTTATCTATCTTTCCTCTTGTGAACTTGTTCTCAAGAAGAAAGTTAGACAGCGTCTCGTACCAAGCTCGAGAAGCTTGTTTCAAATCATATAAAGCTTTAAATAAAAGATAGACATGATCAGGAAAGTTAGAATCAACGAAACCTGGAGGTTGTTCCACATATACCTCTTCCTTTATGTCACCATTAAGGAAGGTCGACTTCACATCCATCTGATAGATAGTGAAGCCCTTAAGTGTTACATATGCTAGGAACAACCTGATTGCCTTCAGCCTTGCCACTCGTGTATACGTCTAATCAAACTCGATTCCTTCTTCTTGTCTGTATCCTTTTGCGACGAGTCAGGCCATGTTCTTTATGATTGTACCTTCCTTGTCCATCTTGTTCATGTAGTCCCACTTGGTTCTGATGACGTTCTTGTCTTTGGGTCTTGGAACTAGCTTCCAAACTTGGCAACGCTTGAATTGATTCAACTCTTATTCCATTGTCATTATCCATGATGCGTCTGAGATTGCTTCCTAAAACTTCTTCGGTTCAACCTGTGAGAGGAAACTCAAATATATATTTTCATTAGTTGTACCTCTACGAGTTCTGACACCATCCCGGGGATATCCTATGATTTGGTCCATTCGGCGATCCTTCAAATTTCTGAGCTCTAGAGTCCTTGTATATGGAGCTTCTTCAATCATAGAAGTGACTTCATTAACTTGAATGGTATCTTCATCATGGTCATCAACCTCTCCAATAGGGGTTAGAGTGGTGATTTTGATGAACTTTTGATCTTTCTCTTTAGTTGGCCCATCAAAGTTTAATTCTTTTATCTTTGAACCTGCATCTTCAATAACCACACTAGAAGAGCTATCTTGCAGCAAGCTCGTCTCATCAAATATAATATGAATAGAATCTTCTACAACTAGGGTTTTCTTATTAAAAATCCTATATGCCTTACTATGGCTAATATACCCAACAAAAATACTTTCAAAGCTCTTTTCACTAAATTTAGTAATGTGATACTTGTCATTGTTAAGGACGAAGCACTTACAACCAATGATTCTAAAGTATGAAATAGTCGGCTTCCTGCCCTTTACTAGTTCGTAAGGTGTCTTATTATGGTTTTTATTTATGAGTGCTCGATTTTTCATGTGGCATGCAGTGTTGACGACTTCAGCACAAAAAAATTCTGGTAGTGAGGCATCACTCAACATGGTCTTGTAGGCCTCTATGAGTGTTCTATTCCTTCTCTCAGCTACTCCGTTCTATTGAGGAGTAAGAGAAGAGAAAAACTCATGAAAGATACCTAGGCTTTCATAGAATTCTGTCATGACCCCAGACTTGAACTCTGTTCCATTGTCACTTCTGATTTTGAGTACAGAATATTTGTATTAATTCTGGATCTGCCTGACAAAATTAGTAAAGATATCAAAAGTATCTGACTTGTGTTTTAGGAAGAACACTCATGTAAAGCGCGAGTAATCATCAACAATAACAAATGTATAACCATTGTCTCCCAAACTTCTAACTTGCAGTGGACCGAACAGGTCCATATGAGGTAGATGTAAACATCTATTAGAGTCTTTGCCAATAATGCTTTTAAAGGTAGTCCTTGTTTGCTTGCCTTTTACACATGCATGACAATGTCTATCTTTAGTGCACTTGACATTGGGGGCATCACGTACTAAATTAAGAGAAAATAATTTATTAATAGTTATGGAATTAATATGTGTTAGTCTCTTGTGTCATTGGTCACCAAGAGACGTACTATCTTTAGCCAAAAAACACACTGGCCTAGAAGAGTGTATGCAAATAAAATTCAAACAAAATATATTTCTAGTACGAGTGTCTAATAGAATCGTTTCCAAATTATCTACCGATTTTATCAAGCACTTTCTCCATGAAATTCTACTATGTATCCTTTATCACAGAGCTGGCTTATGCTTATCAGATTGTGTTCAAATCCTTCAACATAAGCCACATCTGTGAAGGATACACAACCATTCGTATTCATACCGTAGCCTTTAGTAATTCCTCTGTCAGAACCTCCAAAGAGGACTTTTGGCCCATTCATGACTGGAGAATAATTCTGGAGTAGGCTTCTAGTCCTGGTCATATGTCGAGAGCATCCACTGTCCAAGTATCAGATAGGAGTTTTAGTGTCCTTTGGACATACCTGCAATAACAAATCAGTTTGCCTTAGGAACCCAAACTCATTTGGGTCTTTTGTCTCTAGTTAGCATACTCCCCCTATGTGTATTAACATTATGATTGGTCTTTCTCACATTATTAACTTGAGGAGTAACATAATTTCTGGGGTTAAACCAGTAATCAATGGCGAAGTGACCAACTTTGTCGCAGCACCAACAGTCAAATCTGTTGTATCTTTGCCTGAACTTTTTCCTGCTTGACCTTTTGAGAATGTGGTCTAGCAGGGGCAGCAGTCTTGGAGGTAGAAGCTTCATGGTGATGGAATTCACATGTCTTCTTCCCCATAAGAGGCTTTTCCACAATGGGTTTTACTTTTGGTGATTTCTTGATGTTATGACCATGATTATAAGGGTCATAGCTCTGAAGAGTGATCTCCTCATAAGGTGCCTTGAAGACACTTTCGCCAATGTTTTCGAGACGAGTCCATCCTTGGTACCAAGACTTGGGCTCTACATAAGTAGGCCTAGCAAATTGACCGTGGGACAAATCAAGATCAAACTCGTTCGTTGGAAATGTGACCTTTTTGAATGAGGTCTGATCTTGCGGAGATTTCACCTTCTCCTTGTCCAAAGCCTTCTTGGCCGCCTAATTCTTCCTTTGAGCCTTATTTCCCTTAGAGGATTTACTAGGAGCAATAACATGGCCTAAGCCGTCACCTTTGGCCTGAGCTGAGAATTCAGCAATAAAAGAAAGGACAGTCTTGGGATTGGACAAGATTTCAACAAGTTTCTTCTCCGTAGCAAGTTGTTCTTCCAATTCTATGATGATCTTCTCCTTCAGATCTAGGTTCTCGAGAGACTTATTATACTCTTCCATAACAGCATTGAAATTCTCTCTAAGTGAGTCTGTCTTGGCGACTTCCTCTCTTAGAGTGCTCTCTTCAGCATTGAGAGATTTAATCTCCTTGGCCTGAGTTTTCATAACTTTTCGACATTTGTCGTAAGCCATGATTAACTCCTTATATTGGTCCATAAGTTCATACTCATCATCAGAAGAGCAGTCCTCATGATCATGATCAGAAGCATCTGATTCAGAAAGAGGAGTATAAGAGTTTACCTTCTCAGTGTACTGTGGTTCTTCTTCATCATCTGTTTGTGCCATTAGCCCAAAGTAGGCTTCCTCTTCTTCACTTGACTCAGATGAGTCAGAGTTGCTGAGAGTCTTGCCCTTCTTGGCTAATAGGCTTTTTTCAGTTCTCTTCTTGTTATAAGAAGATTTCTTCTCCTCTCTTTTTCCACCCTCCTTCTTGTGAGGGAAATCAACAATGACGTGTCCTGGCTTATTGCAACAATAGCAAACAATGTCAGAAGAAATGTGTTTATTCCGTTTCGAATGATACCTGTCTTGGCTACTTGAGCTTTCCTTGTATCGATCACCATCATGACGTGATCTTATGTACGAGGCATCTTTATCTTTCCATTGCTGCTTCTTGTTCAAGAATTTCTTGAACTGCCTTAAAAGAAGAGAGAACTCTCCTTCAGATAGCTCTGAGCTTGAAGTGCTTGGCTCTGAAACTTCATCTTCACTCTCTTCCTGTGCAGGATTAGGTGATGCAGCCTTGGCTTTCCTTGAGCTGTATGCCTTCAGTGCAATAGACTTCTCCTTGGATGACCACCGGCTCTTCTCTTCTTCACCTTTTCGTGAATTGATTTGCAGTTCATAGGACATTAGCTTTCCGAAGAGATTCTTAGGGCCAGTCTCTGTCAGCTTACCAAACTCCCGGATAGAACAGACTTTGTTGTCCCATTCCTTAGTCAGGGACCTCAGAAACTTATCATTCAACTCTCCATTAGTGAAGACCCAACCATATACTCTTAGGTCGTTAACAAATTTGAAGAAGCTTTCAAAGGTATCTGCAATTGAGTCCTTGGGACCTTGTCGGAATGCTTCATATTTTTGACTCAGTAGGGATCTTTTGTCATCCCTAACCTCTTCAGTACCTTCCATTAAAATGATAAGAAACTGCCACATTTCCTTGGCGGATTGGCAGTGAATCAGATTCTGCAGCATAGAGTCATCGACTGCACTTACGATGATATTTTTGGATTTCTTGTTTAAAGAGACAAGCACAATCTCATCCTTATCAAGATCCATTAACTTCTTAGGAACTTTCTTGGTAGGATCAATAATGGAGACGGTCACAGGAATATAAGGACCTTCTTCAACAATCATGAAGATTCTTGGATCCACTGGTTTCATGAAAAATTTAATCCCTTCTTTCTATATAGGAAAGTTGGTCTTTGTGCACAAAAGAAGCTTGGCAAAATTTTTGGCTTTGTCCATGCTTGTATAACTCAAAAGACAACTTGGGGCAGATCTGTTCAAGGTGTTAACCTTTTTTTGTGAACAACCTCCTTCTGATACCAATTGAAAATGTTTTAGGTTGTCTACCTAAATCATCTATATGGGGGTGAATAGGTGAGTTGTGCATCTTTTTGAGGGAATAAAAACTTTAGTAAGTGATGCACAAAAATAACTAAGCATTCACAGACGACATCAAGAGTTATAGTGGTTCCCCAACCTTGGGTACATCCACTTTCCACCTCACCGATCTAGCAAAGCACTAGAATCGGCTACTCCACTAATCTCGGATTGAAAACAATCCTATAGCTCGGAACAAAGTTCCTACAGCTCGATCACAAAAATAGGATCTACACTCAGAAGAGAAAACTTCCTATAAGGAACTCGGAGAACAAAGCTCCTACACTCGGAGAAGAATCTCCTATAAGAATAAAATAAATATAAAGAAATACAAACAGTAAATTACTCAGATCTGAAAACTTCTCCAATTCATCTTCTTTGAATTTGAAAGCTCTGTCATAATTATTTTGAAGAAGAATCGGCTAGATCTCGGGATCTGAAAACTCAGGACTCAGCAAGATCAAGGTGAGAATCAGTTGATCGTAGAATAGCTTGATCTTTGAATCTCTTGCTCTGAATCTTTGGATCGAAAGCGTATCGGCAAGAATTGTGATGAACCGAGGCGTCAGCTCTCGATTTAGAAAGTGAATTCCGGATTCAGATTCTTAGAATTTCTTCTTCCGGCTACTTCTAGGGTTGGTCGATTATGATAAGACCTTTTATAGGACTTGCCTAATGGTCATATTCATAATAAATGATAGTCATGTGGACCAATTACGTGCTAATTACATTTGAAAATCCGTCTGACTGGACTTAAGAAACTTTTTCAGAAACAGTATAGCAGTTCTCGAGAAGAAGGATTGTACTCGAGAAAAATTAATTCTGTTCTCAAGAACAATAATGAATATCGTGAGAAAAATAACATAAAAAAACTGTGGAGGTGGAAAATAGTAATCTCGAGAATGAAGGTCATACTTGGAAAAAAAAGAACTTTAGTTCTCGCGAATGAACAATCTGGTACTTGAGAACAAATAAGTATTCTCGAGAACAGATGTCTGGCTCTCGAGAAAAATGGTCTAGGTCTCGAGAAAAGTCTTCTGCATCTCGAGAATTAAGCATAGTCTTCTCGATAATAAATTTAGTCTTCTCGAGAAAAAGACTTGGAAAATTTCCGTAAGGGAAAGATGAAACTCGAGAAAAAGTGTCATGAAGTACTCGAGTACAGAAGGCTTTCTCGAGAACAGCATTAAGCTTTCTCGAGAACTGTTTCTCCAACTCAAAAATGTAACAAGTCTTACTCGAGAACAATCTTTAGTCCTTCTCGAGTACAAAACATAGTACTCGAGAAAAACACTTAGAAAATTTTTCTGAAGATCTGAAAACATGATTTCTTCAAAATAATCAGCATCCAACTTTTCTCTCATGTCCTTAGTGCTTGAAAATGAAGTGTGTCCCAATAGAGAGGCTACACATGAGTCAACACCATGGATCACATAATGAGGGATTACATTGTATGGTCCTGTGTTTGGTGACTCATTGTAGACAGACATTGGTCTACACTTGGTAATTGTATCCTGCAAACACTTAACTAAAAAGAGCATCAAATACAAACTTAATTCATCGTAGGTCAAGGGTGACTTCAGACAAATCTGGGTTATTGTGGATGCAATACCAGACACTTAAACACACATCTTTCTTCTTTACAAACAAAACGGGAGCACCCCAAGGCAAATAACTTGGCCTAATGAAACCATACTGCAATAACTCATCCAACTGGATACGCAACTCATCCAACTCTCGAGGGGCCATACGGTACGGCGCCTTAGTAATATGATGATTACCCGGCTCTAGATCTATAACAAACTCTACATCTCTCTCAGGTGGAAGACCAGGAAGACTATCAAGGAAAACATCCGGAAACTCACGCACCATTGTAACCTCCTTGACATGCGGCAAACCACTAATAGTCCACCAAATGGAAACCAAGTAAGCCAAACAACTGGAATCTAAAGGCTTCCGAGAACATACCGCAGAAGTAATCGTGGAATCCTGGCACGGATAGCCCTAAACACTCCTGGGGTGACCGTCATCCATCTTGAATTCCAAGTGCTTAACCTTCCACTGGATAACCATAACATATCTGGACAACCAATCCATTCCCAAGATCACATCAAAGTCCTTCATGTTGGGTACATTGGAAAATGTGTACCAGATTTGGAGAATACTCACCTAACTCAATGATATGCATCAAGTTGTATTTGATGTTGTGTTGAGTTATCATGTGCAGGTTAAGTAAATGGAAGAAAAATTTTCTAAGTACAAGTGTCGACACTTGGGAATGGCTGTGTCGATACCAAGGGACGGATTGTGTCGACACCTAGAATTTGTGTCGACACACAGAAAATCTGTCGACAACTCTGTGTCAACACCGAGGGCCAGATTGTGTCGACACCCAGAATTTGTGTCGACACACACAGAAAATCTGTCGACAACACTGTGTCGACAATAAGGGCCAGATTATGTTAACACCCAGAATTTGTGTCGACACACAGAGAAGCTGTCGACATATTCCAGAATTCTGTCGACAATGACTGTGTCGACACACAGAACTTGTGTCGACACACACCAGAATTCTATCGACACCAACTTTATCAAGACAATGAGTGATTGTATCGACACACAGGACTTGTGTCGACACATTCCACAGAAGCTGTGTCGAGAAGTAAAAGTGAAGCTGTGTCGACATCATCAAGACTTTTGAAGACACATGTGAAGTATTCACTCGACACTCTCTGCTGCTGAGTCAAAGTCCAATGAAGGTTGAAGTAATACAACTGGAGACTTGACAGCTATCATTACTGACATTGCTATCACATCTGTCAGAGGTGTCAGAAGACCATTTAGAACCGGAACAACCGGTAACCATGGATGAAGTCTATATATAGATATGCTCTCTCAACAATTGGATTAATTATCGATTGTGAAGAAGTGATCGTGAACACGATCAGTGAATGAAGAATAATCTCTGAAGGATTGAAGATCCAAAAGAAAAGAAAGAAGAAATAGTCAACATATTGTAGAGAGAGAGAAACAAGAAGGAGAGAAGTCCTCATCCAGTGAAGGCAGATCCTGAACAGTCTTCCAGAAGAATTCAGATCAATTCTGAAGAAGAATTCAGATTAATTTTTGAATAAGAAGGAGGCTGATTGAAGATCAACTCCAACACTAAGAAAATCAACCTTACTTTGTTAAGATTCAAGAATTTTTGAAGAAGCTAAGACAGGTTGATCCTTAAGTAATCAGTTCTATCAAGAACTAATCAAGAAGCCTTCGACCAATTCTCTCTCCATCTGGTTGAAGATATTATTATCTTTTCATCTATAACTTTTGTAGGATCTGTAATAGATCTGGGTGTAGGAGATTTATTTCTCTAAGTTGTAAGCCTAAATTATAAAGGCTGAGGTAGGGCTGAGTGCCTGAGGTAGGGGAATCTATTCCCTGAGTTGTAGGCCTGTGAAAGAGACTGAGGTAGGGCTTTTGCCTGAGTTGTAGGAGTGGGGTTTCACTCTGAGTTGTAGATCTGTGAAAGTGGCTGAGGTAGGGCTTGTGCCCAAGTTGTAGGAGTGTGGATTCACTCTAAGTTGTACGAACCATTCTTGGTTCTGAGCTGTAAGATCTGCATATCTGAGAAGAAAGAAGGAAGTTAGGCCAAATCTAATACACTGCTAGATAGGCGAAGGGAGAAAGTGGATGTACCCATCATTTGGGGAACCACTATAAATCTAGTGTGCAATCTATGGAATGTTGTATGTATGTGAATGCTGTGTTGTGATATCTGCTGAATAAATTGCTAAAGTAGCTAGATTTGTCTGCCTAAGTTAGAAAAAGAATTGAACTTATTCCCCCCTAGGTGTTTAGGACATCTTGAAACCAATTCTTTCAAGTGGTATCAGAGGGAGGTTACTCAAAGAATAGACTTAACAGTCTGAGTAGATCTTCAAGGAATAAATCTATTAGGAAAAATGGGTTCCATTGAGAATCATAAGGAGTTTGGTTCCATGAAGTTACCTATATGCAGGAAAGAGATTTTTGGCATATGGAAAGAAAGAGTTAGACTGTTTATGGAAGCTTCAGATCCAAGAATCTATATGACAGCCAAAGAAGGGTCATTCATCCCAATGAAAGTCTCAGTTCTTGATGCAAATCTCAGGACACCAAAGGAGTATTCTGAAATGACAAAGGATGAGATCATCTTGGCTACTATGGATAAGAGAGCACAGAATATAATAGTCAGTGTTATAAATGACTCAACATTCCAAAATTTGATTCACTGCAAGACCTCCAAAGAAATATGGGACACCCTGATTGCCTACATGGAGGGATCAGAAGAAGTAAGAGAAGATAGAAAGTCTATGTTGAATAAGGAGTATGAAAGTTTTAGATAATCTAAAACTGACAGCATAACTGAATGTTACAAGAAGTTCTTCAGAATAGTTAATGAATTGATGTCATATGGAAGAGTATTCAGCATATATGAGTTAAATGATAAGTTTCTGGAATCATTAACTAAGGACTGGGATACCAAGATATGTGTCATTAGGGAAGTGGCCAGACTAGCAGAAATCTCACCTCCTACATTATTTGGCAAACTGCTTTCATATGAGATGCAGGTGATGGCTAGAAAGGAGGAGGAGAAAAGTAATAAAGTTGATTATAGAGATAAGTCAGTGTCTTTCAAGACTGAAGCCGTAAGAAAGGACAGGAGGATGTCTCCATCTCCTCCTAGGAAAGTTGCAGAAGTAGTTTCAGAAAGTTCTGACAGTCACACATCAGATAGTCTAAATTCTGATGAAGACTTAGCTGCTTTATCAAGACACTTTCAAAGGTTCTTGAAGAAGAAACAGTGGAGATACAAGTCATCCTCCTCACAATCCAAGGATGATTACTATCAGAAAAAGAAATCCTCTAGGAAGGACAGGTTTGGCTCTAAACCTAGTAAATTATCTTCAACTAAGATTGTTTACTATTGTTGCAACAGGCCTGGATATGTGGTAGCTGATTGTCCCGACAAAAGGAAAGAATCTAATAACAAGAAGAAAATAAAAAATGAGGGCAAGAAGGAGAAATCCTTTGTTACAAAGAAGCAAAAAAGCTGGTCAGATTCTTCATCATCAGATTCTAAGGCTGAAGCTGAAGCCGAAGCATACATAGGACTGTTTACAACTAAAGAGGATGCAGAAGAGGCTGAGTTCTTGAAATTGCTGGACTCAGTAAATTGAATTCAGGAACATTGTTGTAAAGGGATGATGGCCTTGACAGAAAAGGATCAGTGTCAGGATTAGCCTAGTCCTAGTAAGGTAAATAATTCTTCAATAGTTTCTGATTACTATATTGGATCAGAATCAGAAGCATCCGCATCAAGAGATGTGGATGGATCTGAATCTGAAGGGGATGTTCATCAACTCATTGATGAATATGGTGATTTGTTGAAAGCACTTAAGAGAAGCAGGAACCTTGTTAAAAATCAGAATAAGGAAATTGCATCTCTTAAGTTGGCTGCATTAGATTCAGAAAAAATGCTGGATCTAAAGATGAATGAAGTAGCCAAACTAAAGAACATAACTATTTTTCAGATGGGTACAATTACATTCAAGAATGATCAAATCAAAAGTCTGGAAGTCAAACTTCAGAGGGCGAAGGATCTGGTGGCTAAATTCTCAAAGCTAAAATCAGTTTTACCTCTAATTGATGATTTCATTCCTCAAAAGGGTAAGAAAGGATTAGGCTTTAAGGGAAACACTAGGGCAGCTAATTCCAAAGGAAAAAAGCAATGCCCCAGTTCAGCCACTTGCCTTCAAACCCCCCATTTCCTTCAGGAAAGTGCAATAGCCTACCAATAAATATGATCATGATATCATACATGGTTATGGTAAGCCTGATATTCTAAATGACAAGGGTATAGCTCCAGCACTCAAGCAAAGAACTACTGTACCAACAGTGTTAAGAATAGCTGACAGGAATGCTGTTAAAACTATACCTAAAAGAGGTATAATAGATATGAGTGCTGGTGCTGTGGTAAAATAGGGCATTATGCCAAAGCTTGCTTGCACAACACCAGTGTCAGGAAGAATGACAGCTTACCTGTGAGGAAGGCTGCTGGTAAGAATATCAAGTTTTAATCAAAGGGTTTGGTAAAATAATTTTATTTGCTGCAGGTGGGTCCAAGTTGTCATACCCCTATATGGTACTTAGATAGTGGTTGTTCCAGGCACATGACTGGAACAAGAAGAATGTTAAAGGACTATACTCCCATAGAGAATGGACCCAAAGTGATCTTTGGTGGATCAGAAAAAGGGGTCATCAAAGGGTTTGGTAACATTTCTACTAATTCTATAACAATCACTCAAGTGGCTTATGTAAAAGGTTTGAAACATAACTTGATAAGCATAAGTCAGCTGAGTGATCTTGGGTATGACACTTCATTTATTAAGAATGGGTGTCAGATTAAAAGGACAAGTGATCAGAAGGTGATCTTGTCTGGTTATAGAAAAGGGAATGTTTATTGTTTAAATTTTGATTATGAAAACATGAACTCTCTTGTATGTTTAGTTGCAGATGAGAAAGCATCTCAGTGTGTCCAATGGCACAGGAGGCTAGCTCATCTGAACTATAAGACTATAGGCCAACTCTATAGTTTAGGGTTAGTGAGGAATGGTCCTCAGTTTAAGTGCATAAAAGAGGGTATATGTTCAGCTTGTCAAAAAGGCAAGCAGACCAAATCCTCTTTTCATAGTGTTGATACCAAAGACACTGTGAGGTGTTTGTACCTCTTGCATATGGATCTATTTGGTCCTATGACATTTCATAGTCTCGGTAGGAAAGTCTATACTTTTGTGGTAGTGGATGACTATTCTAGATTTACATGGGTTTTCTTTTTGAGGCAGAAATCTGAAACCCCTACTGTCTTTCATAACTTTGTTAAACAAATTTAGAATGAACTTAACAATTCAGTGGTCAAAATCAGAAGTGACCATGGAACTGAATTTCAGTCTGAATGTATGACAAGGTTTTGTGAAGAACTAGTGATTCATCAGGAATTCTTCTCACCTAGAACACCTCAGCAAAATGGAATTGCTGAAAGAAAGAATAGGACTCTTATTGAGGCTGGTAGAACTCTACTAAGTGACACTTCTCTCCCAGAATATTTCTGGGCTGAGACAGTAAATACTGCTTGTCATGTTCTCAATAGAGCATCCATAACTAAGAGCCACAAAAAGACACCTTATGAGATTATGAAGGGCAAAAAACAAAACATATCCTACTTTAGGATCTTTGGTAGCAAGTGTTATGTGTTTAACACTGGCAAGTATCACCTAACTAAGTTTGCTGCCAAATCCCAAGATGGGATATTTTTTGGGTACATCAATAATAGTAAGGCATATAGGGTCTACAACTTGACTACACAAGTTGTAGAAGAATCTATTCATGTAGTGTTTAATGAATCTGAACTAATTAACTATGAGTTGTCTAGCAATTCTTGTAGCTCAACAGTTTAAAAGAAAAGTTGGACATGCTGACCATTAATGAAGACCAAACTGCAAGGCAGGATGAGGAAAATGATGGTTGTTGTCCAAGGGGAGTACAAGGTTCACAAGATGACATTGAAGACAATGAAGTATAACATGGTGGAGAAATTGAAGAAGTTCAAATTGCTGATAGAATGCCTCCAGCAATAAGGAATCTAAAGGATCATCCAGCACACCAAATTATTGGTGATCCAATACATGGTGTGCAAACCATAAGCAAACACATGAACACAGTGCTTTTCTCAAGTTTCCTGTCACAGGTGGAAACAAAGAGATTTGAAGAAGCCATACAAGACTCCAACTGGATTGATGCAATGCAGGAGGAGCTGAATCAATTCAGAAGGTGTAAAGTATGGGAGCTGGTTCCAAAACCAAAGGATCATAATATTATTGAGACTAAGTGGATCTGCAGGAACAAACTAGATGAAAATGGCATCATAGTGAAGAACAAAGCAAGACTGGTTGCCAAAGGTTATAAACAGGAAGAGGGCATAGAATTTGATCAGACATTTGCCCCAGTGGCAAGGTTGGAAGCAATAAGGCTATTCCTTGCCTTTGCTGCTTTCCCAGGTTTCAAAGTATACCAAATGGATGTCAAGTCAGCATTCCTAAATGGTAATTTGAAAGAAGAAGTCTATGTTGAACAGCCCTCAGGTTTTGTTGATCCACTTTATCCTGATTATGTTTATAGACTTAAGAAAGCCTTATATGGTTTGAAACAAGCTCGTAGGGCTTGGTATGAAACATTGTCTACCTTCCTCATTGAGAATAAATTTTCAAGGGGGAAAATAGACAAGACTCTATTCCTTAGGGAGTCAAAGGGCAAGATGATCCTAGTCCAGATTTATGTTGATGACATAATATTTGGATCAACAGAAAACAACCTTTGTAGGAAGTTTGCAAAACTTATGCAAGGGAAGTTTGAGATGAGTAGTATGGGTGAGCTGAAATTCTTCTTGGGACTCCAAGTAAAACAGACTGATGATGGCTTGTCCATATCACAGTCTAAGTTCACCAAGGAGTTAATTAAGAAATATGGTATGGAGTCATCCACCACCATGAGAACTCCAATGGTGACAAATATGCCTTTAGGCAAAGATGATGCAGGAAAACCTGTAGATGAGTCTTTGTATAGATGGATAATTGGCTCCCTTCTATACTTAACTGCTAGTAGAACAGACATTATGTATGCTACATGTGTCTGTGCTAGGTACCAAGCAAGTCCTAAAGAATCTCATTATACTGCAGTTAAAAGAATTTTGAGATATCTTAAGGGCGCACCTAATCTTGGTCTTTGGTACCCTAAGAATAGAGACTTTCTACTGACTGGTTTTTCAGATGTAGACTTTGCAGGTTGCAAAGAAGATAGAAAGAGCACCACTGGCACATGTCATTTTCTAGGTGGTAGATTGGTGTCATGGAGCAGTAAGAAGCAGACAAGTGTGGCAATTTCCACTGCTGAGTCTGAATATGTTGCTGCAGGCAGCTGCTGTGCTCAGCTTTTATGGATTCAACATCAACTTGAAAACTATGGTCTCAAGGTAAGTAGAACTCCACTATTTTGTGATTCTACAAGTGCTATTTCTATTGCTAAAAATCATGTATCACATAGCAGAACAAAGCATATAGAAATTAGATTTCACTTCATTAGAGAGCATGTTGAAAAAGAAGATATCTGTTTGGAATTTGTCACCACAAATAATCATATTGCTGACATGTTTACTAAACCACTATATGAAACTAAATTCAAGTATTTTAAAATTGAATTAGGCATGTTAAACCTAGAGTAACTTAGTAAATCTAACTAAGTAATTCAATGTCGACACAAGGAAATCTGTGTCGACATATAGTAGTTGATGTCGACACAAAAGGAAATCTATGTCGACATATAGTAGTTAGTGTCGACACATAAAGAAAGTTGTGTCGACACAACAAAATAGTGGTGAGATACTGGTGTCGACACTCAGAGTTTGGTGTCGACACATAGAAGTTCTATCATTTAGATAGTAGTGTCGACACATACAGTCGTCTGTGTCGACACACAAATATTAGAGTCGACTGTTAAGAAGTCTGTGTCGACACATCGCAAACTGTGTCGACACATAGTGTTGTCTGACTCTATCGAGACATTAGAAGTCTGTGTCGACACAATCTCTACAGTGTCGACACATTAAGTATTTATTACCCTGCCTTTTGACCTTCTGTGTTGACAAACATATAAATAGGTCACAGAAAAAATTTGTCGACTATGCTCTCAACATTTTCAAGACCAAATCTTTGAGTCGACAAACATTCATCACTCTTCTCCTCAAATTTCTCGTCACCAATGGCGCCAAAATTAGAGAACAACATCAATGAAGGCTATGAATTAGTTCGTGATGCTTTTGAGAGTGCTGCAACTGAGATCAGAGATATGATAACCCTTATCAAAGAAAGTGGTTTGGAATATCTAGTTTCAGAACCTACCAAGATCTGGAAGAAGGAGGTTCTTGAATTCTATACTGCAGCAACCCTGGATTCAACTGGATTGAAGATTAAGTCATCAATTCAAGGAAGCAAGGTGAAACTTACACAGAAGCGTCTGCGGAAGACACTATTGTTGCCCAGGACTCAAGAAGATGATGAAGTCACATCTTCAGTGACAAAAGAAGCTCTTCAATGGTGTGGACTGGATCCCACCACTAAGATTGAATCATCAATGTAGAGGAAGGGGATGAACTCCCAAGGAAAGTTTCTTTCAGAGATTATGGGAAAAGTAATTCTCTGCAAATCAGGATGACATGATAGGATCTCAGCCTATATGTTCAGCTTAATGACCAGAGTTATTTTCAGAATAAAAACTAACTGGTCTGTTGTGATCTTTGAAAAGATCAATGAAAGTTTGAAGAAACCTAATCTAGGAAGAATACTGAGTCTGTATCTAGCAATGAATATTCCTGAAGTGATGAACCACACAACAGGATCTAGGATAAACCACATGAGAAGGATGGATATGAAAATACTATCTAGGTGGGAAAGAGTTCTGACAATGGATGGTTCTACACCACAGAAACAACCACAACTGAAAAAGAAAAAGACAACCCCCAAGAAACCTGAATCTTCTAGTGATTCAGAAGAACAAGTGATCTTCAGTTCAGATGAAGAACAATAAGAATCTGCAAGGAAATCATCTGCCCCTAAGAATGTAGATGATAGTCAGATGTAGGGGGAGCATATTCCAGAAAGCACCATCCAACTGGATCAAGTTCAGAAAGTGCCTCATCTAGGGGGAGCCAATGAGCTTTCTCCAGCTCCACAAGAGGCATTACCTTCAGAAGTTGCTCATGAGAAAGAGCGAGCTGCATTAGAGAGTGAAACAGCCACTCAAACTATTCTTGAGGTAATAGATGATATTAATCAAACTACACTAAATACTGAGCCACATACACTAACTGTGCTTCTAACTAATCTTGAACAGACACACCATGACAACATCCCTGCACAGGATATAACAATGCATGATACATCTGCATTAGATGATGCCCCATTAACTGTACAAGATATAGATGTTCCACCTATACAAACTCAACAAGAATTCACTCTTGAAGAGTTATTTCTTGATATTCAGGAGGCAAGGACTGAGGGGGAGTTGACTAGGACTGAGAAGGAGCTGCACTCTAGTCCTAAAGAGCCAGTTGATATATACAGTTCCTCAGCTTCTGAAGATGATGAGGAAGCCTCAAATGCAAAGAAAAGGAAACTGATGGTCCACAGAAAGAAGAGCTCAAGCTATAAGAGAGCTTTGCAAACAGTCACTCAACAACCAGACCCAACAGTTGACTACAGTTCACTGTTGGTGGCTCTGCAGGTTAAACTGGATGAACAAAGAGCAGTCATGGAGAAATATATGGATGAAAGTCACAAATACCTCCAGTTCACCTTGGCTCAAGACATTAAATCAATAAGATTTGAAGTCAATCAGAATAAGAAGGAGATGACAGATTGCTTCCATAATGGAGGTAATGTTGTAGTTTATGTAACACCCCATATCCGTCACATAGCATATAGCAGTAGGTCTGGCCGGGGCCCGACGCCATATACCACACACAGACCGGGTGGTTACTCAATGGAAACCATCTAACTAATCCAACATCCTACACAGAGCATTCTAGCGGAAGCAATTTTAGAAGTTGCAATTAAGAGAACCCAGCACCAAGCATGAATGTCCACTAAACACCAAATAAGAATGTAGTACATAGACAAGTATAGGCCTTAAGGCCTTACAAAATGGTTTACTTAATATTACATGTTTTCCATACCACGGCACGCAGGCCGGTCATATATGAATAAAAGCAAGTAAACACTCCAACTAGGCCTTCGAGGGCCGGCTTTGCAATTTGGGCTTTGGCCCGCTATTGACCGCTTGGTCCAACAGCACCTGTAAGCAACAAAACCACCGCACGGTGGCAAACAAAAGGGCAACGGTCAGCAATGCTGACCAAATTATAACGATCCCGCCCCAACTCGGGGCGGCGATGCTCCTTCCCTGCACTTATTTGCATAACCAAGCAGTATATAAATATGCATTGCATCACAGGCGTTAGCACGCACGGCCACATGCCCCGTGCTCTCAGGGCACATTCTCGGTAAACCGGTCGATGTCACATCAATTTAAGCCATAGACATTTCGATCACACCACCGCCACTTTGACGGCCACACTATGAGCATTTTGTCTTCTTGGCATGGGTCACGTCAATTTAAGCCATAGACTGTCGAAGACCCTCATCTTTGCCAACGGCAAGTGCCACGTACCCTTAGGTCTCTTTAACCGAACGACATAGAATGGGTACGGTTCCATATAACCCGTGCTCACATCGCAACGACAATTTAAGCCATATGCGCGGGTCAAACTTCTCCCGAGTCCCGTTTCCATCACAAACTTCACATAACCCGGTTATGTTCTAGTTGGCTCCCAGGCCACCAAGTTGGCAAGATCACGCATCCGCCCAGTTTTCCGGGTGCACCTTATGGTTAATCCCCAAAGCTCCCTGTTGCAATCTACCACGTAGAAAACCCGAAAAATAAACAATCGCACGGAGTCTTCTGCGGCATCTATGCAATGCAACATCACCGATCCAGACCAACATGTCCGGGTAGGCTTCACACATCATGCCTATGTCCGTTCTCGCATACGGACTCTACACAACGGGGACAATTCATGTTTACCCGTAGGAACGCCTCAAACTCAACGCAAACTCGCGAGAGCGGGCTTCCTATGCAAAAGAAGGAGAGCTTCACATGCTCAAGAAGAGAATCGTTACCCTAGCGTTCTTCCTTGGCTCCATGGAAATGTAAGCGGATGAAAATCACCGCACTGTCTTTGCCTCCGCAGATCCGAAGTCAGTTCGTGATCTGGAGCTCCGAAGCTCCGCCGGTTACCGGATCTAGGCTTCTTCTTCCTCCTTTGCTCTCACCTCTCTCTTGACTTAGAAAGAGAACCACCCAAGTAAAATGAGGGTCTCAAAGGCCCAATCCCGGGTATATCCCAGTAGGAACAACCCCCAACCGTCGGATCCCAAAATAAGGAAATGAATGGCTACGATTCGTAGCTGAAAAGTAAAACCTGGGCCGAACACGGTCTGTGACACGCCCGTGTCCAGGGTCGTGTCCCTCACTCGCCGTCAAAATCGACGCGTCTTGAAAAGCACACCGGCATTAGACACGCCTGTGTTCGACCTGACACGCCCGTGTTCCAACTTACACGGCCGTGTGGTTTGCCGTGTCCCCCATCGACACAGCCCCGAAAATAACCCGAGACTCACACGGGTCTTGGACACGCTCGTGTTCAATGTGACACGCCCGTGTCACACCCGAACACGCCTATGCTTCAGGTCGTGTTCACGGTCTCGACACTTCATCGAGCGAAGTTCGTCGACCACACGACACGTCCTTGGACACGCCCGTGTCCTAAGTCGTGTGCCTTGTCTCGACACATCATCGAGCGAAAATGTCGACACCCCGGGCCGATCGTCGACACGGGCTCGACACGCCCTGAGACATGCCCGTGTCTCAGGTCGTGTGCCCCATCTCGAAACATTGTCGAGCGCAAAATGTCGACTTCGCGGCCAAATCGTCAACTCGAGCCTGACATGCCCGTGTCCCAGGACGTGTGCCTCCTGCCAAATACCAGATTTGGCCCAAAATGCCTCCCGTCGCTCTTTTGAGTTTCAGGGCGTTACAACTCTCCCCCTCTTAAAAGAATTTCGTCCACGAAATTACATAAAGGAAAGACAAGTACCAAAATTAAATTGTACCTGAGCGGAACAACTCCGAATACTCGTCAAGCATAGTCTGCTCTCGTTCCCAAGAGAGTTCCTCTCGACCGCAATTGTCCCATCGGACCTTGACCATCCTGATCTCTTTATTGCGTAGCCACTTGACCTCTGAGTCCTCAATCCGCATGGGCTTGACTTTTGTCGTTAGCCCACTATCAATCGGCACTTGATCGACCGTGATCACTTGCGTAGGCTCTTGCACCGCCTTCCGTAGCACCGATATATGGAATACATCATGTAAACCACTAAGCTCCACTGAAAGCTTCAACCGATAGGCTGCTTCACCAACCCGCTCTAGAACCTCAAACATGCTAAGGTATCTCGGGCTTAGCTTTTTCAATCGCCGCACCCGCGAGACATCCTTGAACGGCTTGATCTTTAAGTACACCCAGTCGCCCACAGCGAACTCCACGTTCCTGTGCTTGGCATTATAGTACTTTGCTTGCCGGTCCTGAGCAATAAGCAACCTCTCCTGAATGGTACGAGCCAAAGACGTAGCATCTTCCACCTCTTGACGCTTGTACAACTTTGACTCACCCGTTTCTAAACAAGACAACAGCGTGCGACATCTTCTACCATATAGGGCCTCGAAGGGCGCCATTTGAATACTCGTCTGGTAGTTATTGTTGTATGCAAATTCCACCAAATAGAGATGGTCTTCCCATTGCTTTCCAAAGTCCAAGACACACATGCGGAGCATGTCTTCCATAGTTCTATTGACCCTCTCGGTCTGCCCATTTGTTTGCGGATGAAAGGTTGTGCTGAATTTTAACTTTGTTCCCAACATTTGCTGCACAAGCCTCCAATCATTGGACGTGAACCGCCCATCTCGGTCACTCACAATGCTGCGGGGTACACCATGAAGTCGTACAATATTATCCACATACAGTTTTGCCAACTTCTCCACCGGATAATCCTTCCTATGCGGAATGAAATGTGACACCTTCGTTAGCCGATCTACGACCACCCAAATGGCGTCGTTCCACTTTTGCGACCTTGGCAAACCGTGCACAAAGTCCATAGTGATGTCGTCGGATTTTCCACTCTGGAATAGGCAAGGACTTCAGAAATCCTCCCGGCTTCTGGCATTCCGCCTTCACCAAGGTGCAAGTTTGGCACTTCACCACGTAGAGCGTCACATCTTTCTTCAAACTCGGCCACCAAAACAGTTTCTTTACATCGCGGTACATCTCCGTGCTCCCCGGGTGAATTGAGTACTTGGTGTGATGTGCCTCGTACAACAATTCCACCCGCAAATTGCCCACACTTGGGACGCACAGACGACCGTCTTTCCAAAGCAATCCGTCCTCCACAACGAATTGGGAATTTGACCCATCCAGAGCCTCTACCATGAACTGCTTCATATGGACATCCATATCCAAAGCCTGCCGAATCCGATCAGCCAGGTCATATTGGACTTCAGTCCAATTCAGAACTTCTTCAGCACTTGATTACTTATCCACACAAACAATATCCAACGCCTCCAACTCCCGAACCAACCACTCGTCATGGATCGATAGCCAATTGGCTTGAGCTGGGGCCTGGCGACTCAACGCGTCCGCAATCGCATTACCTTTACCAGGCACGTAGTGGATCTTGAATGTATAGTCCCCCAGGAACTCCATCCATCTATGCTGACGCATATTCAGATCTTTCTGATCAATCAGATACTTCAGGCTCTTGTGATCGGTGTAGATATCAATCTTCACACCGTACAAATAATGCCTCCACAGCTTCAAGGCAAAAATCACGGTCGCTAACTCCAAGTCATGGATCGGATAATTCCTCTCGTGCACTTTTAGCTGTCTCGAGCCATAAGCTATTCCACTTCCGTGTTGCAGTAGCACGCAACCCAAACCACTGCCCGAAGCATCGCTATAAATCTCATATCCTTCGGTCCCACTTGGCAAACTCAGCACAGGCGTCGTGGTCAACCGACATTTCAACTCCTCAAAAGCTCGCGCACACTCCGACGTCCAAACGAACTTCTGCTCCTTCCTCGTCAAAGTAGTGAGACGTAATGCTATCCATGAGAAGGTCTCTACGAAGCTCCTATAATAGCCGGCAAGCCCCAGAAAGCTCCGGACTTCCGCTACTGTAGAAAGCTCAGGCCACTCTCGTATCGCAACAATCTTCGTCGGATCCAGTGCAATACCCTCCCCTCTCACTATATGACCGAGGAACGCCACTGAGGATAACCAAACTCGCACTTCGAGAACTTGGCATACAATTGATTCCTCCTTAACGTCTCCAAAACCAAATGAAGATGCTTGAAGTGATCTTCCTCACTCTGCGAATACACCAAAATATCGTCGATGAAGACGATCACAAAATGGTCCAAGTACTCCCTGAAGGTCTTGTTCATCAAATCCATGAACACTGACAGCACATTGGTCAGCCCAAACGGCATGATCAGAAACTCGTAATGCCCGTATCTCGTACTGAACACTGTCTTCGGGATATCACTCTCCATTATTCGCAGCTGATAGTACCCGGACTGGAGATCCAACTTTGAGTACACCGTCGACCCGACCAACTGATCAAAAAGATCATCGATCCGGGGGATCGGGTACTTGTTCTTTTCCGTCAACTTGTTGAGCTCCCGATAATCAATACATAGCCTCAAGCTTCTGTCCTTCTTCTTAACAAAGAGGACCGGCGCACTCCAAGGCGAAGAGCTTGGACGCACATACCCTTGCTCCAACAACTCTTGCAGTTGCACCTTCAGCTCCGCCATTTCCTTAGGCGCTAGCCGATATGGAGAGCGTGACACAGGCTTTGCACCTGGTACGAGCTATATCGTAAAATCTATCTCCCGTTGAGGCAGGGCTCCAAGAAGATCTCTATGGAACACATCAGGGTACTCTGATACCACTGAAATGCTATCCAATGCGGGCTTCGGCTTTGCAACCTCCAGTAATGTAAAGAACAGTTCTGCACCGGCACGAACTGCCTTCACCACCTGAAGAGCAGACATCAACGTCTTGCTCGACCCCCTCAAGCACGTAAAATTCGTCTCACAACTTGCTCCCAACTTGACTTCCTTGCGACCGCAATAAATATAAGCCTGCTGCTCCGAGAGCCAATCCATGCCAAATATAACGTCGAACTCCACCAACGGAAGTAACGAGGCTTGCAGATCGAACTCCTGATTCCCAATGCGAATCTTAACACCGCAGATTCTATCCGCGCGCATCGAACACCCATTGGGCAACAACACATCCAACTTATCCTTCGCCATCGAAGAAGGGACTCCGATGCGTGATATAAATCCTTCAGACAAGAAGGAGTGTGAAGCTCCCGTATCGAAGAGTGCTCTTGCCGGCTTTTCACAAATCAAAACAAATCCTAAACAAGCAGTGGTAAGGTAATATGTGCATAATAAGTATTTCAAGAAATTAACTTGTTATAAATTAAACCGTACCTGTCACCACATCCGCATGTTTGATGGCCTTCTGTTGGCCAAGATTGTATACCCTCGGTTGGGCCGGAGCATAATGGGACGTGGTTGACTCCACCGCCTTGCCATTCTCTTCGTAAGTCGCTCCCGGCTTCCTTTCGGACTTGGGACGTCCGCTCCAATAATCACGGGCAAAGTGCCCTGGCTTTCCATAAGTAAAACATGCACCCGGGGTTCGACCCGTAGTCGCCCTATAAGCACCAGAAGATGGAGCTGGACCCGAAGTCCTGTGCTTCTTGTGGAATCTTCGATAGCCGGACTTTGAAGTAGTCGGCACTTTGAACTCAGATTTCTTATCACCCAAACTTTTCTTTGCCTGAACATTCTTCGTGTCCTTCTCCAAGGACCGGGCCGTGTTGACCAAGGTCAAGAAATCCTGCGTCATCGGCCCCGAGAGTAGTAACCTCAACTCATCTCTCAACCCTTCGTAGAATCGATTCGTCTTGCGCTCCTCATCCGCAATGGTGGAGCTAGAATATCGACTCAAACGAGTAAACTCGTGGAGATATTCATCCACGCTACTGTACCCTTGAACCAACTTCAGGAACTCGTTCTCCATCGAAATCCTCGGAGTAGAAGGGAGGTACCTTGACAAGAACAGTCACGAGAACTCTTCCATCGGGACGTCTGTAAGTTGTCTACCTCTCAAATGATGCAGCTCCAATCCTTCCCACCACAATCTCGCTTCACCATCCAGAAAGAACGTAGCAATGGTGGTCATTTGCCACTCCTTCGTCTCTGTTGCTGTCATGACTCTCTTCACCCTGGAGAGCCAGTCTTCAGCTTGAGATGGGGTTCCCAACCCCGAGAATACCGGAGGATTAAAGCTCATAACATGTTTGAGCTGTCTCTCAGTTGCCCTCCTTGGCACCAACGGCTCCACTACTACCTACTCCACTCGCCTCGGCTCAACCGCTGGAAGAGGTACCTGCTCCATCGCAGGAGCGGGCTGCTGCATTTGCCTTGTAGGTTGCGCATTCATCATGGCCAACATTGCTTCGGCCACCAATCGTATGGTCTCAGCCGATGGAGGTGTTGCAGGAGCAACATTTGGTGCACTGCTAGCCTCAGAAACTCGACGTTCCGACGACCCAGCACCACTTCTGGTCACCTATAGTGGTACAAAGCACCGTTAAGCGACCAAACAAAATTACAAAAGCAATTATAGGAACACGCAGGTTCCTCAAACACGTGTATTTTCATTCCTAAGTGGACATTCATGGGTTCTTTTACTGTTATAACGATGACTCACACACATGTGCTCACCACCCCTTAAAAAGAATTCGCCCACGAATTCATCTGAAGCCCGACCAAAACCAGTAGTCTGATACCAAATTTGCGCAGCGGAAGCGTGGTGGGCCCATAACTCATAGGTCGGAGGATCGAAACCTCTCTCTGATACCAAATTGTAACACCCCCTATCCGTCGCATAGCATATAGCAGTAGGTCCGGTCGGGGCCCGACGCCATATACCACAGACAGACCGGGTGGTTACTCAATGGAAACCATCCAACTAATCCAACGTCCTACATAGAGCATTCTAGCGGAAGCAATTTTAGAAGTTGCAATTAAGAGAACCCAGCACCAAGCATGAATGTCCACTAAACACCAAATAGGAATGTAGTACATACACAAGTATAGGCCTTAAGGCCTTACAAAATGGTTTACTTAATATTACATGTTTTCCATACCACGGCACGCAGGCCAGTCATACATGAATAAAAGCAAGTAAACACTCCAATTAGGCCTTCGAGAGCCGGCTTCGCAATTTGGGTTTTAGACCGCTATTGATCGCTTGGTCCAGCAACACCTGAAAGCAACAAAACCACCGCACGGTGGCAAACAAAAGGGCAACGGTCAGTAATGCTGACCAAATTATAACGATCCCTCCCCAACTCGGGGCGGCGATGCTCCTTCCCTGCACTTATTAGCATAACCAAGCAGTATATAAATGTACATTGCATCACAGGCGTTGGCACGCACGGCCACATGCCCCGTGCTCTCAGGGCACATTCTCAGTGAACCGGTCGATGTCACGTCAATTTAAGCCATAGACATTCTGATCACACCACCGCCACTTTGACGGCCACACTATGAGCATTTTGTCTTCTTGGCATGGGTCATGTCAATTTAAGCCATAGACCGCCGAAGACCCTCATCTATGCCAACGGCAAGTGCCACGTACCCTTAGGTCTCTTTAACCAAACTACATAAAACGGGTATGGTTCCATCTAACCCGTGCTCACATCGCAACGACAATTTAAGGCATATGCGCGGGTCAAACTTCTCCCGAGTCCCGTTTCCATCACAAACTTCACATAATACGGTTATGTTCTAGTTGGCTCCCAGGCCACCAAGTTGGCAAGATCACGCATCCGCCCAGTTTTCCGGGTGCACCTTAGGGTTAATCCCCAAAGCTCCCTGTTGCAATCTATCACGTAGAAAACCCGAAAAACAAACAATCGCACGGAGTCTTCTCCGGCATTTATGCAATGCAACATCATCGATTCAGACCAACATGTTCGGGTAGGCTTCACACATTATGCCTATGTCTGTTCTCGCATACGGACTCTACAAAATGAGGACTATTCATGTCTACCCGTAGGAACGCCTCAAACTCACCGCAAACTCGCGAGAGCGGGCTTCCTATGCAAAAGAAGGAGAGCTTCACATGCTCAAGAAGAGAATCGTTACCCTAGCGTTCTTACTTGGCGCCATGGAAATGTAAGCAGATGAAAAGCACCTCACTCTCTTTGCCTCCGTAGATCCGAAGTCGGTTCACGATTTGGAGCTCCGGAGCTCCGCCGGTGACCAGATCTAGGCTTCTTCTTCCTCCTTTGCTCTCACCTCTCTCTTGACTTAAAAAGAGAACCACTCAAGTAAAATGAGGGTTTCAAAGGCCCAATCCCGGGTATATCACAGTAGGAACAACCCCCAACCGTCGGATCTCAAAATAAGGAAACGAATGACTACGATTCATAGCTGAAAAGTAAAACCTGGGTCGAACACGGCCTGTGACACGCCCGTGTCCAGGGCTGTGTCCCTCATTCCCTGTCAAAATCGACGCGTCTTGAAAAGCACACGGGCATCAGACACGCCCTTGTTCGACCTGACATGCCTGTGTTCCAACTAACACGGCCGTATGGTTGGCCGTGTCCCCCATCGTCACAGCCCCAAAAACAACCCGAGGCTCACACGGGTCTTGGACACGCCCGTGTTCAATGTGACACGCCCGTGTCACACCCGAACACGCCTGGGCTCCAGGCTGTGTTTATAGTCTCAACACTTCGTCGAGCGAAGTTCGTCGACCACACGACACGGCCTTGGACACGCCCGTGTCCTAGGTCGTGTGCCTTGTCTTGACACATCGTCGAGCGAAAATGTCGACACCCCGGGCCGATCGTCGACACGGGCTCAACACGCCCTGAGACACGCCTGTGTTTCAGGCCGTGTTCCCCGTCTCGACACATCATCGAGCGCAAAATGTCGACTTCGCGGCCAAATCATCGACTTGAGCCTGACACGCCCTGGGACACGCCCGTGTCCCAGGCCGTGTGCCTCCTGCCAAATACCAGATTTTGCCCAAAACGCCTCTCGTCGCTTTTTTGAGTTTCGGGGCGTTACAGTTTATCTGGCCAAGCAGCAACAAGAAGTCAGGACTCAAATTGATGACATAGTAGTTAAGCAAGGATATATTCTGGAAAATCAGCTCGGGATGAATGATAATCTTACTGAATCACATAATGTGATTGTTACTGAGTTAAAGAATACTGCGAACTGCATTAACTGAGGAAAGGGCTAAAGAGAAGTCAGAGTTTGATAAGAAACTTCAAGAAGATTTAGCCACTTTCCAATCTGCCATTCAAGCCTCTCAAAAGATCATATCTGCTCAACTACAGAAGTTTAAAGCTTATTATACAGAAGGCACCAATTACTTAGCTGATCAAATCAGATTTCAGAAAGATGATCTCAGGAATCATGTTGAGAGAGAAGTCATAAAGGGGGAGAGGTTGTTAGTCACTGCAGGCTCTGATCATGCCAAATGGATAACTAATTCTATCAGAGCCACTCTTGGATATCCTCCCTTGTATGACGATGATAATACAGCTTGGATATCCTCCCTTGTGTGATGATGATAATACAACTGAGTCAGGCATTCAAGCTGCAGGAATTGAAGGGGGTCAGCAGGAGGTAGCTAAAATCATATACCCCCCTTCTAACTTTGAGGAAATTCAACAACTGGTTCACCAGATGTATAGCCCTCTAGAGGCTACTAAGAATGTTATAATTGAGAAAGTGGAAATGTCAAAGGCAGCATTGAATAAAGAGCAAGAAGCTCAACTCTCAAAGAAAAGGTTTAGAGAGCAGGTTGAACTGAAGCCTGATTTTTAAAGATGGAGTCCCACCTCCAGAAATATAATACTCACTGTCTGGCAAGCTGTCAAAGACAAAATGCATGATAGAGGCAAGTGGTATTCTGAACTTGAGTGGAGCAAATATCTGCAGAGACAAGATGTTATACATCAGTTCAGAATGGATCACAAGGCTGGGAAAATACCTGCTATAGCTGTGGAGCCCAGTAAATACTTTCTCAAGCCTTATCACTATTTTGAAAGGCAAAAGGTTAAGGTTGAAGAACTTAAGAAGAAGGATCCCAAAGACAAGAAGCCAGCTGAAGATACTGAAGCTCCAGTACAAGCAAGGGTCCAGTCTGGCAAAGGCATAGTGATCAAGGAGCCTGATCAGCCTTAGGATAGATTGACTAGATTTTAGAACATTGTAATATTCAATTTTAAAATCTATGTAATCTGTTGTTAACAAACTTTTTTTGAAGTTTAAACAAAATAATGATTCATGCTTATTATGTTTGTATCATATTCTGTGATGATATAATATACTTGTTTTGTTTATATGTTACCCTGTCATTGAATGCTTTTATACATCATATTGTTTATATTATTATAAGTGATGTATATCATTGACTAAGGGTTATGACTTCTCCAAATAGGAGGATATTGTTGGGTACATTGGAAAATGTGTACCAGATTTGGAGAAGCCTCACCTAACTCAATGATATGCATCAAGTTGTATTTGATGTTATGTTGAGTTATCATGTGCAGGTTAAGTAAATGGAAGAAAAAAAATTTAAGTACAAGTGTCGACACTTGGGAATGGTTATGTCGATACCAAGGGCCAGATTATGTCGACACCCAGAATTTATTTCGACACACAAAAAATCTGTCGACAATGTTGTGTCGACACCAAGGGCCAGATTGTGTCGACACCCAGAATTTGTGTCGACACACACAGAAAACCTGTCGATAATGCTGTATCGACACCAAGGGCCAGATTGTATCGACACCTAGAATTTGTGTCGACACACAGAGAAGCTGTCAACACATTCCAGAATTTTGTCGATAACGACTGTGTCGACACACAGAACTTGTGTCGACACACACCAGAATTCTGCCGACACCAACTTTGTTAAGACAAGGAGTGATTGTGTCGATACATAGGACTTATGTCGCCACATTCCACAGAAGCTGTGTCGAGAAGTAAAAGTGAAGTTGTGTCGACATCATCAAGACTTGTCAAGACACATGTGAAGTATTCACTCGACACTCTCTGCTAATGAGTCAAAGTTCAATGAAGGTTGAAGTAATACAACTAGAGACTTGAGAGCTGTCATTACTGACATTGTTGTCACATCTGTCAGAGGTGTCAGAAGACCGTTTGGAACCGGAACAGCCGGTAACCATGGAAGAAGCCTATATATAGATATGCTCTCTCAACAATTGGATTAATTATCGATTGTGAAGAAGTGATCGTGAACACGATCAGTGAATGAAGAATAATCTCTGAAGGATTTAAGATCCAGAAGAAAAGAAAGAAGAAACAGTCAATAGATTGTAGAGAGAGAAAACAAGAAGGAGAGAAGTCCTCAACCAGTGAAGGCAGATCCTGAACTGTCTATCAGAAGAATTCAGATCAATTCTGAAGAAGAATTCAGATTAATTTCTGAATAAGAAGGAAGCTGATTGAAGATCAACTCCAACACCAAGAAGATCAACCTTACTTTGTTCAGATTCAAGAAGCTTTGAAGAAGCTAAGATAGGTTGATCCTTAAGTAATCAGTTCTATCAAGAACTGATCAAGAAGCTTTCAACCAATTCTCTCACCATCTGGTTGAAGATATTATTATCTTTTCATCTATAACGTTTTTAGGATCTGTAATAAATCTGAGTGTATGAGATTTATTTCTCTAAGTTGTAAGCCTAAATTATAAAGGCTGAGGTAGGGCTGAGTGCCTGAGGTAGGAGAATCTGTTCCCTGAGTTGTAGGCCTGTGAAAGAGGCTGAGGTAGGGCTTTTGCCTGAGTTTTAGGAGTGGGGTTTCACTCTGAGTTGTAGACCTGTGAAAGAGGCTGAGGTACGGCTTGTGCCCGAGTTGTAGGAGTGTGGATTAACTCTGAGTTGTAGGAACCATTCTTGGTTCTGAGCTGTAAGATCTGCGGATCTGAGAAGGAAGAAGGAAGTTAGGCTGAATCTAGTACACTGCTAGATAGGCGAAGGGGGAAGTGGATGTACCCATCATTTAGGGAACCACTATAAATCTGGCGTGCAATCTGTGGATTGTTGTGTGTATGTGAATACTGTGCTGTGATATTTGCTGAATAAATTTCTAAACTAGATAGATTTGTCTGCCTAAGTTAGAAAAAGAATTGAACTTATTCACCCCCCCCCCTCTAGATGTTTAGGACATCTTGAAACCAATTCTTTCACTTCAGGTCTATCACCTTCAAATCAACAAAAGATAGAAAGTCGCCCAAAAGAATTGGACAACCCAGGATACCCTGGTCTGACACCACCGATTCACTAGAGGGAAACTTGACATGAAAAGCATCGCCAACTTGATCAAGAGTCAAATGATGGCGCTCTATAATGTTCCTAGCCACAAACGAGTGGGTAGCACCAGAGTCGAAAAGAACGCATGCCCAGCGGTTCTTTACCTTAAACTTCCCTATAAAATCGCATACATAACTAACCGAGCAACATCAAAACTACAATTATGAGCTAAAAACAAACTAGGTTAGGATTTAACCTGAGATCACCTGGGTGGATGTCTATGCTTCCTCCATGGTTACCACGTTCAGCTTGCCCTTCCCTTTGTCCAAAAGTTGCAGTGGCGGTAAGGCCTGAAGTGGAACTGGCTGCAGCATAGGCTGAGGCTGCGGGCACTTCGACTTGAAATGACCCTTTTGTCCACACTCAAAGCATACTTTTTCCTTATGCCAACAATGGGCAGCATCATGCCCATTCCATTTATACAAAGCACAAACAAGTTCTCCTTTGGGAGAACTCTGAATCGCATGGACCTGCTCTTGCTTCTTAGCTCCCAATCTCTTGAAACATTTCTCAAACAGGTGGCCTGACCAGCCACAAAAACTACACACTTTCCTGCTTCTCTTCCATGAAGCAGAACCAGATTCCTTCAAGTTCTTACCCTCATCAAACTTCCTCTTGTATTTCCTCATCTACTGGCCTCGATTCTTCGCATTATCGATTGCTTTGACCTTTAAGGTGGCTTCTATGACTTCTGTATAACTTCTAGACCCATTAGCACTGGTCGGCTGCTGGATGTCATTCCGAAAACCACCCAGAAATTGCTTAACTCTACTAGATTCTAAGGATACTAGATCTCGAGCAAACCGACTCAACTTACTAAACTCCACCTCATACTCCCTCACTCTGAGTTGTCATTGCTTCAGGTGCAGAAAATTGTTCATCAAACGGTCCTCCTCGATCGACGGCAGAAACTTTCTCAGCATTAGCTCCTTGAAGGCTTCTCACGAACATCCGTCCTTCAAGTTCTCCTTTTCTCTCAACCTCCAGCTCTTAGCCAGACCCTTTAGCTGGTAGGCAGCGACCATCACTCTCTGGTCGGCAGAAACCCCTGAGTAAGATAACATCTCCTCAATAGCGACAATCTAGTCATCCAAAGCCATGAAATAAGCTCTCTCATCATAAGTAGGGGGTCTCAGTCGCTGAAAATGTGAAATAAAGTTCATCTCTATTGGCAACAAGACTGGAGGCACCAGAGGAGCAGGAGGAACCGAAATAGCTTGACCCACAGCAGGGTCCTGCACTCTAAGCGGTTGACCATACACAACACTCAACAAGGCTTAGATCTGTGATTACATCTCCACCATTTGCCTAGACAGAGCCTTATTACTCTGTCGCAGTCCTTCTATCATGGCCTCATTCTGCACTCCAAATGACTCGCCCTCAGACTGGGGAGTCGACCTTGACGTAGGACACCTTGGCAGCATTCTAATAACTTAGTTCAGACAATACATAAACAAATACTTGCTCAAGCTGCTAACTTGCTCTAGGAATATCATTAATGATGTCATGCTCCAAACTTGGTTCTAAACGCTGCTCGTTCCTCTTTTGAGTTTCGAGGCATTACAACTCTCTCCCTCTTAAAATAATTTCGTCCTGAAATTACAGAAAGGAAAAGATACACAAAACTTAAATGGTACCTGAGCGGAATATGTAACGCCGCGAAACTCAAAAGAGCGACGGGTGGCGCTTTGAGCCAAGTATGGGACTTGGCAGAGGTCACACGGCTTGGGAAACGGGCGTGTCCCAGGGCCACGTCGTGCTCGGGTTCGACGGAGGTCGTATGGTCGACAAATTTGTGTCGACGATCGTCGAACAGCGAACACGGCCTAAAACAAGGGCGTGTCTCAGGCCGTGTCCTACTCGGGTGGATAGCCGAGTTGTGTCGGGGGTGAAACACGGCCTGGAGCCCAGGCGTGTTCAACCTGACACGGGCGTATCGAATACCCGTGTTCTTCTCGGGTTGGTGTTGGTCCTGTGTCGATGGAGGAAAACGCCCGGGTACACGGCACGTCAATCCTGACACGGGCATATCGAGAGCCCATATACTTTTCGGGATGTGACGGTTTCGGCGTTGAATGGGGCACACGAACTTGGATACGGGTGTGTCACAAGCCGTGTTCAGCCCAGGTTGTGGATTTTAAGTGTGAATCGTGGTCGTCTGTTTCCTTATTTTGGGATCCAACATCTCAGGGCTGTCCTTGCTGGGATATACCAGGGAATAGAAACCCTCATTCTATTTGGGTTTTCTCTTTCTAAGAGTTCTAGATAGAGAGGAGAGCAAGGAAGAAGAAGGAGGAGAGATTCGGCCGCTGGTGGAGCTTCGGAGCCCCAAATCACAAGCCGAGTTCGGATCTACGGAGGCGAGGACGTTGTGGTGCTTTTCATCTGCATAGATCTTCATGGAGCTGAAGAGGAATGCT
The DNA here is from genome assembly GCA_039583875.1 of Platanthera guangdongensis. NCBI lineage: Eukaryota > Viridiplantae > Streptophyta > Magnoliopsida > Asparagales > Orchidaceae > Platanthera > Platanthera guangdongensis. The sequence continues at coordinate 94,697,717 of CM077148.1, forward strand.
AAGGTAATGATTCTCATCTTGGATATGTGAAGTCCTCTTTTTCCTTGCATAGGAAGCCCGCTCTCACGAGTATGTGGTGAGTATGAGGTGTTCCTTTGAGTAGACATCAATAGTCCCCATTGTTTTGCATGTAGAGTCCGGAATCGAGAAACGGACATAGGCATGGTGTGTGAAGCCTATCCGGACAAGTTGGTCTGGATCGGTGATGTTGCATTACATGAATGGTCGGAGAAGACTCCGCGCCGATGGTTGTTTTTCAGGTTTTCAACACGGTAGATTGCAATATGGAGCCTTGAGGACTAACCTCAAGGTGCACCCGGAAAACTGGGCAGAAGCGTCGTTCTGCCATCTTGGTGGCCTGGGAGCCAACTTGTACATAACTGGGTTATGTAATATTGTGTGTTCGATACTCGGGCTTCGGGGAAGCTTGACCCGCGCCAATGACTTCAATTGTCGTGGCGAGGTGAGCAATAGGTTGAGTGGAACCGTACCCGCTCTATGTGGTTCAGTTTTAGAGGCCTACCGATGGTATAGAGTGTGGGTTTTTGGCTGTCGATGTCTTTAATTGATGTGACGTCTTCCAAAAAGACTCCAATGCTCACGAGTTTGCCACCTAGGGTCGGTGGTGGACCGAGTTCACCGTATAAGTGCCCTAAGAGCATGGGGTGTGTGGCCATGTGTGCCTATTCCTGTGGTGAAGTGTGCTTAAATTATACTTTCACTATCTTGCTTGGTTTTACTAATGCACTGCAGGTAAGGAGCATCGCCGCCCTGAGTTTAGGGGCGGGGTCGTTATAATTTGGTCAGATTTAGCAGACCGTTGCTTTTGTTTGCCACCGCTCAGTGGATTGTTGCTTGCACGTACTGCGGAGCTTAGTGGCAAATAGAGGGAAAATGCCCTTGTTGCTGAGCCTGCCCTCGAAGGCCTAATTTTTGAGTTTTTTCTTTTATACTCTTGTATGACTGGCCTGCGTGCCAAGGTTTGGAAAACACTTAAATTTGCGAAAACTATTGTAAGGTCATAAGGCCATGTACTTGTGTATTTGTACGTTCATTCCTGTTGAGTTTCTGTAGTGGACATTCATGCTGTTGGCTGGGTTCTTATTATTGCAACTTTTAAATTGCTTCCGCTAGAATGTACTATGTGTAGGACGTTGGTTATCGGCAGGATGGATTCCATTGCATAACCTTCCGGTCTGTCTGTGGTATACGGCGTCGGGCCCCGGCCGGGCCTACTTTTATATGCTATGTGGAGGATACTGGGTGTTATAATTTGGTATCAGACTACTGGTTTCGGTCAACTTAAATGAATTCGTGGACAAATTCTTTTAAGGGGGGTGAGCACATGTGTGTGCATCATCGTTATAACATAAAAGAACCCATGAATGTCCACTTAGGAATGAAAATACACATGTTTGAGGAACATGCGTGTTCCTATAATTGCCTTTTGCAATTTTGTTTGGTCATTTAACGGTGTTTTGTACAACTATAGGTGACCAGGAGTGGTGCAGGGCCATCAGAACGTCCGGATTCTGAGGCTAATAGCGCACCGAATGATGTGCCTGCAACACCTCCCTCGGTAGAAACCATATGATTGGTGGCCGAAGCGGTGTTTGCTATGATCAACGTGCAGCATGCAAGGCAAATGCATCAGCCTGCTCCTGCGGTGGAGCAGGTACCGCTACAAGCAGCGGAACTGAGAAGGGTGGAGCAAGTGGTGCTGGAACCTTTGGCGCCTAGTAGAGCAACTGAAAGGTAGCTCAAACATATTATGGGCTTCAATCCTCCAGTGTTCTCGTGGACGGGAACCCCAACCCAAGCTGAAGATTGGCTCTCCCGAGTGAAGAGAGTCTTGACAGCAACGAAAACGGAGGAGTGGCAGATGACCACTATAGCTACATGCATGTTGGACGGAGATGTTAGGCTGTGGTGGGAAGGTTTGGAGCTACATCACTTGAGGGGAAGGCAACTTACGGACGTCTCGATGGAAGAATTTTCGAGACTATTCTTGGCAAGGTACCTTCCCTCGGCTCAAAGGATAGCGTTGGAGAATGAGTTCCAGAAATTGTCGCAAGGAGAGAGTAGCATGGATGAGTATCTCCACGAATTTATTTGGTTGGGTCGGTACGGTAGATCTACGTTCGCGGATGAGGATCGTAAGACAAACCAATTCTATGAAGGTTTGAGGGATGACCTAAGGCTATCTCGGGGCCTATGACGCAGGGCTTCTTGACCCTGGTCAATATGGCCCGGTCTTTGGAAAAGGATCTGAAGAATGTGCAGGCAAAGAGAGACTTTACTACAAAGGGGTCGGAGTTCGAAGTGTCGAACTCCTCAAAATCTGTGTTCCGTAAGTGGAATAAAAAGGCTAGGATTTCAGTTCCACCCCCCCCCCCCCCCCCCCTCTTCTAGTGCTTCTGGGGCGACTGCGGGCTGAACCCCGGGCGCATGCTATACTTGTGGGAAACCGGGACACTACGACCGAGATTGTCGAAGCGGACGTCCCAAGTCCGAGAGGAAGCCGGGAGAAACCTATGAGGAGAAGGGCAAGGCAGTGGAGTCAACCGCATCCCATTATGCTCCGGCTCAACCTAGAGTCTATAATCTTGGCCAGCAGGAGGCCATAAAGCAAGCGGATGTGGTGACAGGTACGGTTTAAATTTATACCAAGTTAGTTTTAAATACTTGTTACCTTGCGCGTATTACCTTACCACTACTTGTATAGGCTTTGCTTTGATTTGTGATAGTCTGGCAAGAGCACTCTTTGATATGTGAGCTTCGCACTCCTTTATGTCCGAAGGATTTATATCGCACATCGGAGTACCATCTTCGATGGTAAATGACAAACTGGATGTGTTGTTGCCGAATGGGTGTTCAATGCGCGCGGATAGAATCTATGGCGTAAAGATTCGTATTAGGAGTAAGGAGTTCGATTTTTAAGCGTCGCTACTACCGCTGGTGGAGTTCGATGTGATATTCGGTATGGACTGGCTCTCGGAGCAGCAAGCATTTATTAATTGTAATCGCAAGGAGGTTAAGTTGGGAACAGGTCGTGAGACGACGTTCGTGGGCTTAAAAGGGTCGAGCAGGACTTTGATGTCTGCTCTTCAGGTGGTTAAGGCAGTTCGTGCTGGCGCAGAGCTGTTCTTCACGCTAGTGGAGGTTGCAAAGCCTAAGCCTGCTTTGGACAGTATTTCAGTGGTATCTGAGTACCCTGATGTGTTCCCTGGCGATCTTCCTGGAGCCCCACATCAACGGGAGATAGATTTCACCATCGAGCTAGTGCTAGGTGCGAAACCTGTGTCACACTCTCCATATCGTCTAGCGCCTAAGGAGATGGCGGAGCTGAAGGTACAACTTCAAGAGCTTTTGGAACAGGGTTATGTGCGTCCAAGTTTGTCGCCTTGGAGTGCACCGGTCCTTTTGTGAAGAATAAGGATGGAAGTTTGCGACTCTGTATTGATTATCAAGAACTGAACAAGTTGACGGAGAAGAACAAGTACCTGATCCCAAGGATTGCTGATCTTTTCGATCAGTTAGTCGGGTCATCGTGTACTCGAAATTGGATCTTAAGTCCGGGTATTATCAGATGAGGATAAGGGAAAGTGATATCCCCAAGACAGCTTTTAGTACGAGATACAAGCATTATGAGTTTACGGTCATGTCGTTTGGGCTGACTAATGCGCCGTCAGTGTTCATGGATCTGATGAACAGGACTTTCAGAGACTACTTGGACCACTTTATGATCATCTTCATCGACGATATATTGGTGTACTCGCAGAGTGGGGAGGATCCCTTTAAGCATCTGCATTTGGTGTTGGAGACGCTGAGGAGGAATCAACTGTATGCCAAGTTCTCCAAATGCAAGTTTTGGTTGTCCACAGTAGCGTTCCTTTGTCACATAGTCAGTGGAGATGGAATTGCGGTGGATCCTGCAAAGATTGTTGTTATACGAGAGTGGCCTGTGCTCTCCACGGTAGCAAAAGTCCAGAGTTTTCTGGGGCTTACCGGCTATTACAGGCGCTTTGTGGAGAACTTCTCGCGGATAGCGTTACCCCTCACGACTCTGACGAGGAAAGAGCAGAAGTTTGTTTGGACGCCGGAGTGTGCATGAGCTTTTGAAGAGTTGAAGAGTCGATTGACCACGGCGCATGTGCTGAGTTCGTCGAGTGGGACCGAAGGCTTTGAGATCTACAGTGATGCTTCGTGAAGAGGATTGGGTTGTGTCCTACTGCAGCATGGAAGTGTGATAGCGTATGGCTCGCGTCAGCTGAAGATGTATGAGAGGAATTATTTGGTCCATGACTTGGAGTTAGCGGCCGTGATATTTGCCCTGAAGCTGTGGAGGCATTACCTGTATGGGGTGAAGGTTGATATCTATACCGACCATAAGAGCCTGAAGTACTTGTTGGATCAGAAGGATCTGAACATGCGATAGCGGAGATGGATGGATTTCTTGGGGGACTACACATTCAAGATCCATTATGTGCCTGGGAAAGGCAATGCAGTTGCAGATGCATTGAGTCGCAGGGCCCCAGCTCAAGCCAACTGGCTCTCAGTTCATGACCATCGTCTGGTTCGGGCGTTGGAGGAATTGGAGATCTCTTGCGTAGACAAGCAGTCTAGTGCCGAATCGTTATTGAACTGGACCAAAGTTTAGTATGACTTGACTGATCGGATTCGGCAGGCTCTGGATATGGATGGCCACATGAAGCAAATCATGTTTGAGGCTTTGGATGGGTCAAATTCCCAATTTGAAGTTGTGGATGGATTGTTATGGAAGGACAGTCGTTTGTGCATCCTGAGTGTGGACAAACTGCGGGTGGAATTGATGTACGAGGCTCATCATACCAAGTACTCGATTCACTCGGGGAGCACGAAGATGTACCGTGATATGAAGAAATTGTTCTAGTGGCCAGGACTTAAGAAGGATGTGGCACTGTACGTGGCGAAGTGTCAAACATGCGCCTTAGTGAAAGCGGAGTGCCAGAAGCCTGGAGGTTTCTTGAAGTCCTTACCTATTCCGGAGTGGAAGTTCGACGACATTACTATGGACTTTGTGCATGGTTTGCCAAGGTCGCAGAAGGGAAACGACACCATTTGGGTGGTCGTAGATCGTTTGACGAAAGTGTCGCACTTCATTCCGCATATGAAGGATGATTCTGTGGAGAAATTGGCAAAATTATATGTGGATAATATTGCGCGGCTTCATGGCGTGCTCCGCAGCATCGTGAGTGATCGAGATGGGAGGTTCACATCCAAAAATTGGAGGCTGGCGCAGCAGATGTTGGGAACAAAGCTGAGTTTCAGCACAGCCTTTCATCCGCAGACGGATGGTCAGACCGAGAGGGTCAACAGGACGATGGAAGACATGTTTCGCATGTGCGTTCTGGATTTCGGAAAGCAGTGGGAAGATCACCTATACTTGGTGGAATTCACTTACAACAATAGCTACCAGGAGAGCATTCAGATGGCGCCCTTCGAGGCCCTTTATGGTAAAAGATGTCGCACGCAGTTATCGTGGTTGGAAACGGGTGAGTCAAAGCTGTACAAGCGGCAAGAGGTGGAAGACGCAACGTCATTGGTTCGAATGATTCGAGAAAGATTGTTAATCGCTCAGGACAGGCAAGATAAGTACTATAATACCAAGCATAGGAACATGGAGTTCGCTATCGGCGACTTGGTGTACTTGAAGATTAAGCCATTCAAGGATGTCTCGCGGGTGAGGCGCTTGAATAAGCTAAGCCCGAGGTACCTTGGACAGTTTGAAGTTCTGGAGCGGATTGGTGAAGCAGCTTATCAATTGAAGCTATCTGTGGAGCTAAGTGGTCTACACGACGTATTCCACATATCGGTGCTGCGGAAAGCGGTGCAAGAGCCTTCGCAAGTGCTTGTGGTCGATCAAGTGCCTGTCGATAATGGGTTGACAACGAAGGTCAAGACCGTTCGTATTGAGCACTCGGAAGTCAAGCGATTGCGTAACAAGTAAATTAGGATGGTCAAGGTCCGTTGTGACAACTGCGGTCGGGAGGAGCTCTCGTGGGAGTGAGAGCAGACCATGCTTGAGGAGTACCCGGAGTTATTCCATTCAGGTACCATTTGAGTTTTGTTTATATCTTTTCCTTTATGTAATTTCGGGACAAAATTCTTTTTAAAGGGAGAGAGTTGTAACGCCCTGAAACTAAAAAGAGCAACGGGTGCTTTGAGCCAAGTCTGGGACTTTATAGAGGTCACACGGCCTGGATACGGGTGTGTCCCAGGGCCCAAGGCCGTGTCATGATCGGGTTCGATGGCGGCCGTGTGGTCTACGAAATTGGGTCGGCGATCGTCGAACAGCGAACACAGGGCGTGTCTCAGGCTGTGTCCTACTCGGGTGGTTAGCTGAGTTATGTCAGGGGTGAAACATGGCCTGGAGCCCAGGCGTGTTCAACCTGACATGGGCATGTCAAATTCGACATGGGCGTGTCGAGTACCCATGTTCTTCTCGGGAGTTGTGTTGGTCTTGTGTCGATGGAGGAACACGCCCGGGTACACGGGCGTGTACTGGATGACGCGGGCGTGTCAATCCTGACACGGGCGTATCAATCCTGACACGGGCGTGTCAATCCTGACACAGGCGTGCCGAGAGCCCGTGTACTTTTTGGGATGCGACGGTTTTGGCATCGAATGGGGCACATGGCCTTGGACACGGGCGTGTCACAAGCCGTGTTCGGCCCAGGTTGTGGATTTTAAGTGCGAATCGTGGTCGTCTGTTTCCTTATTTTGGGATCCAACGGCTCAGGGCTATCCTTGTTGGGATATACCCGGGAATAGGGTTTAGAGACCCTCATTCTATTTGGGTTTTCTCTTTCTAAGAGTACTAGAGAGAGGGGAGAGCAAGGAAGAAGAAGGAGGAGAGATCCGGCTGCCAGTGGAGCTTCGGATCCCTAAATCTCAAGCCGAGTTCGGATCTACGGAGGCGACGACGTTGCGGTGCTTTTCATCCGCATAGATCTTCATGGCACCAAAGAGGAATGTTAGGGTAACGACTCTCATCTTGGACATGTGAAGTCCTCTTTTCCTTTGCATAGCAAGCCCGCTCTCGCGAGTATGCGGTGAGTGTGAGGTGTTCCTAAGGGTAGACATGAATAGTCCCCGTTGTTTTGCATGTAGAGTCCGGAATCGAGAAACGGACATAGGCATGGTGTGTGAAACCTATCCGGACAAGTTGGTCTGGATCGATGATGTTGCATTGCATGAATGGTCGGAAAAGACTCCGCGTCGATGGTTGTTTTTCGGGTTTTCTACGCGGTAGATTGCAACAGGGAGCCTTGGGGACTAACCTCAAGGTGCACCCGGAAAACTGGGCAGAAGTGTGGTTCTGCTATCTTGGTGTCCTGGGAGCCAACTTGTATATAACTTGGTTATGTAATATTGTGTGTTCGATACTCGGGCTACGGGGAAGCTTGACCCGCGCCGATGACTTCAATTATCGTGGCGAGGTGAGCAACAGGTTGAGTGGAACCATACCTGCTCTATGTGGTTCGGTTTTAGAGGCCTACCGATGGCATAGAGGGCGGGTCTTAAGCTGTCGATGTCTTCAATTGACGTGACTTCTGCTAGAAAGACTCAAATGCTCACGAGTTTTCCTCCTAGGGGCGGTGGTGGACCGAGTTCACCGTATAAGTGCCCTGAATGTACGCGGTGTGTGGTCGTGTGTGCCTACGCCTGTGGTGAAGTGTGCTTAAATTGTACTTTCACTATCTTGCTGGTTTTACTAATACACTGCAGGGAAGGAGCATCGCCGCCTCGAGTTTAAGGGCGAGGTTGTTATAATTTGGTCAGCTTTAGCTGACCGTTGCTTTTGTTTGCCACCGCTCGTTGGATTGTTGTTTGCAGGTACTGCGGAGCCTAGTGGCAAATAGCGGGCAAAAGCCCTTGTTGCTGAGCCGGCCATCGAAGGCCTAATTTTTGAGTGTTTTCTTTTATACTCATGTATGACCGGCCTACGTGTCGAGGTTTAGAAGTCACTTAAATTTGAGAAAACTATTGTAAGGTCATAAGGCCATGTCCTTGTGTATTTGTACGTTCATTCCTGTTGAGTTTTTGTAGTGGACTTTCATGCTGTTGGCTGAGTTCTTATTATTGCAACTTTTAAATTACTTCCGCTAGAATGTACTCTGTGTAGGATGTTGTTTATCGGCAGGATGGTTTCCATTGCGTAACCTTCCGGTCTGTCTGTGGTATATGGCGTCGGGCCCCGGCCGGACCTACTGCTTTATGCTATGTGACGGATACGGGGTGTTACAGAATAACTCTGGTACTCCTCATGCATGGTCTACTCTCATTCCCATGAGAGCTCCTCTCGACTGCAGTTGTCCCAACGGACCTTAACCATTCTAATGTCCTTGTTACGTAGTCGCTTGACTTTCGAGTCCTCAATGTGAACAGTCTTGACCTTCATCGTCAACCTATTGTCAACCGGTACTTGATCGACCGTAATCACTTGCGAAGGCTATTGCACCGCATTCTGCAACATCGATATGTGCAATACGTCGTGTAGCACACTCAGTTCCACTGATAGCTTCAATCGATAAGCTGCTTCGCCAATCCACTCCAGAACCTGAAATGGTCCAAGGTACCTCGGGCTTAGCTTATTCAAGCGCCATACCCGTGAGACGTGTAACACCCCCTATCCGTCGCATAGCATATAGCAGTAGGTCCGGCCGGGGCCCGACGCCATATACCACAGACAGACCGGGTGGTTACTTATGGAAACCATCCAACCAATCTCAACGTCCTACACAGAGGATTCTAGCGGAAGCAGTTTATAAAAGTTGTAAACAAGAACCCAGCATCAAAGCACGAATGTCCACTAATACAAAATAGGAATGTTATACAAAATACTCCAAAACAAGCCTTAAGGCCTTACAAAATGTTTCACTTGAATATTACATGTTTTACAAACTACGGCGCGCAGGCCGGTCATACATGAATAAAACAGTAAACACTTCTACTTGGGCCTTCGAGGGCCGGCTTCGCAAAAAGGGCTTTAGGCCGCTATTGACCGCTTGGTCCAACTGCACCTGCAAGCAACAAACCACCGTACGGTGGCAAAACAAGGCAACGGTCAGCAATGCTGACCAAATTATAACGATCCCGCCCCCAACTCGGGGCGGCGATGCTCCTTCCCTGCATTTCATTAGCATAAGCGAGTAATTTATAACCATAGCCATAACATCACAGACGTTGGCTCGTACGGCCACACGCCCCGTGCACTCAGGGCACATTCTCGGTGAACCGGTCGATGTCACGTCAATTAAAGCTATTAACATTCCGGACTCACCACCGCCACTTAGATGGCCAAACCTATGAGCAATTTGTCTTCTTGGCATGGGTCACGTCAATTTAAGCCATTGACTGCCGAAGACTCACATCTATGCCAATGGCAAGTGCCACGTAACCTTAGGTCTCTTTAACCGAACGACATAAAGCGGGTACGGTTCCATCTAACCCGTGCTCACATCGCAACGACAATTTAAGCCATTTGCGCGGGTCAAACTTTCACCGAGTCCCATTCTATCGCAAGTCACATAACTCGGTTATGTTCAAGTTGGCTCTCAGGCCACCAAGTTGGCAAGATCTCGTATCCGCCTAGTTTTCCGGCTGCACCTTTGGGTTAATCCCCAAGGCTCCCTGCTGCAATCTACCGCGTAGAAAACCCGAAAAACAACCAATAGCACGGAGTCTTCTCCGGCCTTATGCAATGCAACATCACCGATCCAGACTAACATGTCCGGGTAGGCTTCACACATCATGCCTATGTCCGTTCTCGCATACGGACTCTAAACAACGGGGACTTCACATATCTACCCGAAGGAACGCCTCCAACTCTCCGCAAACTCGCGAGAGCGGGCTTCCTATGCTAGGAAAGAGAGCTATTCGTACTCAAGATGAGGATCGTTACCCTTGAGTTCCTCTTTGGCGCCATTGAAAAGTAATCGGATGGAAATCACCGCACTAGCGTTGCCTCCGTGGATCCGGAGTCGGCTTGCGATTCGGAGCTCCGAAGCTCCTCCAATGGCGGATCTAGCTCCTTCTTCCTCCCTTGGCTTCTCTCTCTCTCCAAGGATTTAGAAAGATGATAAGGTATGAAAAGTGAGGGTTTTCTAAGTCCACTCACGGGTATATCCTCTCAGGAACAACCCCCAGCCGTTGGATCCTCAGTTAAAGAAATGAACGGCTTCGATTCGGGGCTGAAATGCCCAATCTGGACCGAACACGGCCTGGCACACGCCCGTGTCCAGGGCCGTGTGCCGCATTCGCCGTCAAAATCGAATCACCTGGAACCTCACACGGGTATCGAACACGCCCGTGTTCGAGCTGACACGCCCGTGTTCCACCTGACACGGCCGTGTGGCCGGCCGTGTACCCCATGATTTTTCCCCATTTTCAACCCGAGCACTGCACGGGTTCTAGGACACGCCCGTGTCCTTGCCCGTGTCACCTTGACACGCCTGGACCCCCAGGCCATGTACACGGGACACTTCGTCGAGGGAAGATCGACGACTTGATGACACGGCCTTGGACACGCCCGTGTCCTAGGCCGTGTGCCTTGTCTCGACGATCGTCGAGTGAATCTCGACGACTCCCCGGGACGATCGTCGACACGGGTCGACACGCCCTGCGACACGCCCGTGTCGCAGGCCGTGTGCCCATTCTCGACGAATCATCGAGTATAACTCGATGACTTCGCGGCTAAGTGTCGACACGGGTCGACACGCCCTGCGACACGCCCGTGTCGCAGGCCGTGTGCCCACTCTCGACGAATCGTCGAGTATAACTCGACGACTTCGCGGCTAAGTGTCGACACACGCTTGACACGCCCTGGAACACTCCCGTGTCATAGGCCGTGTGCCTGCAGCCAGAACCCAAACTGGCCCAAAACGTCCCCCTTCGCTCTTTTGAGTTTCGGGGCGTTACAACTCTCCCCCTCTTAAAAGAATTTCGCCCACGAAATTACATAAGGAAAGACATACAAAAAAAAAACTTGTACCTGAGCGGAACAACTCCGGATACTCGTCAAGCATAGTCTGCTCTCGCTCCCAAGAGAGCTCCTCACGACCGCAATTGCCCCACCGGACCTTGACCATCCTGATCTCTTTATTGCATAGCCGCTTGACCTCCGAGTCCTTGATCCGCACAGGCTTGACTTTTGTCGTTAGCCCACTATCCACCGGCACTGGATCAACCGCGATCACTTGCGTAGGCTCTTGCACCACCTTCCGAAGCACCGAAATATGGAATACATCATGTAAACCACTTAGCTCCACTGAAAGCTTCAACCTATAGGCCGCTTCACCAACTCGCTCCAGAACCTCAAACGGTCCAAGGTACCTCGGGCTTAGCTTTTTCCACTCGTCGCACCCGCGAGACACCCTTGAACGGCTTGATCTTTAAGTGCCGGTCCTGAGCGATAAGCAACCTCTCCCGAATGGTTCTCACCAAAGAAGTAGCCTCCTCCACTTCCGATCGCGTATACAACTTTGACTCACCCGTTTCTAACCAAGACAACGGCGTGCGACATCTTCTACCATATAGGGCCTCGAAGGGCGTCATCTGAATACTCGCTTGGTAGCTGTTGTTGTATGCGAACTCCACCAAATAAAGGTGGTCTTCCCATTGCTTCCCAAAATCCAAGACACACATGCGGAGCATGTCTTCCATGGTTCTATTGACCCTCTCGGTCTGCCCATCCGTTTGCGGATGGGTGGCTGTGCTGAATTTCAACTTTGTTCCCAACATTTGTTGCACCAGCCTCCAATCATTGGACTTGAACCTCCCCTCTCGGTCACTCACGATGCTGTGGGGCACACCATGAAGCCGTACTATGTTACCCATATAAAGCTTTGCTAACTTCTCCACCGGATCATCCTTCCTATGCGGAATAAAATGTATCGCCTTCGTTAATCGATCCACGATCACCCAAATGGCGTCGTTCCCCTTTTTTGACCTTGGCAAACCATGCACAAAGTCCATAGAGATGTCGTCGAATTTCCACTCCGGAATAGGCAAGGACTTAAGAAATCCTCCCGGCTTTTGGCACTCCGCCTTTACCAAGGCGCGGGTTTGGCACTTCGCTACGTATAGCGCCACATCCTTTTTCAAACCTGGCCACCAACACAGTTTCTTCACATCACGGTACAACTTCGTGCTCCCCGGGTGAATCGAGTACTTGGTATGGTGTGCCTCGAACAACAACTCCACCCACAAATTGCCCACACTTGGGACGCACAAACGACCGTCTCTCCGAAGCAATTCGTCCTCCACGACGAATTGGGAATTTGACCCATCCAGAGCCTCTACCATGAACTGCTTCAGCACTTGATTGCTTGTCCACACAAACGATCCACAACGCCTCCAACTCTCGCACCAACCGCTCATCATGCACTGATAGCCAATTGGCTCGAGCTAGGGCTTGGCGACTCACCGCGTCAGCAACCGCATTCCCTTTATCAGGCGCGTAGTGGATCTTGAATGTATAGTCTCCCAAGAACTCCATCCATCTACGCTACCGTAAATTTGGATCCTTCTGATCAATCAGATACTTCACGCTCTTGTGACCAGCGTAGAGATCCATTGTCACACCGTATACAATTATGCCTCCATAGCTTCAAGGCAAAACTCAAGGCCATACGCTATTACGCTTCCGTGTTGCAGTAGCATGCAACCCAAACCGCTGCCCTAAGCATCATTATAAATAGCAGTAGGTCCGGTCGGGGCCCGACGCCATATACCACAGACAGACCAGGTGGTTACTTATGGAAACCATCCAACCAATCTCAACGTCCTACACAGAGCATTCTAGCAGAAGCAGTTTATAAAAGTTGTAAACAAGAACCCAGCATCAAAGCACGAATGTCCACTAATACAAAATAGGAATGTTATACAAAATACTCCAAAACAAGCCTTAAGGCCTTACAAAATGTTTCACTTGAATATTACATGTTTTACAAACTACGGCGCGCAGGCCGGTCATACATGAATAAAACAGTAAACACTTCTACTTGGGCCTTCGAGGGCCGGCTTCGCAAAAAGGGCTTTAGCCCGCTATTGACTGCTTGGTCCAGCTGCACCTGCAAGCAACAAACCACCGCACGGTGGCAAAACAAGGCAACGGTCAGCAATGCTGACCAAATTATAACGATCCCGCCCCCAACTCGGGGCGGCGATGCTCCTTCCCTGCATTTCATTAGCATAAGCGAGTAATTTATAACCATAGCCATAACTTCACAGACGTTGGCTCGTATGGCCACACGCCCCGTGCACTCAGGGCACATTCTCGGTGAACCGGTCGATGTCACGTCAATTAAAGCCGTTAACATTCCGGACTCACCACCGCCACTTAGACGGCCAAACCTATGAGCAATTTGTCTTCTTGGCATGGGTCACGTCAATTTAAGCCATTGACCGCCGAAGACTCACATCTATGCCAACGGCAAGTGCCACGTAACCTTATGTCTCTTTACCCGAACGACATAAAGCGGGTACGGTTCCATCTAACCCGTGCTCACATCGCAACGACAATTTAAGCCATTTGCGCGGGTCAAACTTTCACCGAGTCCCATTCTATCGCAAGTCACATAACTCGGTTATGTTCAAGTTGGCTCTCAGGCCACCAAGTTGGCAAGATCTCGTATCCACCCAGTTTTCCGGGTGCACCTTTGGGTTAATCCCCAAGGCTCCCTGCTGCAATCTACCGCGTAGAAAACCCGAAAAACAACCAATAGCACGGAGTCTTCTCCGGCCTTATGCAATGCAACATCACCGATCCAGACTAACATGTCCGGGTAGGCTTCACACATCATGCCTATGTCCGTTCTCGCATACGGACTCTAAACAACGGGGACTTCACATATCTACCCGAAGGAATGCCTCCAACTCTCCGCAAACTCGCGAGAGCGGGCTTCCTATGCTAGGAAAGAGAGCTATTCGTACTCAAGATGAGGATCGTTACCCTTGAGTTCCTCTTTGGCGCCATTGAAAAGTAATCGGACGGAAATCACCGCACTAGCATTGCCTCCGTGGATCCGGAGTCGGCTTGCGATTCGGAGCTCCGAAGCTCCTCCAATGGCGGATCTAGCTCCTTCTTCCTCCCTTGGCTTCTCTCTCTCTCTCCAAGGATTTAGAAAGATGATAAGGTATGAAAAGTGAGGGTTTTCTAAGTCCACTCACGGGTATATCCTCTCAGGAACAACCCCCAGCCGTTGGATCCTCAGTTAAAGAAATGAACGGCTTCGATTCGGGGCTGAAATGCCCAATCTGGACCGAACACGGCCTGGCACACGCCCGTGTCCAGGGCCGTGTGCCGCATTCGCCGTCAAAATCGCATCACCTGGAACCTCACACGGGTATCGAACACGCCCGTGTTCGAGCTGACACGCCCGTGTTCCACCTGACACGGCCGTGTGGCCGGCCGTGTACCCCATGATTTTTCCCCATTTTCAACCCGAGCACTGCACGGGTTCTAGGACACGCCCGTGTCCTTGCCCGTGTCACCTTGACACGCCTGGACCCCCAGGCCGTGTACACGGGACACTTCGTCGAGGGAAGATCGACGACTTGATGACACGGCCTTGGACACGCCCATGTCCTAGGCCGTGTGCCTTGTCTCGACGATCGTCGAGTGAATCTCGACGACTCCCCGGGACGATCGTCGACACGGGTCGACACGCCCTGCGACACGCCTGTGTCGCAGGCCGTGTGCCCATTCTCGACGAATCGTCGAGTATAACTCGACGACTTCGCGGCTAAGTGTCGACACGGGTCGACATGCCCTGCGACACGCCCGTGTCGCAGGCCGTGTGCCCACTCTCGACGAATCGTCGAGTATAACTCGACGACTTCGCGGCTAAGTGTCGACACACGCTTGACACGCCCTGGGACACGCCCGTGTCCCAGGCCGTGTGCCTGCAGCCAGAACCCAAACTGGCCCAAAACGTCCCCCTTCGCTCTTTTGAGTTTCGGGGCGTTACAAGACGCCCTTGAATGGCTTAATCTTCATTTACACCCAGTCGCCAATAGCGAACTCAACGTTCCTATGCTTGGCATTATAGTAGTTAGCTTGCCGGTCTTGAGCAATTAGCAATCTTTCACGAATAGTTCGTACTAGCAAAGTCGCATCTTCCACTTCTTGCCGCTTATACAGCTTCGACTCACTCGTTTCCAACCATGACAACGGCGTGCGACATCTCCTACCATAAAGGTCCTCAAAGGGATATATTTGGATTCTCTCCTGATAGCTATTGTTATAAGCAAATTCCACCAAGTACAGGTGATTTTCCCTTTTCTTCCTGTAATCCAAGACGCACATGCGAAGCATGTCTTCCATCGTCCTGTTGACTCTCTCGGTATGACCATTCGTCTGCGGATGAAAGACTGTGCTGAAACTCAGCTTGGTTCCCAACATCTGTTGCACCAACCTCCAGTCGTTGGACGTGAACCGCCCATCTCGGTCAATCACAATATTACGGGGCATACCGTGAAGTCAAACAATATTATCCACATATAGTTTTTCCAATTTCTCCACTGAATCATCCTTCCTATTTGGAATGAAGTGCGACACTTTCGTTAAACGATCTACGATCACCCATATGACGTTGTTTCCCTTCTACGACCATGGCAACCCATGCACAAAGTCCATTGTAATATCGTCGAACTTCCACTCTGGGATAGGCAAGGACTTCATGAAACCTCCAGGCTTCTAGCACTCCGCCTTAACTAAGGCGCACGTTTGACACTTCGCCATATAAAGTGCCACATCCTTCTTAAGTCCTGGCCACCAAAACAACTTCTTCATATCACGGTACATCTTCGTGCTCCCTTGTTGAATCGAGTACTTGGTATGATTAGCCTCGTACAACAATTCCACTCGCAGTTTACCCACATTTGGGATACACAGACGAATGTCCTTCCATAACAATCCATCCACCACATCAAATTGGGAATTTGACACATCCAAAGCCTCAACCATGATTTGCTTCATGTTGCTATCCAAATCCAAAGCCTGCCGAATTCGATCAGCGAGGTCATACTGAACTTCTGTCCAGTTCAATTGCGCTTCGGCACTAGTCTGCTTGTCAACACAAGAGATCTCTAATGCCTCAAACTCCCGAATTAAACGCTCGTCATGAACCGACAACTAGTTGTCTTGCACAGGGGCTTTGCGACTCAACGCATCCGCAACTGCATTGCCTTTCCCAGGCACATAATGAATCTTGAATGTGTAGTCCCCCAGGAACACCATCCATCTCCATTGTCGCATGTTTAGATCCTTTTGATCCAACAAGTACTTCAGGCTCTTGTGGTCGGTGTAGATATCGACCTTCACCCCGTACAAGTAATGCCTCCACAGCTTCAGGGCAAATATCACGACCGCTAACTCTAAGTCATGGATCGGATAATTCCTCTCATTCACCTTCAGCTGACGCAAGTCATAAGCTATTTCACTTCCATGCTATAGTAGAACACAGCCCAATCCACTGCCCAAAGCATCACTATAGATCTCAACGCCTTCGGTCCCACTCGGCGAATTTAGAACAGGCATCGTGGTCAACTGACTTTTCAACTCTTCAAAAGCTTGTGCGCACTCAGACGTCCAAAAAAACTTTTGTTCTTTCCTCGCTAGAGTCGTGAAGGGTAATGCTATCTGCGAGAAGTTCTCCATGATGCGCCTGTAATAGCCGGCAAGCCCCAGAAAACTCCGGACTTCCGCTACCGTAGACATCACAGGACACTCTCGTATAGTAACTATCTTCGTTGGATCCACCGTAATTCCCTCTCCATTAACTATGTGACCAAGGAACGCTACTGAGGACAACCAAAACTCGCATTTGGAGACTTGGCATACAATTGGTTCCTCCTCAGCGTCTCCAACACAAAATGCAGATGCTTAAAGCGATCCTCCTCACTCTGCGAGGACACCAATATATCGTCGATAAAGACGATCACGAAGTGGTCCAGGTATTCTCTGAAAGTTCTGTTCATCAGATCCATGAATACGGATGGTGCATTAGTCAGCCCAAATGGCATGACCGTAAACTCATAATACTCGTATCTCATGCTGAAAGCTGTCTTAGGGATATCTCTTTCTCTTATCCTCAGCTGATAATACCCGGATTTAAGATCCAATTTTGAGTACACCAATTACCCGACTAACTGATCAAACAGATCATCAATCCTTGGGATCGGGTACTTGTTCTTCTCTGTTAACTTGTTTACCTCTCGATAATCGATACAGAGCCGAAAACTTTCATCCTTCTTCTTAACAAAAAGGACCGGTGTGCTCCAAGGCGACGAACTTGGATGCACATAATCCTGTTCCAATAGCTCTTGAAGTTGAACCTTCAGTTCCGCCATCTCCTTAGGCGCTAACCGATACGGGGAGCGTGACACAGGTTTCGCACCTAGCACTCGCTCAATAGTGAAGTCTATCTCTCGCTGAGGTGGTGCTCTAGGGAGATCTCCAGGGAACACATCAGGGTACTCGGATACTGAAAGAGCAGCTAGATCTTAACTTTCTTCTAAACTAGAGTTAATGTAAAAAGTCACAGCACAAAGATAAAGAAGGAAAAGCAAGCACACAGACGACACAAGAATTTATAGTGGTTCCCCTAACTAGGGTACATCCACTCTTCTACCACCCTGGTAGGAATCCACTGCAGGATGAGTTAATCAGGTGTCCTGGGCACCAATGAGCTTTTGATAAGGTGCTCAAAAACCAAACCAGATTTTTTGATCAGGTGTCTTGCCACCACTGAGTTTTGACAAGGTCTCAGAAACCAAACACAAACTTTTGAAGGGAGTTTGAAAAACCCTTTACATAGGTGGGGATGAGAGAGTGATGGAAGTCTTCTCTTTCTCAAACAACTGAGAAGACTATGTGGATTCAGTGATGTTGTCAAAGCTCCCCCTGAGATGTAGAATAGTTCAGGAGTGGAAGCTTTGCTTCAAGGTGTAGGCCTTCAACTAGATGAAAATCTCCAGCAAGCTCTATAGACAAATCTGAATATGTTGTCTCTTGAAAGCTTTTTCTCTCTCTGTCTCTTATTGTTATTTCTGAGCCTCTCTGCTATATATCTTTTCTATCTTCTGTATAAAATATATATATGTATCCACTGGGCTGAGGAAAGTCATTTTAATTCTTGTTTGATGCGGCAGAGACATTTTCAAGAAAGGAAACTGTCTTGGAAAGGTAACTGACAATAAACCTCTGAATTGATTCATATTTAATGCAGCCTCCCAACGGCTGTATTCATAACAATATTTAGCATTAAATATATTAGCTGTAAATTCCTTTACTTAAGCCTTGAATAACTCTAGCCAGCTGTCTCCAATAATTGCACAGGAAATCACCAAAATTTAATCTAAAAAGCTTCTCCAATCTGCGTTCGACTATAGTTGAACTCCGTTCGACTATAGTTGACCTGCATCTGAGTTATCTGTTCTCTTAGAGCTGAACACAGAAATAGTTGAACTCCGTTCGACTATAGTTGAACTCAGTTCGACTATTTCTGGACTGCAATAGTTGAACTCCGTTCGACTATCTCTGGACTGCAATAGTTGAACTCTGTTCGACTATCTCTGGACTGCAATAGTTGAACTACGTTCGACTATCTCTGGACTGCAATAGTTGAACTCCGTTCGACTATCTCTGGACTGCAATAGTTGAACTCCGTTCGACTATCTCTGGACTGCAATAGTTGAACTCCGTTCGACTATCTCTGGACTGCAATAGTTGAACTCCGTTCGACTATCTCTGGACTGCAATAGTTGAACTCCGTTCGACTATTTCTGAGAGCTAAAATTTCTGAACTTTAAAATTGATTTTCTCTGGAATTCTTCTGCACTTCTTCTAGGATTCTTTCTGAGGAATACTTGGAGAGCCCTATGACCCTTAGACTATACATTTTGGGTCAAACTAATCAGCCTAATAGTGATCCTAACCCAAATCAGAACCTAAGGTTCCAACAATCTCCCCCTATTTGGGTGAGGATACTATTTACATAAAAACAAAATACAAAGCAAAAAGATCTGCCTGAATTATAATATAATAGCAGATGTACATTGGTGCTTTGTTAAAAAGGGATTCAAAATAAAAGAAATACAAACATAAACTAAGGGGCAGCTGCAAAGAATCTAATAAAGTGACAGCTGCACTTTTGTTCATTTTCATTCTGAGATTCTGATAATCTCCCCCTATAGTTGTAGCCTTCTGAATAATTTTCCTGAAAGGAGATGTTAGGAATTCTGGACCCAGATTTTCCTTGGGTCTTATTTTTCTTTCACAATAATAATTTGAAGTAAAGTAATATCCAGGGAAATCTTTATAGCCAAGTGAATGAAGTTTCCTAGAAGGGATGAACCACTGGGTATAAGGATTTTTAAATTTTTGATTATGAAATGATTTAAAATCTTTACTATGAAAATCTGAGCTCAACGAAGAATATTTTCGTCGACCTGAGCTCGACGATTTATAGTGAGATCGTCGATCTCGGTTCAGAGAATAATATAGGTTGTTTTCTCTGTTCCAATTTCGTTGACCTCTATTCAGAGTTCGTCGACCTGAGTTCGACGAATTATGTTGAACACAGATTTTCTGAAAATCTTTAACTGATTTTAATGAGGCTATATGATTTAAAGTAATTTCTAAATCTTCATTGAATTTTATGTTTTTAGAAGAAAGTTTATTTACTTTCTCTCTAAGAAGTTTTATTTCCTTCTTAGATTGAATCAGATCTTTACATAATAATTTAAAATTTGTTTTAAGTTCTTCTGATGAAAAGTCAAGGGTAGAGATAACCTGATCTTCATCATCATCTGATTCAGATTCTTTATCTTCATCATACCTTTTGCAAGATGCATCGATTGCCATTAGACAAAATTCTCTTGCTCTTGCTTCTTCTTCATCCTCAGTTGTGTAAGATGAAGCTTCAGAGTTACTCCAGGAATCAGCATTTGATGTTTTTTCTTTTGCCGATCCAGCAGCCATTACTGTGAGAGAGTCCCAAATTTCCTTTGCAGATGAACATTCAACAATCTCTTGAAAAATGTCATCAGACATTGATTCTGCAAGAATGTTCATTGCTTGTGCATCAGCCATCTTAAGCTGTTTTTGAGCTTCTGTAGCTGCAGATGGTGTAAAGGGACCTGACAAAATAGAATTATAAATGGCTTCATCAATAGAGTTCATAAAAAGCCTAATCCTTGCCTTCCATAGTGCAAGCTTGTCCAGATTGCACTTAGGAGGTCCAGTGCTTGACCATTCTTCATTTTGTGCCATGAAAAACTCTTAAGAACAATAAGATCTATCAAGGATCTTTTGATTCAGGTGTTAGCCTGTACAACCCCCAAGGTGTGGTATGTTTAACCAACCTGGCTCTGATACCAATTGAAAGTGAGGTGATAGATCTGATATGTTTAAGAGTTTTTAGAAACTAAAATGCAAAATAAAATTCACAGCACATAAGGAAGAAAACAGAGCAAGCAAACCAGACGACACAAGAATTTATAGTGGTTCCCCTAATTAGGGTACATCCACTCTTCTACCACCCTGGTAGGAATCCACTGCAGGATGAGTTGATCAGGTGTCCTGGGCACCAATGAGCTTTTGATAAGGTGCTCAAAAACCAAACCAGATTTTTTGATCATGTGTATTGCCACCACTGAGTTTTGACAAGGTCTCAGAAACCAAACACAAACTTTTGAAGGGAGTTTGAAAAACCCTTTACATAGGTGGGGATGAGAGAGTGATGGAAGTCTTCTCTTTCTCAAACAACTGAGAAGACTATGTGGATTCAGTGATGTTGTCAAAGCTCCCCCTGAGATGTAGAATAGTTCAGGAGTGGAAGCTTTGCTTCAAGGTGTAGGCCTTCAACTAGATGAAAATCTCCAGCAAGCTCTGTAGACAAATCTGAATATGTTGTCTCTTGAAAGCTTTTTCTCTCTCTGTCTCTTATTGTTATTTCTGAGCCTCTCTGCTATATATCTTTTCTATCTTCTGTATAAAATATATATATGTATCCACTGGGCTGAGGAAAGTCATTTTAATTCTTGTTTGATGCGGCAGAGACATTTTCAAGAAAGGAAACTGTCTTGGAAAGGTAACTGACAATAAACCTCTGAATTGATTCATATTTAATGCAGCCTCCCAACGGCTGTATTCATAACAATATTTAGCATTAAATATATTAGCTGTAAATTCCTTTACTTAAGCCTTGAATAACTCTAGCCAGCTGTCTCCAATAATTGCACAGGAAATCACCAAAATTTAATCTAAAAAGCTTCTCCAATCTGCGTTCGACTATAGTTGAACTCCGTTCGACTATAGTTGACCTGCATCTGAGTTATCTGTTCTCTTAGAGCTGAACACAGAAATAGTTGAACTCCGTTCGACTATAGTTGAACTCAGTTCGACTATTTCTGGACTGCAATAGTTGAACTCCGTTCGACTATCTCTGGACTGCAATAGTTGAACTCCGTTCGACTATCTCTGGACTGCAATAGTTGAACTCCGTTCGACTATCTCTGGACTGCAATAGTTGAACTCCGTTCGACTATCTCTGGACTGCAATAGTTGAACTCCGTTCGACTATCTCTGGACTGCAATAGTTGAACTCCGTTCGACTATCTCTGGACTGCAATAGTTGAACTCCGTTCGACTATCTCTGGACTGCAATAGTTGAACTCCGTTCGACTATTTCTGAGAGCTAAAATTTCTGAACTTTAAAATTGATTTTCTCTGGAATTCTTCTGCACTTCTTCTAGGATTCTTTCTGAGGAATACTTGGAGAGCCCTATGACCCTTAGACTATACATTTTGGGTCAAACTAATCAGCCTAATAGTGATCTTAACCCAAATCAGAACCTAAGGTTCCAACAGATACCACTGGGATGCTGTCCAAAGTAGGCTTAGGCTCTGAAGCCTCCATTAACATGAAGAACAGTTCTGCACCAGCACGAACCACCTTAACCACCTGAAGAGCAGACATCAAAGTCTTGCTCGCCCCTTTCAAGCCCGCAAATGTCGTCTCACGACCAATTCCCAACTTGACCTCCTTGTGATTGTAATCAATGTATGCTTGCTGCTCCGAGAGCCAGTCCATACCAAATATCACGTTGAATTCAACTAGCGGCAGTAATGATGCTTGCAAGTCGAACTCCTAATTTCCAATTCGTATCTTCATGCCACAGACTCTATCCACGCGCATTGAACTCCCATTTGGAAACAACACATCTAGTTTGTCCTTTGCCATCGAAGAAGGTACTCCGATGCGCGATATAAATCCTTCGGACAAAAAGGAGTGCGAAGCTCCCGTATCAAAGAGTGCTCTCGTCGGATTATCACAAATCAAAACAAAGCCTATACAAACAGTAATAAGCTAACATGTGCAAGGTAACAAGTAATTAAAGCTAACTTGCTATAAATTTAAACCGTAACTGTCACCACATCAGCTTGCTTTATGGCCTTCTGCTGGCCAAGGTTATAGACTCTAGGTTGAACCAGAGCATAGTGGGATGCAGTTGACTCCACTGCCTTGCCCTTCTCCTCATAGGTTGCTCCTGGCTTCCTCTCGGACATTGGACGTCTGCTCCAATAGTCTCTGGCAAAGTGTCCCGGCTTTCCACAGTTATAGCATGCGCCCAGGGTTCGGCTTGTAGTTGCCCCCGAACCACCAGAAGAAGGGGTTGGACCCGAAGTCCTAGCCTTTTTATGGAACTTATGAAACCCAGACTTTGAGTTAGTCGGCACCTTGAACTCTATCCTCTTAGCACCAGAGTCTCTCTTCGCTTGCACATTCCTTAGATCCTTTTCCAAAGACCGAGCCGTATTGACCAGGGTCAAGAAGCCCTACGTCATAGGCCCCGAGAGCAGTTGCCTTAGGTCATCCCTCAGACGCTTATAGAATCGGTTTGTCTTATGCTCCTCATCAGCGAATGTAGAGCTAGAGTAACGACCCAACCGTGTAAATTCGTGGAGATACTCGTCCACCCTACTCTCTCCTCGCGTCAATTTTTGGAATTCATTGTCAATCGCGATCCTCTGAGCTGTGGGAAGGTAACTTGCTAAGAATAGTCTCGAAACTTCTTCCATCGAGATGTCCGTGAGGTGTCTTCCCCTCAAGTGATGTAGCTCTAAACCTTCCCACCACATCCTTGCATCTCCGTCCAATAAGAAAGTGGTTATGGTGGTCATCTGCCACTCCTTCATTCTATAGCTGTCAAGACTCTCTTTACTCGGGAGAGCCAATCATCAGCTTGGGATGGGGTTATCGTCCCCGAGAACACCGGAGGATTGAAGCCCATAACATGCTTGAGCTGTTTTTCAGTTGCTCTCCTAGGTACCAATGGCTCCACCACTACTTGCTCCACCCTTCTCGGTTCAGCCGCTTAAAGCGGTACCTGCTCCACTACAGGGGCAAGCTGCTGCCTTTGTCTTGAAGGTTGGGCATTGATCATAGCGAACACCGCATCAGCCAACAATCTTATGGTTTCTGCTGAGGGAGGTGTTGCAGGCACATCATTTGGTGCGCTACTTGCCTCAGAAACCGGGCGTTCTGACGGCCCTGCACAACTCCTGGTCACCTATAGTCGTACAAAACACTATTAAGTGACCAAAAAATATTGCAAAAATGTTGGGTATTGTATCCACACTAACCCAGATTTGATGAAGTCACCCTTGAACTAAGATGAATTAAGTTGTATTTGATGTTTGGTTTGAGTTATATGTTTGCAAAATTCTAATGGTAAGTGTAGACCAATGTCAGTCTACAATGGGTCACCAAACACAGGACCATACAATGTAATCCCTCATTGTGTGTTCCAAAGTGTTGACTCATGTGTAGCCTCTCTATTGGGATACAGTTCATATTCAAGCTATAGGACTAAGAGAAGAGACTTGATGCTGATTTCCGTTGGAAGAAGAAAAATTTCTGTCAGAAAATTTTCCTAAGTAAAGTACTCGAGTAGTTCTTTACTTACTCAAGTAAGTTATTGAATCCATACTCGAGTAATAATACTCTTACTCGAGTAGATAAGATGTATCTCGAGTAGTTACATCAACTACTCGAGTAGTTCCCTTTCTTCTCTCGAGTTTACAGAAATTCTCTTCTCACATTTTTCTAAGTTAAATACTCGAGTAGTACTATATATTACTCGAGTAGCTCTATCTTCTGTCTCGAGTAATTGGACTCTGACTCTCGTGTAGTTCTCACTCACTCGAGTAGTCTAAGGCATGTACTCGAGTAGTTCATCTACTACTCGAGTAGTCCAATGTTTATACTTGTGTAATCCAGATTTCCTTTCCAGAAAATTTCTCTATGTGAATTACTCGAGTAGTTCATGCTACATACTCGAGTAGTTCTATTTATCTCCAGTACTTCATCCCATATACTCGAGTAGTTCTTTGTGTCTCGAGTAGTTCAACTTTTATACTTGAGTAGTCAGTTTTCCCTATTCCAGAAATTTTCTAAGTGTATGACTCGAGTAGTTTGTTATATACTCGAGTAGTTCATTCTTATATACTCGAGTAGTATTTCTTTTACTCGAGTAATATACTTCACCTCTCATGTAAGTACTTAAGTACTCGAGTAAGTCATTCTTGTTACTCGAGTAGCTGATTCCTTAAATTCTTATTTACTCGAGTAGTTGACTCCAAGTACTCAAGTAATGATTTCTCTTTCTCCCGAGTAGTTTTTCTCATGTACTCGAGTAGTCATCTTCTACCTACTCGAGTAGTGTTGCATATACTCAAGTAGTCTATTACATCTCGAGTAATTTACTTGACTTTTCAGAAAATTCTTAAGTCCATAATAACGGTCTTATTCTTAAAATCTGACGTGATTGGTCCACGTGTCTTTCTCATAATGAATCATTTAAGTCTAATCTTCTCCTCTCCTATAAAAGGTCTTGTCTAAACCGACAAACCCTAATCTAATTATTCAAAGATTATTCTAAGATATTTTTCAGCCGTACACTCTCAAAAGAATTTTGTCTCCTCTTTCTCACTCCAAGAACGAAACTCGCCGCCGCCGCCATCGCAGTTTTCTGACCGGCTAGGGTTTCACCTTTTTGAGGATTCAGATTAAGAAGACTCTACAGATCGAGATCTCCGCTCAACGCTTCATCTTCTAATTCGATCGTGTAAAGTCAAGAAGTCCATATCTGATATTGCCAAGGTTTTCTTCACCATTCTGATAAAGCCGAAAAGTCTAGAAGAAGAAGATCCTGGCCGATTTCTTGCATATCTGACAAGGATTTACTGTTTGCATTTCTTTACAACTTTATTTCATTATTGTAGGAGAAGTTTTCTCCGAGTGTAGGAATTTTTCGACTCCGAGATTGTAGGAAGTTTTGCCTTCCGACTGTAGATCCGGTTTGTGGATCGAGTTTGTAGGAACGTTGTTCCAAGGGTAGGATTGATTACCAATCCGAGATAGTGGAGTAGCCGAGTCTAGTGTATTGCTAGATCGGTGAGGGAAAGTGGATGTACCTAAGGTTGGGGAACCACTATAAATCTTGCCTCGTCTGTGTTTGCTTGTTTGGTAGATAGATCTGTGCTTTGGTTTGTAATTTTTTATTCCGCAAAAAGACGCACAACTCACCTATTCACCCCCCCCCCCCCCCTCTAGGTGATTTAGGTTGGCAAATATTCACTTTCAATTGGTATCAGAGGGAGGTTGATCATTAAAAGGTTAACACCTTGATCAGATCCTTTAATAGTTGTCTTTTGAGATCTACCATAAATGGACAAGGCTAAAGATTTTGCCAAGCTTCCTTTGTGCAACAAAAATAATTTCCCCATGTGGAAAGAGAGAATCAAGTTCTTCATGGAAGCTGTGGATCTAAGGATCTTCATGATAGTTGAAGAAGGTCCTTATATTCCCATGACAATCTCCATTATAGATCCAACCAAGCAAGTCCCCAAGAAACTTATGGACTTAGATAAGGATGAGATTGCGCTTGTTTCATTGGACAAGAAGGAAAAAAATATTATAGCAAGTGCAGTCGATGATTCTATGCTGCAAAACCTGATTCACTGGCATTCTGTGAAGGAGATGTGGCAGTTTCTAGTTATCTTGATGGAAGGCACAGAAGAAGTGAGGGATGATAAAAGATCCCTTCTCAATCAGAAGTATGAAGCTTTCCGACAGGGAAACAAAGATAACATTGCTGATACCTTTGAGAACTTCTTCAAGATAGTGAATGGGCTAAGGATCTATGGTAGAGTCTTCACTAATGGAGAGCTAAATGATAAATTCTTGAGATCCCTGACTAAGGAATGGGATAACAAGGTCTGTATCATAAGGGAGTTTTGAAAACTAGCCGAGACAGATCCTCAGAATCACTTCGGGAAGCTGATGTCATATGAGCTTCAACTCAACACCAGAAAGGCTGAAGAAGAGAAGAGCAGTTCTGTATTCAAAGAGAAGTCTGTTGCTTTAAAGGCAGACACCTCCAAGAAGTCCAAGGTTGTTCCTCCTACTCCAGCACCAGAAGTTAGTGAAGAAGAAACCTCAGAGCCAAGCACCTCAGGCTCTGAACTATCAGAAGGAGAGTTCTCACTACTCTCTCAGCAGTTCAAGAAATTCTTGAACAAGAAGAAGCAATGGAAAGGCAAGGATGTCTCCTATAGAAGATCACGACACGATGGTGATCGGCAAAGAAAAGGCTCAAGTAGCCATTACAGGTATAACTCTAAACAGAACAAACATGTTTTGACTAACATTATTTGTTATTGTTATAATAAGTCAGGACACGTAATCGATGACTGCCCTTACAAGAAGAAGGAGGGTGGTAGAAGAGAGGAAAAGAAGTCCTCGTACAACAAGAAGAGGACAGAAATGAGCCTGATGGACAAAAAGGGCAAGACTCTTAGTGACTCTAACTCATCTGAGTTGAGTGATGAAGAAGAAGCCTATTTTGGACTCATGGCTCAAACTGATGATGAACAAGAGCCCCAGTTCACTGGGAAGGTAAACTCTCACACTCCTCTTTCTGATTCTGAAGTTTCTGAACATGATTGTGAGAATAGCTCTTCTGATGATGAGTTAGAACTCATGTCCCAATACAAGGAGTTAATCGTGGCTTACGACAAATGTCGCTGAGTCGTAAAAACTCGGGCTAAAGAGATAAAGTCTCGCAAAGCTGAGTAGAGCATCTTGAGAGAGAAAGTCGCAAAGACTGACTCACTCGAAGAGAACTTCCATAATGCTATTGAAGAATATAACAAATCTCTTGAGCACCTTGATCTTAAAGAGAAAATCATCAAAGAGCTGGAAGCCCAACTTACTGCTGAAAAGAAACTTGTTGAAAGTTTCTCGAAGCCCAAGACAGTTCTTCCATTCATTGCTGAATTCTCAGCCAAGGCCAAGGGTGTTGTACTAGGCCATGAAGAACCTCCTAGTAATTCTTCTAGGAGAAATAAGGCTCAACAGAAGAATAAGGCCGCCAAAAAGGCCTTAGCCAAAGAGAAGGGGAAAGCCCCTCAAGATCAGACCACGTTCAAAAAGGTTATATTTCCTTCAAATGAGTTTGATCTTGATTCATCTTACGGACACTTTGCTAGGCCTACCTATGTAGAGCCAAAGTCCCGTTACCAAGGATGGACTCGACCTAGAAACTTTGGCGAAAGTGTCTTTAAGGCACCTTATGAAGAAGTCATTCTTCAGAGCTATAGCCCTTTCAATCATGGTCATAACTTCAAGAAGGCACCAAAGGCAAAGCTTGTTGTAGAAAAGCCTGTAAAGGAGAAGAAGCCATGTGATTGCCATCATCATGAGGCATCTTCCTCCAAGAATGCTGCCCCTGCTAGACCACAATTCCAAAAGGTCAAGCAGGAGAACATAAGACAAAGATATAACAGGTTTGATTGTTGGTGTTGTGGCAGAATTGGTCACTTTGCCATTGATTGCTGGTTTAATCCTAGAAATGCTGCAACCCCACATGTTGGCAATATGAGGAAGACCACTCCTAATGCTAATATTCGTAGGGGGAGTGTTCTAACCCGAGACCAAGGACCCAAATGTATTTGGGTTCCTAAGGCTAACTGATTGTGATTGCAGGAATGTCCAAAGGCCAACAAAACCCCAATCTGGTATTTGGACAGTGGATGCTCTCGGCATATGATCGGGACAAGAAGCCTTATTCAGAATTTTACTCCAGTTGTGAACGGACCAAAGGTCATCTTTGGAGGTTCAGACCATGGAATTACTAGACTCTATGGTATTATTACTAACGGTAATGTATCCTTCTCATATGTGGCTTACGTTGAAGGTTTGGAACATAACCTTATAAGAATAAGCCTAATCTGCAATAAAGGATACATAGTTGAGTTTCACGCTGACAAGTGCTTGATAAAATCTGTTGACAATATGGAAACGATTCTATCCGGCACTCGAAGCAGAAACATTTTTTGCTTGAATTTCATTTGTATAGATTCTTCAACACCAGTGTGCTTTTTAGCAAAAGATAGTGCGTCTCTTGGTGACCAATGGCACAAGAGATTAGCACATATTAATTTCAAAACCATAAATAAATTATTTTCAATGAACTTAGTACGTGATGCCCCAAATGCCAAGTACGTCAAAGATAGACCTTGTCATGCATGTGTGAAAGGCAAGCAAACAAAGACTACCTTTAAAAGCGTTATTGGCAAGGATTCTAATAGATGTCTTCATATACTGCATATGGACTTGTTTGGTCCACTGCAAATTAGAAGTTTGGGAGGTAAGGATTATACGTTGGTAATTGTTGATGATTACTAGCGCTTTGCATGGGTGTTCTTTCTGAAACACAAGTCAGATACCTTCAACATCTTTACTAACTTTTTCAGGCAAGTTCAGAACGAGTACAACTGCTCCATAGTCAAAATCAGAAGTGACAATGGAACAGAGTTCAAGTCTGGGGCCATGACAGAATTTTGTGAAAGCTTAGGTATCTTTCATGAGTTTTCCTCTCCTCGTACTCCACAACAGAACGGAGTGGCCAAGAGAAGGAATAGAACGCTCATAGAGGCCTGCAGGACCATGTTGAGTGATGCTTCACTTCCAGAGTACTTCTGGGCTGAAGCCGTCAACACTGCATGCCACGTGCAAAATCGAGCCCTCATAAACAAAAACCACGATAAGATACCTTACGAACTTCTGAAGGGCAGGAAACCGACAGTCTCATATTTTAGAATTTTTGGCTGTAAATGCTTCGTGCTCAACAATGGCAAGTATCATACTACTAAGTTTAGCGAAAAGATTTTTGAAGCTATTTTTGTAGGGTATAGTAGCTATAGTAAGGCATATAGGATTTTTAATAGAAAAACCCTGGTGGTAGAAAAATCGATACATGTTGTATTTGATGAGACGAGTTTACTGCAAAGCAACTCTTCTAGTGTGCTTATTGAAGATACAGGTGCAAAGCTGAAAGATATTAGCATGGATGAACCGTCTAAAGACAAAGGTGAAAAGTTCATCAAGATCACCACTCCAACCCCTATTGGAGAGGCTAATGATCAAGATGAAGAAGTCATCCAAGATGAAGAAGTCACTCCGGTGATAGAAGACAATCCAGATGCAAGGACTCTAGAGCTTAGACATCTAAAGGATCACCCCATGGACCAGATCATAGGAGATCCCCGGGATGGTGTCAGAACTCGAAGAGGTGCAACTAATGAGAATCTATATCTAAGTTTTCTCTCGCAGGTTGAACCAAAGAAGTTTGAGGAAGCAAACTCAGATGCATCATGGATAATGGCGATGATGAAGAACTGATCAAGTTCAAGCACTGCAAAGTATGGAAGCTTGTTCCAAGACCCAAAGGTAAGAACGTCATTGGGACAAAATGGGTCTACAGGAACAAGATGGACGAGGATGGAACGATAGTAAAGAACAAGGCCAGACTTGTCGCAAAAGGTTATCGTCAAGAAGAAGGAATCGACTTTGACCAGACGTACGCTCTAGTGGCAAGGCTGGAGGCAATAAGGTTATTCCTAGCGTATGCTGCAATCAAAGGCTTCACTGTCTACCAGATGGAAGTGAAGTCTGCCTTCCTTAATGGTGACATAAAGAAAGAGGTGTATGTGAAACAACCTCCAGGTTTCGTTGATTCTAACTTTCCTGATTACGTTTATTTATTACACAAAACATTATATGGTCTTAAACAAGCTCCTCGAGCTTGGTATGAGAAGTTGTCTAGCTTTCTACTTGAGAATAAGTTCACAAGGGGAAAGATAGACATGACATTATTTCTTAGGGAAATTAAAGGCAAGATTTTGCTAGTGCAAATCTATGTCTACGATATTATCTTTGGCTCTACTAATGACAACCTCTGCAAGAAGTTCTCAAAACTTATGCAAGGGAAGTTTGAAATGAGCAGTATGGGCGAGCTGAAGTATTTCTTAGGGCTTTAGGTGAAACAATCTGAAGATGGAATTTTCATCTCGCAGACCAAGTTTACCAAAGTGCTAATTAAGAAATTCGGAATGGAGAACGCAAACTCGATAAGGACTCCAATGGGTTCAACAATGTCTCTGGACAAGGATGAAAAAGGGAAACCTTTTGATGAAACCAAGTACAGAAGCATTATTGGATCCTTGCCCTACCTTACTGCAAGTAGACCTGACATAATGTTCTCAACATGTGTCTGTGCTAGATTTCAGGTGAACTCTAAGGAATCTCACTACGCTGCTGCGAAGCGGATTTTTAGATACCTTAAAGGTACACCAAATCTTGGCTTATGGTACCCAAAAAGTAATAATAGCGAACTAATAGGTTTTTCAGATGCAGATTTTACAGGTAGCAAAGACAACAGGAAAAGCACTTCAGGGACTTACCAATTCTTTGGAAGAAGGCTTATCTCCTGGAGTAGCAAGAAGCAAAACTGTGTGGCAATTTCAACGGTCGAGTCATAGTACATCTCTACAGGCAGTTGCTGTGCACAGTTAATTTGGATAAAGAATCAGTTCGAAGACTACAATATGAAGTTTGAAAAGATTCCATTGTTTTGCAAGTCCTCCAGCGCAATAGCAATAGCCAACAACGCAGTCTCGCACAGCCGGACAAAGCATATAGAGCTAAGGTATCACTTCATCCGGGAGCATGTGGAGCATGGGGACATAGACCTTCAATATGTACCTACAGATAGGCAAATTGCAGACATTTTCACGAAGCCGCTGGACAATACCAAGTTCTCGTTCTTCAAAACAGAACTTGGGATGCTCAACAAAGAAGACTAGAAGAAGCTGGACTTTCAAGAAGGCTCAAGGTTCAAAGGTGGAATTTTCAAAAGTTCAAGTTTTTGACTCGAGTAAGTAATAGCATACTCGAGTAAGTATATGACCTACTCGAGTAGTAGAATGACATACTCGAGTAGTCTACTTGACCTACTCGAGTAGCAGACTGACATACTCGAGTAGTCAACTTCACAAACTCGATTACCTCACTCATCTACTCGAGTACCTCTCTCACCTACTCGAGTACTTATGTTTACCTACTCGAGTAACTCCTGATTCATCTACTCGTGTATGTGCCGAGTCGGGTTTGTTTTTCAAATTTTCTTATTTGCAAACCAAGGGCAATGCCGCCTCTTCTATGATTTCCTTCAGTCATTTTCAAATAAATAGACCTAAACCTAGGGTTATATAAATAAGAAAATCCGGAAATTTCCCTACACAAAATCATTTCCGCTCTCTCGAGTTCCCGACTGGCTCTTCACCTTCCTCAGTCAGTTGCAGAGTCGCGCCCTTTCTGTCTCCCCGTCGAAATTTTCTAGCGTTTTTGCATCTCCAAGACTTCTGAATCATGGCCACCTCCTCTAAAATCGGTGTGGGTTCGGAGTTAGTCGCCGTCAGGATTGCAGAGCTCTCTGACGACTTTCATCATCTCATGATTCTCCTCGACACCGCCGAATTAACTTTCATCCTTCAAGAACCGTGTCGCATTCTCTTCCCAGATGTAGTAGAATTCTTCAGGAATGTAAAGGTCAAGCGCCATGGCACAGTATTGAAGTCTTCAGTTAAAGGTATCAAGATCAAATTAACCCAGAATTCTGTTTCTCAACTCCTTCGACTGCCAGTTCCAGATGCTGATGATGTTCTGGGTAATGAAGAATATTCCAGAACCTGGTTATTTTGTGGAATTTCTGCTGATGCTAAGTACATCAATAGGTTTGATATGAATGCTGAAGGAAAATTCTTGGTTGATGTCATTGGCAAGATTCTTCTATGCAAAACCAACTCCATCAGAGCCATACCCCTTTATTTCTTTGAATTGATGCAAGCTATTATTTGTAGAAAAGCCTTTCAGTTTGGCTTGATGATTCTAACCAAAATAAAGGAGAGTATAAAATCTCCCAACTATGCCAGAATCATTTCCCTACTTCTCCATGAGATAAATTCAGAGGTAATCAGTTTCTCCAAGGGGAGTATTATTCACCACATGAAGAAGGTCTTCATCTCCTCCATACAGAGATGGGTGTTAAAGTTGCAAAATCCCTCTCAAGCTGCCAAAGTACTGAAGCTATAGACACAGAGGACATGACTCCATCTCTTTCTCCATCTCAGGTCCCCAGCTCCTTTGGTGCACCTATTGAGGGGGAGCCTGCTCCTACTATTCAAGCCAGGGTGCCTACTCCTCCTCCACCTACTCCTCCACCAGTCACTCCAGAAGATATCCTCATAGATCAACAAGTTCAAGAAGCCCTATTATCTACTGATGCTTCTATCAATGAGATGATAGAGGAACTAACTGCAAATGAACCACCTCCTCCTCTCTTTACAAATGCTTCAGTCACTAACATTCCCAAGGACACAACTCCTGTGCAGTCTCCAGCAATATCTCCAGTGCAGTCTCTAGCAAGGTCTCTAGACACTTCTCCAGCAAGAACTCTAGCAAAGTCTCCTGATGCTCAACAAGAACAGCCAGAAACAATTCTCATTTCTGATGAGCTCTCACCTGAGCCAGCTGAAGCTACTCTCAGGAATTTGGATTTCTCTCTGCCTCAGATAATGGATGAAGGGGATGCCATGTTACCCACTATAAGAGCTCAGAGCTCTGTTACCCTCACAGAAATAGCTCAATGTGTGTCTCCTCCTATTCCTTTTGCTCCATCTACTTCTGCTCCTCCTGCTGCTACAGCTCCTGCCTCCTCAGATTTGATGACACAGATTGTACTTCTCCTTCAAGAATCGAAATCTTACTTTGATACTTATATCAACACTATAACTGATAAGGTAACTGCTCTAGAACATGAGATGAGTATAGGATTTGCTGAAATACAGCATAATTGTAAGACACCCCTTTTTTTTCTTTTTCGACTCCGGGGTCTTAGGCCCAGAACCGCCGTTTTGCGGTGACTCCTTCACGCCCTGAAGCGTCATCACCACAAAGCGCCGATTCTGCCGGCCATTTCGATCACAGAAAAGTAGCATAATAGTGAAGTAAATGTAAACTATCTGTCCACAGAGAATCACATGACATAATAAATATAACTCCACGAAGGGAGTGTCCACAGAAAGTAACATCAGAGTAGCAAAACGGGCTTATGCCCGGTACATCAAATCCTCACTACAAGATCTCTCATGCAGAAACAAAAGTAGAAAACTACTCAGGGTCGAGACTCACGGTCCCGGCTGTGTGAACTCCGGAGCTAGACTGCCCCACCTCCAAGCGCACCGGTCTCTGGGGCTGCTCCTCCATGCTGGTCTCCGCGATCCCCTAAATGATGCGGTTCGAAAACCGTTAGTCTAAAAGCCTAAGTCCTATCATCCCCCAACCCTTCCCCCACGGCTCCTAGGCACCGAGCGGAGAGGAAGAAAGGGGAGGACTTGAAGGTGGAGAATATCAAGAGCAGGTGGCAGCGGTCCTATTCTAGCAAGTTTTATAGCATATAAAGACAATAAGCTGTAATCTGAAATGTAACCTTCACTTATGTGAAAAACACATAAGCCAAGGGGTCTTTTGTAAGGCTCCCATCGTATAAAAAGTCCCATACCGATTTATACGTTGGGGTGTCGGTGGTCAAACAGCAGTAACTAAATATATCAAAATTAACCTTAATTTATAAACTTGCCCACACAAGCTTATAGACTAAGGGGTCGTTTTGCAGGTCCTTAAGTATAAGCGTCCCATTCCACTTATACTTTAGGTGTCAAGGTTTAAGGTAACGATTATGCTATGACATGCAAGTGGGTATGATGGGCATGCAAGTGCAACATACACACCCGACTCTGTGCACACAGACCTTTAGTTCCCCCTTTCTGGAGCCGTAACCTCCCAGGATACCTCCGTAGTGGCAGACAGAAGCGGTGGGTTGGGCCTCGCCCACCTCTAAACCAGTAAAGCACTACCGGTCAGACCTATCGTACGCCTCAACGCTTGGTACACGAAGCGGACACCTGCGTACTCTTGCCGGCTGGCGCACCGAACTTCTGTTGGCGAAGTGCTAACCACACTTGCCGAGTCAACGTATTGGCGTCGGTGCATCGACCCTCCGATACCGAAGACACACCACCTTAATTTCCTTTCCTATTATGCACATGCAAATTAGCGTAATCAAGAATCGAGCCGAAGCTCCCCGGACCAACACGTCCGACTCAAGCAATCGAGCTGAAGCTCCCCGGACCCAAAATCCGCCTTTTAACCATCCGAGCCGAAGCTCCTAACCAACCTCTGGTGCCATCAGTGTTGTGGAGTGAGCAACCCTAATTACTAAGTTACTCTTTTCAGCTTGTTAAACAGTTTACGTTAACCCAGGACTGCCCCCGGTATTCCCTGTGAAGGCTCTCAAGGGGCACTAGGAACTATGTTGGGATTACGCCCAGCATTCCCTTTCGCAAGGTACTTATTTTATTATTGGTTGATTCCCTTACCCTTTATTTTCTCATATTTCGATATGCTAACCCTAGGGTAATTTGACTTCAACTCTCCTTG
This sequence comes from Platanthera guangdongensis, assembly GCA_039583875.1. Classification (NCBI taxonomy): domain Eukaryota; kingdom Viridiplantae; phylum Streptophyta; class Magnoliopsida; order Asparagales; family Orchidaceae; genus Platanthera; species Platanthera guangdongensis. The sequence continues at coordinate 94,732,672 of CM077148.1, forward strand.
GGTAGGACGATCTTTCGTCGGACCCGAACGCCTATAAACCCTAGTCAAAACCACACCCTACTCACTCATCTTTCATAGATGCAGCCCCTTCCACTTGTCCTTACAGAAAACCACCAAGACCCATCATTCGTGCCCTAATTCACATCCAAATGAAATCCTGCAGTTTTGATATATGCAGACCACTTAAGCTACATGACCCGTAAAAAGGGAAGTACATGAAATATTCATCCTGTACCCTTATGATAATTATTAGAGATCTAAAAAGACATTTGAAGCATAAATCCAGAAATCCATAATTTTTCTAATTTGTCTGATAATTAATTTATTTATTCTAGTGTCCCAAAAGGCCCAGGTTTGAACATGATGTACCACTTTCAGACAAGATAATAATCCACTAAATTTATGATAATTACAAAATGCCTAATTAACTCTAAATCCTAAGTCTTCCAATTTTTCAGCAAGGTTTAGGCCTTAAAATTTAATTTCAAAGATGCCCCATAAAAAGTCATTTTAAAAGATTCTATAGTAATAACACATCCAAAAAATTCAGAGAAAATTCAGGGATGATTGTGATGGCCTACAAGTACCCTAGAAAAAGTTTCATAATTTATCATTTAGAAATAAGGATATATTTGATTTTCTTATGAACTCTCTAATTTAAGGGTTAATGAACAAAGTATGCTAATCAGTCATCAAATATTTCCACAAAAATTTCCATATGATAACATTGAGCTAAAAACACTATGCAGGAAGTTTCATGATTTTTCAGCAAGTAATGGCCTCTGACAAGAATTATTAATATGTAATCAAAATAAAGCACTTGTGAAGTAGATGCCCTAAATAGATATCCAAAAATTCTAACAAAATTCGTACAAGATTATTATAACCTAAAGCTAACTCTGCCCATGTTTTATACCCTCTTTATGGGCAGTGAGACCACAATAGCCAAAATAATTACTAGGGCATTACCATTGATTACTAATGAAGTGCTAAAAATATTGTCCAAAATTTCTCAAGTAAATTATCAGAGGCTCAAAATACTCTAATCCCCTCACTACCCAAATTTGGTTAAGTTTCAAGATGTTTAGCTAACCTAAACTTACACTACAAGTTTTAGGACCTAAGCTAGGGTTAGGGTTTTGGGGGCCCTACCATTTCCATAATTTGCTAATAATTTTACCAGAGGGTTTTATATATCCTAGGAACCTCCATGCAAAATTTGGCGTTCATCCAAGGTGTTTAGGACTCATGCCCTTCACAAGGCCAAAAGGTCCCTCCTTAGGGTTTGACCTTGGAACTTAGGGCAAATCTATTCCTCACTGTCCCATATTCCATAGGGAGGTGATAAGTGCCCTAACAAGTCAGTGGCCCAAATTTCAGCCTCTGTTGAGGTGATTTGGTCACTCAAATCTAAAGTGCAACTTTTGACCCAAAATGCCTTTTTTAAGGTATAGTTAGGGTTGGGTCAAAACCTATTCAAAACACATTCAACTTAAATGAAATTTTATACAGATACCTAAAATGAACCCAGGGACCACTCACCAAAATTTGGGAGGGTTTGGAGGTATTCAGGACACTTAGTTAATTTATTTAATAATTATTAAATGTTTACAAAAACTATAGAAATATTTTCTCCAAAAATTCCCATTTTTGGGCAAGCCCTAGGTATAGCTAGGATGGACTCTCTGCCAAAATTTCAACTAATGTGGGCTAGGGGTGAAGGGTGGGCACTCAATTTAATGACTGCCTAGCCCTAAGGGTATGTCCCACCAAAATGGGTGCCCTGGTCAGACCTTACACCCAAAAGGGTTCAAACTATTTTTAAAATAAAGTAGACTCAAGGAACTACAACTTTCATGTTGAAGTATTTTCCACCAGGAGAACCTAAGTATTTTTAAAGTTTAAAACCATTAATATCAAAAACTGTGACAGAATTGCATTAATATAAATTAATTCCTATAGTTTAAAATCAGGCCCGCACGAATCATGAAGCAATAGGGACGGAATCCCTTCATCTTCTTCCTTGAGCCGACGGCCAGGATTCATCCCGCCTGGAGCCACTTCCAAACGCCACTGCCGGCGACCCGACCACCTCCCCGGCCGGCCACCGGCTCCACCACCTCCGTTGAGGTAGTGGCCATCCCCAGGCGGTGGCTTGGCCGCCGGAAACCCCTTTTCCGGCGATCCCGAGAGGTGAGTTTTCTTCAGAAAAATCCATGAAAACTGAATTGGATCGGGCTCAATTGAGCCCGAACCTTGGTCCTATCGATTGCTATGATCTAACCATGGGTTAAGGAGAGGGGGAGGACCTTCCTGGCGGCCTGAATGCGTGAGGAGCGGCGGGATGCCATTGACGACGGCGGCGGCGCTCGGCTTCTGCAACTGCACAGTGGAATGGCTCCTCTCCTCCAGGTAAACGCTCTAAAATGATCCCCTCGGCTCCCTGAAGGTGTTTAAATGGCAAATGGGGGAGAGGGGAGGCTGGTTCTTCAATGGCCATTAACACCATTAAAGGTGTGGCTCGGGTTGTGTGGAGGGGGGCTGAACCCACCCCTTGGTGGCCGGGAAATGGCTGGAATCAACTCCTCTCTCCTAGAGGAGTTGATTGCAGCCATAATTGGTGGCTGTTAGCCTTCCTTGGCCGGCCTCTCACTTCCCCTTCTTCTTCCTCATTTTCTCTCTCCTCCATTATCATGGATGGGGGGCTACTTTCTCTCTCCTAGTCACCCCTGGTTGACTAGTCAACCTCACAAGCTAAATGCAGCCCACTTGATTATGATGGTCATGGGAATGGGTTTAGCCTAAGGGAGAAGTGGCTTGGGCTTGGGTTAGCCCTTTTGGGTTAAGTTTGACTTGACCTAAATGAGGGTTGACCTGGTCAATTTGATCATCTGGGTTGACCCCATTGGGTGTTTAGCGGCCCATTGGGCTCCCTTGAGGTCTAGGGTTACTTGAATAGGGTTGGTTGGGCATCTTGGGGGTCACATGTCCCTTGGCAAGGGCACTTTGACCATTTTAGGGCTAGAGTTGACTTGGGTCAACATGACCAATTGGGTTGACCCCCTATGGGTCCTGGGTGACCCATTGGCTTCCTTTAGGGTCTAGGTAGGGTTATGTAGTGTTACCCTGTACTTTGGAGGTCACATACCCTTAGTAAGGGTACTTTGACCAGGTTAGGACTTGAGTTGACCTGGGTCAACCTGGCCTCTAGGGCTGACCCTAATGTGTCCTTAGTGACCCATTGACCTCACTTTAGGGTTAGGAGGGCATAGGAGGGGTCCTTTAGGCTAGGAGTAGGTCAGTTGGCCCTAAGTAGGCTAGTTTGACCCATGTAGGGCTAGGGTTGACCTTGGTCAACTGGGCCTCTTGGGTTGACCCTAATGGGTCCTTTTGGCTCTAATGGGCCTCCCAAGGTATTAGGGGTGTTGTGGTAGGGTCTTGGGGTTAGGGTGTGGCCCATGGTCATCCTACACCATTGTTTAGGGTTCTACTATTTGCAGACCATGATGATCTCCCACCTTTCTATCCCCTATCTCTTGCCCCATTACTGGCTTCCTAGGGTTTGTCATGACCTAGTCATGGCCAAAACCACTCTTAGGGGTCTAGTTGGAAATGGGATGTTACAAATCCCAATAAACAAAACAAAGATTTCGTCCCCGAAATCAAGGTTGAGTCTACGGGACTTACTACCGAAGAAAAGAACCTTGTAACATCCCAGCATAGCGGCTTGTTTGCTAATCTAGGTTTAAAGGGAAAACTAGATCTATGACTACTTCGCCCAATCGGCAGACCAAGACCCTAATAAACAAGGATAAGCCCCCAATAAACAAAGATAAGCCTCTATCTGCCTAGAGCAGCCCTTAGTAAATTTAAAGCAGGAAAAATAAATTAACATCTTGAGGGGTCTGAGAGGTATACCTGACTGAATAGCTCTGGGTGTCTTTGTCGCATCAGGTCCTGCGGCTCCCAGGTATGCTCCTCCTGGCCGTGGTTCCTCCACAGGACCTTGACTAATGGGACCTTCTTGCGACGCAGGACTCGTACTCCTCGGTCGTCGATCCTAACCGGCTCCAACCGAACTGACCGGTCTGAAGCTACCGGCCCTTCGGTGGTCAAAATCTGTTGCTCCGGGCGTAGCAGAGCCCTCCTCAGCGAAGAAATATGGAAGACGTCGTGCAGCGCTTCCAGCTCTGGTGGTAACTCCAGCCGGTAGGCTAGGGGTCTGATCCGCTCCAGGATCCTATAAGGGCCCATGTACCTAGGACTGAGCTTCTTCCTCCGACCACGCACCCGCGAGACTCCATGCATGGTCCGGATCTTCAGAAACACCCGGTCCCCCACCTGGAACTCCACCTGCCGATGTCGGGCGTCATAGTACTTAGCCTGTCTACTCTGTGCCTCGAGCATCCTATCCCTGATCAGCCTCACCTGTGCCTCGGTGTCTTCAACAAACTCTGACCCCAACACCTTCGGATCTTTGTTCTGAACCCAAGATAGCGGGGTCCGGCATCTCCTCCCGTACAAGGCTTTGTAAGGCGCCATCCTGATGCTGGAATGGTGGCTGTTGTTATAGGAGAACTCGACAAGGGGTAAGAGTTTCTCCCACGGTTCCCCGCGGTCCAAGATGCATAGCCTCAAAAGGTCCTCCAGTGTCCGGTTGGTGCGTTCTGTCTGCCCGTCTGTCTGGGGATGAAATGCAGTACTGAAGGTCAATCGCGTGCCTAGGTAAGCTTGCACGGATCTCCACTCCCTGGAGGTGAACCGGCCATCCCGATCCGACACTATCGTCCTGGGCACGCCATGATAACGAATGAACTGCTCCACAAACTTCCGCACTAGTACTCCTACTGAATCATCCTTCCTGATCGGTATAAATCGAGCCACCTTGGTCAACCGATCAACGATTACCCAGATCGAGTCATTCCCTGTCTGAGACCGGGGAAGCCCATGTATGAAGTCCATGGCTATGTCATCAAACTTCCAATCCAGCACCGGGAGTGGCTGCAATAATCCTGCGGGGTTCCTGCACTCCGCCTTCACTAGCTGACATGCCTCACAATGGGTCACGAAGTATGGGACATCCTTCTTCATGCCCGGCCAGAACATCGTCTTCTTCAAATCAGCCGTCATCTTTGTGATCCCCGGGTGTACAGAATACCGGCTGCAGTGCGCCTCCGTCATAATATCCTCCCGGATCTGGTCTCCCTCCGGTATATACACCCGTCCTCTGAAGCACACCAGGTCATCCCTCAGTGTGTAGTCTCCTGCAGTGCCTGCCTCCAGAGCTTGGAAGATGGGCTCTAACTTGGCATCCTGCCTCTGTCCCTCTCTGACCCGGTCTCTGATGTCATCGGTAACGCCTATTGCGGCCAAGTACTCCTCATAGAGCTCAGGATCATCAGACGACACCAGAGTAATGTGCATGTCCTCTAGTCTCTGCAGCAGCTCCATAGACATCAACTGAGGCTCTGCTCCTGCTGTGGCGGCTCTCCTACTCAGTGCATCCGCTACCACATTCGCCTTCCCCGGGTGGTAGTGCATCTCATACTGATAGTCGGATAGAAACTCCACCCACCGCCTCTGCCTGATGTTCAGTTCCTTCTGCGTGTCCACGTACTTAAGGTTCTTATGATCGGAGTATATATCACAGTGGACTCCATAAAGGTAGTGCCGCCATATCTTCAGTGCGAACACAACTGCTCCCATCTCAAGGTCGTGCACTGGGTAGTTCTTCTCATGGGTCTTCAGCTGGCGAGAGGCATAAGCTATGACGTGTCCGTTCTGCATCAGCACCGCTCCCATCCCCTGATATGATGCGTCGGTGTAGACCTGAAATCCCTCCCTCCCCGAGGGGAGAGTAAGAATGGGAGCCGAGGTTAGCCGATCCTTTAGCTCCTGGAACGCTGTCTGGCACTGCGGGTCCACACGAACGGTACCTCCTTCTTCGTCAAGGATGTGAGCGGGAGGGCGATTCGAGAGAATCCCTCTACGAACTTCCGGTAATAACCGGCAAGTCCCAGGAAACTTCGCACGTCCGTGGCCGTCTTCAGCGGCGGCCAATCCCTGACTGCCTGAATCTTTGTCGGGTCCACTGCCAGTCCGGCTCCGCTGATAATGTGGCCTAAGAAGGCCACCTCCTTCAGCCAGAACTGACACTTGCTGAACTTCGCATAAAGACGATGCTCCTGCAGTCTCTCCAAGGTCAGTGTCAGATGTCGAGTGTGCTCCTCCTCCGTCTTAGAATAGATAAGGATGTCATCTATGAATACTATGACGAACACATCCAAATAGGCCTCGAAGACCCGGTTCATGAGGCTCATAAACGCCGACGGAGCATTCGTGAGCCCGAAGGGCATCACGATGAACTCATACAATCCATATCGGCTACTAAAGGCCGTCTTCGGAATATCCTCCTCCTGGATCCGCAGCTGGTAGTAGCCCGACCTCAAGTCCAGCTTCGAAAAATAATGGGCTCCCTCCAGCTGATCGAACAACTCGTCTATCCTGGGGAGCGGATAGGTATTTCGGACGGTCAGCCTGTTTAGTGCTCGATAGTCAATGCACAGGCGAAGAGTGCCATCCTTCTTCTTCACGAATAGGACAGGAGCTCCCCATGATGAGGAGCTCGGCCTGACAAATCCTGCTTCCACCAGCTCCTGCAACTGTGTCCGAAACTCCGCCAACTCCTTCGGGGCCATCCGATAAGGGGCCTTGGATACCGGCTTAGCCCCTGGTACCAACTGAATCTGGAAGTCCTTCTCCCTATGCGGTGGAAGTCCCGGCAGCTTATCCGGAAAAATATCGGCGTAGTCACGAACCACCGGAATGTTAGCAATCAGGTCCTTCTCCTCAGTCATCTCGAATAATACTTGATATACCTCGTCCCCTTGCATATGAGCCTTAACGGCCTGAATAGATGAAAGCAGGCGGCGGGAAACCGGAGTAGTACCTTCGAATGTCGCATAAGTGTCGTCGTGTCTCAGCACGACCCTCCCTGCCGGGCAGTCAATCTGAGCATGGTTCCAGACAAGCCATGTCATGCCCAAGACAAGGTCGAAGTCCGGCATTCTCAGGATCGTCGCCGGAGCCTCGAGTGTCACCCCGTCTATGGTAACCTCCAGGAGGCACTTCTCTGTGGACTGGATCTCCATCCCATTGGGGAGACGCACCCTCCTGGGTAATCCCGTATAATGTCGAATCTGGTCCAGATCCTTGACGAAATCCTCCGACACAAAGTTGTGCGACGCCCCCGTGTCGAACAGGGTATGGGCAGGCTTGCCGCCCACCATCACCATTCCTAAATCAGTTTTAAGAAAGAACTTGGGTGTAAGGTTTTCTAACCTAGGTTGTGTAGTAGTTCTATCATTACTTAATATGAGCAGGGAATAATTCAAACTAAAATTATTTTCATACCTGCAATAATCCTGTCCGGGTTCCGGGGCTGTGCTAAGTCCAAAGCATAAATCTGCTCCCCGTTCTGCCTGCGGTCGCCTCCCTGGTAACCACGTCCTCGGCCGCGTCCTCGACCTCCGAAATGCTGGGCCGGTGGGCCACCCCGTGGTGCTGGAGGTGGTGCCCCCCTCATAGGGCAGTCTCTCCGGAGATATCCCACCTGGTGACAATGGAAGCACTCCGGCGGGGGATACGCCATACCCCGGGGCCTCTGCATCTCCTGGATCCGGAGAGGTTGAGGGGCCAAAACCACCTACTCTCTCGGCTCCTGCCTCAACTCCTGATGAGGCTCCTCCTCTGCCCTCCTTCCATCTGGTATGGTGCCTCGTCGCTGATCATTTCGGGCCCTCCGGCCCTGGTCCTCCGCTTGCCGTTTCCGGCCCCGAGTGGTGTGCCAGTCGGCCTCAATCCTCTTCGCCATCTCCAAAATCCGGGAGATGGGCCCATCAGAGACAAAAAGCAGGGCCTCCCTCAACTCCTCTTTCAGGCCCTTATAAAACCTCTTGACGTAACCTGCTTCGTCCAGCTGATAGGAGCCCGCATATCTGGCCAAATGATCGAACTCTCGGTGGTACTCCACCACTGTCCTAGTGCCCTGCCTCAGCTGCAAGAACCGCTCCTCCAACTCGTCCCCGACCGACTGAGGAACAAAGTGCTCCAGCAGCGTGGCCCTGAATTCTTCCCAAGTGATTTCTGCAATCTCCCTATCAGCAAAAGTCGTGTCCAACAGCGTCTTCCACCACCTCTTAGCATGGGACTCCAAGCAAGATACCACCAGGGCCACCCTCTCCTCCCAAGGGCATCGTATCCCAGTCAACATCTCGTACATAACATCCAGCCACTCCTCTATCCGCACTGCCGACTCTGTCCCCAAGTATGATGGGGGAGAGAGTCCTCGGAAGGTGCTCATCCAGTTGGCCCCTGGGTTTGGCTGGTGGGCTGGAGCCTGCTGAGCCCGAAAAGCCTCAAGGATAGCTGTAAGGGTCTGCCCCATGTCTGACTGGAGGAAAGGTGTGGGGACCATGGGAGGTGGTGCGATGTCTGGAGTCTGCTGAGCTCCACCTTGTGGGGTGGGCTGAGCTGGGGGCTGCAAAACGAGCTACATTAATAGGTAATCGACTCAATGCCTAAAGAAAGTGGACAATTTACATGTGATTTCCCCCATATGGGCACACCACTGCTTCCGCTGCTTAGTTTGTCCCCAAACTAAACTCGCGCGGGGGTGGCCTAGGGTTGTGGACTGTTACTTTTCGATCGAGGTTCGCTCTGATACCACTTGTAAGACCCCCCTTTTTTTTTCTTTTTCGACTCCGGGGTCTTAGGCCCAGAACCGCCGTTTTGCGGTGACTCCTTCACGCCCTGAAGCGTCATCACCACAAAGCGCCGATTCTGCCGGCCATTTCGATCACAGAAAAGTAGCATAATAGTGAAGTAAATGTAAACTATCTGTCCACAGAGAATCACATGACATAACAAATATAACTCCACGAAGGGAGTGTCCACAGAAAGTAACATCAGAGTAGCAAAACGGGCTTATGCCCGGTACATCAAATCCTCACTACAAGATCTCTCATGCAGAAACAAAAGTAGAAAACTACTCAGGGTCGAGACTCACGGTCCCGGCTGTGTGAACTCCGGAGCTAGACTGCCCCACCTCCAAGCGCACCGGTCTCTGGGGCTGCTCCTCCATGCTGGTCTCCGCGATCCCCTAAATGATGCGGTTCGAAAACCGTTAGTCTAAAAGACTAAGTCCTATCATCCCCCACCCCTTCCCCCATGGCTCCTAGGCACCGAGCGGAGAGGAAGAAAGGGGAGGACTTGAAGGTGGAGAATATCAAGAGCAGGTGGCAGCGGTCCTATTCTAGCAAGTTTTATAGCATATAAAGACAATAAGCTGTAATCTGAAATGTAACCTTCACTTATGTGAAAAACACATAAGCCAAGGGGTCTTTTGCAAGGCTCCCATCGTATAAAAAGTCCCATACCGATTTATATGTTGGGGTGTCGGTGGTCAAACAGCAGTAACTAAATATATCAAAATTAACCTTAATTTATAAACTTGCCCACACAAGCTTATAGACTAAGGGGTCGTTTTGCAGGTCCTTAAGTATAAGCGTCCCATTCCACTTATACTTTAGGTTTCAAGGTTTAAGGTAACGATTATGCTATGACATGCAAGTGGGTATGATGGGCATGCAAGTGCAACACACACACCCGACTCTGTGCACACAGACCTTTAGTTCCCCCTTTCTAGAGCCGTAACCTCCCAGGATACCTCCGTAGTGGCAGACGGAAGCGGTGGGTTGGGCCTCGCCCACCTCTAAACCAGTAAAGCACTACCGATCAGACCTATCGTACGCCTCAACGCTTGGTGCACGAAGCGGACACCTGCGTACTCTTACCGGCTGGCGCACCGGACTTCTGTTGGCGAAGTGCTAACCACACTTGCCGAGTCAACGTATTGGCGTCGGTGCATCGACCCTCCGATACCGAAGACCCACCACCTTAATTTCCTTTCCTGTTATGCACATGCAAATTAGCGTAATCAAGAATCGAGCCGAAGCTCCCCGGACCAACACGTCCGACTCAAGCAATCGAGCCGAAGCTCCCCGGACCCAAAGTCCGCCTTTTAACCATCCGAGCCGAAGCTCCTAACCAACCTCTGGTGCCATCAGTGTTGTGGAGTGTGCAACCCTAATTACTAAGTTACTCTTTTCAGCTTGTTAAACAGTTTACGTTAACCCAGGACTGCCCCCGGTATTCCCTGTGAAGGCTCTCAAGGGGCACTAGGAACTATGTTGGGATTACGCCCAGCGTTCCCTTTCGCAAGGTACTTATTTTATTATTGGTCGATTCCCTTACCCTTTATTTTCTCATATTTCGATATGCTAACCCTAGGGTAATTTGACTCCAACTCTCCTTGGGTAGGACGATCTTTCGTCGGACCCGAACGCCTATAAACCCTAGTCAAAACCACACCCTACTCACTCATCTTTCATAGATGCAGCCCCTTCCACTTGTCCTTACAGCAAACCACCAAGACCCATCATTCGTGCCCTAATTCACATCCAAATGAAATCCTGCAGTTTTGCTATTTGCAGACCACTTAAGCTACATGACCCGTAAAAAGGGAAGTACATGAAATATTCATCCTGTACCCTTATGATAATTATTAGAGATCTAAAAAGACATTTGAAGCATAAATCCAGAAATCCATAATTTTCCTAATTTGTCTGATAATTAATTTATTTATTCTAGTGTCCCAAAAGGCCCAGGTTTGAACATGATGTACCACTTTCAGACAAGATAATAATCCACTAAATTTATGATAATTACAAAATGCCTAATCAACTCTAAATCCTAAGTCTTCCAATTTTTCAGCAAGGTTTAGGCCTTTAAATTTAATTTCAAAGATGCCCCATAAAAAGTCATTTTAAAAGATTCTATAGTAATAACACCTCCAAAAAATTCAGAGAAAATTCAGGGATGATTGTGATGGCCTACAAGTACCCTATAAAACGTTTCATAATTTATCATTTGGAAATAAGTCTATATTTGATTTTCTTATGAACTCTCTAATTTAAGGGTTAATGAACAAAGTATGCTAATCAGTCATCAAATATTTCCACAAAAATTTTCATATGATAACATTGAGCTAAAAACACTATGCAGGAAGTTTCATGATTTTTTAGTAAGTAATGGCCTCTGACAAGAATTATTAATATGTAATCAAAATAAAGCACTTGTGAAGTAGATGCCCTAAATAGATATCCAAAAATTCTAACAAAATTCATACAAGATTATTATAACCTAAAGCTAACTCTGCCCATATTTCATACCCTCTTTATGGGCAGTGAGACCACAATAGCCAAAATAATTACTAGGGCATTACCATTGATTACTAATGAAGTGCTAAAAATATTGTCCAAAATTCCTCAAGTAAATTATCAGAGGCTCAAAATACTCTAATCCCCTCACTACCCAAATTTGGTTAAGTTTCAAGATGTTTAGCTAACCTAAACTTACACTACAAGTTTTAAGACCTAAGCTAGGGTTAGGGTTTTGGGGGCCCTACCATTTCCATAATTTGCTAATACTTTTACCAGAGGGTTTTATATATCCTAGGAACCTCCATGCAAAATTTGGCGTTCATCCAAGGTGTTTAGGACTCATGCCCTTCACAAGGCCAAAAGGTACCTCCTTAGGGTTTGACCTTGGAACTTAGGGCAGATCTATTCCTCACCATCCCATATTCCATAGGGAGGTGATAAGTGCCCTAACAAGTCAGTGGCCCAAATTTCAGCCTCTGTTGAGGTGATTTGGTCACTCAAATCTAAAGTGCAACTTTTGACCCAAAATGCCCTTTTTAAGGTATAGTTAGGGTTGGGTCAAAACCTATTCAAAACACATCCAACTTAAATGAAATTTTATACAGATACCTAAAATGAACCCAGGGACCACTCACCAAAATTTGGGAGGGTTTGGAGGTGTTTAGGGCACTTAGTTAATTTATTTAATAATTATTAAATGTTTACAAAAACTATAGAAATATTTTCTCCAAAAATTCCCATTTTTAGGCAAGCCCTAGGTATAGCTAGGATGGACTCTCTGCCAAAATTTCAACTAATTTGGGCTAGGGGTGAAGGGTGGGCACTCAATTTAATGACTGCCTAGCCCTAAGGGTATGTCCCACCAAAATGGGTGCCCTGGTCAGACCTTACACCCAAAAGGGTTCAAACTAATTTTAAAATAAAGTAGACTCAAGGAACTACAACTTTCATGTTGAAGTATTTTCCACCAGGAGAACCTAAGTATTTTTAAAGTTTAAAACCATTAATATCAAAAACTGTGACAGAATTGCATTAATATAAATTAATTCCTATAGTTTAAAATCAGTCCCGCACGAATCTTGAAGCAAAAGGGACGGAATCCCTTCATCTTCTTCCTTGAGCCGACGGCCAGGATTCATCCCGCCTGGAGCCACTTCCAAACGCCACTGTCGGCGACCCGACCACCTCCCCGGCCGGACACCGGCTCCACCACCTCCGTTGAGGTAGTGGCCATCCCCAGGCGGCGGCTTGGCCGCCGGAAACCCCCTTTTCCGGCGATCCCGAGAGGTGAGTTTTCTTCAGAAAAATCCATGAAAACCGAATTGGATCGGGCTCAATTGAGCCCGAACCTTGGTCCTATCGATTGCTATGATCTAACCATGGGTTAAGGAGAGGGGGAGGACCTTCCTGGCGGCCTGAATGCGTGAGGAGCGGCGGGATGCCATTGACGACGGCGGCGGCGCTCGGCTTCTGCAACTGCACAGTGGAATGGCTCATCTCCTCCAGGTAAACGCTCTAAAATGATCCCCTCGGCTCCCTGAAGGTGTTTAAATGGCAAATGGGGGAGAGGGGAGGCTGGTTCTTCAATGGCCATTAACACCATTAAAGGTGTGGCTCGGGTTGTGTGGAGGGGGGCTGAACCCACCCCTTGGTGGCCGGGAAACGGCTGGAATCAACTCCTCTCTCCTAGAGGAGTTGATTGCAGCCATAATTGGTGGCTGTTAGCCTTCCTTGGCCGGCCTCTCACTTCCCCTTCTTCTTCCTCATTTTCTCTCTCCTCCATTATCATGGAGGGGGGCTCCTTTCTCTCTCCTAGTCACCCCTGGTTGACTAGTCAACCTCACAAGCTAAATGCAGCCCACTTGATTATGATGGTCATGGGAATGGGTTTAGCCTAAGGGAGAAGTGGCTTGGGCTTGGGTTAGCCCTTTTGGGTTAAGTTTGACTTGACCTAAATGAGGGTTGACCTGGTCAATTTGACCATCTGGGTTGACCCCATTGGGTTTTTAGTGGCCCATTGGGCTCCCTTGAGGTCTAGGGTTACTTGAATAGGGTTGGTTGGGCATCTTGGGGGTCACATGTCCCTTGGCAAGGGCACTTTGACCATTTTAGGGCTAGAGTTGACTTGGGTCAACATGACCAATTGGGTTGACCCCCTATGGGTCCTGGGTGACCCATTGGCTTCCTTTAGGGTCTAGGTAGGGTTATGTAGTGTTACCCTGTACTTTGGAGGTCACATACCCTTAGTAAGGGTACTTTGACCAGGTTAGGACTTGAGTTGACCTGGGTCAACCTGGCCTCTAGGGCTGACCCTAATGTGTCCTTAGTGACCCATTGACCTCACTTTAGGATTAGGAGGGCATAGGAGGGGTCCTTTAGGCTAGGAGTAGGTCAGTTGGCCCTAAGTAGGCTAGTTTGACCCATGTAGGGCTAGGGTTGACCTTGGTCAACTGGGCCTCTTGGGTTGACCCTAATGGGTCCTTTTGGCTCTAATGGGCCTCCCAAGGTATTAGGGGTGTTGTGGTAGGGTCTTGGGGTTAGGGTGTGGCCCATGGTCATCCTACACCATTGTTTAGGGTTCTACTATTTGCAGACCATGATGATCTCCCACCTTTCTGTCCCCTATCTCTTGCCCCATTACTGGCTTCCTAGGGTTTGTCATGACCTAGTCATGGCCAAAACCACTCTTAGGGGTCTAGTTGGAAATGGGATGTTACAATAATACTTGTAACACCCCCTATCCGTCGCATAGCATATAGCAGTAGGTCCGGTCGGGGCCCGACGTCATATACCACAGACAGACCGGGTGGTTACTTATGGAAACCATCCAACCAATCTCAACGTCCTACACAGAGCATTCTAGCGGAAGCAGTTTATAAAAGTTGTAAACAAAGAACCCAGCATTAGAGCACGAATGTCCACTAGTACAAAACAGGAATGTTATTACAAAATACTCAAAACAAGTCTTAAGGCCTTACAAAATGTTTCACTTGAATGTTACATGATTTACAAACCACGGCATGCAGGCCGGTCATACATGAATAAAGAAATAAACATTTCCATTTGGGCCTTCGAGGGCCGGCTTCGCAAAAAGGGCTTTAGCCCGCTATTGACCGCTTGGTCCAGCTGCACCTACAAGCAACATACCACCGCACGGTGGCAAAACAAGGCAACGGTCAGCAATGCTGACCAAATTATAACGATCCCGCCCCCAACTCGGGGCGGCGATGCTCCTTCCCTGCATTTCATTAGCATAAGCGAGCCATATATATAACCATAGCCATTTCACCACAGACGTTGGCTCGCACGGCCACACGCCCCGTGCACTCAGGGCACATTCTCGGTGAACCGGTCGATGTCACGTCAATTTAAGCCATCAACATTCCGGACTCACCACCGCCACTTGGACGGCCAAACCTATGAGCAATTTGTCTTCCTGGCCTGGGTCACGACAATTTAAGTCATCGACCGCCGAAGACCCTACTCTATGCCAACGGTAAGTGCCACGTGCCTTTAGGTCTCTTTAACCGAATGACATAGAACGGGTATGGTTCCATCTAACCCGTGCTCATATCGCAACGGCAACTTAAGCCATATGCGGGGGTCAAACTTCCACCGAGTCCCATTTCCATCACAAGTCACATAACCCAGTTATGTTCAAGTTGGCTCTCAAGCCACCAAGTTGGCAAGATCTCGTATCCGCCCAGTTTTCCGGGTGCACCTTCGGGTTAGTCCCCAAGGCTCCCTGCTGCAATCTACCGCGTAGAAAACCCGAAAAACAATCAATAGCACGGAGTCTTCTCCGGCAATATGCAATGCAACATCACCGATCCAGACCAACATGTCCGGGTAGGCTTCACACATCATGCCTATGTCCGTTCTCGCTTACGGACTCTAAACAACGGGGACTTCACATATCTACCTGAAGGAACGCCTCCAACTCTTCGCAAACTCGCTAGAGCGGGCTTCCTATGCTAAGAAAGAGAGCTACTCATGCTCAAGATGAGGATCGTTACCCTTGCGTTCCTCTTTGGCGCCATTGAAAAGTAATCGGATGGAAATGACCGCACTAGCGTTGCCTCCGTGGATCCGGAGTCGGCTTGCGATTCGGAGCTCCGAAGCTCCTCCAATGGCGGATCTAGCTCCTTCTTCTTCACTTAGCTCTCCTCTCTCTCTAAGACTTTAGAAAGAGATCACTTAAGAAAAAGTGAGGGTTTTTCTAAGTCAAAACCTGGGTATATCCCTTCAGGAACAACCCCCAGCCGTTGGATCTTCAGTCAAAGAAATGAACGGCTTAGATTCGGGACAGAAATGCCCAATCTGGACCGAACACGGCCTGGCACACGCCCGTGTCCAGGGCCGTGTGCCTCATTCGCCGTCAAAATCGGATCACCTGGAACCTCACATGGGTATCAAACACGCCCGTGTTCGATCTGACACGCCCGTGTTCCACCTGACACGGCCGTGTAGCTGGCCGTGTACCCCATGATTTTTCCCCATTTTCAACCCGAGCACTGCACGGGTTCTAGGACACGCCCGTGTCCCTACCCGTGTCACCTTGACACGCCTGGGCTCCAGGCCGTGTACACGGTCTCGACACTTCGCGGCTAAGTGTCGACACGGGTCGACACGCCCTGCGACACGCCCGTGTCGCGGGCCGTGTGCCATGTCTCGACACATTGTCGACACCAAAGTGTCGACTTCCCGGGAAGAGTGTCGACACGGGCTGACACGCCCGTGTCGCAGGCCGTGTGCCATGTCTTGACACATTGTCGACACCAAAGTGTCGACTTCGCGGCTAAGTGTCGACACGGGTCGACACGCCCTGCGACACGCCCGTGTCGCAGGCCGTGTGCCCAGTCTCGACACAATGTCGAGACCAAAGTGTCGACTTCCCGCCTTAGTGTCGACACAGGCTTGATACGCCCTGGGACACGCCCGTGTCCCAGGCCGTGTGCCTGCAGCCAGAACTCAAACTGGCCCAAAATGTCCCCCTTTGCTCCTTTGAGTTTCGGGGCGTTACAATTCTACCCCTCTTAAAAGAATTTCGCCCACGAAATTACATAAAGGAAAGACATGTACAAAACCAAAATTTGTACCTGAGCGGAACAACTCCGGATATTCGTCAAGCATAGTCTGCTCTCGCTCCCAAGAGAGCTCCTCACGACCACAATTATCCCACCGGACCTTGACCATCCTGATCTCTTTATTGCGTAGCCGCTTGACCTCCGAGTCTTCAATCCGCACTGGCTTGACCTTTGTCGTTAGCCCACTTTCCACCGGCACTTGATCGACCGCAATCACTTGCGTAGGCTCCTGCACCGCCTTCCGAAGCACCGAAATATGGAATACATCATGTAGACCACTTAGCTCCACTGAAAGCTTCAACCTATAGGCCGCTTCACCAACTCGCTCCAGAACCTCAAACGGTCCAAGGTATCTTGGGCTTAGCTTTTTCAACCGCCGCACCCGCGAGACACTCTTGAACGGCTTGATCTTTAAGTATACATAATCGCCCACAGCGAACTCCACGTTCCTGTGCTTGGCATTATAGTACTTTGCTTGCCGGTCCTGAGCGATAAGCAACCTCTCCCGAATGGTTCTCACCAAAGAAGTAGCATCCTCCACTTCCGATCGCTTATACAACTTTGACTCACCCGTTTCTAACCAAGACAACGGCGTGCGACATCTTCTACCATATAGGTCCTCGAAAGGCGCCATCTGAATACTCGCTTGGTAGCTGTTGTTGTATGCGAACTCCACCAAATAAAGGTGGTCTTCCCATTGCTTTCCAAAATCCAAGACACACATGCGAAGCATGTCTTCCATGGTTCTATTGACCCTCTCGGTCTGCCCATCCGTTTGCGAATGGAAGGCTGTGCTAAACTTCAGCTTTGTTCCCAACATTTGCTGCACCAGCCTCCAATCATTGGACGTGAACCGCCCATCTCGGTCACTCACGATGCTGAGGGGCACACCATGAAGCCGTACTATGTTATCCACATAAAGCTTTGCCAGCTTCTCCATCGGATCATCCTTCCTATGCGGAATAAAATGCGACACCTTCGTTAATCGATCAACAACCACCCAAATGACGTCGTTTCCCTTCTGCGACCTTGGCAAACCGTGCACAAAGTCCATAGAGATGTCGTCAAATTTCCACTCCGGAATAGGCAAGGACTTAAGAAATCCTCCCGGCTTTTGGCACTCCGCCTTTACCAAGGCGCAGGTTTGGCACTTTGCTACGTATAGCGCCACATCCTTCTTCAAACCCGGCCACCAAAATAGTTTCTTCATATCACGGTACATCTTCGTGCTCCCCGGGTGAATCGAGTACTTGGTATGGTGTGCCTCGTACAACAACTCCACCCGCAAATTGCCAACACTTGGGACGCACAAACGACCGTCTTTCCAAAGCAATCCGTCCTCCACGACGAATTGGGAATTTGACCCATCCAGAGCCTCTATCACGAACTGCTTCATATGAGCATCCATATCCAAAGCCTTCCGAATCCGATCAGCCAGGTCATATTGGACTTCAGTCCAATTCAGAACTGCTTCAACACTAGATTGTCTATCCACACAAACAATCTCCAACACCTCCAACTCCCGCACCAACCGCTCATCATGCACCGATAGCCAATTGGCTTGAGCTGGGGCTCGGCGACTCAACGCGTCCGCAACCGCATTCCCTTTGCCAGGCACGTAGTGGATCTTGAATGTATAGTCCCCCAGGAACTCCATCCATCTACACTGCCGCATATTCAGATCCTTCTGATCAATTAGATACTTTAGGCTCTTGTGATCGGTGTAGATATCAATCTTCACACCATACAAGTAGTGTCTCCACAGCTTCAAGGCAAAAATCACGGCCACTAACTCCAAGTCATGGACCGGATAATTCCTCTCATGCACTTTTAGCTGTCTCGAGCCATAAGCTATCACGCTTCCGTGCTGCAGTAGCACGCAACCCAAACCGCTGCCCGAAGCATCGCTATATATCTCATAGCCTTCGGTTCCACATGGCGAACTCAGCATAGGCGCCGTGGTCAACCGACACTTCAATTCCTCAAAAGCTCGCGCGCACTCCGGCGTCCAAACGAACTTATGCTCCTTCCTCGTCAAAGTAGTGAGAGGTAACGTTATCCGCGAGAAGTTCTCTACGAAGCGCCTATAATAGCCGACAAGCCCCAAAAAGCTCCGGACTTCTGCTACCGTAGCAAGCTCAGGCCACTCCCGTATCGCAACAATCTTCGCCGGATCCACAGCAATACCCTCTCCACTCAATATATGCCCGAGGAACGCCACTGAGGATAGCCAAAACTCGCACTTCGAGAACTTGGCATACAACTGATTTCTCCTTAGCGTCTCCAACACCAAATGAAGATGCTTGAAGTGATCTTCCTCACTTTGCGAGTACACCAAAATATCGTCGATGAAGACGATCATGAAATGGTCCAAGTACTCCCTGAACGTCCTATTCATCAAATCCATGAACACTGACGGCGCATTAGTCAGCCCAAACGGCATGACCGTAAACTCATAATGTCCGTACCTCGTACTAAACGTTGTCTTCGGGATATCACTCTCCCTTATCTGCAGCTGATAGTACCCAGCCTTGAGATCCAACTTCGAGTACACCGTCGACCCGACTAACTGATCGAAGAGATCATCAATCCGAGGGATCGGGTACTTGTTCTTCTCAGTTAGCTTGTTTAGCTCCCGATAATCAATACAAAGCCTCAAGCTTCCGTCCTTCTTCTTAACAAAGAGGACCGGTGCGCTCCAAGGCGAAGAACTCGGGCGCACATACCCTTGCTCCAACAACTCTTGTAGTTGAACTTTCAGCTCCGCCATTTCCTTAGGCGCTAGCCGATACGGAGATCGTGACACAGGCTTTGCACCTGGCACTAGCTCGATCGTAAAATCTATCTCCCGCTGAGGCGGGGCTCCAGGAAGATCGGCGGGGAACACATCAGGGTATTCTGATACCACTGAAATACAATCCAACGCGGGCTTCGGCTTTGCAACCTCCACTAGTGTAAAGAACAGTTCTGCTCCAGCACGAACCGCCTTCATCACCTGAAGAACAGACATCAACGTCTTGCTCGACCCCTTTAAGCCCGTAAAAGTCGTCTCACGACTCGCTCCCAGCTTGACTTCCTTGCTACCACAATCTATATGGGCCTGCTGCTCCGAGAGCCAGTCCATGCCAAAAATGACGTCGAACTCCGCCAACGGAAGTAAAGACGCCTGCAGGTCGAACTCCTGCTCCCCAATACGAACTTTAACATTGCAGATCCTATCCGCTCGCATCGAACACCCATTGGGCAACAACACATCCAACTTATCCTTCGCCATCGAAGAAGGGACTCCGATGCGTGATATAAATCCTTCTGACAAGAAGGAGTGTGAGGCTCCCGTATCGAAGAGTGCTCGTGCCGGATTTTCACAAATCAATACAAAACCTAAACAAGCAGTGGTAAGGTAACATGTGCGTAACAAGTATTTAAATAAATTGACTTGCTATAATTAAACCGTACCTGTCACCACATCAGCTTGTTTGATGGCCTCCTGTTGGCCAAGATTATAAACCCTTGGTTGGGCCGGAGCATAGTGGGATGCGGTCGACTCCACCGCCTTTCCCTTCTCTTCGTATGTAGCTCCCGGCTTCCTCTTGGACTTAGGACGTCCGCTCCAACAGTCACGGGCAAAGTGCCCCGTCTTTCCACAAGTAAAACACACACCCGGGGTCCGACCCGTAGTCGCCCCAGAAGCGCCAGAAGGAGCTGGACCCGAAGTCCTATGCTTCTTGAAAGACCTCCGATAGCCGGTCTTTGAATTAGTCGGCATTTTAAATTCAGATTTCTTCTCACCCAAGCTTTTCTTTGCTTGTACGTTCTTCATGTCCTTCTCCAAGGACCGGGCAGTATTGACCAAGGTTAAGAAACCCTGCGTCATCGGCCCCGAAAGTAGTAGTCTCAACTCATCCCTCAAGCCCTCATAGAAGCGATTAGTCTTGCGCTCCTCATCCACGATGGTGGAGCTAGCATATCGACTCAGACGAGTAAACTCGTGGAGATATTCATCCACGCTCCTCTCACCCTGTACTAACTTCAGGAACTCATTCTCCAACGCTATCTTCTGCGTCGAAGGGAGGTATCTGGCTAAGAACAATCCCGAGAACTCCTCCATCGGAACGTCTATCAGTTGTCTACCTCTCAAATGATGCAGCTCCAAACCTTCTCACCACATCCTCGCTTCACCGTCCAAAAGGAACGTAGCGATGGTGGTCATTTGCCACTCCTCTGTCTCTGTCGCTGTCATGACTCTCTTCACCCT
The DNA here is from genome assembly GCA_039583875.1 of Platanthera guangdongensis. NCBI lineage: Eukaryota > Viridiplantae > Streptophyta > Magnoliopsida > Asparagales > Orchidaceae > Platanthera > Platanthera guangdongensis. Next base: position 94,753,296 of record CM077148.1, read on the forward strand.
GGAGAGCCAGTCTTCAGCCTGAGATGGGGTTCCCAACCCCGAGAATAACGGAGGGTTAAAGCTCATTACATTCTTTAGCTGCCTCTCAGTTGCCCTCCTTGGCACCACCGGTTCCACAACCACTTGCTCCACTCTCCTCGGCTGAGCCTCTTGCAGAGGTACTTGCTCCATCACAGGAGCGGGCTGCTGCGTTTGCCTTCCAGGCTGCGCATTAATCACGGCCAACACCGCTTCAGCCACCAATCGAATATTTTCAGCCGACAGAGGTGTTGCAGGAGCAACATCCGGTGCACTACTAGCCTCAGAAACTCAGCGTTCTGACGGCCCAATACCACTTCTGGTCACCTATAGTGGTACAAAATACCGTTAAGCGACCAAATAAATTACAAACAGCAATTATAGGAACACACAGGTTCCTCAAACACGAGTATTTTCATTCCTAAGTGGACATTCATGGGTTCTTTTTACTGTTATTACGATGACGCACACAATGTGCTCACCACCCCTTAAAAAGAATTCGCCCACGAATTCAGTTTAAGCCCAACCAAAACCAGGAGTCTGATACCAAATTGTAACACCCCCTATCCGTCGCATAGCATATAGCAGTAGGTCCGGCCGGGGCCCGACGCCATATACCACAGACAGACCGGGTGGTTACTTATGGAAACCATCCAACCAATCTCAACGTCCTACACAGAGCATTCTAGCGGAAGCAGTTTATAAAAGTTGTAAACAAAGAACCCAGCATTAGAGCACGAATGTCCACTAGTACAAAACAGGAATGTTATTACAAAATACTCAAAACAAGCCTTAAGACCTTACAAAATGTTTCACTTGAATGTTACATGATTTACAAACCACGGCACGCAGGCCGGTCATACATGAATAAAGCAATAAACATTTCCATTTGGGCCTTCGAGGGCCGGCTTCGCAAAAAGGGTTTTACCCCGCTATTGACCGCTTGGTCCAGCTGCACCTGCAAGCAACATACCACCGCATGGTGGCAAAACAAGGCAACGGTCAGTAATGCTGACCAAATTATAACGATCCCGCCCCCAACTCGGGGCGGCGATGCTCCTTCCCTGCATTTCATTAGCATAAGCGAGCCATATATATAACCATAGCCATTTCACCACAGACGTTGGCTCGTACGGCCACACGCCCCGTGCACTCAGGGCACATTCTCGGTGAACCGGTCGATGTCACGTCAATTTAAGCCATCAACATTCCGGACTCACCACCGCCACTTGGACGGCCAAACCTATGAGCAATTTTCTTCCTGGCCTGGGTCACGACAATTTAAGTCATCGACCGCCGAAGACCCTACTCTATGCCAACGGTAAGTGCCACGTGCCTTTAGGTCTCTTTAACCGAACGACATAGAACGGGTACGGTTCCATCTAACCCGTGCTCACATCGCAACGGCAACTTAAGCCATATGCGCGGGTCAAACTTCCACCGAGTCCCATTTCCATCACAAGTCACATAACCCCGTTATGTTCAAGTTGGCTCTCAAGCCACCAAGTTGGCAAGATCTCGTATCCGCCCAGTTTTCCGGGTGCACCTTCGTGTTAGTCCCCAAGGCTCCCTGCTACAATCTACCGCGTAGAAAACCCGAAAAACAATCAATAGCACGGAGTCTTCTCCGGCAATATGCAATGCAACATCACCGATCCAGACCAACATGTCCGGGTAGGCTTCACACATCATGCCTATGTCCGTTCTCGCTTACGGACTCTAAACAACGGGGACTTCACATATCTACCCGAAGGAACGCCTCCAACTCTTCGCAAACTCGCTAGAGCGGGCTTCCTATGCTAATAAAGAGAGCTACTCATGCTCAAGATGAGGATCGTTACCCTTGCATTCCTCTTTGGCGCCATTGAAAAGTAATCAGATGGAAATGACCGCACTAGCGTTGCCTCCGTGGATCCGGAGTCGGCTTGCGATTCGGAGCTCTGAAGCTCCTCCAATGGCGGATCTAGCTCCTTCTTCTTCACTTAGCTCTCCTCTCTCTCTAAGACTTTAGAAAGAGATCACTTAAGAAAAAGTGAGGGTTTTTCTAAGTCAAAACCCGGGTATATCCCTTCAGGAACAACCCCCAGCCGTTGGATCTTCAGTCAAAGAAATGAACGGCTTAGATTCGGGACTGAAATGCCCAATCTGGACCGAACACGGCCTGGCACACGCCCATGTCCAGGGCCGTGTGCCTCATTCGCCATCAAAATCGGATCACCTGGAACCTCACACGGGTATCGAACACGCCCGTGTTCGATCTGACACGCCCGTGTTCCACCTGACACGGTCGTGTAGCCGGCCGTATACCCCATGATTTTTCCCCATTTTCAACCCGAGCACTGCACGGGTTCTAGGACACGCCCGTGTCCCTACCCGTGTCACCTTGACACGCCTGGGCTCCAGGCTATGTATACGGTCTCGACACTTCGCGGCTAAGTATCGACACGGGTCGACACGCCCTGCGACACGCCCGTGTCGCAGGCCGTGTGTCATGTCTCGACACATTGTCGACACCAAAGTGTCGACTTCCCGGGACGAGTGTCGACACGGGCTGACACGCCCTGCGACACGCCCGTGTCGCAGGCCGTGTGCCATGTCTTGACACATTGTCGACACCAAAGTGTCGACTTCGCGGCTAAGTGTCGACACGGGTCGACACGCCCTGCGACACGCCCGTGTCGCAGGCCGTGTGCCCAGTCTCGACACAATGTCGAGACCAAAGTGTCGACTTCCCACCTTAGTGTCGACACAGGCTTGACACGCCCTGGGACACGCCCGTGTCCCAGGCCGTGTGCCTGCAGCCAGAACTCAAACTGGCCCAAAATGTCCCCCTTTGCTCCTTTGAGTTTCGGGGCGTTACAATACTGATCAGCTCAGACATATGTTCCAAATTGGTGGCAAAGCCTTAGACCACACCATAACTAGTGTTGGACAAGTTATGGAGCAAGGTCTGACTCTTGCTAATAATCAAATGGAATTGGACATAAGAGCTGAAGCCACTAAGATGAAAATATGTGAGGAAGTTGGCACTTTCAAAGATGATGTCATCTCTCAGCTATCTGTTGAAGTCAGAAAGGGGGAGAAGTTGGTAAATGAATATCTAGAAAAATCGGATGCCCTCAAGAAAGAACTATGTGAAACTAAGATGAAAGAGATCCATGATGATGTCCTAGATCAGATACAGAGTGTCAAATTCCACACATATGACACTACTATATGGATGTACAACCAGATCCTTGTAGAATTTGCTACTGATCCTACCATTATCCCTCATCACCTGAACCCTCTAGCTACTGCTGATGCTCCTGCTCCTCCTCTACAACCTACCTTTTATCCAAGGCCTGGATACTCAGTTGCTCCTCCAGAGTCATATGCTCAGGATTGGGAAGATGATACTGCAGATATCTTTCTCAAATCCCCTCCTGAGATACTGACTTATAAGAAGAAAAGAAAGTATGGTGAAGGTCCTTCTGCCAGCAAGTCCATTCCAGTCTCTGATCCTGAGAAAAGAAAAGCTCCTAAACATGCTGTGGTTTGGTCTCCCACTTCTAAGTTCCTCATCCTGGAAACACTCAAATTAGTTTTGGATTTCCATAAGAGCAGAAATATTCACTATAGTTCCCAAGAATGGGAGTTGTATGAGAATTCCATGACCAAGAGAAGTATATATGACAGAGAATATGGAAGAAACAATCCTGCTGCTCCTTCAAGGCCACCCAAGTATTATCTCAAGCATTACAGCTATCAAAGGAGACAACATGAGAAACAGGACAAGCAACATCATCAGAACTAGCCAAAAGGACTCATGAGTTGTGGAAATGGATTTTTGTTGTTAAGGATATTTTTGGATAATCATACTTATATAATTCAAAGTTTTTGATCTTATTATCTTTTTCATAGTTCCTTGATTGCTTACACTGCTTTAGTACTTAGCATTATTTTTATGTCCATAATTCACCTTAGTGTAAAGGGTTCTGACTTCTACAAATAGGGGGAGATTGTTGCGTATTGTATCCACACTAACTCAGATTTGATGAAGTCACCCTTGAACTAAGATGAATTAAGTTGTATTTGATGCTTGGTTTGAGTTATGTGTTTGCAGGATTCTAATGGGAAGTGTAGACCAATGTCAGTGTACCCGGGTCACCAAACACAGGACCATACAATGTAATCCCTCATTGTGTATTTCAAAGTGTTGACTCATGTGTAGCCTCTCTATTGGGATACACTTCATATTCAAGCTATAGGACTAAGGGAAGAGACTTGATGCTGATTTCCCTTGGAAGAAGAAAAATTTCTGTCAGAAAATTTTCCTAAGTAAAGTACTCGAGTAGTTTTTTACTTACTCGAGTAAGTTACTGAATTCATACTCGAGTAATAATACTCTTACTCGAGTAGATAAGATGTATCTCGAGTAGTTACATCAACTACTCGAGTAGTTCCGTTTCTTCTCTTGAGTTTACAGAAATTCTCTTCTCACATTTTTCTAAGTTAAATACTCGAGTAGTACTATATAATACTCGAGTAGTTCTATCTTGTCTCGAGTAATTGGACTTGAATCTCGTGTAGTTCTCACTTACTCGAGTAGTCTAAGTCATGTACTCGAGTAGTTCATCTACTACTCGAGTAGTCCAGTGTTTATACTCGTGTAATCCAGATTTCCTTTCCAGAAAATTTCTCTAAGTGAATTACTCGAGTAGTTCATGCTACATACTCGAGTAGTTCTATTTATCTCGAGTACTTCATCCTATATACACGAGTAGTTCTTTGTGTCTCGAGTAGTTCAACTTCTATACTCGAGTAGTCAGTTTTCCCTGTTCCAGAAATTTTCTAAGTGTATGACTCGAGTAGTTTCTTATATACTCGAGTAGTTTATTCCTATATACTCGAGTAGTATTTCTTTTGCTCGAGTAATATACTCCACCTCTCGTGTAAGTACTTAAGTACTCGAGTAAGTCATTCTTGTTACTCGAGTAGCTGATTCCTTGAATTCTTATTTACTCGAGTAGTTGACCTTATGTACTCGAGTAATGATTTCTCTTTATCCCGAGTAGTTTTTCTCATGTACTCGAGTAGTCATCTTCTACCAACTCAAGTAGTGCTTCATATACTCGAGTAGTCTATTACATCTCGAGTAATTTACTTGACTTTTCAGAAAATTCTTCAAGTCTAGAATAATGGTCTTATTCTTGAACTCTGACGTGATTGGTCCACGTGTTTTTCTCATAATGAATCTTTTAAGTATAATTTTCTCATCTCCTATAAAAGGTCTTGTCTAAACTGGCAAACCCTAATCTAATTATTCAAAGATTATTCTAAGAGATTTCTCAGTCGTACACTCTCAAAAGAATTATGTCTCCTCTTTCTCTCTCCAAGAACGAAACTCGCCGCCGCCGCCATCGCAGATTTCCAACCGGCTAGGGTTTCACCTTTTTGAGGATTCAGATTAAGAAGACTCTACAGATCGAGATCTCCGCTCAACGCTTCATCTTCTAATTCGATCGTGTAAAGTCAAGAAGTTCAGATCTGATATTGCCAAGGTTTTCTTCACCATTCTGATAAAGCCGAAAAGTCTAGAAGAGGAAGATCCAGGCCTATTTCTTGCAGATCTGACAAGGATTTACTGTTTGTATTTCTTTACAAGTTTATTTCATTATTGTAGGAGAAGTTTTCTCCGAGTGTAGGAGTTTTCAACTCCGAGATTGTAGGAAGTTTTGCCTTCCAAGTGTAGATCCGGTTTGTGGATCGAGTTTGTAGGAACATTGTTCCGAGGGTAGGATTGATTACCAATCCGAGATAGTGGAATAGCCGAGTCTAGTGTATTGCTAGATCAGTGAGGGAAAGTGGATGTACCCAAGGTTGGGGAACCACTATAAATCTTTCCTCGTCTGTGTTTGCTTGTTTGGTAGATAGATCTGTGCTTTGTTTTGTAATATTTTATTCCGTAAAAAGACGCACAACTCACCTATTCACCCCCCTCTAGGTGATTTAGGTTGGCAACTATTCACTTTCAAAAAAGCAATTATAGGAACACGCGGGTTCCTCAAACATGTGTATTTTTATTCCTCAGTGGACATTCATGGGTTCTTTTTATGTTATAACGATGACGCACACACATGTGCTCACCAACCCTTAAAAGAATTCGTCCATGAATTCATTTAAGTTGACCGAAACCAGTAGTCTGATACTCGAAAGAGGGACGGGCAGCGTTTAGAACCAAGTTTGGTGCTTGGTAGGGGTCACACGGCCTGGGACACAGGCGTGTCTAGGGCCGTGTTGTGCTCGGGTTCGACGAATTTTCCGAGTGGACGAAAATGCAGTCGACGGTCGTTGAGACAGCAAACACAGCCTGAGACACGGGCGTGTCCCAGGCCGTGTCCTGCTCGGGCTGTTAGCTGGGCTGTGTCGGGGGAGGAACACGGCCTGGAGCCTAGGCATGTTCGGGTTGACACGAGTGTGTCAAAATCAACACGGGCGTGTCGAGAACCCGTGTACTCTTCGGGTTGTTTTTAATCCTGTGTCAATGGAGGAACACGCCCTGCAATAGGGGGTGTACTGATTGACACAGGTGTGTCAAGTTTGACACGGGCGTGTCGAGATCCTGTGTCCTATTCTGGATGTGATGGTTTCGACGTCGATTGAGGCACACGGCCTTGGACACGGGCGTCTCACAAGCCGTGTTCGGCCCAGGAAATTGATTTTAAGTGCGAATCATGGTCGTCTGTTTCCTTCTTTTGGGATCCAAGGGCCAGGCTGGTTCTTGTTGGGTTTAATCCAGGAATAGGGTTTGAAACCATCATTTCCCCTTTGAGTTTCTCTTTCTAAAAGATTTATAGAGATGGGAGAGCAAGGAAGCAGGAGGAGGAGAGATCTGGCCACCGGTGGAGCTTCGGAGCCCCAAATGGCAAGCCGAGTTCGAATCTACGGAGGCGAGGCCGTCGCGGTGCTTTTCATCCGTCTAGATCTTCATGGCGCCAAAGAGAAACACAAGTGTAACGATTCTCATCTTGGATATGTGAAGTCCTCTTTCCTTTTTGCATAGGAAGCGCGCTCTCGCAAGTATGCTGTGAGTGTGAGGTATTCCTTCGGGTAGACATGAATAATCCCCATTGTTTTGCATGTAGTGTCTGAAATCAAAGAACGAACATAAGCATGGTGTGTGAAGCCTACCCGGACAAGTTGGTCTGGATCGGTGATGTTGCATTGCATGAATAGACGGAGAAGACTCCGCGCCAATGGTTGTTTTTTGGATTTTCTACGCGGTAGGTTGCAATAGGAAACCTTAGGGACTAACCATAAGGTGCACCCGAAAAACTGGGCAGATGTGTGATTCTTCCATCTTGGTGTCGTGGGAGCCAACTTGCACATAACTGGGTTACGTAAAGTGTGTGATCGTATTGGGACTCGGGGAAGCTTGACCAGTGCATATGGCTTAAATTGATGTTGCGGTGTGAGCAATGGGTTAGGAGGAACCGTACCCGCTCTATGTCGTTCGGTTAAAGAGACGTAAGGTATATGTCACTTGACGTTGGAATAGATGGTGGGTCTTAGGCTTAGGTCGGAAAGACCGTAATGCTCACGAGATTTGCCATACAAGGGGAGGTGGTGAGACTGCGGATTTTGACCGGGTTCACCGAGAATGTGCCCTAAGAGCACGGGGTGTGTGGTCGTGCATGCCTGTGCCTGTGATGAAGTGTATTTCACTACTATTTGGCTATGCTAATAAAGTGCAACGAAGGAGCATCGCCGCCCCGAGTTTAGGGGCGGGGTCGTTATAATTTGGTCAGTTTTAGCTAATCGTTGCTTTTATTTGCCACCGCTTCGGTGGATTGTTGCTTGCAGGTGTTGCGCAGCCTAGTGGCAAAACCGGGCAAGAGCCCTTATTGCTGAGCCGGCCCTCGAAGGCCTTTGCTAATGTTTACTTTTATTTTCATGTGTGACCGGCTTGCATGCCGATGTTTGGAAGAAACTATTTATTTGAGAAAACTCTTGTAAGGCCATAAGGCCAAAGTACTTTGTGTATTTGTACGTTCATTCCTTTTGGGTTATTGATAGTGGACATTCATGTTGTGGCTGATTTCTTGTTTTGCAATATTTAAAATGCTTCCGCTAGAATGTGCTCTGTGTAACGCCCCGAAACTCAAAGGAGCAAAGGGGGACGTTTTGGGCCAGTTTGGGTTCTGGCAGAAGACACACGGCCTGGGACACGGGCGTGTCCCAGGGCGTGTCAAGCGTGTGTCGACACTTAGCCGCGAAGTCGTCGAGTTATACTCGACGATTCGTCGAGAATGGGCACACGGCCTGCGACACGGGCGTGTCGCAGGGCGTGTCGACCCGTGTCGACACTTAGCCGTGAAATCGTCGAGTTATACTCGACGATTCGTCGAGAATGGGCACACGGCCCGCGACACGGGCGTGTCGCCGGGCGTGTCGACCCGTGTCGACGATCGTCCCGGGGAATTCGTCGAGATTCGCTCGACGATCGTTGAGACAAGGCACACGGCCTAGGACACGGGCGTGTCCAAGGTCGTGTCATCGAGTCGTCGATCTGCATGCGACGAAATGTCGAGACCTTGTACATGGCCTGGGGCCCAGGCGTGTCAAGGTGACACGGGCAAGGACACGGGCGTGTCCTAGGACCCGTGCAGTGCTCGGGTTGAAAACGGGGGAAAATCATGGGGTACACGGCCGGCGACACGGCCGTGTCAGCTGGAACACGGGCGTGTCAGCTCGAACACGGGCGTGTTCGATACCCGTGTGAGGGTCCAGGAGATTCGATTGTGACGGCGAATGCGGCACATGGCCCTGGACACGGGCGTGTGCCAGGCCGTGTTCGGTCCAGATTGGGCATTTCAGCCCCGAATCAAAGCTGTTCGTTTCCTTGATTGAAGATCTAACGGTTGGGGATGGCTCCTGAGAGGATATACCCGGGTTTGACTTAGAAAATCCATCACTTTCTTACCTTTTTCATCTCTCCAAACCCTTGGAGAAAGAGGAGAGCCCTTGGAGGAAGAAGAGCTAGATCCGCCATTGGAGGAGCTTCGGAGCTCCGAATCGCAAGCCGACTCCGGATCCACGGAGGCAACGCAAGTGCGGTGATTTCTATCCGATTACTTTTCGATGGCGCCAAAGAGGAACTCAAGGGTAACGATCCTCATCTTGAGCATGAATCGCTCCTTTTCTTAGCATAGGAAGCCCGCTCTCGCGAGTTTGCGGAGAGTTGGAGGCGTTCCTTCGGGTAGATATGTAAAGTCCCCGTTGTTTAGAGTCCGTATGCGAGAACGGACGTAGGCATTTTGTGTGAAGCCTACCCGGACATGTAGTCTGGATCGGTGATGTTGCATTGCTTAAGGCCGGAGAAGACTCCGTGCTATTGGGTGTTTTTCGGGTTTTCTACGCGGTAGATTGCAGCAGGGAGCCTTGGGGACTAACCCAAAGGTGCACCCGGAAAACTGGGCGGATACGAGATCTTGCCAACTTGGTGGCCTGAGAGCCAACTTGAACATAACGGGGTTATGTGACTTGCGGTAGAATGGGACTCGGTGGAAGTTTGACCCGCGCAAATGGCTTAAATTGTCGTTGCGATGTGAGCATGGGTTAGATGGAACCGTACCCGCTTTATGTCGTTCGGTTAGAGAGACCTAAGGTTACGTGGCACTCGCCGTTGGCATAGATGGGAGTCTTCGGCGGTCAATGGCTTAAACTGTCGTGACCCAGGCCAGGAAGACAAATTGCTCATAGGTTTGGTCGTCTAAGTGGCGGTGGTGAGTCCGGAATGTTAATGGCTTTAATTGACGTGACATCGACCGGTTCACCGAGAATGTGCCCTGAGTGCACGGGACGTGTGGCCGTACGAGCCAACGTCTGTGATGAAATGGCTATGGTTATATGCATTGCTCGCTTGTGCTAATGAAATGCAGCGAAGGAGCATCGCCGCCCCGAGTTGGGGGCGGGATCGTTATAATTTGGTCAGCATTGCTGACCGTTGCCTTGTTTGCCACCGTGCGGTGGTTTGTTGCTTGCAGGTGCAGCTGGACCAAGCGGTCAATAGCGGGCTAAATCCCTTTTTGCGAAGCTGGCCCTCGAAGGCCCAAGTGGGAATGTTTTCTGTTTTATTCATGTATGACCGGCCTGCGTGCCGAGGTTTGTAAATCATGTAGTATTCAAGTGAAACATTCTGTAAGGCCTTAAGGCCGATATTTTTGGGGTATTTTGTATACATTCCTAATTTTGTACTAGTGGACATTCGTGCTCTAATGCTGGGTTCTTGTTTACAACTTATAAACTGCTTCCGCTAGAATGCTCTGTGTAGGACGTTGAGATTGGTTGGATGGTTTCCATACGTAACCACCCGGTCTGTCTGTGGTATATGGCGTCGGGCCCCGGCCGGACCTACTGCTATATACTATGCGACGGATAGGGGGTGTTACAATTTGGTATCAGACTACTCGTTTTGGTCGGGCTTAAACTGAATTCGTGGATGAATTCTTTTTAAGGGGTGGTGAGTACATTGTGTGCGTCATCGTTATAACGGTAAAAGAACCCATGAATGTCCACTTAGGAATGAAAATACTCGTGTTTGAGGAACCTGCGTGTTCCTATAATTGCTATTTGCAATTTTATGTGGTCGCTTAACGGTGTTTTGTACCACTATAGGTGACCAGAAGTGGTGTTGGGCCATCAGAACGCCGAGTTTCTGAGGCTAGCAGTGCACCGGATGTTGCTCCCGCAACACCTCTGTCGACTGAGAATATTCGATTGGTGGCTGAAGCGGTGTTGGCCGTGATTAACGCGCAGCCTGGAAGGCAAGCGCAGCAGCCCGCTCCTGTGATGGAGCAAGAACCTCTGTAAGAGGCTGAGCCGAGGAGGGTGGAGCAAGTGGTTGTAGAACCAATAGTGCCAAGGAGGGCAACTGAGAGGCAGCTAAAGCATGTAATGAGCTTTAACCCTCCGCTATTCTTGGGGTTGGGAACCCCATCTCAGGCTAAAGACTGGCTCTCTAGGGTGAAGAGAGTCATGACGGCGACGGAGACAGAGGAGTGGCAAATGACCACCATCGCTACATTCCTGCTGGACGGTGAAGCGAGGATGTGGTGGGAAGGATTGGAGATGCATCATTTGAGAGGTAGACAACTGATAGACGTTCCGATGGAAGAGTTCTCGGGATTGTTCTTAGCAAGATACCTCCCTTCTACTCAGAGGATTTCGATGGATAATGAGTTCCTGAAGTTGGTTCAGGGCGAGAGAAGCGTGGATGAATATCTCCACGAGTTTACTCGGTTAAGTCGATATGCTAGCTCCACCATCATGGATGAGGAGCGCAAGACTAATCGTTTTTATGAAGGCTTGAGGGATGAGCTAAGACTATTACTGTCGGGGCCGATGACGCAGGGTTTCTTAACCTTGGTCAATACTGCCCGGTCCTTGGAGAAGGACATGAAGAATGTACAAGCGAAGAAAGGCTTGGCTGATAAGAAAACTGAGTTCAGAGTGCCGACTACTTCAAAGTCCGGCTATCGGAGGTCTTTCAAGAAGCATAGGACTTCGGGTCCAGCTCCTTCTGGTGCTTCTGGGGCGACTACGAGTCGGACCCCGGGCGCGTGTTTTACATGCGGAAAGACGGGGCATTTCGCCCGTGATTGTTGGAGCGGACGTCCTAAGTCCGAGAGGAGGCCGGGAGCCACTTATGAAGAGAAGGGAAAGGCGGTGGAGTCGACCGCATCCCACTATGCTCCGGCTCAACCAAGGGTCTATAATCTTGGCCAACAGGAGGCCATTAAACAAGCTGATGTGGTGACAGGTACGGTTTATTTATAGCAAGTCAATTTTTTTATATGCTTGTTATGCACATGTTACGTTACCACTACTTGTTTAGGATTTGTATTGATTTGTGAAAATCCGGCACGAGCACTCTTCGATACGGGAGCTTCACACTCCTTCTTGTCCGAAGGATTTATATTACGCATCGGGGTCCCTTCCTCGATGGCGAAGGATAAGTTGGATGTGTTGTTGCCCAATGGGTGTTCGATGCGAGCGGATAGGATCTGCGATGTTAAGATTCATATTGGGGAGCAGGAGTTCGACCTGCGGGCGTCTTTACTTCCGTTAGTGGAGTTCGACGTCATATTTGGCATGGACTGGCTCTCGGAGCAGCAGGCCCATATAGATTGCGGTAGCAAGGAAGTCAAGCTGGGAGCAAGTCGTGAGACGACTTTTACGGGCTTAAAGGGGTCGAGCAAGACGTTGATGTCTGCTCTTCAGGTGGTGAAGGCGGTTCGTGCCGGAGCAGAACTGTTCTTTACACTAGTGGAGGCTGCAAAGCCGAAGACCGCGTTGGATTGTATTTCAGTGGTATCGGAATACCATGATGTGTTCCCCGCAGATCTTCCTGGAGCCCCGCCTCAACTGGAGATAGATTTCTTGATCGAGCTAGTGCCAGGTGCAAAACCTGTGTCACGATCTCCGTATCGGCTAGCGCCTAAGGAAATGGCGGAGCTGAAAGTTCAACTGCAAGAGTTGTTGGAGCAAGGGTATGTGCGCCCGAGTTCTTCGCCTTGGAGCGCACCGGTCCTGTTTGTTAAGAAGAAGGACGGAAGCTTGAGGTTGTGTATTGATTATCGGGAGCTAAACAAGCTGACTGAGAAGAACAAGTACCCGATCCCTAGGATTGATGATCTCTTTGATCAGTTAGTCGGGTCGACGGTGTACTCGAAGTTAGATCTCAAGTCTGGGTACTATCAGCTGCGGATAAGGGAGAGTGATATCCCGAAGACAGCGTTTAGTACGAGATACGGGCATTATGAGTTTACGGTCATGCCGTTTGGGCTGACTAATGCGCCGTCAGTATTCATGGATTTGATGAACAGGACGTTCAGGGAGTACTTGGACCATTTCGTGATCGTCTTCATCGACGATATTTTGGTGTACTCGCAAAGTGAGGAAGATCACTTCAAGCATCTTCATTTGGTGTTGGAGACGCTAAGGAGAAATCAGTTGTATGCCAAGTTCTCGAAGTGCGAGTTTTGGCTATCCTCAGTGGCGTTCCTCGGGCATATAGTGAGTGGAGAGGGTATTGCTGTGGATCCGGCGAAGATTGTTGCGATACGGGAGTGGCCTGAGCTTGCTACGGTAGCAGAAGTCCGGAGCTTTTTGGGGCTTGCCGGTTATTATAGGCGCTTCGTAGAGAACTTCTCGCGGATAGCGCTACCTCTCACTACTTTGACGAGGAAGGAGCATAAGTTCGTTTGGACGCCGGAGTGCGCGCGAGCTTTTGAGGAATTGAAGTGTCGGTTGACCACGGCGCCTGTGCTGAGTTCGCCATGTGGAACCGAAGGCTATGAGATATATAGCGATGCTTCGGGCAGCGGTTTGGGTTGCGTGCTACTGCAGCACGGAAGCGTGATAGCTTATGGCTCGAGACAGCTAAAAGTGCACGAGAGGAATTATCCGGTCCATGACTTGGAGTTAGCGGCCATGATTTTTGCCTTGAAGCTGTGGAGACACTATTTGTACGGTGTGAAGATTGATATCTACACCGATCACAAGAGCCTAAAGTATCTAATTGATCAGAAGGATCTGAATATGTGGCAGCGTAGATGGATGGAGTTCCTGGGAGACTATACATTCAAGATCCACTACGTGCCTGGCAAAGGGAATGCGGTTGCGGACGCGTTGAGTCGCCGAGCCCCAGCTCAAGCCAATTGGCTATCGGTGCATGATGAGCGGTTGGTGCGGGAGTTGGAGGCGTTGGAGATTGTTTGCGTGGATAGACAATCTAGTGTTGAAGCAGTTCTGAATTGGACTGAAGTCCAATATGACCTGGCTGATCGGATTCGGCAGGCTTTGGATATGGATGCTCATATGAAGCAGTTCATGATAGAGGCTCTGGATGGGTCAAATTCCCAATTCGTCGTGGAGGACGGATTGCTTTGGAAAGACGGTCGTCTGTGCGTCCCTTGTGTGGGCAATTTACGGGTGGAGTTGTTGTACGAGGCACACCATACCAAGTACTCGATTCACCCGGGGAGCACGAAGATGTACCGCGACGTCAAGAAGCTATTTTGGTGGCCGGGTTTGAAAAAGGATGTGGCGCTATACGTAGCAAAGTGCCAAACCTGCGCCTTGGTAAAGGCGGAGTGCTAAAAGCCGGGAGGATTTCTTAAGTCCTTGCCTATTCCGGAGTGGAAATTCGACGACATCTCCATGGACTTTGTGCACGGTTTGCCAAGGTCGCAAAAGGGAAACGACGCCATTTGGGTGGTTGTTGATCGATTAACGAAGGTGTCGCATTTTATTCCGCATAGGAAGGATGATCCGGTGGAGAAGCTGGCAAAGCTTTATGTGGATAATATAGTACGGCTTCATGGTGTGCCCCGCAGCATCGTGAGTGACCGAGATGGGCGGTTCACGTCCAATGATTGGAGGCTGGTGCAGCAAATGTTGGGAACAAAGCTGAAGTTTAGCACAGCCTTCCACCCACAAACGGATGGGCAGACCGAGAGGGTCAATAGAACCATGGAAGACATGCTTCGCATGTGTGTCTTGGATTTCGGAAAGCAATGGGAAGACCACCTTTGTTTGGTGGAGTTCGCATACAACAACAGCTACCAAGCAAGTATTCAGATGGCGCCTTTCGAGGCCCTTTATGGTAGAAGATGTCGCACGCCGTTGTCTTGGTTAGAAACGGGTGAGTCAAAGTTGTATAAGCGATCGGAAGTAGAGGGTGCTACTTCTTTGGTGAGAACCATTCGGGAGAGGTTGCTCATCGCTCAGGACCGGCAAGCAAAGTACTATAATGCCAAGCACAGGAACGTGGAGTTCGATGTGGGCGATTATGTATACTTGAAGATCAAGCCATTCAAGGGTGTCTCGCGGGTGCGGCGATTAAAAAAGCTAAGCCCAAGATACCTTGGACCGTTCGAGGTTCTGGAGCGAGTTGGAGAAGCGGCCTATAGATTGAAGCTTTCAGTGGAGCTAAGTGGTTTACACGATGTATTCCATATTTCGGTGCTTCGGAAGGCGGTGCAAGAGCCTACGCAAGTGATCGCGGTCGATCAAGTGCCGGTGGAAAGTGGGCTAACGACAAAGGTCAAGCCCGTGCGGATTGAGGACTCGGAGGTCAAGCGGCTACGCAATAAAGAGATCAGGATGGTCAAAGTCCGGTGGGACAATTGCGGTCGTGAGGAGCTCTCTTGGGAGTGAGAGCAGACGATGCTTGACGAATATCCGGAGTTGTTCCGCTCAGGTACAAATTTTGTTTTTGTACATGTTTTTCCCTTTATGTAATTTCGTGGGCGAAATTCTTTTAAGAGGGGGAGAGTTGTAACGCCCCGAAACTCAAAGGAGCAAAGGGGGACGTTTTGGGCCAGTTTGGGTTCTGGCAGAAGGCACACGGCCTGGGACACGGGCGTGTCCCAGGGCGTGTCAAGCGTGTGTCGACACTTAGCCGCGAAGTCGTCGAGTTATACTCGACGATTCATCGAGAATGGGCACACGGCCTACGACACGGGCGTGTCGCAGGGCGTGTCGACCCGTGTCGACACTTAGCCGTGAAATCGTTGAGTTATACTCGACGATTCATCGAGAATGGGCACACGGCCCGCGACACGGGCGTGTCGCCGGGCGTGTCGACCCGTGTCGACGATCGTCCCGGGGAATTCGTCGAGATTCGCTCGACGATCGTTGAGACAAGGCACACGGCCTAGGACACGGGTGTGTCCAAGGCCGTGTCATCGAGTCGTCGATCTGCACGCGACGAAATGTCGAGACCTTGTACACGGCCTGGGGCCCAGGCGTTTCAAGGTGACACGGGCAAGGACACGGGCGTGTCCTAGGACCCGTGCAGTGCTCGGGTTGAAAACGGGGGAAAATCATGGGGTACACGGCCGGCGACACGGCCGTGTCAGCTGGAACACGGGCGTGTCAGCTCGAACACGGCCGTGTTAGATACCCGTGTGAGGGTCCAGGAGATTCGATTGTGACGGCGAATGCGGCACACGGCCCTGGACACGGGCGTGTGCCAGGCCGTGTTCGGTCCAGATTGGGCATTTCAGCCCCGAATCAAAGCCGTTCGTTTCCTTGATTGAAGATCTAACGGCTGGGGATGGCTCCTGAGAGGATATACCCGGGTTTGACTTAGAAAATCCATCACTTTCTTACCTTTTTCATCTCTCCAAACCCTTGGAGAAAGAGGAGAGCCCTTGGAGGAAGAAGAGCTAGATCCGCCATTGGAGGAGCTTCGGAGCTCCGAATCGCAAGCCGACTCCGGATCCACGGAGGCAACGCAAGTGCGGTGATTTCTATCCGATTACTTTTCGATGGCGCCAAAGAGGAACTCAAGGGTAACGATCCTCATCTTGAGCATGAATCGCTCCTTTTCTTAGCATAGGAAGCCCGCTCTCGCGAGTTTGCGGAGAGTTGGAGGCGTTCCTTTGGGTAGATATGTAAAGTCCCCGTTGTTTAGAGTCCGTATGCGAGAACGGACGTAGGCATTTTGTGTGAAGCCTACCCGGACATGTAGTCTGGATCGGTGATGTTGCATTGCTTAAGGCCGGAGAAGACTCCGTGCTATTGGGTGTTTTTCGGGTTTTCTACGCGGTAGATTGCAGCAGGGAGCCTTGGGGACTAACCCAAAGGTGCACCCGGAAAACTGGGCGGATACGAGATCTTGCCAACTTGGTGGCCTGAGAGCCAACTTGAACATAACGGGGTTATGTGACTTGCGGTAGAATGGGACTCGGTGGAAGTTTGACCCGCGCAAATGGCTTAAATTGTCGTTGCGATGTGAGCACGGGTTAGATGGAACCGTACCCGCTTTATGTCGTTCGGTTAGAGAGACCTAAGGTTACGTGGCACTCGCCGTTGGCATAGATGGGAGTCTTCGGCGGTCAATGGCTTAAACTGTCGTGACCCAGGCCAGGAAGACAAATTGCTCATAGGTTTGGTCGTCTAAGTGGCGGTGGTGAGTCCGGAATGTTAATGGCTTTAATTGACGTGACATCGACCGGTTCACCGAGAATGTGCCCTGAGTGCACGGGACGTGTGGCCGTACGAGCCAACGTCTGTGATGAAATGGCTATGGTTATATGCATTGCTCGCTTGTGCTAATGAAATGCAGCGAAGGAGCATCGCCGCCCCGAGTTGGGGGCGGGATCGTTATAATTTGGTCAGCATTGCTGACCGTTGCCTTGTTTGCCACCGTGCGGTGGTTTGTTGCTTGCAGGTGCAGCTGGACCAAGCGGTCAATAGCGGGCTAAATCCCTTTTTGCGAAGCTGGCCCTCGAAGGCCCAAGTGGGAATGTTTTCTGTTTTATTCATGTATGACCGGCCTGCGTGCCGAGGTTTGTAAATCATGTAGTATTCAAGTGAAACATTCTGTAAGGCCTTAAGGCCGATATTTTTGGGGTATTTTGTATACATTCCTAATTTTGTACTAGTGGACATTCGTGCTCTAATGCTGGGTTCTTGTTTACAACTTATAAACTGCTTCCGCTAGAATGCTCTATGTAGGACGTTGAGATTGGTTGGATGGTTTCCATACGTACCCACCCGGTCTGTCTGTGGTATATGGCGTCGGGCCCCGGCCGGACCTACTGCTATATACTATGCGACGGATAGGGGGTGTTACACTCTGTGTAGGACATTGGTTATTGGAAGGATGGTTTAATCGTGTAACCCTTCGGTCTGTCCGTGGTATATGGCGTCGGGCCCCGGCCAGACCTACTGCTATATGATATGTGACAAATAGGGGATGTTACACCATTGACCTGTTTGACTTCTTACAAATCTAGGACATTGGGATCAATGCACCCAACAATCTCCCCTTATTTGAAGAAGTCAAAACACCACTTAAGAATTCTTTGTTAATGATATACACTGACATAAGAAGAAAAAATATTAATATTATATTAATCTAAGAGCAGTAAGAGTTACCACATTTTCCCTTGTTACCACATTTTCCCTTTTGCTCCCCCTGCTTTGCTGCATCCTACTGCTATAAGCTGCTTTACCTGTGAAGCCTTTCATGTAGCTGCATCTTTCTATAGCTGCTTCTTTGTTGTTGCTACTCCCCCTTGCTACTGTTATTCATGTGCTACTTCTCCCCCTTTTTGACTTCTGTGAAATAGCATAGGAGCAGCATGCTATCTACTCCCCCTATTTGAGATCAAAGAAACACCTAGAGCTGAACTTGCTCCCCCTCAGTAAGAACAACAACTATCAATCCTCTTGATAGTTTCTTTAGTCCACCCCAATCTGCATGATTAAATTTTCCTACTACAAACAATCATAAAGAGCAACTGAAGCTATACCAAATTCAACATACCAAATTCAAATTTGAAGTTGTTGAACTTTGCTTCATCTAGTGGCTTGGTGAAAATATCAGCCACTTGCTTGTCTGTTGAGACAAACTTAAGACTAATATCTTCACATTCCACATGATCTCTTATAAAATGACATATAATCTCTATGTGCTTAGTCCTGCTATGTGATACATGATTCCTAGCTATAGAGATTGCACTTGTAGAATCACAAAATAAAGGGCTTTTACTTATCTGGAGGTTATAATCCTGGAGTTGATGTTGAATCCACAGTAACTGTGCACAGTAGCTTCCTGCAGCTATGTATTCTGATTCTGCAGTAGAAATAGATATACTAGTTTGCTTCTTGTTGCTCCAGGATACTAGCCTTCTACCAAGAAACTAACAGGAACCTGATGTACTTTTCATGTCCTCTCTGCAGCCTGCAATGTCTGCATCTAAATAGCCAATTAGCTCAAAATCGCTATTCTTAGGGTACCATAGTCCAAGAACTGGTGTGCCCATTAGATATCTCAAAATTCTCTTATCAGTAGAGAAATGAGTCTCTTTAGGGCATGCCTGATATCTAGCACAGACACATGTAGCATACATGATGTCTGGTCTACTAGCAGTGAGGTATAAAAGAGAACCAATTATCCCTCTATACAAAGTTTGATCAACAGGTTTCCCTGCCTCGTCTTTGTCTAAAAAAATATTTGATCGCATGGGAGTTTTCATGCTGGAAGAATTCTCCATCCCAAATTTATTAATTAACTCCCTGGTAAACTTAAACTGTGATATGGATATTCTATTGTCAGTCTGTCTTACTTGGAGACTCAAGAAGAACTTAAGTTCACCCATGCTACTCATCTCAGACTTCTATTGCATAAGTTTGGCAAACTTCCTGCAAAGGTTATCATTAGTAGACCCAAAGATAATGTCATCGACATATATCTGGACTAGGATGATCTTGCCCTTAGATTCCCTAAGGACTATGATATTGTTGATGGCGACGTTGTTGATACGGCCATTGATCCCCGACAAAGAAAAATTGTTGACTGGGACAATCGATGCCGCAAGCTCGAAGATAGAAATTCTACCACGACGTTTCTTCACCAACGCCGTCGTCGCTACATGTTGTGCTCGGCATCCGCCGCCACCATCAAATAAAAATATATAATTATAAATATTTATTTTATAATTATATATTAGCAATTTTTAATTGAAGTATTTTTTTTATTTTCATGCATGTCATTATTGTATTTTATTTCTCGTACGATGGGTGCTTATAACCATCAATTGTCATTTTATTTCATGCATTTAGTTATTGTGATTTTTATTTCATGTTTATGATGGGTGCATATAACTATCACATGTTATTTTATTTTGAATGGAGGAGATTGAGGGGTGTAGCTTATATATAGGTCATGTTATGAAGGATTTTGTTAAGTTGAATGAAAAATTGAAACCTAGAATTCAAAGTGAATGTTCCCCCATCTTTCTCTTTTCCCTCTTAGGCAAGATTCGGCCCTCCCTCTCCTCTCCTCTCTCTTGGCCGCTGACCGCCTTTCCTCCTCTCCCTTCCTCATCCTCCTCCCTCCTCAAGATTTCCCTCTCCTCTTCACAACCTTACCCCCTCCTTACGTTTTCTAAGCAAAATCTGGCCATCCTTCACCACCACCACCCAAGCATCCCTCCTCCTTTCCCACACCCAAACCGGCCCCCTCACCTTCAAATAAATTGAGTAACCTCCCCTTCCACTCCAAACCCGACCGCATCATCTTCCCCTTAGAATTCGGCCAAAACACTAGCCTCCACCTCTTCACCACCTTTTCTATCTCATCCTGGATATATTTGGCCATCAAGTTCTCCCCTCTCCAAGGGTTTTGCAAAAAGAAACAAAGAACGGCTTGTGTCTTCATCGCCCGGTGCGGATCCATGGATTTGCATGGAAATAGAATCAACCGCCATTGTGAGCGCTTCCTCCATTAAATATTGTGGACGGATTTCTTGGGATTTTGGGTAATTAATTTCTAAACATCTCTTGTGTGATTTCCTCAAAAATATTTGTGAGATTTGGTGAAATTAGAAGGCTACTATTGAGTCCCGATTTATATTGAAATTCGTACTTAAATAAATCTGATTTTAAAAGTGCGCTCCTTCCGAATATTTTCGTAAAAATAGGATCGGGTAGATCTCGTGAACGCTAGTAGAGATAGGATTCATTATCCTTGATTTCTCCTCGTGTTTTAGGGATTTGGTTAACCTCGATTTAAATTAATTTGGGATTGAATTTTGGACTTCTTTTAAATCACTATTTTAGTCCGGATCATCTCGTGTTGGTTTTGTGAATGCTTGTGGGTCAATTTAATTTGAATTGCTAATTATCCGGATCGGGTAGGTCCTATTTTCTTGAGCGAACATTGGTCATTAGCCCTTATTCAATCTATAAAAGGGGTAGCGTCCCTTTGCGTGTGCGTTGTTAAATATTGTGTCACTAGTTGGATAAATCTCTAGTAGTATATTTTTTGAGAAATATTGCTCGCTACACATCCTAGTTTCATTGTCGAACCCAAGTGCGCGTAGTTTAATCCGTCGGAACCCATTGGCTTACATCACTTGTCTATCTTCCCCCTTGAGAATTTATTTTCAATGAGGAAGCTAGACAATGTTTCATACCAAGCTCTAGGAGCTTGCTTTAGCCCATATAGAGCATTCCTTAGTCTATAAACAAAATGAGTATGATAAGGAACAACAAAACCTGGAGGTTGTTCCATATAGACTTCTTCTTTCAAATCTCCATTCATAAATGCTGATTTCACATCCATCTGATAGACTCTGAACCCTTGTAATGCAATATATGCAAGGAATAACCTGATAGCTTCTAGTCTTGCTACACGGTCAAAGGTTTGATCAAAGTCAAGACCTTCCTCTTGTCTGAACCCCTGAGCCACCAGTCTAGCTTTATTCTTAACTATAATGTCCTTTTCATCAAGTTTATTCCTATAGATCCACTTAGTTCTAATGACATTATGTCCTTGAGGTCTGGTAATCAGCTTCCAAACCTTACATCTTTTAAACTAGTTCAATTCCTCTTGCATAGCTCCAATCCAAAACTGATCTTTGTTAGCCTCTTCAAATTTCTTAGGTTCTACCTGTGATAGGAAGCAAGAGTACATTGTTGTGTTGAGACATCTGCTCCTTGTCACTACTCCTTGTCTTGCATCACTAATAATCTGATGGACTGGATGATCTCTCGGATGTCTTACTACTGGAGGTAGTAATGCTTCAACATCATGTTCTTCATGATGTTGATCTTCATCCACTTTCTGTAAGCCTTGTGCTTCCTCTAGAATGCACACACCCTCTACTTGGTCTTGCATTGTTGGAGCAGCTTCCTTGAGAGTAAGCTTTTTCAACATTAGTTCAGTACCTGTAAAACTAGAAGAAGAGCTTGACAGCTTATTGTTAATCATATTTGTTTCATCAAACACTACATTAACTGACACCTCTATAACTTGATTTGTCAATTTGTAGATCATATAAGCCTTACTATGATTGTTGTACCCAACAATATCCCCTCATAGGATTTGGCAACAAACTTAGTTATATAGGATTTCTCATTGTTCAGTACATAGCACTTGCTACCAAAAATCCTAAAGTAGGATAAGTTTGTTTTTCTGCCTTTCAGAATCTCATAGGAAGTCTTATTGTGGCTCTTGGTGATAGAAACCCTGTTAAGGACATGACAAGCTGTATTTATAGCCTCAGCATAGAAATATTCTGGGAGAGAAGTGTCATTTATTATAGTTCTACCAGCCTCTATGAGAGTTCTATTCTTCCTTTTAGCTATCCAATTTTGATGGGGTGTTCTTGGAGAGGAAAATTCGTGCTGAATCTCATGATGTTCATAGATTCTTGTCATGCATTCAGACTGAAATTCAGTCTCATGGTCACTTCTGATTTTGACCACAGTACTATTCAGCTCATTCTATATTTGCATGACAAATGTCTCGAAGACATCTAGGGTTTTAGACTTTTTCTTCAAAAGGAATACCCAAACAAATCTGAAAAAGTCATCAACCACCACAAAGGTGTAGACATTCCTACTTAGACTATGAACTAGCATTGGACCAAACAAGTCCATATGCAAGAGGTATAAACACCTCACAGAATCTTTAGTCTCAATACTTTTGAAGGAAGTTTTTGTCTGCTTACCCTTTTGGCATGTAGAGCAAATACCTCCCTTAGATCATTTCATGTTAGGACCATTCCTAACTAACTCTTAACTATAGAGTTTTCTTATAGTCTTATAATTCAAATGAGCTAGCCTCTTGTGTCATTTAATATAATGTGAGGCTTTCTCATTTGCAACTAGACAAATGGGAGAGTCTGATGATAAACAAAGAAAATTAAGACAATAAACATTCTCACTCCTAGTACCAGTCAAAGTAACCTCTTGGTCACTTGATCTTCCTATATGACACTTATCCTTGTGGAAAGAAATGACATAGCCAAGATCACATAATTGGCTTATGCTTATAAGATGTTTTGCAACCCTTCCACATATGCCACTTTTGTGAAAGTGACTAAGTCATTAGTAATCTTACCATAACCTTTGGTGATCCCTCTATCTGATCCACCAAATATCACCTTAGGTTCATCGTTTATTAGAATGAAATCCTTCAGGATGCACTTTGTTCCAGTCATGTGTCTGGAACAACTACTGTCCAAGTATCATATAAGGGTATGGCAACATGGACTCACCTTCAAGAAATAAATCATTTACCCTTAGGACCCCAATTCTTATTGGGTCCTGGGTGCATGTTAGGATCAAAATGAATATGCCTGCCTGCAGCTCTTCTGACTGGTAAGCCAACATTAGCTCTCTGGACACTATTATTGTGCCAGCAATCAATGGCATAGTGGCCCACTTTGCCACAGCAGCAGCATTCATTAATGTTGTGCCTTTTTTAAGGACTGGTTTAACAGCATTGCTGTTAGCAGCTCTCAGTCCAGCAGGTACAGCAACAGCCTTTTTCTTATGTCTTTCAGCCACAGCCTGATTTGGGATCTGTCTGGCAGCAGAATTACTTGGTGTATCTTGAACACTAGCAGTAGTTGCCTTCTTTTCAGAAAGCATGATCCTGATGGCATCAGATATGCCTAAGTCTGGTTTGCCAATAGACTTTCCTTTGGTCTGTTTGTGGACTGACAGATTTTGAAAAGGGGTTGCAGCCTTATTCTTGAGTGTTGGGGCTTGAGCGCCAAACACCAATGGTATAGGGTAGTCCATTTGGATCTCTTCATAGGCTTCCTTGTGGGAAATAACACGCTTTCCATTCCTACCACCATAGTGGTGTACAGCTTTGTTCTCATTTTTGGATCCACCATTCTCCCAGTGACCAAAGATGCTCTCTTGGTCATACTTATTAGATGATAGCAGCACACTACTGAAAGGAATAGGAGGCTTGGAGGCTAGTGGCTGCACTGGAGCTTTCCCCTTCCTTTTGGGATTGGCAACTTTAATGTTCCCTTTGAAGCCTAACCCCTTCTTATCCTTTTGAGAGGAGAAGGAATCTATCAAAGGCAACATAATACATGGCTTTGAAAACTTAGCCACTAGCTCTTTCTCCTTTTGGAGTTTACCTTCAAGATTCCTGATCTGATCATTCTTAAAGGTTATGGTGCCCATCTGAATAAAAGTAATGTTCTTCAGCTGGCTAACCTCCCTAATGTTCTGCTCTAGGAAAGTTGTTTTTTCAGAATACTGAGAAGCAGCAAGCTTTAGAGATGCAATCTCTCATGCCTGTTGTTTTGTCAGTAGCTTACTCCTTCTGAATGCTTCTAGAAGTTCACCATATCTTTCAATCATTTGATTTCTATCTTCCTCAGATTAAAAGCCATCTTCATCTCTTGATGAAGAAGCACTTGAATCTGGACCAGTCACATATTTAGACTTAGATAAAG
The DNA here is from genome assembly GCA_039583875.1 of Platanthera guangdongensis. NCBI lineage: Eukaryota > Viridiplantae > Streptophyta > Magnoliopsida > Asparagales > Orchidaceae > Platanthera > Platanthera guangdongensis. Next base: position 94,777,580 of record CM077148.1, read on the forward strand.
AGTTGAATGAAGAGTGTACCTTAGATGGTCCAGGCTGATCCTGGCAGGATTCCTTATGTGATCTTGTCATCAGCCCAATGTAGGCTTCATCATCCTCTTCTGATTCTGATGAGGAAGACTCAGTACAGTTTTCTCCCTCTTAGCAATGAAGCTTTTCTCCTTCTTGCTTCTCTTGTGGTGATGATTATTTTCACTAGCCTCTTTCTTCTCAGCACAATCAGCCACAACATGACCTGGCTTGCTGCAACAAAAACAAACAACCTTTTTAGAAAAATATTTACCAGGTTTTGGATCATACTTGCCCTCTTTGGATGGTTTCGTCTTATTTCTGTAGTAGTCATCTTTGCACTAGAAGGAAGAGGTAGGTTTGCTCATCCACCCCTTCTTCTTCATCATCTTCATAAACTGCCTTGAGAAAGCAGCAAACTCCTCATTAGACATATTACATCCTGATTCCTCTTAATCTGAATCTTCTGACTCAGCTGTCCTTCTTAGGGGAGACGGATTCTTCTCTTTGCTCCTCTTGGAGCTATCTTCCTTGAAGGTTACAGCAATTTCTTTGTTCAGGCCTCTGCTAGTCTTCTCTTCCTCCTTCCTTGCTGTCAGCTGCATCTCATATGAAAGCAGCTTACCAAACAGTGTGGATGGTGGAGTATCTGCCAGCTTTACCACTTCTCTAATGACACATATCTTTAGTGTCTCGGTCTCTAGTAAGAGACCTAAGAAACTTATCATTTAACTCATAATTACTAAAGGCCCCGCCATAGGTATTTAGCTCATTAACTGTCTTGAAGAACCTTTCCTAACAGCTAGTTATGGTCTCCTCCCTGATTTGTCTGAAAGCTTCATACTCTTGATTTAGCATTGACTTTCTATCATCTCACTTCCTCGGTACCTTACATGTAAACTATCAGGTTGTCCCACATTTCCTTTGAGGTCTTGCAGTGCACCAGGTTTTGAAAGGTGGAGTCATCTATGGCACTAACTATAATGTTTTGTGCTCTCTTATCCATTATTGCTAAGATGACTTCATCCTTAGTCATTTCAGTGTAGTTCTTTGGAGTCTTAATATTTGCATCAAGGACAGATGTCTTCATTGGGATGAAGGGTCCTTCTCGAACTATGATGTAGATCCTAGGATCAGATGTTTCCATAAACAATCTGACCCTTTCCTTCCATATACCAAAAGTCTCCTTCCTACAGAGAGGGAGTTTCAAGGATCCAAGTTCTTTGTGATTCTCTCTTGAACCCATCTTAACTTTCTAACAGCTACCCTGGAGATCCTCTCAGACTGTTAAATCTTTTCTTGAGAAACCTCCCTCTAATACTACTTGAAATTATTTGATTATAAGGGTAGCTAATCACCTAGACGGGGGGTGAATAGGTTATTGCAGTCTTTTGAATCTTCTTTAAAATCTTCTATGACTTATGTCCTATTGTGTATACCTAATTCCGCTTTCAAGAACACAAAACTCAGCACAGCAAAACACAAGACACGACACACTAGATTTTATAGTGGTTCCCCAGTGTATGGGTACATCCACTGTCCCTCTCCGCCTTTCTAACAGTATGTCAGACAAGGATCTTCTCCAAAAACTATGGCTCCTCAGATATTACGCCACGATCCCACTGGATCAGTCAGCCTCCACTGAGACTTATAACACATGCTCACAGCCCTCCACACAGTAATCTCCTGACTACCAAACACAAGCACAACTGCCTTTAACACAGATCTCACAGATCCTTCTCATATCCTTTATAATTTAGGCTTTACAATAAGATCACACAGTTCTCTCACACGGCCTAATCAATCTAGGCCTCAACACAGATCCACTGATTTTGAAAGAGGAATGATAATTTGACTTAAGAGAAATTGCTCCCTAAGTCAATTTCTTCCTGGGCTAAGAAGATCTCAGCCCTATCTGCTTCACAGTAACAAGAATGACAATCTTAGACTATCTTTGCTTGTGTTGGAAGTTACCTTAGGACCTTGATCCTGTTCTTGTTGATGAATGGGAAAGATCATGAATGAATGTCTTCAACCAGCTAACCTTTATTGGCAGAAAATGAGTTGTTATGCCTCTCTGTCTGTCCAGAGAAAACTCTATACAGATATCTTCTTCTTCTTCAATGATCCAGAGAATGATCTTCAAATTTGGCTCCTCTTGGATCGTGAATCAACTTCAGTTAGGGCTTCCCTAGGCTGATTCGTCTTCCTCAGAGATATCTTCTGTACCTTTTGTAGCATATATTGATTGCACCAGCGAACTCAAAAACCCTTAAGATTTTATCAATTTGAAGTTCTTGCTTGATTAATTTTTAATCTCGATCTCAGATGTTATTTATAATCCTGTTGATTTACTGGATGATTAACACGTGTCCCAATTTTAACGGTGGTTAAAACCTCAGCTTGATCAAATTGAGATTCACTGTAGACTGACAGTGACATTAATGTCGAATTGCAGTATTAAAATAATGAATCTAAAATTCGTTGACTTGTTGACTTTTCTGACGTCAGCATCATTCTGGACATAGCAAAAATAAGCATCATTTCAGAAATCCTCAGTTCGACGAACTCAAAACTCAGTTTGACGAACCCAGAGCTCAGCTCGACGAAAAGGTGAAAGCTAAGGTCGACGAATTCTGAACTCAGTTTGTTGAACCCAGAGCTTAGCTTGATGAAAAAGTGAAAGCTAAGTTTGACGAAACCAGAGCTTAGTTTGACGAAAAAGTGAATGCTGAGTTCGACGAATTCTGAACTCAGTTCGACAACCCAGAGCTCAGCCCGACGAAAAAGTGAAAGTTGAGTTTGACGAACTCTGAACTCCGTTTGACGAACTCAGAGCTCAGCTCGACAAAAAATGGATAAGAAATACTCAACATTCTGGACTTAGAATTTTCTTCAGCTCTGCTAGGCGTTGACAGTATATGCCTCACTCAACGCTTTTTGCCTTAGCCATATTCTTCTGCCCTTTCTGCATAAAACCGTTGAGAGTGTTGAGTGTATAAGCTTCACTCAACGCATTTATACTTAGCCTGATTTTCTGCAATCTTGTCTTCTTGCTGAAGTTTGACATTGAGTGTGTTAAGTGAACTGGCATCACTTAACCATTCTGTCCATATGGCGTTGAGTGAGTTGAGCTCACTCAATGCATGTGGACTTGACCACATTTCTTCCTTTTCAATACTGTAAGCTTTGACTCTGAGCCTTCTCTCAGCGCTATTTACTATATGGCGTTGAATGCCAGCCTTATCTCAGTGTTATTAGCTGCATGGCATTGACTGTCAGCCTTCTCTTAGCGCTATTAGTTGTATGACGTTGAGTGAGCTTGCCTTACTCAACGCTTCTGGACAGGCATTTTTCTGAATTTCCAGCCTATCACTTTGAGTCCAACTGTCATTGTCTCTTGATCTATATGTCCAATCATTCTGACAAAGACCAACCTGTATGCATGAACTTAAACATACATCAAATACAACTATGTGTATATCATTGACCTATTTGACTTCTTACAAATCTAGGACATTGGGATCAATAGACCCAACAATTTTATATGAAATTCATAAGTTATTATGAAGAAAATCCATTTTAAGTTTAATTGATTAGACGTATCCCTTGCCTTAGTAGATCAACTAGTCCACTAGTAAAATATAATTATATGCTACAGAAAATACATTGCTTTCAATGATTGACATCCTACATGAGAATATACATCCACATAGGACAACTCACGGTATGCATGACTCTAGATTTAGTATAATTATGAAAATAGTTTTTACGTTAGTTCAAATAGTCTCTTTAGCTTTAAAGGATGACATGTATGAGGTATTAAAAATGATACTGTTATACTTTAAAATATCTAACATGCAACCTAGCATAAAATCTTCTCATAGAGTAAGTAATTCAAATAAGTCATACAGGAAAGGACTTAACAGATAGCAAGTACTTAACATTAAACAAATATCCAGTGGGCATCAACAACCTGACACGAACCCACTAAAGGATGTGTATGTCTGAACTAAAAGAAAACAACAGCAACTACCTCACAGTCAATGAGGAAACATCAGTTGCTGAGCACCAGCCAAAAACTAACTCTAGCCGCCCAACCGGCTACTTCTCCAATCCTGAGGCATTCAAAGAAAGAACACCTCAGCAAGAATGAAAATACAAGTGGAGATCAAAGATCAAAAGGGTTAACAATAAACCAAAAAAATAAATAAAGGGTTACCAACCAAAATATAAGTAACCTGTCAAATTTCAGCCATGAATCTTATGACAATGATAAAAGATTTACTTATTGAACTCAAAAGTAATAAAGTTGCACCAACTGCGAAACGAAGCTATGCTTCGAGAATATCTGCAAAAGTAAGTAGAATGGCATATACCTGTACAAAATGAGCAAAGATACTTAGCACTCTACTCATGTGAATCATTAACACTGGTAAAAAATGGTCCTGAGTCGGTGGCCACATTGTCCAACTCGAACTTACAGACCCAAAATATATCAAGTAGGTGCTGTGGTGGTGGCAATATTTTCCAACACAATAGGCAGTCCAAATGTCTCAATAAGACACTAGGGTGATGGCCTCAATGTCCAACTCAACCCATCAATTCAAATATATAAACAAGATATTGTGGTGATGGCCACTTTGTCCAACTTAACCCCACAGTCCAAAAAACAACTCTAGCAGTGTAATGATTCATATTTTGGCACTAGGTTGGAGGTCCTGTATCCACTACCAACCAAAAGTCGTACTTAACATCCATGAACACTCAAGTAACAAATCACTCCAAGTCATACTCGTCGAATTCAACTTAATTCGGTGAGAAATTTCTAAGTCCAAGCTGATTCGTCGAGTATACACGACAAATGCAGTAGATACACGATGCCGCGTTGAGTGTATTCAATGCAAACAACACCATACTAATCCAGGGAAAAGTGTCGAGTACACTCGACACCGTATTGAGTATAGTCAACGCACTCAGTGCCACACTAAGTCTAGGGAAAAGCGTCGAGTACACTCGACGCCATGTTGAGTGTATTCAACGCACTCAACGTCATACCATCTAACTCAACATTTTGGCCTTCACTCGACGCCGCGTCGAGCTCACTCTACGCCGCACCGAGCACACTCGACGCCGCGCCGAGCTCACTCGATGCCGCGCCGAGCTCACTCGATGTCGCACCGAGCTCACTCGACGTCGCGCTGAGTTCACTCGAAGCCGCGCCGAGCTCCCTCGACGCTGCGCCAAGCTCCCTCGATGTCGTGCCAAGCTCACTCGACGCCGCGCCGAGCTCACTCGACGCCGCACTGAGTTCATTCAGCACACTCGACGCCATGTTGAGTTCATTCAGCACACTCAATGCTCTTTCACTCCACGCCAAGTCTTCACTCAATGTTGTGTTGAGTGCATTCAGCACACTCAACGCTTTTTACTTAGCCCTTCAGAACACACAACGCTGCGTTGAGTGTATCAAACACACTCAATGCTTTTTACTTAGCCTCTCAGCCCACTCAACGCCGTGTTGAGTGTATCAAGCACACTCAACGCTTTTTACTTAGTCGTTCAGCCCACTCAACGTTGTGTTGAGTATATCAAGCACACTCAACGCTTTTTACTTAGCCTCTCAGCCCACTCAATACTGCGTTGAGTGTATCAAGCACACTCAATACTTTTTACTTAGCCTATCAACCACTCAACGCCCAGCCTTCTATGCTAATCCTGACTTAGACTAATAGTTACATAAACCGATAATTACTCATAATAATAGGAGATAAAGGATAAGCAAGGGGGAAAACCGCCACTTGCCACAAATCTCTCCGAACTTCGGCAACACAAGCAACCCTCCTCACTAATCGGCCGCAGAAATACCTAAGCATCCATTCCTGAAACTTTTCGAGAGGGCAGAAGGTCAAAACTGCATATCTCAATCTCTAAAAATCCAAGAAAGCAAAATTCCCTACCACCAACGCGTAGATCTCGGCGAGAACTTGCCGGATCTACTCTCCGATGATGATTTCGTGCGCCGGAGCTCCTACATGTGGTGGCTGAAAGCCTTGCAAAACCTGCCGCCCTCCTCTTCTGCTGTCTCGGTCCGATAGCTTGGGGTGGAAGATAATGAATAGTACTCTTTGTGTTTATCTGTTTCATATAATATATAATATTTTATAATATTATATACAGGATATAATATAATATCATATCATAATATTATATTATATTAATAGTACTATTCATAATTACTAATGAAACATCCAAATAACCTAAAACCTTGAGTCAACTCAGATTTCTATGAAATTCGCCCAAAAACAAAATATCGATGCTATGAATCCAACGGCGAAGTCGAATTTAAGATTCTACAAACCAAACTTGGGTAAAAACTCCCCCAGAAGCCTAAAACACCAAATATCCCAAAAGGCCCCGACGTTTTGCAAAATGAACCCCGGCTCGCAAGGGAATATCAAAACTCTCAAGAATTAGCGATGCTAATATTCTAAGCCAAAACCTCGGATACCAAATGAGCAAAAGTAACGCTCCAGCAACGGTACCCGTCAACTACGAGTCAACGTAATGCCCTGGCGTCAAAATACGTCACTAAAGGGATTAAAATAAACATCAGAAAATCAGGGGTGTTACATCATTCGCCCCCTAGCTTATGTGTAAAGTCCCTGGATCGTCCCCGAAGATGAAGAAAGAAAAAGTGATCAGACGCGATCTGACCAAAGATGAGTCAGTCTCGCAGGAGCCTTCCCACTGCAGGATTCCTCCAGCATTCTCACTTGCTTGATATTCCTTGCTTGGGTAAATATGGATGTTTACGCCCTGCCTGCAGGTTTTGCCAAAGGAAAAAGGAGCTGATGAAGCGAGTGCTGAACCACACTCGCTCGGGACCAGGAATGGCAAGAAGGCCCCCCGAGATCACCTCAATGCATCGACCAGATGTTCCCCTGTGAGATACAAGTAAGCCTTCTTCTGTCTTCTAGCCTTTCACCATCTGGCTTGCCCGCCTTTTCTTCGCAACTCCCCCTTTTGGAACTACGGGTTTGAGAGCTCCCACGCTGTGATCCCCTGCTCGCCAAATTCTTGTGGATCCCAGCTCGAGCCTTCAACCCCTAGCGGATACTGTACCCCACCTTCTTCCACAGGTCAACACTTCTAATGTTGAACCAACAACTTCCCGTGTCGGGCTTGGGAAAGGGAACATAAAATTCAACACTCCCTTCGAAGGGTGTCTCGGCGCTTCTCGCCGACCTTTCTCCAAGGATGCTAGTACCGGACCTGGTAACGAACCTTTTGGCTTTCCACAAAAGACGTGAAAACTAGGCACGCCTAATACTATTTAACGCAGGCTTCCGCGAGATCTCTTCCACTGATGTCACTCCTATTACTAGTTAGATTGATTTCTTAGTCAATTGACCTTTTGATTAGGCACTTAACCTTATGTAAAACTATGACAGCATAAATCACAGAGTTGGCTTATGCTAATCAGATTGTGTTGTTATCCTTCCTCATAAGCCACTTTTGTGATGTTGACATGTCGTTGGTATTCGTACCATAGCCTTTTATCACTCCTCTATCTGAGCCTCCAAAGATAATTTTGGGTCTATTTTTTACTGGAGCGAATTCTTTCAGATGGCTTCTTGTTCCAGTCACGTCCCCGGAACAACCACTATCCAAGTATCAGATAGGCATTTGATTGGTGCTTGGACATACATGCAATAAAGATTTAATTTACCTTAGGCACCAAAAGAAATTTGGGCCCTTGCCTCTTGTTAGAATAATAAGGAATATTTATGCGAATAGCAGCCATGGCAGGAAAGTTCATTTTTGCATTTGACACAATAGGATTGTGCCAACAATCAATGTCAAAGTGTCTCACCTTGCCGCAGCACTAGCACTCATGGATGTTATATATTCTCTTCTGAACAATCTTTGAGGTAGATGGAGCATCAGAATGTTTCTGTTCAGTAGAGAAGATAACAACATTTTTCCAATTTCTCTCAGCTACAATTTTGTAGAAAGCTCGACGGTAAACATGCTTACTCGACAGTATTTGTTTGTCAGCAATAGATGTCTACTTTACAGCTGACATGGCATTGATGACATCAGATATGTCCTTGTGAGGGTTACTTACTATCTTGCCATCAGCCATCTTATTTGTTGGATGTTTTTGGGAGGATGCCACTTCCTTACCCTTGAGTGTGGGGGCTAGAGCACCAAACACAAATGTGCCATTTAGATTTCTTCATGGGGAGCTTTCAGAGAACTCAACCACATTCTGTTTCTCCTCCCATTGTAAGATGCAATATTGATCTTACTTATGGAACTTCCAACCTCTCAGTGACCATATAAGCTATCATGCTCAAACCTTTAAAATGAATCAATACTTTTTGAAAGGTGGTCTAAGGCACAACTGGAGTCCAGTCTTTTCCCTTAGAATTAGCTGCTCCAGATTTCCACATGAACCCCAATCCTTGTCTATTATTTTGGGAAGAGAAGGTATCAATAAGTGGCAACACGGTATTGGTCTTTTGAGAATTTCTCCACTAGCTTCCTCTCATTTAAGAGCTTTACTTCCAAATCGTTAATGGTGTTTACATTTTGTGCCAACAAATCACTTTTCCCATCAATCATTTTAGTATGTTCAGTAAGTTTCAATGTCTGGATGGAAAGCATCTTAGTTGCTGAAAGTATCTAATTGTCTACCTAAGTCACCTAGATGGAGGTGAATATGTGAGTTCTGCATCTTTTTGTTGAATAAAAAACTAATAATAACAAACACGCAGAAGCACATCACAGACACAAAGGATTTATAGTGGTTTCCCAATATAGGTACATCCACTGTCCATCCTCGCCTATCTAGCACTCTGAGCTAGACTCAGCTACTTCACAAAAACTAAGATTATCACAATCTTAGAACTCGGAGCCTCAACTCCTACAACTCGGAGACAACTCTCCTACAACTCGGAGAACAACCTCTCTTATAACTTGGAGAACAACCACTCCTACAACTCAATCCAATAAACAAGGATCTACAAACTCGGAAGTAGAAACTTTCTACAATAAGAAAAATAGTTTCATACAACTTTTTAGATTGCAAACAATCTTCTTCTTCAGATCTGAATGGATTTAATCTTCTGTAACGCCCCCAATTTTTCGATGATTTTATTTGAATGGGCAACGTCATATTTATGACGTCGTGGCGTTACTTTTAATGTCAAGTTGACGGCGTAATGTCGTTAAGGCATTTTCGCGTCCGTGCGGTCGAGTAAGCCAAATTCTTGTTGTAATGAGAAAAATTTTGCATTTGGAATCCAAGTTAAGTGATTTTGGACTTGCTCGTCAAGTTTTGTCGCAATCCGAGCATTTTTGGAGTCTCGGCGCGCGATTGAAGTTTTGGATTTGTTTATGTTCGCCATATACTTTGAAGATTAATATCTCGGGAATGGCTCATCGGATTTTGGTTTTCACTTCGCCGTTGTGTTCGTAGCATCAGTGTTCGTCTACGGTGCGAGTTTCGTTCAATTCGGCGCGCGTTTGGGCCTCCATTTTGAACTTGTGTTTTATTATTCAAAAATATATAAATATGATTATTTTAATACTAAAGTACTATTCAAAAATGAAAAACACTATTCATTCATATAGTTTGATCAAAAGGGTAGATTTGCAAAAACAATGGTTGTTTTTCACGCAATAACTACTCGTGTAAATTTTTTTCCTGTCTCGTGTTCATGGAAATAACTACTCGTGTTATTTTTCCTGCACTCGTGTACGTTCTCTATTGATGGAATTATCTACTCGAGTATATTATTTCTGCCTCTTGAGTGATTCTTCCTCCCTACTCGAGTAAATTTATGGATCTACTCGAGTGAATTTATGGACATACTCGAGTTGTTCTGTTCAGTCTGAGTTCGGGCACCGTTTTGAGGGTCAAAACGGTGTTGTATAACAAATGGTCCACATAAAATTTGTTTGTCTCGACGAGATCTACAACTTTCATGTTGGACACTTTTCGATTGGAAGCCATCTTCAACCTCTATTTTCGATTTTTCCGAAACTGCTCGTAAATAAGTCGTATGATCGATTTCTACTCGAGTACTCTTGATCTACTCGAGTACTATTGTTTTATCTTTAGTATAATGGTTTTTTTCTCGAGTAATATTGAATTCTCTCGATTCCAACTGATTTTACTCGAGTAGTTTAAGTTCCTCTCGAGTACTTTGCCCTCATATACTCGAGTAGCCTTATTCATCTCGAGTAGTTCCCTGTCATTTGCATTCAGGCGCCATTTTGAGGGTCAAAACTGTGTTGTATAAAACAATGGTCAACATGAAATTTGTTCGTCTCGAGGATATCTACAACTTTTATATTGGACACTTTTCGATTTGGAGTCATCTTAGACCTATTTTTCAGGATTCCGCGAAACCGCTCGAAATAACCTGTTTTTTTGACAAAACTTTTTATAAACAATATATATATATATATATATATATATATATATATATATATATATATATATATATATATATATATATATATATATATATATATATATATTCTTAAACTTAGGTTTTAGAACCGAACTTCATCTTCTCCGTTATTTTTCTCCCGAACTAGAGCAGCGAGCGATAGAGAGAGTTTCTTTTTCGCGAACCTTCCGGTGGCCGCCGACGGTGCTCCGGTGCTCAAAATCCTCAACCGCATATAGATCCGGAAATCTCTCGCCGAGAGCTACGCCATCGTGGTAATATCTGTAACGCCCCGAAACTCAAAGGAGAAAAAGGGGGACGTTTTGGGCCAGTTTTGGTTTCTGGCTGAAGGCACACGGCCTGGGACACGGGCGTGTCCCAGGGCGTGTCAAGCGCGTGTCGGCACTTAGCCGCGAAGTCGTCGAGTTATACTCGACGATTCGTCGAGAATGGGCACACGGCCTGCGACACGGGCGTGTCGCAGGGCGTGTCGACCCGTGTCGACACTTAGCCGTGAAATCGTCGAGTTATTCTCGATGATTCGTCGAGAATGGGCACACGGCCTGCGACACGGGCGTGTCGCAGGGCGTGTCGACCCGTGTCGACGATCGTCCAGGTGAAATCGTCGAGATTCACTCGACGATCGTCGAGACAAGGCACACGGCCTAGGACACTGGCGTGTCCAAGGCCGTGTCATCCAGTCGTCGTTCTCCCCTCGACGAAATGTCCCGTGTACACGGCCTGGGGTCCAGGCGTGTCAATGTGACACGGGTAAGGACACGGGCGTGTCCTAGAACCCGTGCAGTGCTCGGGTTGAAAACGGGGGAAAATCATGGGGTACACGGCCGGCTACACGGCCGTGTCAGCTGGAACACGGGCGTGTCAGCTCGAACACGGGCGTGTTCGATACCCGTGTGCGGGTCCAGGAGATTCGATTTTGACGGCGAATGCGGCACACGGCCCTGGACACGGGTGTGTGTCAGGCCGTGTTCGGTCCAGATTGGGCATTTCAGCCCCGAATCAAAGCCGCTCGTTTTCTTAGGTTGAGATTCGACGGCTGGGGATGGTTCCTGAGAGGATATACCCGGGTTTGACTTAGAAAAATCCATTCTTTCTTACCTTTTCATCTCTCCAAATCCTTGGAGAAAGGGGAAAAGCCATTGGAGGAAGAGGAGCTAGATCCACCATTGGAGGAGCTTCGGAGCTCCGAATCGCAAGCTGACTCCGGATCCACGGAGGCAACGCAAGTGCGGTGATTTCTATCCGATTACTTTTCGATGGCGCCAAAGAGGAACTCAAGGGTAACGATCCTCATCTTGAGCATGAATCGCTCCTTTTCTTAGCATAGGAAGCCCGCTCTCGCGAGTTTGCGGAGAGTTGGAGGCGTTCCTTCGGGTAGATATGTAAAGTCCCCGTTGTTTAGAGTCCGTATGCGAGAACGGGCATAGGCATTTTGGTTGAAGCCTACCCGGACATGTTAGTCCGGATCGGTGATGTTGCATTGCTTAAGGCCGGAGAAGACTCCGTGTTATGGTTTGTTTTCGGGTTTTCTACGCGGTAGATTGCAGCAGGGAGCCTTGGGGACTAACCCAAAGGTGCACCCGGAAAACTGGGCGGATACGAGATCTTGCCAACTTGGTGGCCTGAGAGCCAACTTGAACATAACATGGTTATGTGACTTGCGGTAGTATGGGACTCGGCGAAAGTTTGACCCACGCAAATGGCTTAAATTGTCGTTGCGATGTGAGCACGGTTTAGATGGAACCGTACCCGCTCTATGTCGTTCGGGTTAGAGAGACCTAAGGTTACGTGGCGCTCGCCGTTGGCATAGATGGGAGTCTTCGGCGGTCAATGGCTTAAACTGTCGTGACCCAGGCCAGGAAGACAAATTGCTCATAGGAATGGCCGTCTAAGTGGCGGTGGTGAGTCCGGAATGTTAATGGCTTTAATTGACGTGACATCGACCGGTTCACCGAGAATGTGCCCTGAGTGCACGGGACGTGTGGCCGTACGAGCCAACGTCTGTGATGAAATGGCTATGGTTATATGCATTGCTCGCTTGTGCTAATGAAATGCAGCGAAGGAGCATCGCCGCCCCGAGTTGGGGGCGGGATCGTTATAATTTGGTCAGCATTGCTGACCGTTGCCTTGTTTGCCACCGTGTGGTGGTTTGTTGCTTGCAGGTGCAGCTGGACCAAGCGGTCAATAGCGGGCTAAAGCCCTTTTTGCGAAGCTGGCCCTCGAAGGCCCAAGTGGAAATGTTTTCTGTTTTATTCATGTATGACCGGCCTGCGTGCCGAGGTTTGTAAATCATGTATTATTCAAGTGAAACATTTTGTAAGGCCTTAAGGCCGATTTTGGGTATTTTGTATACATTCCTAACTATTGTAATAGTGGACATTCGTGCTCTAATGCTGGGTTCTTGTTTACAACTTATATAAACTGCTTCCGCAAGAATGCTCTGTGTAGGACGTTGAGATTGGTTGGATGGTTTCCATACGTAACCACCCGGTCTGTCTGTGGTATATGGCGTCGGGCCCCGGCCGGACCTACTGCTATATGCTATGCGACGGATAGGGGGTGTTACAATTTGGTATCAGACTACTGGTTTTGGTCGGGCTTAAAGTGAATTCGTGGACGAATTCTTTTAAGGGGTGGTGAGCACATTGTGTGCGTCATCGTTATAATGGTAAAAGAACCCATGAATGTCCACTTAGGAATGAAAATACTCGTGTTTGAGGAACCTGCGTGTTCCTATAATTGCTGTTTGCAATGTTATGTGGTCGCTTAATGGTGTTTTGTACCACTATAGGTGACCCGAAGTGGTGTTGGGCCGTCAGAACGCCGAGTTTCTGAGGCTAGCAGTGCACCGGATGTTGCTCCCGCAACACCTCTGTCGGCTGAGAATACACGTTTGGTGGCTGAAGCGGTGTTGGCCGTGATTAATGCGCAGCCTGGAAGGCAAGCGCAGCAGCCCGCTCCCGTGATGGAGCAAGAACCTCTGCGAGAGGCTGAGCCGAGGAGGGTGGAGCAAGTGGTTGCGGAACCAATAGTGCCAAGGAGGGCAACTGAGAGGCAGTTGAAGCATGTAATGAGCTTTAACCCTCCGTTATTCTCTGGGTTGGGAACCCCATCTTAGGCTGAAGACTGGCTCTCTAGGGTGAAGAGAGTCATGACGGCGACGGAGACGGAGGAGTGGCAAATGACCACCATCGCTACGTTCCTGCTGGACGGTGAAGCGAGGATGTGGTGGGAAGGTTTGGAGCTGCATCATTTGAGAGGTAGACAGCTGATAGACGTTCCGATGGAAGAGTTCTCGGGATTGTTCTTAGCAAGATACCTCCCTTCTACTCAGAGGATTTCAATGGAGAATGAGTTCCTGAAGTTGGTGCAGGGTGAGAGGAGCGTGGATGAATATCTCCACGAGTTTACGCGGTTGAGCCGTTATGCGAGCTCTACCATCATGGATGAGGAGCGCAAGACTAATCGTTTTTATGAAGGCTTGAGGGATGAGCTGAGACTATTACTGTCGGGGCCGATGACGCAGGGTTTCTTAACCTTGGTCAATACTGCCCGGTCCTTGGAGAAGGACATGAAGAGCGTGCAAGCGAAGAAAAGCTTGAGTGAAAAGAAATCTGAGTTCAGAGTGCCGACTACTTCAAAGTCCGGTTATCGGAGGGCTTTCAAGAAGCATAGGACTTCGGGTCCAGCTCCTTCTGGCGCTTCTGGGGCGACTACGGGTCGGACCCCGGGTGCATGCTTTACGTGTGGAAAGACGGGGCACTTTGCCCGTGATTGTTGGAGCGGACGTCCTAAGTCCGAGAGGAGGCCAGGAGCTACTTATGAAGAGAAGGGTAAGGCGGTGGAGTCGACCGCATCCCATTATGCTCCGGCCCAACCAAGGGTCTACAATCTTGGCCAACAGGAGGCCATTAAACAAGCTGATGTGGTGACAGGTACGGTTTAATTTATAGCAAGTCAATTTCTTTATATGCTTGTTATGTACATGTTACCTTACCACTACTTGTTTAGGATTCGTATTGATTTGTGAAAATCCGGCACGAGCACTCTTCGATACGGGAGCTTCACACTCCTTCTTGTCCGAAGGATTTATATCACGCATCGGAGTCCCTTCTTCGATGGCGAAGGACAAGTTGGATGTGTTGTTTCCCAATGGGTGTTCGATGCGAGCGGTTAGGATCTGCGATGTTAAGATTCGTATTGGGGAGCAGGAGTTCGACCTGCGGGCGTCTTTACTTCCGTTAGTGGAGTTCGACGTCATATTTGGCATGGACTGGCTCTCGGAGCAGCAGGCCCATATAGATTGCGGTAGCAAGGAAGTCAAGCTGGGAGCAAGTCGTGAGACGACTTTTACGGGCTTAAAGGGGTCGAGCAAGATGTTGATGTCTGCTCTTCAGGTAGTGAAGGCGGTTCGTGCCGGAGCAGAACTGTTCTTTACACTAGTGGAGGTTGCAAAGCCGAAGCCCGCTTTGGATTGTATTTCAGTGGTATCGGAATACCCTGATGTGTTCCCCGCAGATCTTCATGGAGCCCCGCCTCAACGGGAGATAGATTTTACGATCGAGCTAGTACCAGGTGCAAAGTCTGTGTCACGATCTCCGTATCGGCTAGCGCCTAAGGAAATGGCGGAGCTGAAAGTTCAACTGCAAGAGTTGTTGGAGCAAGGGTATGTGCGCCCGAGTTCTTCGCCTTGGAGCGCACCGGTACTCTTTGTTAAGAAGAAGAACGGAAGCTTGAGGTTGTGTATTGATTATCGGGAGCTAAACAAGCTGACTGAGAAGAACAAGTACCCGATCCCCCGGATTGATGATCTCTTTGATCAGTTAGTCGGGTCGACGGTGTACTCGAAGTTAGATCTCAAGTCTGGGTACTATCAGCTGCGGATAAGGGAGAGTGATATCCCGAAGACAGCGTTTAGTACGAGGTACGGGCATTATGAGTTTACGGTCATGCCGTTTGGGCTGACTAATGCGCCGTCAGTATTCATGGATTTGATGAACAGGACGTTCAGGGAGTACTTGGACCATTTCGTGATCGTCTTCATCGACGATATTTTGGTGTACTCGCAAAGTGAGGAAGATCACTTCAAGCATCTTCATTTGGTGTTGGAGACGCTAAGGAGAAACCAGTTGTATGCCAAGTTCTCGAAGTGCGAGTTTTGGCTATCCTCAGTGGCGTTCCTCGGGCATATAGTGAGTGGAGAGGGTATTACAGTGGATCCGGCGAAGATTGTTGCGATACGGGAGTGGCCTGAGCTTGCTACGGTAGCAGAAGTCCGGAGCTTTTTGGGGCTTGCCGGTTATTATAGGCGCTTCGTAGAGAACTTCTTGCGGATAGCGCTACCTCTCACTACTTTGACGAGGAAGGAGCATAAGTTCGTTTGGACGCCAGAGTGCGCGCGAGCTTTTGAGGAATTGAAGTGTCGGTTGACCACGGCGCCTGTGCTGAGTTCGCCGGTTGGGACCGAAGGCTATGAGATATATAGTGATGCTTCGGGCAGCGGTTTGGGTTGTGTGCTACTGCAGCACGGAAGCGTGATAGCTTATTGCTCGAGACAGCTAAAAGTGCACGAGAGGAATTATCCGGTCCATGACTTAGAGTTAGCGGCCGTGATTTTTGCATTGAAGCTGTGGAGACACTATTTGTACGGTGTGAAGATTGACATCTACACCGATCACAAGAGCCTAAAGTACCTGATTGATCAGAAGGATCTGAATATGCGGCAGCGTAGGTGGATGGAGTTCCTGGGGGACTATACTTTCAAGATCCACTACGTGCCTGGCAAAGGGAATGCGGTTGCGGACGCGTTGAGTCGCCGAGCCCCAGCTCAAGCCAATTGGCTATCGGTGCATGATGAGCGGTTGGTGCGGGAGTTGGAGGCATTGGAGATTGTTTGTGTGGATAAGCAAGCAAGTGCTGAAGCAGTGCTGAATTGGACTGAAGTCCAATATGACCTGGCTGATCGGATTTGGCAGGCTTTGGATATGGATGCTCATATGAAGCAGTTTATGATAGAGGCTCTGGATGGGTCAAATTCCCAATTCGTCGTGGAGGACGGATTGCTGTGGAAAGACGGTCGTTTGTGCGTCCCAAGTGTGGGCAATTTACGGGTGGAGTTGTTGTACGAGGCGCACCATACCAAGTACTCAATTCACCCGGGGAGCACGAAGATGTACCGCGACGTCAAGAAGCTATTTTGGTGGCCGGGTTTGAAGAAGGATGTGGCGCTATACGTAGCGAAGTGCCAAACCTGCGCCTTGGTAAAGGCGGAGTGCCAAAAGCCGGGAGGATTTCTTAAGTCCTTGCCTATTCCGGAGTGGAAATTTGACGACATCTCTATGGACTTTGTGCACGGTTTGCCAAGGTCGCAAAAGGGGAACGACGCCATTTGGGTGGTTGTTGATCGATTAACGAAGGTGTCGCACTTTATTCCGCATAGGAAGGACGATCCGGTGGAGAAGATGGCAAAGCTTTATGTGGATAATATAGTACGGCTTCATGGTGTGCCCCGCAGCATCGTGAGTGACCGAGATGGGCGGTTCACGTCCAATGATTGGAGGCTGGTGCAGCAAATATTGGGAACAAAGCTGAAGTTTAGCACAGCCTTCCTTCCGCAAACGGATGGGCAGACCGAGAGGGTCAATAGAACCATGGAAGACATGCTCCGCATGTGTGTCTTGGATTTCGGAAAGCAATAGGAAGACCACCTTTATTTGGTGGAGTTCGCATACAACAACAGCTACCAAGCAAGTATTCAGATGGCGCCCTTCGAGGCCCTATATGGTAGAAGATGTCGCACGTCGTTGTCTTGGATAGAAACGGGTGAGTCAAAGTTGTATAAGCGATCGGAAGTAGAGGGTGCTACTTCTTTGGTGAGAACCATTCGGGAGAGGTTGCTTATCGCTCAGGACCGGCAAGCAAAGTACTATAATGCCAAGCACAGGAACGTGGAGTTCGTTGTGGGCGATTATGTATACTTAAAGATCAAGCCGTTCAAGGGTGTCTCGCGGGTGCGATGATTGAAAAAGCTAAGCCCGAGGTACCTTGTACTGTTCGAGGTTCTGGAGCGAGTTGGAGAAGCGGCCTATAGACTGAAGCTTTCAGTGGAGCTTAGTGGTTTACACGATGTATTCCACATTTCGGTGCTTCGGAAGGCGGTGCAAGAGCCTACGCAAGTGATCGCGGTCGATCAAGTGCCGGTGGAAAGTGGGCTAACGACAAAGGTCAAGCCCGTGCGGATTGAGGACTCGGAGGTCAAGCGGCTACGCAATAAAGAGATCAGGATGGTCAAAGTCCGGTGGGACAATTGCGGTCGTGAGGAGCTCTCTTGGGAGCGAGAGCAGACGATGCTTGACGAATATCCGGAGTTGTTCCGCTCAGGTACAAATTTTGTTTTTGTACATGTTTTTCCCTTTATGTAATTTCGTGTGCGAAATTCTTTTAAGAGGGGTAGAGTTGTAACGCCCCGAAACTCAAAGGAGAAAAAGGGGGATGTTTTGGGCCAGTTTTGGTTTCTGGCTGAAGGCACACGGCCTGGGACACGGGCGTGTCCCAGGGCATGTCAAGCGCGTGTCGGCACTTAGCCGCGAAGTCATCGAGTTATACTCGACGATTCGTCGAGAATGGGCACACGGCCTGCGATACGGGCGTGTCGCAGGGCGTGTCGACCCGTGTCGACACTTAGCCGTGAAATCGTCGAGTTATTCTCGACGATTCGTCGAGAATGGGCACACGGCCTGCGACACGGGCGTGTCGCAGGGCGTGTCGACCCGTGTCGACGATCGTCCAGGTGAAATCGTCGAGATTCACTCGACGATCGTCGAGACAAGGCACACGGCCTAGGACACGGGCGTGTCCAAGGCCGTGTCATCCAGTCGTCGTTCTCCCCTCGACGAAATGTCCCGTGTACACGGCCTGGGGTCCAGGCGTGTCAATGTGACACGAGTAAGGACACGGGTGTGTCCTAGAACCCATGCAGTGCTCGGGTTGAAAACGGGGGAAAATCATGGGGTACACGGCCGGCTACACGGCCGTGTCAGCTGGAACACGGGCATGTCAGCTCGAACACGGGCGTGTTCGATACCCGTGTGCGGGTCCAGGAGATTCGATTTTGACGGCGAATGCGGCACACGGCCCTGGACACGGGCGTGTGCCAGGCCGTGTTCGGTCCAGATTGGGCATTTCAGCCCCGAATAAAAGCCGCTCGTTTTCTTAGGTTGAGATCCGACGGCTGGGGATGGTTCCTGAGAGGATATGCCCGGGTTTGACTTAGAAAAATCCATTCTTTCTTACCTTTTCATCTCTCCAAATCCTTGGAGAAAGGGGAAAAGCCATTGGAGGAAGAGGAGCTAGATCCGCCATTGGAGGAGCTTCGGAGCTCTGAATCGCAAGCCGACTCCGGATCCACGAAGGCAACGCAAGTGCGGTGATTTCTATCCGATTACTTTTCGATGGCGCCAAAGAGGAACTCAAGGGTAACGATCCTCATCTTGAGCATGAATCTCTCCTTTTCTTAGCATAGGAAGCCCACTCTCGCGAGTTTGCGGAGAGTTGGAGGCGTTCCTTCGGGTAGATATGTAAAGTCCTCGTTGTTTAGAGTCCGTATGCGAGAACGGACATAGGCATTTTGGTTGAAGCCTACCCGGACATGTTAGTCCGGATCGGTGATGTTGCATTGCTTAAGGCCGGAGAAGACTCCGTGCTATGGTTTGTTTTCGGGTTTTCTACGCGGTAGATTGCAGCAGGGAGCCTTGGGGACTAACCCAAAGGTGCACCCGGAAAACTGGGCGGATACGAGATCTTGCCAACTTGGTGGCCTGAGAGCCAACTTGAACATAACATGGTTATGTGACTTGCGGTAGTATGGGACTCGGCGAAAGTTTGACCCGCGCAAATGGCTTAAATTTTCGTTGTGATGTGAGCACGGGTTAGATGGAACCGTACCCGCGCTTTGTCGTTCAGGTTAGAGAGACCTAAGGTTACGTGGCACTCGCCGTTGGCATAGATGGGAGTCTTCGGCGGTCAATGGCTTAAACTGTCGTGACCCAGGCCAGGAAGACAAATTGCTCATAGGAATGGCCGTCTAAGTGGCGGTGGTGAGTCCGGAATGTTAATGGCTTTAATTGACGTGACATCGACCGGTTCACCGAGAATGTGCCCTGAGTGCACGGGACGTGTGGCCGTACGAGCCAACGTCTGTGATGAAATGGCTATGGTTATATGCATTGCTCGCTTGTGCTAATGAAATGCAGGGAAGGAGCATCGCCGCCCCGAGTTGGGGGCGGGATCGTTATAATTTGGTCAGCATTGCTGACCGTTGCCTTGTTTGCCACCGTGCGGTGGTTTGTTGCTTGCAGGTGCAGCTGGACCAAGCGGTCAATAGCGGGCTAAAGCCCTTTTTGCGAAGCTGGCCCTCGAAGGCCCAAGTGGAAATGTTTTCTGTTTTATTCATGTATGACCGACCTGCGTGCCAAGGTTTATAAATCATGTATTATTCAAGTGAAACATTCTGTAAGGCCTTAAGGCCGATTTTGGGTATTTTGTATACATTCCTAACTATTGTAATAGTGGACATTCGTGCTCTAATGCTGGGTTCTTGTTTACAACTTATATAAACTGCTTCCGCTAGAATGCTCTGTGTAGGACGTTGAGATTGGTTGGATGGTTTCCATACGTAACCACCCGGTCTGTCTGTGGTATATGGCGTCGGGCCCCGGCCGGACCTACTGCTATATGCTATGCGACGGATAGGGGGTGTTACAATATCTCCCCCATTTCTTGAGATTTCTCGTTAGGGTTTTTCGGCCCTAACCTCTATTTCGGCCATTCTTATTCAGATCTCAACTCCTCCCGCATCCTTTTGCCCTGATCTACAACGTGAAGTGATTCAGAGAACTTTTTCGATTAAACCAAGGTAAGTGGTCGTTTCTCCTCGTTTCTCCTTGTCAGATTTGATGGTAACGGCTATGTTTTCATGTTCTTTAAGATTTTCTACACATGTTCTTCCAAATTATTGTTATGATTAACCTTCTCAATGATCACATGATGTTGTAATGTTTTGTCATAGTGAACTCAATTTTTTGCCCGGATATGTTTGATCGTTCTTGATGTGTCTTATTAATGGTTTAAACGACTTATTTATCGTTATTGATTGTATTAGAGTTTAATTAGGTTTGTAAATCGTTCCTAAGGTTTGATCAACCATGTATTGTATCTAGTATGTCAAGTAGAATCTGACGAGCCAAATCTCGAGATATGTGGTGTTTTCTTGGTAGTTTTCTTGATTGCGGGAGTTAGTGGACGATTCGACCTCCGCAGTGTTAGTTTCCTTCATTAGTGCCCTGTGGAAGTCTACCTGGTTTTTGGGTGTCTGCGGTGTATAGTGGAGAGTATGAGACTCCCTCGCAGTTAGACGGATTTTATATTCGTATGGGTGTGCCTAAGACTGATCGCCTCGCCCGTGTTTTTGGGTGGTGTGTTCACGAGTGACCACCTCGACCGTGTTTTTGGGTAAAGTCGACCACAGGTGCCTAATAAAGGTTTTGTATTTCTTCCTTACGAATTATTCATGTTGTCACCTTATAACCTCGTGCGTCTGGTGTACTATTGTTGTACGTGACGAATCATGTAAGAGTTCTTTTTCATGATGATGACTTGTTCCTCTTTTTGTACTTTATTTCAGTACTGTTGGTCTTGGGTTGGTACCCCCTTTGACCTTTGTTTATTTGGGCTTATTAATTTCTGCCACCATTTGCTCCTTCTTGCTGAGGTGTTCTGTCTTTGGAATGCCTCAGGTTCAGAGCAGTAGTAGATAGCATAGCTGGTTTTGGAGTTTTTGGGCAGCTGTGTTGGTCGTGGTTGTTGCCTCGCCTTAGCGAGGTAGATTGTTGCTTCTTTTAGTTACTGGTTCAAACATACTTTTCTGTATGTGGGTTCGTGTCAGTTTGTTGATGCCCACAGTGTTGTTACTTTTAGATACTTGCTAGCTGCTTATTTCTCTATATGTGTATGTGGACTACTTGCTCTCTATGAGGATTTATGCTAGGAATGCATGTTAGGTATTTTTAAGAATAAAATCTACTACTACTACTACTTCATGCACCGCATAATTTTAAAAACTCTAACTTGTTATATTTAACGACCGTAAAAGCTATCTTTACTACTATTATAAATTTAGAGTCTTGCATACCATGAGTTGTCCTTTGGGGACCTTTATACTCATGTAGGATGTTCGAGTCAATATAAACAAGTATTTTTCCGCAGCGTATAACTATATTTTGATTCGTGGACTAAATGAGCCACTAAGGCGAGTGATATGGCTAACTATTGCACTTAACTGGTTTTTTTCCCTTAAAATTACAAAAACAAATCTTTCTTCATGATTAAGTAGGTGTCTGCCTGAGCGTCCGCAGTTATCCCCTGCTGATGTGGCATCATGACGCGCATTTTTCCTTACTCTGATAAGTTATTATATGCGGTGAAAATGCGGGTTGTGATAGTTGGTATCAGAGGGAGGTTGCTTGACAATTGGTCGGGCAACCTTCCCTTGTTAGTGTTAGTGGTTTAGTGACATTTCATACACACACCGATGTGTCATCAGTACGTCTTAGCTGAAGCATAGTCACTACACTCATAGTATGATGAGAAGTATACGGGGCATATTATGTAGTATGGGATGCATAATATGTGTTTGTATATGGATCCACCATAGGTGGCAACATGTGACGCTTATGTAGTATGGGATGCATAACCATCATCACATGGGTGCCCATTAGCACGTTTTCTTTTCTTGTTGCATGCGATGTTATGTAGTGTGGGATATATAACATTTCATGTGTACACCGCTCATGCATGCATTAGGGCCTTTTTTAGAATGCATAACACTACATACATTGCATATCATCGCATAAGCACGCGTGCTAAGTTAAGGTTTACATGATGACACATGTACACACATGATTTTAAATAAGAATAAATAATACATGCATTCATGTCATAGGCACAAGAGTCAATAGGATGAGAGGATATCATCCTACATAGGACATAGCATCTTTATAAAATCCCAGAGCAAGTTGCAGCATAAGCAAGTGTCTTATATGTATGGTCTGAACTAGTTGAGTGGCTTTGTTGTAAGCTAGGATTTTGATGAGTTGTTCGTTTGCTTTTTAGGATGCTGCCAAAGCGTTCTGCGAAGAGGTCGACTCCCCAGTTGGAGGGTCAGTCATCAGGTGCCCAAAGCGATGCGATTATTGAAAGCCTGCGTTAGAGCAACGGGGATCTATCAAGGCAATTAGTTGCGATGCAATCGCAAATTGAGTCTCTGTTGTCTGTCGCTCCTGCGCAGCAACCTTTAGTGCAAGAGCCTGCCTTGGGCCAAGCCGTGCCCGATACCCCTACTCCTCTAGTTCCCCCGATGGCTATATGACCAGAAATGAATTTCATATCGCACTTCCAACGATTGGGACGCCCCACCTATGACGGAAGTTCAAACTTTATGGTTTTAGATGATTGGATCATCTCCATCGAGGAGATGTTTTCATATTCCAGAATTCTAGAAGCCCAGAAGGTGATGATTGCAGCCTATCAGTTAAAAGGCCTGGCTAAGAGTTGGTGGATTCGGTAAAGAGAGAGTCTGAAGGAAGGTTGTTCCTGGGAATCTTTTAAGAAGATGTTGCTGAAGAAGTTTCTACCCTCAGTCGAGCAAGACCGCGTGATGAATAACTTTCTGCATCTGAAGCAGAGACAGCTCACCGTGAGTGAGTACGAGATTGAGTTTATCAAACTGAGTAGGTTTGCTCCTGATTTGGTAGCTTCTGAGGAGGGTAGAGTGAAACGTTTATTGGGAGGATTAAGAAGCGATGTCCAGTAGTTGGCATGCGCTTACCGAGCTGAAAGTTATGTTGAAGCAGTGATAGTACTTTTTGCAGTTAAATTTATTAGTGTATTTTCGGGTTTTTAAAGCACAAATCATGTCTTGCAAGTGCTTATATTGACCCCATTTTGTAAATATTATTTTCACTAATGTATTTTTCTGCTTTTTGCAGGTTTACACGACTTTCAGCAAAATTTTGCTGTGATACGCCCACCTGACACGCCCTCCCAGGGCGTGTACCTAGGGCGTGTAGCCCAAAGGAATGAAGCAACAGGTCAGAAAATGCATTTCTTGGAAACTCAGTGAACACACCCTCTGTCACGCCCGTGTCACGCCGACACGGGCATGTTCAAGAGGTGTGTCCCCTGATCCCGAGAAATCGCCACAGCAAGCACTTTTTCTCGCTCCACCGTCGCACTGAAATAGTCACGCCCCCCCCCCCCCCCCCCCCTGACACGCCCTGGTCGGACGTGACATATGGGCGTGTACTCCAATTTCAATGCCCATCACCTCCAGCAGTAAATTGCAGCCAAAAAAGTCGCACTGAAATGGTCACGCCCCCCCCCCCCCCCCCCCCCCCCCCACATGCCCAGGTCGGGCGTGACATATGGGCGTGTAGCCCAACTACTACTCCCGTCACATCCAGCATTCAATTTCAGCCCAAAAAGTCGCACCGAACATGTCACGCCCCAGGTACACGCCCACCCGGGGGTGTCAGGGGGCGTGACCCAGCCCGAAAAAATTCTATAAATTGAGCCCTTCTCCTAGGGTTCAGGGCATCTTTTGGGCTGAGAGGGGAGGTGCTGCCCCTTTATTTCTTATTCTTTTTCATACTTTCTCTCTCTCTTTCTCATGCTAAGTTAGTTTAGTTTAAGCTTTTGTAATAGCCCTTGTAATTGCTCTAGTTGTTAATGATAGGGCCAGAATAAGATTTTCAATTCCATGCAATTGTAATTTTCTTTCCAAGTGTAGCTCTCTTTAATCTTAATAAAAGTGTGATTTTCTCTTCTCTTTAGAATTTTGTGTCTTTATGCTTTACTACTCATCCTCCCTCTTCCACCTCATCATGATTAACTAATCCTCCTAGTACTCGATCTTGATGATCTGAGGTTCGAGTGATTAAGTTATGATGCTTTGAATCTTACCTTTTCTTTTTAGGGTTTAGCCTTGAATTACTGTTGATTTATCCCGGGTTGGAGGTATATTATTCGATATATACTCTCCACCTTTGCTTTCATTCCTGGCTAGCCGAGAGTCCGACGGTTTGAAGTGAGCACCCAAGAGGAAAGGGAGTTGTACGCACCCCTCGAGAGAGGCAGACGTCCAAATCTCCCGGATTGGAGTAAAATCCAATAGTGGGGTTCACCGCGTCAAGAGAGTTTTTAGGCCTCCGATTTAGGCGAAAGTCGGTCGGACATTCCTAAACTCAGGTGGTCACGTCTTCAAGAGAAGCATGTTCATATTTATGGAACCTCCATGGTCAAGTACCTTTATCCTATTAAGCTTAGGTTTATTAATCGTATTTTTAATCGACTCTTACCGAGGTGATTCTCGATCGAATGCTCTTTATCATCATCTTAACCCCACGTTGTAATCGTTTTAATAGCTCTCTATTTAACCGCAAGCTTTTCTCTTTTTTAGCGTAATACTTCTCTTCTTAATCGCATTTTTGCATTTTCTTGAACCCAAAATCAATCTTCAATAAAATAATAGCCGTCGCGTGAGTAGATTTACTCAACAGTTCCCGGATTTAAATACGACACTTGTGTTCCCTTACTACAGTCCGATAGGTATACTTGTCTAGTTGGATTGCTAGTACGGCTGCTCGCTTTTCGTAAGCGTTGGCCGAGCCATCAAGTTTTTGGCGCCGTTCCCAGGGAGCAACGCTCGTTGATAAATTAAAAACACGAATCTATTAGTTTTATCATTTCTCTTCCTTGCCCTCCGTCTTTAAAAAATTTTAAATCAAAAAAAAATTTACTTAGCGCTCATAATAGAAACCCACTCCATAATTTTTCTACGCCACCTAAATCTCTTGAAAAGGGCAAAGCGGTTTTAAGTGCCGCTATCTTGTCTAGTACCTTGCAAACCCTTCACTGGGTATCCCTTGGGAAGTTCAGGAGTTAAACTTTAAAAAAAAATTATTTCAAAAAAAATAGTAACTTTTTTTCTTCTAGTTTATTTTATTTCTCTTTCTCCTCTTCTCTTCTTTTAGTGCATGACCCGCGGGAGTCCGTCGGTTATTTTGGACCTGGACCACGAAATTGAGCGTACTCTTCGGAGAAGATCGTGATTTCAAGGTCCTACTATCCAAGTGCCGGTCGAGGATTCCGAGTCATTTTTCACTTTAAGAATGGAAGAACCCAACGTGAGGAAGCTGTGCAAAGGCCTATGTATTATTATGCACGGCCGAATCTCGAGGGTAATGAATCTAGCATAGTTTGCCCTGCGATAGCAAATAATAACTTCGAACTAAAGCCTAGCATAATTCAAATGTTGCAGCAGTATGTGCAATTTGACGGACTTCAAGATGAAGATCCGAACGCATATATTGCAAGCTTTCTTGAGATTTGTGACACGTTTAACATTAATGGTGTCACAAATGATGTTATTAGGCTAAGATTATTTCTCTTCTCTCTTAGAACTAAGGCTAAGCAGTGGCTGAACACTCTACCTAAAAATAGCATCACAACTTGGACGCAATTAACTGAACAATTTTTGGCGAAGTATTTTCCTCCTGCTAAAACTGCAAAACTTAGGAACGATATTTCTACTTTTGGACAAATCGACTCTGAAACCTTGTATAAAACCTGGAAAAGATTTAAAGAATTATTAAGACGATGCCCACATCACGCTCTGCCTGTATGGTTGCAGGTGCAGACATTTTATAACGGGCTAAATCAAAGCACGAAGCAAATGATAGACGCAGCTTCTAGCGGTACTTTAAACCATAAGACCCCGGAAGCAGCTCTTGAGCTTTTTGTGGACATGGCCATGAACACTTACTAGTGGAATGTGCCTAGGTCCCGCCCCAACAAACCTGTAGGCATCTTTGAAGTGGACAACGTCTCCCAGCTCGCTTTGTAAGTTGAAATATTAAGCAAAAAAATTACGGAGATGACTGCTGCCTCCGCCCCTCAGGTATGGGAATCTGCAACCCCTGCTCCAGAACATTTGGATTATGTCAATAATTTGCCTAAAAATGCTTTTAATAATTTTTCTGCTGCGAATTTTCATCCTCCTGGCTTTAATTTTGCGAATAGTTAT
Source organism: Platanthera guangdongensis (assembly GCA_039583875.1). NCBI lineage: Eukaryota > Viridiplantae > Streptophyta > Magnoliopsida > Asparagales > Orchidaceae > Platanthera > Platanthera guangdongensis. Next base: position 94,804,212 of record CM077148.1, read on the forward strand.
AATCCTGCTTTAAGAAATCGCCCTAATTTTTCGTGGAGTAATACATCGAACGCAGTGCGCCCGCCACCACAAGTTGATTATTCAGCACCGCCACCACCTCCTCAAAGTTTTCGAAACCTCCAAGTTTGGAGGAAATGTTTTCAAAATACATGAATCTTAATGACACTACGATAAGAACGTTAACTGGAAGCGTTAAAAATTTTGAAAATCAAGTAGGACAGCTCGCTAAAATAATTTCTGAGCGACCCGCAGGGTCTCTTCCTTCCAATACCGAGCCCAACCCGAGAGAGCAAGCGAAAGCTATAACTCTTCGGAGTGGGAAGCAAGTTCCTGGTATGGTAAGTGAAGAGCCTGAGGCAAGCTCCGCTCCCGCTTTAAAAAATCAAAGCTCTGCACTCGCTTTAAAAAATCAAAGCTCCGCTCCTGTTTTAAAAATTCCACCCTCTGCTGAAGAAGTTATCACCCCTGTTTTAGAAAAAGAACTCACTCCACCACCCACCTTTAAAAATAATTCATCCCCGCCATACCCTTCCGAACTTAATAAATAACGTCAGGACGATCAGTACACCCGTTTCTTAGAAATGTTTAAACAAATCCACATAAATTTGCCTTTCTACGAAGCCATATTCCAGAATCCGAAGTACGCTAAGTACCTTAAGGACCTCCTAACCAACAAGAAGAAGTTAGAGAACCTTTTACATGTCACGTTAAATGCCAAGTGCTCGGAGGTCTTGACAAACAGTTTACCAAAGAAAATCAGTGACCCGGGTAGTTTTTCTATCCCGTGTGTCTTTGGTGATCTTTTTGTCAAGCACGCATTAACCGACCTAGGTGTGAGTATTAATCTGATGCCCCTCTCATTATTTAAAAAGTTAGGAATTGGTAGTCTCAACCCCACACGCATGAGTATCCAGCTCGCTGACAGATAAGTCAAATACCTGTTAGGTATAGTGGAGGACGCCCTAGTAAAATTCGACAAGTTCATCTTCCCGGTGGACTTCGTCATATTGGACATCAAAGAAGATGTCGAGGTTCCCCTGATCCTTGGCTGACCCTTCCTTGCCACTTCCCGAGCTATCATTGTCGTAAGCAATGGTAAGCTCTTCCTTCGAGTAGGCAACGACGAAGTAACTTTCTCTATCACCCCCTCGATGAAGAATACCCTAGTCAATGATGACTCTTATTTTTTCATAGATGTCGTAAGTGAAGAATCCTCCTCTCACCTCTCTGATTTCGAAAAAGAATTTTCTGATTTCTGTTCCTCTCCTACTCCTCCAACTGAATCTCTACACCTAAGTGAAGAATCCTCCTGTCATCTTTCTGATTTTGAAAAAGAATTTTCTGGTTTTTGTTCCTCTTCTACTCTTCCAACTAAATCGCTGCAAGAAGCCGCTAGCACCGCCCCTTTTAATTTTACACATAAAAAGTCTACGAGGACTTAGTTTTTGAAAATGAACGGATTTATAAAACCTCGTATGATGACCCCCCCCCCCTACCCTGGATCTGAAAGAACTACCAGAGCATCTTAGATACGCTTTCTTAGAAAAGGACTCCAAGCTTCCCGTCATAGTCTCGGCCTACCTCACGGATGCACAAAATGATAAACTTCTTTCAATTTTACGTAAATATCGCCGAGCTATTTCTTTGTAGATATCTGATATCAAGGGCATAAGCCCATCTTTCTGCACTCACAAGATCTTAATGGAAGATAATTCACATAACTCTATACAACCTCAACATCGTATAAACCCTAACATGAAAGAAGTAGTTAAGGGTGAGGTTATGAAATTGTTAGACGCAGGAATTATCTATCTTATATCAGAGAGTATGTGGGTTAGCCCAGTCCAGGTAGTACCAAAGAAGGGAGGGATAACGGTAGTAAGTAATGAAAAAAATGAATTAATCCTGACACGAATGGTGACCGGATGGCGAATGTGCATAGATTACCGTAAGTTAAATGACGCCACCCGCAAGGATCATTTTCCCTTGTCGTTCATCGACCAGATTTTAGAACAACTTTCCGGCCATAGCTTTTATTGTTTTCTCGATGGCCTCTCGGGGTATTTTCAAATCCCCATCTCTCCAGAGAACCACGAGAAAACTACGTTTACTTGTCCCTTCGTCACCTTCACCTACCGAAGAATGCCGTTTGGACTGTGCAATGCTCCATCTACATTCCAGCGATGTATGCTCGCTATCTTTGACAAGTACGTAGAATGCATTGTGGAAGTTTTCATGGATTATTTCTCTATGTTCGGTGATGCATTCGATAGTTGTTTAGCGAACCTCAAAAAAGTCTTAGAAAGATGCGAAGAAACTAACCTTGCCCTAAATTGGGAAAAATGTCATTTTATTGTGAGGGAAGGGTTAGTTTTGGGCCATAAAATTTCTACAAGAGGTATTGAAGTAGACATTGCTAAGATAGAAGTTATCGAGAAGCTGCCACCACCTACAAACATAAAAGCTATAAGACGTTTACTAGGTCACGCGGGTTTCTACCGTCGCTTCATAAATGATTTTTCCAAGATCACCAAGCCCCTTACCCATCTCTTAGAAAAATACGCCCCATTCATCTTTGATGACATTTGCCTAGCTGCCTTTAATTTTATAAAAGAAAAATTAATTAATGCCCCAATCATGATTGCTCCAGTGTGGGACTCTCCATTTGAGATAATGTGTGATGTGAGTAGCTATGCAGTAGGAGCCGTATTAGGTCAACGTATATCTAAAAACTTCCACCCCATCTATTACGCTAGCAAAACACTCACATCTACACAGGAAAATTACACCACAACCGAGAAGGAGCTCCTAGTTGTAGTATTCGCTTTTGATAAATTTCGCCCTTATATTACGCTTTCCAAAATTATTGTTTTTACGGACCACTTGGCCCTCAAATATCTCCTTTCTAAAACGGATGCCAAGCTGCGCTTGATTCGCTGGGTCCTACTCCTCCAGGAGTTTGACTTAGAGATCCGGGATAAGCGAGGAGCTAAGAACTTGGCCGTCGACCACCTCTCGCACCAAGATAATCCCTTTATAGAAAAATTAGATGAAAAATCTTTTAACGATTATTTTCCCGATGAGAAGCTGTTTTCGATCAACACATCTACTTCTCCTTGGTTTGCACGCATCGCCAACTATCTAGTGGCTCGGGTTCTCCCAAAAGAGCTCTCGTCTCAGCAAAAGAAGAAATTCTTTTCTGAGTTAAAGAACTACTTTTGGGAGGACACGCATCTCTTCTGAGTCTGTGCAGACCAAGTGATAAGGAGGTGTGTTTCTTATGAAGAATGTTTGGACATTATTAAGCATTTGCATGAAAGACCGACAGGTGGGCACTATCAAGCTGCTTGCACCGCTCACAAAGTGCTAAGCGCGGGTTTTTACTGGCCTAGCCTCTTTAAAGACGCATAGGACTTTATGAGTAGGTGTGATAGTTTCCAACGGTCGGGTAATATTTCTAATAAAAATGAAATGCCGCAAAATTACTTCCTAGAGTGCGAAGTTTTCGACCTCTGGGGAATTGATTTTGTTGGCCCTTTTCCTTCTAGCTTCGGGAATAAGTATATTTTAGCTGTCGTTGATTATTTTCTGCGATGGGCCGAGACCAAAGCTCTTCCTACGAACGACGCCCGAGTCGTCGTTACTTTCTTAAAAAAATTATTTTCTCGATTCGGCACGCCGCGCGCCATCGTTAGTGATATGGGTTCCCATTTCTATAACGCATAGTTTTTTGAAATCCTTACTAAATATGGCGTTACTCATAAGCTTTCCACTGCCTACCACCCTCAAACTAACTGACAAGTCGAAGTAGTGAATAGAGAATTAAAAAAAAATTAGAAAAGACTGTTTCCACATCTCAAAAAGACTGGTCAGCCAAGTTAGACGATGCTCTATGGGCCTACCGAACAGCGTACAAAACCGCCCTCGGATGTACTCCATATCGGTTGGTTTATGGAAAATTGTGTCATTTACCCGTAGAATTAGAACACCGCGCTTTTTGGGCCTTAAGATTTTTAAACCTCGATCCCCACTCTGTCGGCAATTTTAGAAAATTTCAACTTGACGAACTCGACGAGTGGTGCTCTTACGCGTATGACAATAACAAACTTTATAAAGAGCGGACAAAGTATTTACATGATAAAAACCTTAGGCACTCAAAAACCTTTAAGCCGGGCGACCAAGTACTTATATACAACTCCCATTTACGATTATTTCCGGGCAAGTTAAAATCGCGATGGTCTGGACTGTTTATCGTTAAAGAAGTTTATCCGTATGGCACGATTTTAATTTCACACCCTGATAAGGGTGAATTCAAAGTAATTGGGCAGTGTCTTAAACTTTATTTCTGTGGTGATGTCAGTCCAAACTGTATTAATTATCTTCTGTACAAACTTTAAACTAACTGGACACCATTTATTTACATGCTATTTTGGACATATAAACTTTTGGACAATATTCTTTTGGTTGAGCTCAAACGACCTTTATAAACAAAGGGCGCTCTTGGGAGGCACCCCAGGTTATCTTTTTTTGTTTTCTTTATTTTACAATTTTTGCCCCGGACGGCTCCGACAAGCTGAAACTTCTGCGATCGCCTGCTCCAACGGTGCTGATTCCATGACGAAGTCCAAAGAAGACGTTTCATGAAGATCCAAAGCGCTAGCATGGGGAGCGGCATCACTCAGCTTTCGTAGCAAATAAATCTGGGGAAGTACCTGTTTTTCAATTTTGTGTTTCAATTCTGTACTTTAATTTTCTCTCACTCTCTCTAACCTACTTCTCCATTGAGGACAATGTCTGTTTTAAGCTTGGGGGAGGACTTCCTCCTTCTTTTTGCTATTTGTGAATATCTTTTACTTTTTGTGAATATTTCAAAATCCAAAATCCAAAAAAGAAAATAGAGAATATATATATATATATATATATATATATATATATATATATATATATATATATATATATATATATATTATAATAATTTATGCATTTTAGTATTTCAATAGTACCCCATGTTTGTGTTTTGTTTTTCTCAAAATTCCTTATAAACAACTTAGTTAATCATAATTTTTCTAATCATTTTTTTAATTACGTTTCACAAGTAAAATGTTGGTCATGCTGTGTTTCTAATTCACGGTAGCATGTTAAGGTGAAATATTTTTTCTAAAACTCGCATTTCTATTATGGTTTTTCGTTATTTATTTTTTTTACTTTCTCAAAAATTCATCATCCACTATTTTCCTTTTCGTTTTTAAATAATTTTTGCAATGTCAACTTTTGAATAGCGTAGTACATATGAACGATCCAAGTCACCTATTATTTCTATTTTCAAGATAATTTCATCAATCTTCTTTTTATCTAGGACTTGTTTTTTGAAATTTTTCAAATCTATGTTTTATATAAATTTAAAAGCGTGAAAATGATTTAGGCCGTTTTTGTTTTCGTTTGAGCTTTTCTGCCAACCTAAAAATTTTCACCACTAGTTATCTGCTTTTGAGCCTTTTTTCCAATTTCATTTGATAACTCCACATATCATATCATCTTCACCAAAGCCAAATTTCCAACCTATCTAATCACGCTAACCTTTTTGAGTTTCATAAATATATTTTCGTGATTATGATAGAATATTTTGTGTTATTTTTGAAAATTTTTCTAAAAATTCGAAAAAAGTATGCTCAAAAGAAACGTTTATTTTTATTTGGCCAATTCAAAATGAAAAATAAAAATATTTATGGCCTTTGTTTTGAAAAAAAGAAAAAAAATGGAAAAGAAAAGAAGAAAAAGAAAGAAAATATATATATTTTTTTGTTTAAAATGAAATTTTTTGAAACTCTTTGTTTTGGTTTAGTGTGATTTTAAAAGCCTCCATGTTTATCTTTGAATTCCACTCCTATTCATAATCCTAAACCAAACGTTTCGGTCCTATTAAGTTCTTTTGATTCACGCCTTTTAAATTTTATTTAACAACTAAGAAAAGAAGAAAAGTAAATCAGTTTTAGTTTTGGATTTAAACTTAGATTTTTGTTATTTAATTGATATAATTATAATACGTTACTTGGATCTAGTAATAACTCAATGCGCTTTTTTTCATTTTCGTTGCTTTACTTAAATCTATTTAAAGAATTCCGTCAAAAATTTGGATGATTTATTTTCGATTAAGTAAAGTTTATAAAAGTTAAACCATACCTAAATAATTATTTTAGATTCACGTTTCACCTTTTCCCTACTTAGAATTTTGCATAGTACTTGTTTAGGCATAATTAGAATTTTTTGATTAGTCTTATTTTATGTTTATCTAGTTTTTATATCTTTGCTTAGGGACAAGCAAAACTTAAGCTTGGGGAAATTTGATAGTATTTTTTGTAGTTAAATTTATTAGTGTATTTTCGGGTTTTTAAAGCACAAATCATGTCTTGCAAGTGCTTATATTGACCCCATTTTGAAAATATTATTGTCACTAATGTGTTTTCTGCTTTTTGCAGGTTTGCAAGGCTTTCAGCAAAATTTTGCTGTGACACGCCCTCCCAGGGCGTGTACCTAGGGCGTGTAGCACAGATGAATGAAGCAACAGGTCCAAAAATACATTTCTTGGAAACTCAGTGAACACACCCTCTGTCACGCCCGTGTCACGCCTGACACGGGCGTGTTCAAGAGGCGTGTCCCCTGATCCCGAGAAATCGCCACAGCAAGCTCTTTTTCTCGCTCCACCATCGCACCGAAATAGTCACGACCCCCCTAACACACCCTGGTCGGGCGTGACATATGGGCATGTACTCCAATTTCAACGCCCGTCACCTCCATCAGTAAATTACAGCCAAAAAAGTCGCACCAAAATGGTCACGCCCCCCCCCCCCCCCCCCCCCCCCAACACGCCCTGGTCGGGCGTGACATATGGGTGTGTAACCCAACTACTACGCCCGTCACCTCCAGCATTCAATTTCAGCCCAAAAAGTCGCACCGAACGTGTCACGCCCCAGGTACACGCCCACCCGGGGGTGTCATGGGGGCGTGACCCAGCCCGAAAAAATTCTATAAATTGAGCCCTTCTCCTAGGGTTCAGGGCATCTTTTGGGCTGAGAGGGGAGGTGCTGCCCCTTTATTTCTTATTCTTTTTCATGCTTTCTCTCTCTCTTTCTCATGCTAAGTTAGTTTAGTTTAATCTTTTGTAATAGCCCTTGTAATTGCTCTAGTTGCTAATGATAGGGCCAGAATAAGATTTTCAATTCCATGCAATTGTAATTTTCTTTCCAAGTGTAGCTCTCTTTAATCTTAATAAAAGTGTGATTTTCTCTTCTCTTTAGAATTTTGTGTCTTTATGCTTTACTACTCATCCCCCCTCTTCCAACCCATCATGATTAACTAATCCTCCTAGTACTCGATCTTGGTGATCTGAGGTTCGAGTGATTAAGTTATGATGCTTTGAATCTTACCTTTTCTTTTTAGGGTTTAGCCTTGAATTACTCTTGATTTATCCCGGGTTGGAGGTATATCATTTGATATGTACTCTCCACCTTTGCTTTCATTCCTAGCTAGCCGAGAGGCTGGCGGTTTGAAGTGAGCACTCAAGAGTAAAGGGAGTTGTGCGCACCCCTCGAGGGAGGCAGACATCCAAATCTCCCGGATTGGAGTAAAATCCAATAGTGGGGTTCACCGCGTAAAGCGAGTTTTTAGGCCTCCGATTTAGGAGAAAGTCGGTCGGACCTTCCTAAACTCAGGTGGGCACGTCTTTGAGAGAAGCGTGTTCATATTTATGGAACCTCCACGGTCAAGGACCTTTACCCTATTAAGCTTAGGTTTATTTATCATATTTTTAATCGACTCTTGCCGAGGTGATTCTCGATCGAGTGCTCTTTATCATCGTCTTAACCCCACGTTGTAATCATTTTAATAGCTCTCTATTCAACTGCAAGCTTTTCTCTTTTTAGCGTAATACTTCTCTTCTTAATCACATTTTAGCATTCTCTTAAACCCAAAATCAATCTTCGATAAAATAATAGTCGTCGTGTCAGTAGATTTACTCAATAGTTCCCGGATTTAAATACGACACTTGTGTCCCCTTACTACAGTCCAATAGTTATACTTGCCTAGTTGGATTTCTAGTTCGGCTGCTCGCTTTTCGTAAGCATTGGCCGGGCCATCAAGCAGTGGAAACCACTTTGAAAGTGGAGGCGATTGAAAACGCTAAGAACCGCGGTGCTGCGGTGAGGAAGGAGAAAAGGAAAGGTGTTGAGGATGGTAGCTGCAGGGCATCTGGCCTTTCTTCGAAAAAGAAAAGTAATGAAGTGTGTAGTTTCTGTGGTCGTCCTGGACACCCTTACGAAAGATGTTTCAAGAGGACTGCCACCCTAAAGCAGCAGCAGGTGCACGCCATCCAAGGTGCACCAAAGGGAGAGATAGTGTGCTCATTTTGTGCAAGGAAGGGTCATGATGTGAGTTAGTGTTGGATGAAGGAAAGGATTTGCTTCCAGTGCGGCCAGAAGGGAAACCAGAATTCTTCGTGCCCCCAGGCTCAGTCCCCATTACAACCTGCCCCACTTCGAGCTCTGTTGCCACCACCAAACCTGGATAAAGGAAAAGGAAAGCTGAACGTGATGACCAGCGAGGAAGCTCAAATCTCTATGCAAGTGATAGCAGGTTAGCCTCAGTTTAATTTATCATTATTGTCCTAGTTATCGTTCGTTTAGTTATGAATGCTATAGTTTTAGGGGAGTTTAAGGTGCGGAATAGGTGGGCGCGCGTTCTTTTTGATTCGGGTGCCACCCATTCCTTTGTGGCCCGGAGGTTTGTTGATAAACATCGCCTGGATGTGGATCAATTAAGAGACTCCTTCAATGTCAAGCTCCCTTCCGGTGTTTCGGTGATATCTAATCAAGGAGTTCTGAGATGCCCTATTTGTCTTGGCAATTTTCTGGCCTTTGAGGATCTGATGATTTTAGATCTGGCAGATTTCGAGGTGATTCTGGGCATGGACTGGCTGTCTAAGTATGACGTGGTCAGCCAGTGCAAGGCTAAGAGATTGGATTTTAGGATGGACGACGACCAACCTATGAGCGTCTATGGATTTCAGGACAGAGTTTCCCCTGTCATTTCTGCGGTACATGCTTGTTGTGCTATAGAGTCTGGTTGCGAGGCGTTTTTAGTTTCTATTTCTGCTCTGGAAACAGCTTCTATTAAACCACGTCTTGAGGATGTCTCGGTGGTGCGAGAGTTTCCAGATGTCTTTCCTGACAGTCTTCTAGGACTCCCTCCTGAAAGGGAGATAGAGTTTGTCATAGACCGCGAGCCAGGTACTCGCCCGATTGCTAAAGCACTGTACCGTATGGCTCCGTGTTAGTTGGATGAGTTGCGTACTCAGCTCGATGAGTTGCTCAGTTGTGATTTTATTAGACCAAGTTCTTCTCCATGGGGTGCTCCTGTTTTGTTCGTCAAGAAGAATGATGGATCGATGAGGCTTTGCATCGATTATAGGGAATTGAACAAAGTAACCATTAAGAATAGATATCCCCTGCCAAGGATTGATGATTTGTTCGATCAGTTGCGTGGTAGCTCGGTATTTTCAAAGATCGATCTTCACTCAGGCTACCACCAGTTGAGAATTCGTGAGGCAGATATTCCCCGAACCGCGTTTTGTTTGCAGCATGGACATTATGAGTTTTTGGTGATGTCTTTTGGTTTAACCAATGCACCCTCTGCTTTCATGGATTTGATGAATAGGGTGTTTAAGTATCTCTTGGACCGATTCGTTATTGTGTTTATAGATGATGTCCTGGTGTATTCCCGCAATGTTGAGGAGCATACTCAGCATTTGCGTTTGGTTTTGTCAACCCTGAGGGAGCATAAGTTATATGTGAAGTTGAGCAAGTGTGAGTTTTGGCTAACACAGGTGTCCTTTCTGGGTCATGTTGTAAGCAAGGATGGTATTTCTGTAGACCCAACCAAGATTTCTGATGTGATGGAATGGGAGAGACCTTCTACACCTAAGGAGATTTGGAGCTTCTTAGGCCTGGCTGGCTATTATAGAAGATTCGTGGAAGGATTTTTGGTGTTATCTGCTCCTCTAACTAGACTTACTCAGAAGAATATTGTATTCATTTGGAGTGATAAGTGTGAAGAGGCTTTCCAAGAGTTGAAGAAGAGACTGTGTACTGCCCCAATTTTAACCTTACCTACTGAAGGAATTGAGTATGACGTGTATGTTGATGCATCACACATCGGACTTGGTTGTGTTTTAATGCAAGATAGTAAAATGATCGTGTATTGATCGAGGCAACTAAAGAATCATGAGAGAAACTATCCTGCGCACGATTTGGAGTTTGCTGCTATAATTTATGCGCTAAAGCTTTGGTGACACTTATTGTATGGTGCGTTGTGCAAGATCTATACGGACCATAAGAGTTTGAAGTATGTCTTAACTCAGAAGGAACTAAATCTGCGCTAGCGTCGGTGGTTAGAATATGTGGCTGATTATGAAGTGGAAATTCTTTATCATCCAGGAAAGGCCAATGTAGTAGCCGATGCATTGAGTAGAAAGACCGCTAAAATTTTTAACCTGTCGGTACAGTTGTTGAAACCGAAAATCTATCTCCTGTGGAGTTCACCCTCGGGAAAGGGGTGATCGTGCGCCTGCTTCACTCCTGCAAGCAAAACAATATAAGAGACAAGGGAAGAACTGACCCAAGGGCTCGGCGGGGAGGACCCACCACACACTTGGAAGATCTGAGAGCGCTTCCCCTCCTTAGCCAAAGGCCGAGCTAAGGTACCCTCAGAAAGCACTTGAAAACTGGAGCAAGTGAGCACAGGAAGCCTACTTTCTGGGGTACCCCTTAGGTCCTATTTATAGTTTTCAGAATCTGAACTGCCAATAACCAAACTAAACTGACCTGAAGTTACCAAAAAAACCCTTGGTTGGGTCTGCCAACAGCTAAACTTCGCTGTTTTGAAGGGCTATGGGCAGACCAGCGGGGGCAAAATAGTAAAAAGTACCTCGTGGATCCAGGCGAGCTGGGGAGCCTGGCCACCTGGGCAGATCCTGCTCGCCTACTGTTGTCGAGCTCCGTTGCAAGAGCGCGAGGTGGGACGGCGAGCTCGCCCATCCGTCAGCCTCCATTAGTCGATCTCAGCCCGACTATTTTTGACCTAGCTCGACGAATTCCGAGCTCGAGTTCGGCTACTCCATGTCGAGCTCGCCCACTATCCTCAGATTTCTCTGCCAGGCTCTCCTGTTGCTTGGACGATCTAAGTTGACCGGTCTGGTTCTTGGCGACCACACTCGCCGGATACAGGGTGTACATAATCCCCGCTCTTTTTGAGCTTGACAAAGCTCGGAAAGAAACATCCAACCCCAAGTTTTCGGCGAGTGCGGGGTGGACTGGAGGGAATGTTTGGGTGGGGTCCACCTATGGCTATATATATGCACCTGCATACCTGCCTGACTCTTGTCATTCCCTTTGCTCTAATCCTGCCAAGATGCTGATCCCCAAGGAGATTCAAGAGCGGCTTATGAGCGCCCGCCAGACCTCAGCTGCTCACGTAGCCTCCCTGACAGTGGTCCCAGCCACTATGCTACAGTTAGGCTTTGCCGAGCCTAACTCCAAGAAGATGAAAACATTCCCTCAGGCGATCGAGCCCATCTATGATGACCTGAGGAACACCTTGGAGCACGGGACCGGCTCCTCCACTCTGCCTGCCCCTGAAAAGGGGAGGAATATTGTCGAGGTCTGCTACCTCCCAGACAGTCACCCTGATAGCTTGGAGGACGTCGCACCGTGAGACACCACCCCACGAGCCAAGACCACTCTTGGGGACTCGCGGTTCATGACTCCGGAGAACCATCCCTGGGACCCGTCCCCTCCCTTTGGGACCTTGATGGTGAGCTCGCAGAGGCCGAGCTCCCCTGTGTGCACCCGCTCTCCTCAGCAAGCTGTCGTGACCACGGGGGCGTGTCCGGAAACCATCCCCATCCAGGGATTCGAGCTCCTCTCACCGGGAACGCATGGCCCAGGTCACGGGAAGGATCTGAGGTTTATCCCCCCCCCCCCCCCGCATCTCCTTTGAGTTGTCGAGCTCGTCAGGTAAACTTTGCCTAGATTCATGCCTCACGCGATTTTCCAGCACCTCCTTTTGCTGATGTTTGCATCAACAGTTCCCCCCAGCCAATCTGCTGCTGAGGAATCTTTGCGGGCTGCCCATTACTCTCCCCTCCCCTCCCCCAGCTCGCTGGACTCTTACCTAGGCTATGAAGTGGATCAAGGCAAGCTGGCGAGGAGGGAGGTTAAGCTTTTAAAGAAACTGGTGCGCGGGGTCCGCGAGGTGCAGGAGGTCAACGAGGCGCTGCAACACGACTACGCGCTTCTTGCTGATGAGGTGCGGAGCGGCCAGGCTGGCGAGTTGACGTCCCCTTCCCGGCTTCTGGATGAGATAGACGACGGCCTCTCAGTGGCGTAGAGGAATTCGGGGAGGATCCGCGAGACGCTCCGCGCGCGGCAGTCTGGGGGGTGGGAGATGCGAGGTCGGGGTAGATAAAGGGCGGCTCATTTGCTGAGCCGACTGGTACTCACCTCCTGGTTTTCCCCCTGCCTGCGCGCCAAGCTTTCTTATTCCTGCACTCGGTCTTTGTAATAAACAACTTTAAACATTCTTAGACATGCGGTACTCAAATAATGTATTGCTTTTATTTGACTTAGCCTTTGTTGGAACGCGCCGGAAGTCGGCGAGCTGAGGGTTGGCGAGCTGGGCTGATTGAACAGCTTTGGTGGTTGGAACACGCCGAAAGCCGGCGAGCTGGGGGTTGGCGAGCTGGGATGGTGAGCTGGGCCGATTGGACAGCTTGGCAACCTAATTACTTTTTTCTATAAATTGCCCCCTCCCCCACCAACCCCCGTACTACCTCCTTAACTGCTTGCTTCTCTCTCCCTTCCTGTGCTTTCGCCCTTTTCTGTTCGCGCTCCATCCCTTCTTCTGCGAGTATGGGCAAGGCCAACCCTGACGCCGAAGGCCGCACCAAATGCGCCCTGCACTTCACCGATTACTGCTTCTTCGAGGGGAATACCACCGAGGAGGAGCTCGCGCAATTTGTTGGCGACCATGTTCCGCCGGGCTTCGAGGCGTGCCGGCCGAGGCAGGGGGAGGCCATCAATACCTTCTATGACGACGAGCTCGCCTTCCCCATCTCTCACTTTGAGGTGGGGTTGCGCCTCCCCCTCTGACCGGAGATCCGACAGATTCTGAAGTACTATGGCGCGGTGTCCGCATAGCTGAACTCCAATGCCATCACCATGATGGTGGCATTCGCGAGCTATCTATGGCGAGATAGGATTGAGTTCAACTTGACAGTATTCAGGAAACTCTTCTCTTATAAGGAGACGCCGGAAGGGGTCGCCTACTTTGGCGGCTCGCTGATCAAAGTTCGCGAGATCGCGAACAAGCACCACAACTGGATGAGCAAGATCGCCTTTATCAAGGGCTATCTCGGCAACATCCTGTACTCGCTACAGCAAAAGGGCGAGGAAGTCTACCCCCCCCCCCCCCCGGCTGTGTCCGGCAATGATGCCGACCTCCATAAGTTTTTCCTCCACAAGGACTTCGAGGTTGCCTTCCTGCGAAGGGGCCTCGACGCGCTACTCCCCGTCCTACCCGGCGAAGGTATTGTTCTCTCCACATTGCCGAACTCGCCAGGTTGTCGAGCTCGGCATATTGCTTGTTGAAAATTTTCTAACTTTTTTCCAAGTTTTTTCATGTAGGTGAGCGGCTAATTCCCGTGAACCCGCCATTTGCGGAATCGAAGTTGTACCCGGACCCCCTTGCTCGCGAGAAGGCGCGGCGGCGGCCTGTCGGGATGAGGCGGCCTTCTCCCAACCCTCTTCCAGCAAGAGGCGTTCTGAGGATGCAGGATCGAACCCACCACACCGCCAGCAATTACCAAAAAAGATGAAGAAAGTCGTGCTTGCTCCGCGGGGGAAACAACATCAACAACATCAATCCAGCACCAAGTACATAAGCTCGCCTGGGACCATCCCCGACGCGTCGCCAGAGAGCCCGCTGAAGGAGATCACTAGCAAAGGGTGGAAGTGTGGCGAGGCTCCTGCTCTCGCACCGGCGATCTCCCCACCTCCTTCGACGAAGAGGGCGGCTCACGAGCGCAGGGAGCCGAAACTTCATCCCCTCTTCAGCTTTGGGGGGCGGTGGACAGACTCGGCGGGCGAGCCCATGGTGCAGTGGGACGAGCTGGCCCACCGGGTCTCCATCTCCACCTTGCATCCTTCCTGGCATGACCGCGAGCCCTCCACTGGCCACGCTTACGCCCTCAGCGTCGGCCTCTATTGCCGAGAGGATGCCGAGGCCTACAAGAATATGACCCTGCGGCAACTCGGCCATGAGGGCCTGCAGGCCTATCTGCGGGCCATGGAGCTTCATCACATGCTGACTCGCCGCAGCTTCGACCTCAGCAACCAACTCCAAAAAGCTGAGCAGGCCCGCGACGTCGCCAAGGACAAGGTCGCCGACCAGTCGAGGAGTCTCGGCATCGCCGAGGGTCTTCTCACCTAGGCCGCCGGCGGATTGGTGAGTATCGGGATTCTCCTTCCCTCTTTTGAAATATTTTGCGATGTTACTAATAAACTTTTCTTCTGTCAGGATGCCAAGGTTGTCGGGTAACTGCGGGCTCGCAATGCCGAGCAGGAGGAGGAGATCGGCCAGCTTCGCGCCAGGCTTGCTGAGCTAGAGGGGGCGAATGTGAAGCTGAAGGATGAGAACCAGAACCTTACCTGCGAGGTCCGCCGTCAGGCGGAGATCTTCTTCCCGCCCAGCGGCGCCGATCCTACCCTCCCCTACAAGAGGCCAAGGATTTTTGGCGAGGCCGACCTCACCGAGAGGCTTCAGATCAACTCCATCCAGGTCGCCGAATGCACCCTCCAGATGATGAAGGACACTGGAGTGCTGGTGGATGGATGCGAGGAGATCTCGGCCTGGGACCTGATGTCGAGCCTGTTCCCAGCGACGCCTCCCAGCGAGAAGGAAGATAGTCTGAATGCGCTGTTTGGGAAGGTCTTCCCGGATTTGTCAGGCAAAGGGGAGGACCACCAATCTGGCGGGGGGGGCGACATCTAAATGTATATACTTTCTTTTGTTTCCTCGCCGAGGCGAGCTCCACCTGTAAACATCACTGTTTAATGAAAAAGATTTTTGATTATAGCCAAGTCATTCTCTTCTTTTTTTTTTCTGTCCTTGTCGTGTCCCGCATGCCCGCGAGTCCTTCCCCAGGCGACCTCGCGTAGATAGACTTTTCGAGTAGAACAATCGCTTGGACCCCTCCCCTGAAAGCACCTTTTGAGAGTTCGGCAATACTCAGGGCTCGCCACAGCTCGCTCGCGAGCTGCCCATGGACTTATTCAACAAAAGATCATGATCACTATAATTTTTCCAAGAAAAATATCGTGGGGGCGGGGCGTCTTGGCGGGATCCGCCTCCCCTTAGCGAGGTCCAAGGGCCTGGCTCGCCAATTCTTAGGATTCGCCTCAACTCGCTTGCGGGCAGCCCATAATCTTACCAATCTGGAAACCGAATTCACCAAATTTTCCTGAGTGAAACACAGTGGGCGGACGGGGCGGCCCGGCGGGACCCACCTCCTCCTAGTGAGGTCCCGGGTCCTAGCTTGCCACCCTTCTACCGATACTGGGGTGAATTGGCGAGCCCGAGATCGTCCATGCCGGGTTCTCCACTCTTATCTTTAGAAGAGCTTGTTATGCACTACCCAGAGAGTATTGGACTTCCCCGAGGGGCTTCCAGCCTTGCCAACTAGATGAGAGCCTGACAGCGGGATCTGCCCAGGTGAAAGTGCAACTAGATCTGATATACTCTAGAGGGGGGTGAATAGAGTATATGGTGCTTTAAAAACTTTTACAAGCTTTTACAACAATTGTTGTAATATGTGTGAGCAGGGAAGCAATAAAAATCTAACCACACTACTAAGTTAAACAAAACACTAAGCACAGACAAATCAAGGCCAGAAACAAAAATGAAAGCAAGCAGAACCAGAAGACACAAGGAAATATAGTGGTTCCCCAAACTTGGGTACATCCACTCTTCTACCACCCTAGGTAGGAATCCACTGCAGGATGAGTTGATCAGGTGTCCTGGGCACCAATGAGCTTTTGATAAGGTGCTCAAAAACCAAAGCAGATTTTTTGATCAGGTGTCTTGCCACCAATGAGCTTTTGACAAGGTGCTCAAAAACCAGATTCAAACTTTTGAAGGGAGTTTGAGAAACCCTTTACAGAGTGGGGGTGAGAGAGTGATGGCAGTCTTCTCTTTCTCAAACAACTGAGAAGACTATGTGGATTGATGTCAAAGCTCCCCCTGAATCCTTGAGATCTTCAGGAAGAAAAGCTTTGCTGAGGGTGATAGGCCTTCAAAGGTAGAACTCCAACAATAGATGGTTTCAGCAATGGCTGAAATGTTGAGTGTCTGGAGTCTTGAAATGATGTTGGCCTTGAACACTTTGAGAGCTGAAGAGATCTGAAGATTTTTTGAAAGCTTGATCTCTTTGATGAGTGTTCTTCAGAATTCTTTTTGACAGAAGATTTTTGAGTATTTTTCTGTAATCTGTATTCTCTCTCTGTGTATTGTGTGTTCTATTCTTCTTGTTGTTCTGTTTGATTCAAAAACATTCTGTCTTTTATTCTCTGTTCCAGAATAGAATATCATTCTCTGTCAAGGATAGTCGTTGGTCTGCATTGATTGCATCCTTAATTGCATAATCTCTTATGGAGGAAAGTCCACAGAATTATTCCTTGAAAAATCCCTTGAAACTTGGTCGAGAATTAAATAAAAACGGCTGGCAAATCTCTGAATTAATTGCAGAATAACTCCTAACTAATTTGAATTTGAATTCTGGAAGTTATCTGAAGTCGTCGAACTGAGCTCTGCTATCGTCGAGCTTAGCTCAGCGATCTGGAAATACACAGCAGCAAAATAATCGTCGATCTGAGCTCAAAGATCGTCGAACTGACCTCAGAGATAAAGATCCAAGGCAAAGTCAAAATCGTCGAACTGAGCTCACCGATCGTCGAATGGAGTTCGACGATATTATGAAGTTGAGCTCAGCGATCGTCGAATGGAGTTCGACGATCTGTCGAAGTTGAGCTAGACGATCGTCGACTGGAGTTCGACGAATCGTCGTGCTGAGCTCGACGATCAGACTTAGTCTCCAGACAGAAAAACTTGGTCTTCAGGGCAGCTTCCAAACCTAGACTTCTAACCCTTAGACTCAATTCTAATTGACCTATTAAGCTATACAGAAGGTCAAGCAAAGGTTCCTAGAGACATAGTGATCCTGACCCAAATTAGTAATAGGGTGTTCCAACAATCTCCCCCTATTTGGGTTAGGATTACTATTTACAGACTTTGGAAAATTCAAATGATAACATACAATCAGTAAAACATGAAAACAACAGCTAGACATTGCAGAAACATCACAGATATATATATGTCATCCAGATAATCAGAAATTCCAGAAATTGTCACCTTACAATGTCATTTCTTCTCTTTGCCTTTGACAAGTTTAATTTCTCTGTTTGGATTTAGAGCTTCCTTGTTGGACCTGGTGTCATCTGCTGCACCCAAATAAGTTTGCTTTGTAGCCCTGGGAACCACAGCAGCAGGATGTAATTCCATATATCTCTCAGCATCAAAGAATTTGCTGGAAGCATATTTCTCTAATTCTTTTTGTCTTTGCTCAGACATTGTAGAAATGTTGGAAGTATCTAATCCTTGATCTCTGGCCTTCTTAATCTGGTCTAGTGCAGCCAATTCCTTTAACCTGGCAGTCCAAGCAGCTGGGTTATTTTCAGGGTCCTCAAAAGGTACAGGTGGCTCATACCTGTTGGAAGGATTGTCTTGAGGAGGCCTGGCAGACACAGTCTCTTTTAGCTTATAGGGGAAAGGACCTGATGATGTATCAGATGAAACATGTCCTCCCCTAGAATATGGGTGCTGCCTGGAATACCCTTTAGAATAAACTTGAAAATCTCTCTGATTACCCCTGTATCCTCCTCTCCTAGAATATGAACCCCTAGATTGGCCTTCCCTTTGGTAGGATCTGGCATGGGGTTGATAGGGAGCCTGGCTTCTGGCTAGGGCTTGACTTGCAGAGCTTCCACCTGCACCTGCATCAGGAGGAGGTGGTGGAGGAGGATGAGGGTGCTGGAATTGGGAAGAGCCCTTCTCATATTTTCTCTTTTTCTTCATGGCCTTCAGCTGGTTCTTGGAATACTGCATCCAGTGTTCAGTGATAGGGCAATTATGAAGGATGTAATAAGGGATATCATTGTTATCTTTGACTTTTGCAGGAGGAACCCTTTTCATTGCCTTGCTCCTTGCCTTCCTTTTCCTGGCAATAGTAGTAGAAGAATCATCAGAGTCTGTTTTGAACTCATCAGATTCAGAACTCTGGTCATCATATAGAGCATCTATTCTCTTCATAAGATCTTTCTTTAGCTGAACAGCAGCAGATGGAGGAGGTGAGGCAGAAACAACAACAGCAGCAGCAGGAGAGGGTGCAACAGAAGCAAATACAGCAGCAGCAGCAGATACTGGACTGGTGACAACAGCAGCAACTGTCTCACTATCATCAGCAGAAATTTCACTAACAGCAGTAGAATCAGCAAAAAGCTTGCTTTATATGGCATCTCCCCCTGCCTAGATGCAGATACATCTGGATCAAGGCACACTGCTGGAGGTGCTGCCTGAGGAAGGAGGGAGGAAAGCCTGGCAGAGAGGGCTGCCACTGACAGGTGTAGAGGAGCCAAGGAGGTCTCCAAGAGTAGAGAGCCTGGGGGCAATTAGCTCATACAACCTGTCAGCTAGGGCTGAGAGGTCTACTTGCTCAACTGCTGTAGAAGAGGTAGATGGAATAGGAGTAGCTGAAGATTCTGGAAGTGGAGGGCTGGAGAGTGGTGGTATGGATGGCTGAGGTGTTGGGATGGTGGATATGGAGGACAAGGGGATGGATATGGATGGGGTGAAAGTTGGTTGATCAATGATGTGGTGGAGGAGATCTTGGAATGAAGTGGAGGAGGAGGGTAACTCAGGAGGAGATGAGGGGGAATCATCCATGAAGGAATCATCCAGAAGAGTAAAGGATGGAATGGATGGTGAAGAGGTGACATCTGGTGGAGGGTATGAGAACAGTGGGTGGAATAGGTCTGCTGGTGGAGGCAGAATGGGTTCTGGAGATGGAGTTGAAGTTGGAGATGGGCTGGATATGGTAATGGTGGATGGAGCTGGAATGGTGGATGGTAGGGGAAGGGTTGGAATTGGAGGAGGAGAAGAGGCAGCAACAGCAGCAGCCAGGTCATCTGCAGGAGCAGAGACCTGTGGGAGAGTGACTCCTTGAGTCCTTGTGCCTGAAGGAGCACTTGAGGAGGGCCTGCCAGGCTTGCTTATTTGCCTGTCCCACTTGCCAAAGAGGGCACAGGTTAGTCTCTTGGAGGCATTTATGTGAACTCCAGAGGAGACCAGCAAGGCAGGGCACCTGGTCTGCAGGAAAACTCCAAGAATTCTTCCAAAATTAACAAAACCCTTGTTTATTTTCTTCTTGATGAGGTCAAAGAAGACCTCTCCCCAGTTCAAACTTTTCTTATCCATCAGAGCTCCCATGAGGCAGAGCTGATGTCTGGATATAGTATCATGGGCTGAGTGCTTTGCCAGCAGCACTTTCCCTACCACATCTGCCAGGAACCTGTATTCAACAGACAGGTTCCTTTTGAATAGCTTGCTAGGGTTTCCCTCTGGATGACCCATCCTGGCAAGTAGTTTAGAATAATCCTCTCCAGATAACTCAGCAATATCTTCTCCATTTCTCAGTCCAAAAACTTCTGTTAAAACTGTGGGGGTCAAGGGTACCTGATTTCCAGCAATAGACCCAACTATTGTGTTGTTGTCTTGATTATGAGCAGTGTAAACCCACTCCTTGATCTCATCTGAAGCTAGCTTGATCCTGGTGGTCATGATAGCAGTCAGATTCTGGTCTTTGAACAAACCCAGTATGTCTTGGAAAATCTGATCAGTAGTGTTGAAGGATTCCAGATCAATGTCGAACCCAGCATCGAACTTCATTGCGGCAAGAACTGCAACTGACACAGCCATTGTACCTGCAAAAACTCAACAAACAAAACGACCAAGCGTAGAACTATTTGGAGGGAAGAAAATTCTTGCAGAGAAATCGAAAGCGCAAGAGAGAACGACGGCGAAAAATGAGTTTTATATTAGGGTTCGACGCAGAATTGGAAAGATCGTTGAACTCAGTTCGACGATCGAGGCTTCTAAAGGAATCTGAAGAGACTTCAACATCGTCGATCTCCGTTCGACGATCTTGAAGAGCGTCGAGCTCCGTTCGACGATCGTTCAGTGAACAAAATCGTCGAGCGCCGTTCGACGATCGTTGACCGGAAGAGATAGTGCATACTACCTGAGAGGCGCTGAACTCAGTTCGACGATTTTTGGAAATCGTCGATCTCCGTTCGACGATCTTAGGGGAAATCGTCGAGCGCAGTTCAGAGATCAGAAAAATTCTAGACACTAAGAAAAATCAGAATTTTTGCCTAGTCTTGGTCAATTTTGAGCTTTCAAAATCTTGGATATTATTTAAGACTTCCTCCATCTAACATTCCTAACTGATTTAGGAAGAAGGTGTGTTTCTTTTCATCCAAAGGCTTGGTGAAAATATCTCCCCTTTGTAAATCAGTTGGGATATATTGTAATTCAATTTTATTCTTTTCAACATTATCCCTTAAGAAGTGATGCCTAATCTCTATGTGTTTTGTCCTACTATGGAGGACTGGATTTTGAGCTATGGAGATAGCACTTGTGTTATCACAAAAGATTTTAGACTTCTCTAAGTTGTAACCATAGTCTAAGAGTTGGTTTTGAATCCACAATATTTGTGAACAACAACTGCCTGCAGCCATATATTCAGCTTCAGCAGTTGAAGTTGACACAGATGTTTGTTTCTTACAAAACCAAGAGACAAGTCTGTCACCAAGGAACTGACAAGTTCCACTGGTGCTTTTCCTGTCAATTCTGCATCCAGCATAATCAGCATCTGAGAATCCAGTTAAATCAAATGCTGAATCTTTTGGATACCAGAGACCTAGATTTGGACAACTCTTAACATACCTGAGAATCCTCTTTACTAAAGTGAGGTGTGACTCTCTAGGGCTTACTTGGAACCTAGCACATATACATGTAGCAAACATTATATCTGGTCTACTAGCTGTGAGATACAGTAAAGAGCCAATCATTGCTCTATATGTTGTCTGATCAACAGGTTTCCCATGTTCATCAGCATCCAATACAGCATTAGTAGGCATGGGTGTTTTCATACAAGATGCCTCAGACATACCAAATTTCTTAATCAGTTCATTAGCATATTTGGTTTGAGAAATAAAGATGCCTTCAGCATGTTGTTTGACTTGCAATCCTAGGAAGAAGGATAACTTACCCATGCTACTCATCTCAAATTTAGAATGCATTAGGTTAGAAAAACTTCTGCATAATTTTGAGTCAGTAGAACCAAAAATGATATCGTCTACATAAATTTGTACTAGTAGGGTATGGGACTTATGGGTTCTAATAAAAAGAGTTTGGTCTACTCTACCCCTTATAAAACCATTTTCCAAGAGAAAGCATGCTAGGGTCTCATACCATGCTCTAGGAGCTTGCTTGAGACCATATAATGCTTTATTCAGTCTAAGAACATAATCAGGGAAAGTTGGAGAGATAAAACCTGGAGGTTGTCTGACATAAACTTCCTCTTTGATGTCTCCATTCAAGAAAGCACTTTTGACATCCATCTGATAAACCTTGAAGCCTTTGTGAGCTGCATAGGCTAGAAATATTCTGATGGCTTCCAATCTTGCAACAGGTGCAAAGGTCTGGTCGTAGTCAATTCCTTTTTCTTGAGAATATCCCTGAGCAACTAGCCTTGCCTTGTTCCTTATAATTACTCCTTGATCATCCAGTTTGTTTCTGAATACCCATTTTGTTCCAACAATGGAATGATCCTTAGGCTTTGGCACTAGTTCCCATACTTTGTTCCTCTCAAATTGATGCAACTCCTCTTGCATTGCAATGATCCAGTGTGGATCTTGCTCTGCATCTTGAATGGACTGAGGTTCAATTTGAGATAGGAAGCAGGTGTGCAACAGGTTTTGGTTGACCTGATTTCTGGTTTGCACACCAGCTGAGATTTCTCCAATTATTTGGGAAATTGGATGGTCTCTTGATGTTACTAAATCAACAGGGGGTGTTGATTGTTCACCAACTTGTGTTGTTGTTTCCTCTTGTAGTACAACAATTGGCTCTTCAG
Source organism: Platanthera guangdongensis (assembly GCA_039583875.1). NCBI lineage: Eukaryota > Viridiplantae > Streptophyta > Magnoliopsida > Asparagales > Orchidaceae > Platanthera > Platanthera guangdongensis. The sequence goes on from CM077148.1 coordinate 94,826,569, forward strand.
GTTGTGCTTCAATGTGTTGAGCATTCCCTTCATCTTCACTGCTTTCATTATCTTGAGCAACCTGCAACTTGTTCATATCTTCAACTAGAGAGTGTTCCTGCAAAGGTTCTATGGTAGAAGAAATCTTCTCCTTGAAAGACATGTTAGTTTCATCAAAAGAAACATGAACAGATTCCTCAATTTTCAAAGATGATTTGTTATAGACCCTATAGGCCTTGTTGATCATGGAGTATCCCAGAAACACTCCTTCATCAGCTTTGGCTTGAAATTTTGCTAAATATTTCTTGTCATTATTGTGAATGTAGCAAATACAACCAAATACTCTAAAATAGTCAACTTTAGGTTTCTTCCCTTTGAGTAATTCATAGGGAGTCTTTCCCTTTAGTTTATGTATCAGACTTCTGTTCAACACATAGTTGGAGGTGTTCACTACCTCTGCCCAAAAGGATAGAGGTAGATGAGCATCTGACAACAATGTAGTGGCAGATTCAATAAGGGTTCTATTTTTCCTTTCAGCTACCCCATTTTGTTGAGGAGTTCTAGGAGCTGAGAAAGTATGCCTGATCCCTTCACTCTGACAGAACTCTTGCATAAGAAGAGAATCAAACTCTGTCCCATGATCACTTCTGATCAGGGCAATGTGAGTATTGAACTCAATCTGTATACATTTGAGAAACTCTGTCAGACACTTAAAGTTATCAGACTTCTTCCTTAGAAAGAACACCCAAGTGAATCTAGAGAAGTCATCTACAATTACTAAAGTGTAGGATTTCCCTCCTAGGCTTTGTACTGTGATGGGTCCAAAAAGATCCATGTGTAACAGATACAATATCCTAGGTGAATCACTCTTATTAAGTGACTTAAAACTGTTTTTAGTTTGCTTGCCTAATTGACAAGCCTTGCAGAGTCCTTCCTTCTTGTAGGGGCCAGAAGGTAGTCCTCTAACAAGGTTGTCTTTGGATAGCCTAGCAATAGTTCTAAGGTTTAGGTGTCCTAATCTCTTATGCCATAAAACATTTGGTCTACAGACTGAATTAAACAAGCAGATATCTACATTGGTTGAAAGAAAGTCTACTAGGTAGATGTTACCTTTCCTTTTACCTGTCAACACAGTTGTGTTGTCCTCTGACTTGATTTTGCATAAGGTTTTGCTGAAGGTCACCTGGTAGCCTTCATCACACAGCTGACTGATGCTAATTAGGTTGTGCTTCAGTCCTTCCACATAAGCTACCTTCTTGAAGGTTACTGATCCAATCTGGACTGCACCATATCCTTTAGTTTGTCCAAAGTTGGAATCACCAAAGATAACTTTGGGTCCAAGCTTGGCTCTGAAGGAAGTGAGGTTGTCCTTGTTCCCTGTCATGTGCTTAGAGCACCCACTATCCAAATACCATTGCTGGTTAGATGTTGGATAGGTCTTCACCTGCACATAAAACAATTCATTTGTTTTTGACCCAGTTTACCTTGGGCCTAGGTTGATAACCTCTAAATTCAGAAATGAAAGACATCCCAGGTTGACTCTTATATCCTTCAGGATGATATCTCCTTGGAGGTATAATCCATTCAGTATAAGGGTTAAAGGTTTGGGATGAAGAACCCTTAGGATTCAATTTTGATTTGCCTTTGAAAAAGTTTCCAGAGCTCTGACCTCTGTTCGACGATCTTGGAGCTGCGTTCGACGATCATGGGTCAGATCATCGAGCTCCGTTCGACGGTCGACTATGGGTGAGGTCAAGTATATGAGATCGTCGACCTGCGTTCGACGACTTTGGCTGAGATCGTCGATCTGCATTCGACGATTTTGCCTGAGATCGTCGAGCTGCGTTCGGCGGTCGTCGATCTTCATTCGGCGATCGTCGATCTACGTTCGATGATTTCTGCTGGGACTTAGTTTTCTGAGGCAGATCAGAATTTTTCCTAGCAACCTCTACAACTCCCTTTCCCTTGTCAGAAATAAACTTGATGGGAGTTGTTAGAACAATAGGTTGGCTGGATGAGGCACCCAAGCCCAGTATACTGTTAAATCTAGAGTTCACTGTGCTTGTGATGTCCATCAGCTTGATGCTTCTCCCATTAAGGGATTTTTCAAGCTTCTTGGCCTCAGAGAGCTCACTTTTCAGTGTAGCTATCTGTTCCCTACAGTTCTCCAACTCCTGAGAGAGTTTGAGGTTTTCTGACTTTAAAACATTGTGTTCAGATAATTGATTTCTGAGAGAGATAATCTCTTTCTCAGACTTTAGCAGGTCTAAACACAGTGCTTTAAATTCAGATTTAAAATCTTCTGAACTAAAATCAAAAGAGCTAATTACCTAATCTTTTTCAGGTTGAGTCTCTGAGTCTGACTCTGACTCCTCTTCCTCTGAGTTGTGTTGTGAGGCATTGATTGCCATCATGCAGAACTCCTTTTCTTCTGCATCATCCTCATCATCACTTGAGCTAGAAGAGGCTTCTAACTCTTCTTCTGTCTCACTCCAGGATTCAGCAACAAAGCCTTTTCTTGTATGCTTATTTTTGCTTGAAGAAGGTTTGCCACTTCCATTCCTTTTGGAGTCTTTCTCCTTTCTTCTTTCTTTTCTGTCCCTTCTGTCCTTGTTCTTGTTCTCTGGACAGTCAGGAACTATGTGCCATGGTTTCCTGCAACCAAAGCAAATAATGTCTTTATTGTTGCTAATGGACTTGTCATACTTTGGCTTGTCCTGCTCCTTGTATGATCTTCTTCTGAAGTCCTTTCTGGCCATCTTGTAGAATCTTTTGGCCAACAAGCTGAGTAGTTCATCATTGCCTGTGCTTTTGTCTTCAGGCAGATCCTCAGTTGCCTTAAAGGCTATGGTCTTCTCTTTCCTTGTGGCTGGTGAAGCAGCCTTCTGTTCTTCCTCTCTATTCTTGATGAGTAGCTCATAAGATTTGAGCTTACCCAGCAAGGCTTCAGTGGTGATCTCATTCAGACTTCTGGCATCCTTAATTGGCCAGATTCTTGAATCCCAAGTGCTGGGGAAGCACATCAGGATCTTGTCATTAAGTTCAGTTAGAGAAATCTCTTTGTCCAATGTCCTTAGTTCACTGACAATTAGACTCAGTCTGTTGTACATGTCTCCCACTGACTCAGTCTCTCCCTTCTTGAAGTTCTCATATTGAGAGATGAGATGGGATCTTCTGTCCTTTCTCTCATCAGCTGATTCTGAGACTATTTCTGAGAGTCTATCCCAAATCTCCTTGGCTGAATTACATTCAGCTACCTTTTGAAATATGTCATCTGACATTGTCTGGGCTAGAATGTTCATAGCCTTGGGATCAGCTACTTTCCATTTTTTGATGTCAGCATCTGTTCCTGATGGAGGTGGAACAGCATTTGTACCGTTATTCTCTGGGGGTCTTGGACACACTATCAAAACAGAATTAAAAATATCTTCGTCAATAGAATTCATGTAAAGTCTAATCCTTGCCTTCCAAAGTGCAAACTTGAAAAGATTGCACACTGGAGGTCTGGTGCTAGCATAATCTTTGTTTTGGGCCATGATTTGTGCAAACAAAAACTAATAATAAAATACAGAAGAAAAGCAGATCTAGTTTGGGATCTTAGGGTTCAGGTGTTAGCCTGTACAACCAATCAGATATGGTATGTTTAACTAACCTGCCTCTGATACCAATTGAAAGTGCAACTAGATCTGATATACTCTAGAGGGGGGTGAATAGAGTATTTGGTGCTTTAAAAACTTTTACAAGCTTTTACAACAATTGTTGTAATATGTGTGAGCAGGGAAGCAATAAAAATCTAACCACACTACTAAGTTAAACAAAACACTAAGCACAGACAAATCAAGGCCAGAAACAAAAATGAAAGCAAGCAGAACCAGAAGACACAAGGAAATATAGTGGTTCCCCAAACTTGGGTACATCCACTCTTCTACCACCCTAGGTAGGAATCCACTACAGGATGAGTTGATCAGGTGTCCTGGGCACCAATGAGCTTTTGATAAGGTGCTCAAAAACCAAAGCAGATTTTTTGATCAGGTGTCTTGCCACCAATGAGCTTTTGACAAGGTGCTCAAAAACCAGATTCAAACTTTTGAAGGGAGTTTGAGAAACCCTTTACAGAGTGGGGGTGAGAGAGTGATGGCAGTCTTCTCTTTCTCAAACAACTGAGAAGACTATGTGGATTGATGTCAAAGCTCCCCTGAATCCTTGAGATCTTCAGGAAGAAAAGCTTTGCTGAGGGTGATAGGCCTTCAAAGGTAGAACTCCAACAATAGATGGTTTCAGCAATGGCTGAAATGTTGAGTGTCTGGAGTCTTGAAATGATGTTGGCCTTGAACACTTTGAGAGCTGAAGAGATCTGAAGATTTTTTGAAAGCTTGATCTCTTTGATGAGTGTTCTTCAGAATTCTTTTTGACAGAAGATTTTTGAGTATTTTTCTGTAATATGTATTCTCTCTCTGTGTATTGTGTGTTCTATTCTTCTTGTTGTTCTGTTTGATTCAAAAACATTCTGTCTTTTATTCTCTGTTCCAGAATAGAATATCATTCTCTATCAAGGATAGCCGTTGGTCTGCATTGATTGCATCCTTAATTGCATAATCTCTTCTGGAGGAAAGTCCACAGAATTATTCCTTGAAAAATCCCTTGAAACTTGGTCGAGAATTAAATAAAAACGGCTAGCAAATCTCTGAATTAATTGCAGAATAACTCCTAACTGATTTGAATTTGAATTCTTGTAGTTATCTGAAGTCGTCGAACTGAGCTCTGCTATCGTCGAGCTTAGCTCAGCGATCTGGAAATACACAGCAGCAAAATAATCGTCGATCTGAGCTCAAAGATCGTCGAACTGACCTCAGAGATAAAGATCCAAGGCAGAGTCAAAATCGTCGAACTGAGCTCACCGATCGTCGAATGGAGTTCGACGATATTATGAAGTTGAGCTCAGTGATCGTCGAATGGAGTTCGACGATCTATCGAAGTTGAGCTAGACGATCGTCGACCGGATTTCGACGAATCGTCGTGCTGAGCTCGACGATCAGACTTAGTCTCCAGACAGAAAAACTTGGTCTTCAGGGCAGCTTCCAAACCTAGACTTCTAACTCTTAGACTCAATTCTAATTGACCTATTAAGCTATACAGAAGGTCAAGCAAAGGTTCCTAGAGACATAGTGATCCTGACCCAAATTAGTAATAGGGTGTTCCAACACCAGGGTCTAAGGCAGATACCATCGAGTTACTTCCAGCCCTGCCAGCTAGGTGAGAGCCTGACAGCGGGATCTGCTCGAGGTCTAAGGATGACACCGAGTGACTTTCAGCCCTGCCAGCTAGGTGAGAGCCTGACAGCGGGATATTCTCGAGGTCTAAGGATGACACCGAGTGACTTCCAACCCTGCCAGCTAGGTGAGAGCCTGATAGCGAGATCTGATCGAGGTCTAAGGATGACACCGAGTGACTTCCGGCCCTGCCAGCTAGGTGAGATCCTGACAGCGGGATCTACTCGGGGTCCAAGGATGACACCGAGTGACTTACAGCCCTGCCAGCTAGGTGTGAGCCTGATAGTGGGATCTGCTCGAGGTTCAAGGCTGATACAATCGAGTGACTTCCAGCCCTGCCAGCTAGATGAGAGCCTGACAGCGGGATCTGCTCGAGGTCTAAGGATGACACCGAGTGATTTCTAGCCCTGCCAGCTAGGTGAGAGCCTGATAGCGGGACTGCTCGAGGTCTAAGGATGACACCGAGTGACTTCCAGCCATGCCAGCTAGGTGAGAGCCTGACAGCGGGATCTGCTCGGGATCCAAGGATGACACCGAGTGACTTCCAGCCCTGCCACTTAGGTGAGAGCCTGACAGCGGGATCTGCTCGGGGTCCAAGGCTGATACCATAGAGTGACTTCTAGACCTGCCAGCTAGGTGAGATCCTGACAGCGGGATCTGCTCGAGGTCTACGGATGACACCGAGTGACTTCCAGCCCTGCCAGCTAGGTGAGAGCCTGACAGCGGGATCTGCTCGGTGTCCAAGGCAGATACCATTGAGTGACTTCCATCCCTGCCAGCTAGGTGAGATCCTGACAGCGGGATCTGCTCGAGGTCTAAGGATGACACCGAGTGACTTCCAGCCCTGCCAGCTAGGTGAGAGCCTGACAGCGGGATCTGCTCGGGGTATAAGGCTGATACCATCGAGTGACTTCCAGCCCTGCCAGCTAGGTGAGAGCCTGACAATGGGATCTGCTCGAGGTCTAAGGATGACACCGAGTGACTTCCAGCCCTGCCAGCTAGGTGATAGCCTGACAGCGGGATCTGCTCGGGGTCCAAGGCTGATACCATTGAGTGACTTCCAGCCCTGCCAGCTTGGTGAGAGCCTGACAGCGAGATCTGCTCGAGGTCTAAGGATGACACCGAGTGACTTCCAGCCCTGCCACCTAGGTGAGAGCCTTACAGCGGGATCTGCTCGGGATACAAGGCTGATACCATCGAGTGACTTCCAGCCATGCCAGCTAGGTGAGAGCCTGAAAGCGGGATCTGCTAGGTGAGAGGTCTAAGGATGACACTGAGTGACTTCCAACCCTGCCAGCTAGGTGAGATCCTGACAGCGGGATCTGCTCGGGGTCCAAGGCTGATACCATCGAGTGACTTCTAGCCCTGCCAGCTAGGTGAGAGCCTGATAGCGGGATCTGCTCGAGGTCTAAGGATGACACCGAGTGACTTCCAGCCCTGCCAGCTAGGTGAGAGCCTGACAGCGGAATCTGCTCGTGGTCCAAGGCTGATACCATCGAGTGACTTCCAGCCCTGCCAGCTAGGTGAGAGCCTGACAGCGGGATCTTCTCGTGGTCTAAGGATGACACCGAGTGACTTCCAGCCCTACCAGCTAGGTGAGAGCCTGACAGCGGGATCTGCTCAGCGTCCAAGTACACTTCACTTTTTCAGGCAAACACACTACGACAGCATTGGCGTGTTAAAGACCTTTTATTATTAAAAATCAAATCAACACTTACATGTTTTAAGGGAAAAAGCGTTTTAAGTCGTCGCCACTCCAGGTGAGACTTAGGGTCTCGCCCTCCACATTTTGGAGTCGATACCCCCCTGATCTCAAAGCTTCTTTTACAATAAATGGACCTTCCCAGCTGGGGTTGAGCTTCCCCACGGTTTCCGACCTCCCTGCTGCATCCACTTTCTTCAGCACCAAGTCCCCCTCCATAAATTGCTTGACTCTGACGTTCTTGTCAAAGTACTTGGCCATCCGCCTCTTCACCTCTTCCTGCCGGAGGGCGGAAAGATCACGTAGTTCTTCCACCATATCAAGGGAGAGCCGCAGCTCCTCCTCATTCTCAGCCTGTCATTCATCCCTGCCTTCCCTGGCTGTAACAACCCGAGGTATCTGAACTTAAAATTCCACGGGGAGCACTGCCTCGCACCCATGAGAGAGCTTGAAGGGGGTCTCTCTGGTAGCTGTGTTGGGGGTGGTCCTCAAGGCCCAGAGAACCACGGGAAGCTGTTCCACCCAGCTCCCCTTCAGATTTTCCACCTTCTTCTTTAGGAGGTTGACAATGATCTTATTCGCGGCTTCCACCTGCCTGTTGCTCCTAGGGTGGTGGACTGAGGCGAACCTGAGGTCGATCCCAAGCTACTCGCAGAAGCTGGTAAATTCCACGCTGGAGAACTGGGGCCCATTGTCCGTGACAATGGCCTGAGGGAGCCCATTGCGGCAGACGATCTACCCCCACACAAAGTTCCTAATGACCTGGGAAGTTACCTTGACCAGCGCCTTCACTTCCAACCACTTGGAGAAATAATCGATCATCACCAGTAGTAACCCCCTCTGCCCACTGGCCTGGGGGAACGGTCCAACCAAATCCATTCCCCAAATGGAAAAGGGCCAGGGGGCTGTGATATTTTTGAGTCGTTGAGCCGGCTGTAGCTATAGGGGAGCAACCAGCTGGCATTTATGGCACCTTCTTGCGAACTCCATTTGTATCACGGCCCAGGGTGGGCCAGAAGTACCCCTGCCTGACAATCCTCCCTTCCAGGGTCCGACTCCAGGAGTGGCTCCCACACTCCCCGGAGTGGACTTCTTCCAAGATTCTTTGTACTTCCCCCTCGGCCACGCACCGAGCCAAAAATCCCAAGAGAGTCTTCCTGTACAACTGCCCATCCTGGAGGAGGTAGTACGTCGACTTGTGTCTGAGCTTCTTCTTGTCCACCCCCTCCAGATATGCTCCCGTGGAAAGGAAGGTCGTGACCAAGTCCATCCACGAGGGCCGCCGATCTATCTCCATGAGCTCTCCCTCTTCGATGGAAGGGCGGAATAATTCGGTGATGGTACCCCCAACCCGGGGACCATGCTTTGCAAGCTGATCTGCCTGCTCGTTCTCCTCCTAGGGCACGTGTTTGATGGAAAATGTTTGGAACATGTCGATGACCCCCTTTACTTTGGCTAGGTATAGTCGCAGGGTAGGCTCTCTCGCCTCGAACTCCCGGTTGATAGGGGTGTGCATGAAAAACCGAAAACCGACCAAACTGCCCCAAACCGCCCAAACCGAACCGATTTTACACCGAACCGAACGACTCGGTTCGGTTTTGGTTTTCCTCTCTGAAAAACCGAACCGCACCGACTAATAATGCATGTAAAAATATTACCAATAATGATCTTTTAACTATTTTTATTAACTAAATAATGTACACAAATTATATCAACTTAATAATTTTAATATCATTTTAACTAAAATAAATTTTTGTGATGCATATTTTATGCATCAAGACGAATTAAAAATTTTGTTGAAATGATTTTTTTATATCTTTTTTATATTTATTACTCGATTTCACAATAAAAATATTTAATCATTTTTTATGTAATATGAGCTATTAGCTATCGTATGTAAATAAAGCTTGATGATATTATTTTTTTAATTGTCATACCTTTTTAAAAATTTTATTGAGATATTTAAGTACACAATTATTTTAAATAGTATAACTGAAAAACCGAAAACCGAACCGAGTAAACTGACCAAAAAACCGAACCGAACCGATAAACATCGGTTCGGTTTCGGTTTGGGTCCAAACCGACCCAAACCGAACCTCTTGTACCCCTACCGGTTGATCTGGGAAGCTACTACCATGGAGTCAGTGAGCACCTCCACATCCAACGCCCCCAGTTCTCTGGCCAAGCGCAGCCCCGCTATCATGGCCTCATATTCGGCCTGATTGTTGGTGATGGGAAGTGCACCACCACCGTCTGCTCAATCCCAGTCCTTGAGGGCTCTCCAAGATCATCCTCACTCCTAGGAAATGTCTCCCCGAGGCTCAATCCACCTTCACCTTCCAATGAGTCGGACGAGTGAGCTCTTCCTCCGCCACCTCAATCGCATAATCGACCAAGAAGTCGGTCATTGCTTGAGCTTTGATCGAGAGGCGGGGGACGAAGGAAATGTCGAATTCACTTAACTCCACTGACCACTTGGCTAGCCTACCAGAATGCTCCACCCCCTCGAAGATGTTGCGGAGAGGATGGTCAGTCACCACTCGGATTGAGTGTGCCTGGAAATAGGGCCGCAGCCTTCGGGCCGAGATGACCAGGGCGAAGGCCAGTTTTTCCAAAATGGGATATCGGAGCTCGGCCTTCCTTAGGACGTAATCGCACGCCTCCGGTTTCCCGAAATCGTAGAGCCCGGTACTTCTCCCTCTTCTCACGCCGTCGTCGCTTCCCATGGGCGTTCTCCTCTTCCCGTCGTTGACACTTCACATGAACGACCTCCTCCACCGAGAGCCAGCCTTCGGCGCGAGCCCTAATCCAGTCGCTGCTCGTCGTTCTTGCTTCAGGAGAGTTCAGGTCGCTAGAATTTGGAGCCCTAATACCTTCTCGATCCCTAATTGTAGTCCAGATCTTGTCATTTACTCTTCTCTTTTCCAGTTTTCCAAATCCTCCATTTCTCCACGAATCCTCCAGGTTTTCCAGATCCAGAGGTCACTTCAATTCCCCCGTGCTTCAGCCTTCCTTCAGGTCAATTTTTTTTTCCATTTTCCCTGATTTTTTTACTAGAATACACAGTCCTTTGTGCCTTCTATTATGAGTGTGTCTCTTAGAAATATGTTAATGTTCCTTCGCATTATATTCAATTTTCCAATGTATTGTGTTCAATTTCCAAGATCATTTTGTTGCTATGGAAGATACACTTAATGTACTTGGGAATTGTTCTTGAAAGATTCACAAACTAAAGCAAAAAGAAGGAAGAAAGGTGCTAAATTGAATGCTACAAAGAGCAACCTATCAAGTAAGAACTCATCTTTATGGGTACTTTTGTTTGTGAACAATTGTAATATCTTGTCTCCAAACATATTATAGATGTGGTTGATATGCAAGGGGATGACCACTGTGGATTTCGGGTTATTATTTAACGTTTGAATTTGGATGAAAATTGGATACAAGAAATAATCTCCAGTATGAACTTTTAAATCATGCAACTTTATATGATGAAGTAAACGACACCAAGAGACGATAACAACTCATAGATTATCTTGATTGCATAATTACGCCCGCACTAGCTAGAAAATGGATGTCACGATCTAATATGAGTTTAGTAATTGCATCATTCTACAATGTTGCAATAGTTCAACTTTCACGTAATCAATGCTTCATATTTCTTCCACTGTATTCTATTTCACCGACTGAGCCTAAACTAATTTTCATTGGATTCATAAATGAGAATCATTTTGTGTTGTCATGGAGAAGGTTTCATGAGTTTACATCACGTGATAAGTGACAATTGTACATTGTCACCATTATTCTCGTCATAAAGAAGGTTTTATGAGAAGCTTACACAAACGTGAGCATCTGCATGTCACTGATTACCCTTCCACCGAAAAATATAAAGAACACTTCTATTATCGACTTAGGGGCCTTTTGATGACAATAAGAAAACCTTTCTTTGGCTTATTAATATTTTAAACTTTATAAATTTGAAAGTTAACTTATTTCCATAAGAACATGAAGATCTCAAAAATTTGAAAAACATAGTTGATAATTTTTCTTATCCTTTTTAGTGAGAAATCATTCTTTTCGTTTACTTACATTTTCCAATCTACATATTTAAATATTGATTTTAAATTTCTTCTCTTGATTTTTATTGGAGAACGAAAATCACAACAATTTGAACATATTCAGTGACTTTTTGTATAAAATATTTTATCTATATTCATGTTGTAATTTAACAAAAACTTCTTTTAATTCAAATAATAAATGCAACACATTTAACAATGTGCACTCTCTAACAATATGTAAAAAAATGTGAGTCTTAAACAAAATGATGCGAATAACCAAACTGCAGTGATTTTAAAAATTCCCTAATATAAAGATTTAAAAAGTGTACAGAGGGGACGTGTGATTTTGATGTAAGATTTTCTGAAGTTGCGAGCACATGGGATGATTAAGAGAAAATGGGGCCAAAATAGAAAATTCAAAAAATTCATGGTGTCGATACACAAATGGTGATACACTTTAATGTACAGTTTTTTTTAGAGCAATTTGATGTTATAAAAATCTGAAATAGAGAATTTTTTCTCGTCCAAAAATGATATTCTTAAATTTCCATCTGAGTAAAATTCTCAAACATATTGGTAAGGGAATTCCAAATTGACATAATTCCTACACTTAAGTAGAAAGATCATGTTTACAGGTCACATGAACAGGCACTTAACTGGAAACAAAAAAGAAGTTTGGTCAACGCATTCTCCAACTTCCATTTGAAAATATTTTTTTCTTCGCCCTGAAATGAGCACACTGAATTAAAATAAACCTACGACAAATTAGGTAAATAAAAATGTTAAAGCTTATACAACCTAGCCTTTACATAGGATCGTCAAATATACAACTGTGGTAGTGCTTATGACGGAATAATAATAACCAAAAGAAATTGCTTTTGAAAAGGAATAAATCTGGAATTTTGCCATTGTCAAGTGTCTGAGTTGATCCGAGCAGTGTCTGTAATTACTCAGACATTAGAAGATTATTTATAACTCTACATATCATGATGACCGATTTTCTTTTGCATCACAATTAGAAGCCATCGAAATTTGAAAACATTCCTCGAAGAGCAACCCATATAGCAAGAATCACTGAAATATTTCACAGATTAAGACGGATGAAATTAATGTTGTTAGATGAGAAAAACATCATTACCAAAGCATAATAAAAAGGGCATAAACCACCATAGATTCAAGTGACTGAAATGTTAAAAGAACAGAGAAAATGTAATGTGAACTTCATGAGGGCAAGATATTTTGATTACCCCGAAAAATCTAAATGAACGCTCCTCACTCCAGGAGTTGAACATTTCAAACAGGTCACAGCAAAAAATATGGCCATCAAGTACATCTGTTACTACTAAATGGATAGATTGGGACGAGCCAAAACATGACAAGCTATAAACATAATAGCAGTAATTTAAAGATAAAAAGAAAGACCTTCAAAACATGATACAAACTTCTTTGTGGTTTGAAGCCATATAAAATATTAAATATCTCGTGTATTATTAATCTTTAAATATACGTTCTATTATATATTTATATACCAACCCTAATTATTATTTGAATATGTTGTTTAACTATAGTTACTATATTATTTCATTGTTGGTAGCCAAACCAAATGAAATTAATCCATCACAAATAGGACTCTTGATGATATTCTACGCAAAAACAAAAAACTATACTTGTGTCAAATCTCTAATTTAATTTAGAGCTCATTTAGTTGTCTAGTAGTCAACAAAAGAATCAAACTTTTCTGGAGACCATGTAGAAATTAAAATCCATACTAATTGCATCCAACCAAAAGAATTTTTTTAAATGCTCGTTACCTTTATATTGAAAGGTAGTGATGGGGAATCATCAGATGCACCTGGAGGTGTTCGCCGCAAGACGGGACCAACGTACATGTTTCGGGCAGGAGGACTTGATCGGACCGCCGATCGGACTCCATGGTTGCGTCCGGGACGTCGCCACGAGTCAAAAAACTATATTAGTTTATTTATTTTTAGTATGTTTTGATGTATTTTAAGGGCCGAACCCACCGGCCAATCATATCCGTTGGTGGGGGATGCCCTAGCCTTCTTTTATTATAAATAGGAGTCTTTAGGGCTGAATTGAGTGATTGCTGAATTTGGAGAAGAGCATTCCCGGATTCCAGCGATCCTTCCTCGGTGCCAGCGCTGTGAAACCCTAGGTGACGACTTCAAGGTCGCCAAACTCCTCCCCAACGTAACCCCTACCCCCACCGTTGTTTTCCGCCTCCTATTCCCCGCCTCCAGCCGCCGGAATCAGACCTACAGTGATTTAGGGATAGGCTAGTGGTACTCGGAGACTACGACCCTAGGTGCTAGTGCGGGGGTGACACACTATTGCAACTCTAAATGCGATGCAACCGTTGGTGACGGCGACGATTAAATTAAGCAATGGAACTAATAACGTCACGCAAATAATTGAATTAAAGAGACAAATAATTAATTTTCAGCAATTGGATAACGGCTTCCTCCGCTCGGAGGGCCTAAGCAAGCACGCGGCGGATTTTTCCTCCTGCAATTGTTAGTGTAAAGAATCAATCTCTAGCCAACAATATTCCCAGCACAATATGATAAAATATCAAATGATAATGTCAATGCACAGAATACAATACCACAAATGCTCACAACGTAAAGGGCTGAACCAAGGCACTGAAGGATTTGAGGGCCGGATGTGGAGGCGGGCGATCGGAGGTGGAATCGGTGGCGAGACGACGGTGACGGTGGCTGCCCTCGGTGGAAAGTGGTGGTAACGGAAGGTGAAACGGCGGATCCGGCCACAAATGAGTCGATCCGGACCGGGAGTGAGTAGATCCGATGTATAGGAGCGGATCCGGGCAAAAGTGGAAGGTTTGTGCGGAGGAAATAACGGATCGGAGGGTGTTAGCACTAGATCAAAATAGATCTAGGGTTTTCGGAGTGATGAGAAGTGGATCCACGTAGGGGAAGGGGGAGGAGTGGTCGGCTAGGGCAAGTAGGGTCATGGAGGTGGCCGGTTTTGAGGTGGAGTTGGGCGGTGGGGTGCTGAAGGTGAGTGATCGGCTTGCTGAAAGGAAACAGGGGGGAAGGGGGGTCGACAAGCCTATAGCAGGAGGGGGAGGCGGAAGGCACAGGAAGGTCAAAACTTAGGGGAATGAACAGTGATTTTAATTAATAAACAGTGATTTTGCCGTTAATAATGGGCTGCTGGAACTGCAGGGAAATGTTGGCCTTTGGGGGGGGGGGGTTGGTGGCTGAAAATGAAGGAGGAGAGGTGGAAAACGATGGTGGGGGTAGGGTGTACCTTGGGGAGGAGTATGGCAGCCTAGGAGTCGTCACCTAGGGTTCCACGGCGTCGGCACCGGGGAGGGATCGCTGGAATCCGGAATTAGTCTTCTCCAAATTCTGCAATGGCCTCAAATCAGCCCCCTAGCATTCTATTTATAAGAAAACACAAACTAGGGCATCCCCATCAACGGCTATGATTGGCCGGTGGGTTAGCCCTTAAAATACATCAAAATAAACTCAAAATAAAAAGTAATATAGCGTTTTGACTCGCGACGACGCTCCGGACGCAATCGCGGAGCCTGATCGTCGATCCGGGCACGCCATATATGGAAAGTTGCCAAATCAGCCCCGAATGGGCCCAAAACGCGTCTTCGTCTCTGCTCCGCATCAATCTCCCCGGCTTGAAAGAATTCATCTCCCGATGAATCGGGATCAAAATCCTCTCGCTGCATGCCGGGTAAAACTCGATGAAGTCCACCTGAGGTCGCCCAAGTGTCGTCGCTGGAAAGTGTCCTCGACAATCAACTGCCCCTGACTGAAAAGATGTCATCTCCGGTGAATGGAGACGGACGTGCTGAAGTCGAAGTGCAGGGGCGAATCGATCAAGCTCTGCTGCAAGTACCCAAGAGTCACCAACGTCTGTAGTGGGAATGCACTGGTGGAGTCTGGTCTCCCTGAAGCTCTCAACGGTCAACTCACGAGTGGTGGATCCTGGTGCGATCGGTGGTGCCTGCGGTGAAACCAAAGAAGACGAGTCCCCAGGTGGGTGGAGGTCAACAATGGGTGAGGACGTATGAGGGTGATATGGTAACGACAGTGGGGGTGGGGGTGGTTGGGCATCTCCACTGCTCGGGTCCACATACTCATGAGGTTCATAGTATGGAGTCAGACCTTCAACATTAAACACATGGTGCATTCCCGTACTGGCCGGGATGTCAAGTCGGTAGGCGTTGGTCCCAATACGACTAATAATGGAGTACGGACTCATTCGCCTCGCGCTTAACTTCTTGGCAGGCCCCGAAGGGAGCCTCTCAGGGCGGACCCGCACCATTACCTTCTCGCTTACATTAAATATTTGCTCTCGCCTTCGCTTAACTGCATGGGCTTTGTAATTTTCATTGTTTGTTAATATTCGTCGGCGGACCGACTCATGCAAATCATGCAAATGTTGTGCAAATGACTCAGCAGACTCATGCAGGTAATGCAAATGATGCAAAGACAACATGACAGACACAGTACACTCCTTATAGGAAAATCCAATAATAACTGAGATGTCTCTCAAATGTGGTGTCCTATCAGGAGGTTCTTTCGGTGGAGTATAGACAAACTCATCATGTGTGTGACGAGCGCTCAGATGACCGTGAGAGACAACTATACTCAAATACGGGATCGTAAAGAGCCAAATGTCTCTAAGGAAACGTGACACATCAGGGGGCTCACCAGGAGGTGTACAAAAAGTCATCGCGGATAAGACGACCACTTGGGTGAAAACTGTGCACACAGACTAGAAGTCGTGACTCTAGAATATGGTGAGCGTCCCAGACAAGGAGGAACTCATCGGGTGGTTCAGCGGCTGGCGTGTCCCAAAACTCATCCAGAGGGTGAGGCGTCATAAGGTAGGTCCTCACAATATGAGTATACTCAAGTGGACTCAAGGAAGGCCCTGCATATGTCATGCTCCACTCAAGGTCCCTTCTATGGGGCAAGGCCTTAGATGATAATGAAAGAGGAGTCATACCTGAGGGGCTCACCCGAGTCTCGACCTCACCAAAATGTGGCGGATCATCAGGAGGCTCAACAGGGGGCTCATCATAGGGCTCGTCACTAAGGTCAAGGTCCTCCTGATAAGTACCATTGAAAGGGGTAGTGCCCCCGTGCATGGGTGACATAGCCACTACGAGGTCAACACCAGGCTCTGAGCTCTCGGTTGTAATGTCGCTCAGGGTAATGTCAAGGGAAAAGCGACATAGACCTACGCTCAAGAATGGGTATGAGGTTGCGGTGTCAAGACATGAGTCTAGGGTATGAGTGTTAATCAACCCCGGACATGCCAAAAGTGGGGGTGTGGGTGAGGGACACAGCACTACAGACTCAACAGGTCGCTCCGGCTTACCCTTCGTCGGGATCACAAGAGACGGGTCAGAAATAAGAGATAGGTCACTCACGGGACTAAGCATCTCGCTGGGGTGAGAGTAACCCGCATCAGGTATCACTCCGGCCGTGGGTGACAGGGCAGTGGTAGGCATCGTAGTGACCTCAGTATGAGAAGGGCTCATACTGCGGAGGTCAAGGTGAGGGTCCAACCGACCAGCTCTGGCGGATCTCAAAGACTGTTCGTAATGAAGGGCAAGCTAACACGTTTGCTCGAGGGAGTTCGAGCTATGATAAGCCACCTTAGTACGAATGTCAGATCGAAGCCCAGATCTAAATCTGCAAGTGGTCATGGCTGGGTCCTCTCGGATGTCGCTCCTCACAACTAACTTATCAAAGCAAGTCATGTACTCAGCGACAGACATGGATCCTTGCTGAAGAGAAAATAATTGGTCGAGCAAGCGACTTCGATACAATGAAGGCAGATAGCTCTGACACAATATACGTTTCATGCCCCTCCAACTAGTGATGCGACGAAGACGGTCTCGCTCGCGGGTCCTCTCAACGCTAGCCCAATATACCCTCGCCTGATCTAAAAGTCTAAGTTTTGCAAACTTAACGCGACGCTCGCCGAATAACTCAAAATGATCAAGATAATACTCAATATCCACGAGCCAATAATTGAAAGACTCAGGACTCGATGAGCCGTCAAAGGAAGGGGAAACTGTACGAAACTAACTCTCAAGATCTCTCTCAAAGTGAGGATCCTCAAAATAGTCATCCCTAAGGTAATCAGGTCGAGTCGCAGGTTCAACACGATCCGCTCGCGTGCAAGGATAAGAACGACGACAATCATCATACAGATCATCTCTAGCATAGTGAGGTTGTGTCGGTGGGTCGACACGATCTCGGGAAGTGGTGTGTCGCAGACGATAATAATCATCATGTTAACGTGAGGATTTCTCTAAAGTTACTCTATGAGATCGGGTATAGGCGGACTTAGAATACTCAGATGGAGGAGACGAACGACGACGATAACTAGACATGGATGAACCTAAAGACTCTATATGACCTACCACTACAAAGAATGCAAATGGTCTGACCTGGCTCTGATACCAAAATGATGTAGGGGTGGCTAGTGGTGCTCGGAGACTACGACCCTAGGTGCTAGTGAGGGGGTGACACACTATTGCAACTCTAAATGTGATGCAACCGTTGGTGACGGCGACGATTAAATTAAGCAATGGAACTAATAACGCCACACAAATAATTGAATTAAAGAGACAAATAATTAATTTTCAGCAATTTGATAACGACTTACTCCGCTCGGAGGGCCTAAGCAAGCGCGCTGCGAATTTTTCCTCCTGCAATTGTTAGTGTAAAGAACAAATCTCTAGCCAACAATATTCCCAGCACAATATGATAAAATACCAAATGATAATGTCAAGGCACATAATACAATACCACAAATGCTCACAACGTAGAGGGCTGAACCGAGGCACTGAAGAATTTGAGGGCCGAATGTGGAGGCGGGCGATCGGAGGTGGAATCGGTGGCGAGACGACGGTGACGGTGGCTGCCCTCGGTGGAAAGTGGTGGTAACGGAAGGTGAAACGGCGAATCCGGCCACAAATGAGTAGATCCGGACCGGGGGTGAGTAGATCCGATGTTTAGGAGCGGATCCGAGCAAAAGTGGAAGGTTTGTGAGGAGGAAATAACGGATCGGAGGGTGGTAGCACTAGATCAAAATAGATCTAGGGTTTTCGGAGTGATGAGAAGTGGATCCACATAGGGGAAGGGGGAGGAGTGGTCGGCTATGGCAAGTAGGGCCATGGAGGAGGCCGGTTTTTAGGTGGAGTTGGGCGGTGGGGTGCTGGAGGTGAGTGGTCGGCTTGCTGAAAGGAAACAGGGGGGAAGGGGGGTCGGCAAGCCTATAGCAGGAGGGGGAGGCGGAAGGCACGGGAAGGTCAATACTTAGGGGAATGAACAGTGATTTTAATTAATGAACAGTGATTTTGCTGTTAATGATGGGCTGCTGGAACTGCAGGGAAATGCTGGCCTTTGGGGGGTTTCGGTGGCTGAAAATGAAGGAGAAGAGGTGGAAAACGATGGTGGGGGTAGGGTGTACCTTGGGGAGGAGTATGGCGGCCTAGGAGTCGTCACCTAGGGTTCCACGACGTCGGCACCGGGGAGGGATCGCTGGAATCCGGAATTAGTCTTCTCCAAATTCTGCAATGGCCTCAAATCAGCCCCCTAGCATTCTATTTATAAGAAAACACAAACTAGGGCATCCCCATCAACGACTATGATTGGCCGGTGGGTTAGCCTTTAAAATACATCAAAATAAACTCAAAACATATAAAGTAATATAGCATTTTGACTCGCGACGACGCTCCGGACGCAATCGCGGAGGCCGATCGTCGATCCGGGCACGCCATATATGGAAAGTTGTCAAATCAGCCCCGAATGGGCCCAAAACGCGTCCTCGTCTCTGCTCCGCATCATACAGCCTCCCAAAATCAGCCGCATTTGTGTCCAGAAAACTCCTCCCTATAGCACTGTTCATTAATTAAATTTACTGTTCACGCTATAGTTTTTCCCCCTCCCTTGTTCACCTAGCACCGTCGGCTGCATTATAGCAGGCCGATCCCCTTCACACACCCCAGTACGCCGCTTCCTCCCTGCCCAGATTAGGCCACCGGCCTGCTGCCAGTCGCCCAGCACCCCACCGCCAAACTCCTCAAAACCGGCCAGTCCAAGGCCCTATTTGCCCTAGCCGGCCACTCCTCCCTCTTCCACTTCGTGGATCCACTTCTCATCGCTCTGAAAACCCTAGATCTATTTTGATCTAGTGCTACCACCCTCTGATCCATTATTTTCATCCGTATTCCCCTTCCCGTAGCCTGGATCCGCCGTCAAAACACCTGATCTATCCACCTACACCCGAATCTATTTCCTAGCAGTCGGATCTCTCCGTTTCCGGCCTGTCTCCCCTCTTTTCCACCGTGGTCAGCCACCTCGCCGTCACTGTACCACCGTTCTCAACTTCGATCGCCCGTCTTTACATCCGGCCTTCAAATCCTCCAGTGCCTCGGTTCAGCCCTCTACGTTGTGAGCAATTGTGGTATTGTATTCTGTGACTTGACATTTTTCATTAGGTATTTTATCATATTGCGTTGGGATTATTGTTGCTTAGAAATTGGTTCTCTTATACTAATAATTGCAGGAGGAATTATTCGTCGCGCGCTTGCTTAGGCCCTCCGAGTGGAGGAAGTCGTTGCCTAATTGCTAAAAAATTATTTGTTTCTTTATTTGAATTATTTGTGTGGCGTTATTTATTTCATTGTTTATAGTAATTGTCGTTGCCGACCGACGGCCACCTTGCATGTAACATTGCATTAGTGTGTCACCCTTGCACCTACACGTAGAATTGTAGTTTCCGAGCACCACTAGTTTACTCTACATCAGATAGGCATTAGTGAAATTACGACTAAAGATAGGGTGCAACGACAACGAAGGATCCATATAGCCAACCCCACTATGGTGGCAAAAAACTTGAGTGTTGTTGTTTGCTCGTTATCTTCAAGACTCGGCTGAATTAGTATTGGATATTAGAGTTGGGATCAAATTTAAATACCGGTCAATTCCAGTATCATTAGAAAGGGATTGAGATAATCATAAATAAATTCCATAAAATTCTTAAGATTTTTGATTCCTTTATTTTGTCACCAAACAATGAAATTAAAATTTATCCCTCAGATTCCATTTTCAATAGCTCAATTTCGTCCAAACAAACCGAGATTAAATGAAAAAAAAAACTTTAATGACGAAACAGACAAATGATATATGATCAAAACAAATGCGATCCATACTATATAATAAGCAACCTAACGCATGAACAATGCGACTGTCCATCACCAGCTACGTATCCGTGCGCCTTCGTTTTCTGTTAGTTTTTACATAATCCAGATCTATGAAGCACTGATACTTTCTTGACGGTCAGGTTACTATACCGGATATGTAACCGCTACTGGTACGTACCCGATACTCGGCGAATACACATGTTATTCTAGTATGTGGCTACACTTGGACTTGTCCGATCGTTCTGTATACTGTGATAAAGTATGTTTTCATCAAGAAAAAAAGACTTGTCTATTTTAGAAAAGAAAATTTTATGTACTATAAATGCAACTAGTGATATTTGTTTATTATTGTCACAAAATGTTCTTCAAATTTAAGTATCTTTTTTCATTAAAACTATAAAGAATTTGATTTAAATTTTATTATCAATTTTTTTACTATATACATGTACATATATATAAACACATCAACATGTATATACATGGACATCTTGCACATATATATTTATACAAGTAAATTTTAATTATGTTATTCCCAATCGTACCGTATTTGATTTTTTTCCACATCACCGTACCGGATAAGTATTGTACCCGGTACTCGTACCCGTACCAGTGCTTCATAGATCCAGATCCAACACCTGTCTTATCCGCTGCTTTCGTGTGTTGTTGGCATCACGTGCAACTCCAAAGAACCAACTTTGCATGTTTCCAACACGTTTTTTCCAACCTTTGAATTAGAACATTCCTGTAGTGATATTTACAGAGAACCAGAGTTCCATGTCACTTATGACACTGATATGGCCACCGAACTCAGCAACATTTCTATATCTATCAGGGAAGCTTTAAATAAATTTAATTATTGTGCATTTAATGTCCATTACAGTATTTAGGAGTGTTGTGGTCAAGTCAACGCTCCTGATAGACCGGACTAAACTAGGCCGACTTAACCTGTGGAGCGGTCGAGCGCGCAAAAAGTCACAGAATAAATAAGTACACAAGACGATTTTAACATGGAAAAACCTTCAACTGGGTAAAAAACCACGTGACCGGTTCGGTGCCGGTCAAACTTCACTATTGGCTACGGCTTATAGATTGTGAGTGAAATCGAGGGTGACATGCCGCTGCTCGTTACAATTCGTAAATGAGAGAGAATCATTTTGTGCTTGGTGGGCGATAGACCGCCTCACACAAAGCTCAGTTTCTACTACTTTTTGGTGGCGGCGAACGTCCTCGGACGCGATCGGGCTGTTCAATACTACTGCAAAGTTCGTAACGATGTGTTGGTGGAGGCTTGAGGGATGTTGCTCACGTAGGAGGATTCTCAGTGATAAGCTCGGAATCCGCGACCTGTTCGCGCAGCTTTCCAGACCGGGCGGCCTGTTATTCTAGCCGCCAGGTCTCCCGAATCGGACGGCCACCAGAGGGCGGTCTGTTCGGCTAGCCGCATCTCAGATCAACCCGTCTAGTCATCACCAAAGCCGGGCAGTCTCCATGTCAGACCGCCGCCAGCGCCGGCCCTGCTCAGCGACAAGACCCAGGACCCAGGCCATCAGCTCGCCAGGAGGAATCCGCCAGGTCGCGCGGCTTCCCTCCTCTCTCGTTTTTTGCTCATTTGCTTCCCCTCACCTCTGCTCGGTTCTCATGTACCCCGGGCAGCCGGTAATTTTAGTCCTGCGCGCTTGGGCAGGCCCCCGAGCCTATAAATAGGGGGAGGGTGCACTCCCCAAGACACGCTGACTTGCATCCAGGAGCTCGCCTGTTAAGAGCTGCGGTCTCAAGTCTAGTGTCTTGCGGCTTGCAGTCCGGCCGGCTTCCTCTTTTTCTCCTTCTTGTAAATGTTTCTTACCTCTAGTAAAGGAAAGCCCGTCGCAGGAGTGGCATTTAAGCCGCGGCGGGCGAACTATGTTGTTGCCGCTGCCAGCGGCCTCTCTTTTTCTGTCCTTTAGCTACGACCGCTAGTAACCGACTAGTCGACAGTCTCCTCCTTTCCCTTCCTTCCCCCGGTGCTCGAACCGTTAGCTGGTGGTGCCCGACTCCCCATCCGTTTTTGTGCATCAACAGTTAACACGTGGCCTTCAGATCTCGATTAGTCGATGAAATCAGCGGTCTAGTTAGTCAGACCGCTCTAGCTTCTAGAGTCCGGCGGCCTGTCGAGCAAGCCGCGACTTCGCCGGCTAAGGCTTTCAGCCCGCCTCCAGCATTGTAGAACCTGTCGTTCTACCCGCTCGCTTTTCCTCCAGTCTTCTTATCAGCTTGTTGCACCGCCTAGCCGCCAGTTCAAGCCGCTACTAGTCGGCGGTCTCTGAGAAAAGTTTGTTTATCTTCTTCTTTTCAAGATGAATCCTGCAAAGGGACAGAGTGAATCTAGTTTCATGTCAACTACTATGGATCTCTCAGAAGTGCAGGATTGTTCATATTTTAATAATGAGTTCCTTGGCCATGATAGCAAATTTTCTGCAAATTGTGTTGAGCATGCACCAAAATCTGTTGCAAATGAACCTCCTTATAAAGAAGAAGAAGAGGACCCTTCTCCATTCATTGATTGTATTCGGTGGGATACCGTCTCCGATGATTTCAGAGTACCGCGTCTTCCGGAGTATTCCGGATGTGATGATCCGTTTTCTCATTTGCAAGTCTTTGAATCAGCTATTTCACTGAGAAACGTGTCAAATGGAATAAAATGCAAACTCTTTGTTATATCTTTTGGCGATATTGCAAGGGAATGGTTCTATAGTTTGCCACCTCGATCGGTAACAAGTTTTAAAGATCTTCGAAGTCAATTTATTTCAAGGTTCACTATTCACAAGAAGCGGAAAAGAGACGTTGGAGCTCTCTTTCGAATCAAACAAGGAATTGACGAATCTAATCCAGATTTTGTTGACCGTTTCCAAAGGGAAGTTCTGGATGTTTGTAGCGTCCATCAAGACTATTACTTGCATGCTTTCATAAACGGACTTCGAGAAGGCCCTTTGAAATTTAAGCTCACCACAAAGTACCCCAAGACTTATGGAGATCTTATTGATACCGTTAATAAGTTCATAATAGGGGAAGAAGCAAATAAAGGTTATATATTGTTTCTGAATCAGATGGCTAGACAATCTCAAGGGACTTCTGGTGATCAGCAACTTATTTCTTCTCAAAATGTTTCGGAAGTTAAATATTGCAAATCTCCTCCTCCTCAGGATAGAACTACATTGTCTCTTCAGCAGAACGGATTATCCGAGTGTATGGAAGTACATCCAGTCACATCTTCGCGTCCGAAAACTCCAAAGCGTAAAAAAGCTTCAGATAAATATGTTAAATTCAAAATTCCTATGGAAGATCTTCTGATAATCCTTCAAGGGATGCCTGAGTTCAAAAAGCCTCGGCGTTTGAAATCTAAAATCAAATATCGGCATGGGGAGCTTTTTTGCAACTATCATAAAGATATTGGTCATCTAGCAGAAGGTTGCATAGCTCTCCGGGAGTTAGCTAATCAACTTGCAAGAGCTGGAAAGTTGCAAGACTATATCATTCAGTAATACATTCTTCCATGGCTTATTCAATAGTCCAAGAAGGGATTTCTTTTTCTCTATATGATAAAAGTGCTTATGATCAGAATAATATATAAAGTCCCCTTATCAATTGGTATTAATGGGGCATAGTCAAGCTTCGAACATATATCTTTTTGCCACATCCTTAACATCAAACAAGGATGACCTTTCATTTAAAGCTTATTTCTTAGCTTTACTTATAATGCTAACATGCATGCAAATAAGGGCAAAAGGCCCTTTTCGAATTCTTAAGCCCTCCTCATCCCGCTTGACATCAGTCGCAGATGTGTAGTGGAAATTCCGCTTGACTTCAGTCGCAGACATTACGTACTTGTCCCGCTTGACCTTCGTCGCAGACATTGCGTACCTGTCCCGCTTGACTTCAGTCGCAGACATTACGTACTTGTCCCGCTTGACCTTCGTCGCAGACATTGCGTACTTGTCCCGCTTGACATCGGTCGCGGATATTAAGAATTTTCATCCCGCTTATGTGTTCCTTGTGAGGAAAGTACTGCCACACGCACCTGCCCACATCGACACATAAGCGCATACCTCCATCTATTCTTGCAGGACAACACGAGCCTATCCGGTATCTCGCGGCTTTATTAAGCGGCCTGTGCCAATTTATGTAATTCAATACACAGGCCGCGCGGTTACGTTTTCCGGCTTAAGTTATTTAGCTTCCAAGTGCCTACCTGCCGGATTATTATTCACATATTTGAAAACTCGGCCGACTTACGTCTGTCAGTCAAGTATGGGCCTGGTTTATCTTATTTGGCTTCCATGTGCCAATTGCCGGTTTATTATTCATATGGACAGGAAGTCGGCCGACCTGTTTCTGTCAGTTAATTCTTGACCTTAATCCGTCGACTTCTATGATTTTAATTATACTAGTCGATCAGCGACCTGTCATCACAAAATTATTCGGCTTTCATGTGTCTATTGTCGGCCTGTATTATCAGAAGCCGCAGAATATTTCTCTATTCTTGTTTCTTATTAAAAGGGCAATTCGTATCAGAATTCGCCCTGGCCGCAATCTTATACTTCAATGTCATGGTTTTTGGCAACTAAGCAAGTGGCCACGCGGCTTATTGGTCGTAATTTATGTGCTAGCAAGCCGCGGTCATTTCCCTCTTCCCAGCAGATAACATTGATTACGTCATTAAGGCAAATGGCGGTTTAAACTGTTAGCCGCGCGACTTATTATGGATGTGCATTCCGAAATAAAGCGCAGGGATATCTATCTCTCTTGCGGGTAACTTCATTGAAGTCGCAGTTTGGCGTCAGACCGATTTATATGCTAACTGTCTATTAAATCGGAAGTTATGCTGAGACCGCGCGGCCTCGAACAAGTAAGAAAAATGAGATATAGAGTAAGAAACGTTAAAGGTGAAATTTTCATTCATTCCTTTTAATGTTTCATTGGATGTTACAAAATGTTAATCGCGCGGTTTACAAAATGATAATACCGCGGATTCCCCGAAAAAGGTCAAATACAAGTACAGAATTAAAAAGGTTCTAATCGGCCGGCTTGAGCTTTTTTGCTGCAGGAGAACGTGAATCACCGTCATCATCGATGTCGACGGAGGATTCAGAGTACCCGCTGCTGATAGCCGCCGAGCTGCCTGAACCGCTTGAAGTCGCCGACTCTGTCCGCGCGGTCTCGGATGCTTGACCGCCGGACTCAGACGATGCGCTTCCGCTCCGGCTTCCCTGGCCGCCCTCTTCCTCGTCGTCCTCTTCCTCGTCATCATCTTCCTCGTCGACCTTCCCTTTGCCCTTGATCGCCCTGCAGACGGCGGCCACCTTCTTTTTCATGGTGGGGTAAATGTCGGCGCAGGTGAAGTCGGTGAAGCCGGCCGCCAAGTCGCCAAGGTCTCGGAGGCGGTTAAGCGCTCCGTCAATCCCCTGGACGACTTGCGGGAAGACGTGGTCTTGGAAGGTGCGGTTGGTCGGGTCATACATTGCCTGCAAAAGAAGTAAAGGTAAGTCGTGCGGCTTAATAATGTTAACCGCACGAGTATCTGGTAACAACTTACCGCCTCCCTTTCTTTCAGTCGCTTGTTTTCTTCCTCTTGTTCCTTTAACCGCCTCTCCAGGCCGCTCTTCTCCTTCATTAACTGCTTGTAGGCAAGGCCCATGAAGTGGCTTGCCACGAAGCTCCTCGCCCCGACTTGCGCGGCTAGCCGCGGCAGGTCGTCTGCTGGAACTCGGCCTTCAAGTTGCGCTTGCCATACAACGTGCCGCCAACCACGCTCGCGTGGCGGGTTACTTCTTCTCTCCCCCAGTAAGGGAGGGCGGTGGAGATCGTCACGGACTCCCCGTCCGGACTCCACAGCACAGCCGAGTTGCCATGGACGTCCTTCAGGCCGCTGCCCGTTCCCTGCAGCATAAACTCGTCGGAGGAGGCCGACTCCTCCTCCACAGCCCGCGGCGGCTTGGCCCGCCTGGCCCGCTTCTCTCTTTGGGTGAGAGTCAGGCCTCCAGGGGTCTGCGGCTTGTTTTGCGGGACCGCCACAGCAGCTGCAAAGATAAAGACAAAGTCAGTTCGTAGGTCGCACGGCTAAGAGTTCAGTTCGGCCGGTTTGGAGCTTACTGTCTTCCGCCTCGATTCCTTCTAAGGACGGCAGCAGCGGGATGTAATGATTTACATCAAGCCGCTCCCCCTTGAAGAAGGTGTAGATGTCCTTCTCCACGCCGTCCAAGCCGCCGCTGCCGAAGGCGGCCTGTTCGCGGATTTGCGGGTTGACTGGCAGCAACCCCAGGTTTCCCTCGAAGATGAGAAACCGTTCTGACCAGTTGGCGATCTTGTTCGCCAGGTTTACGATCTTCAGCCCCCTGCAGCCGAAGTACAGGTGCCCCCGGAAGATCCTTGTCCCGGAGTCCAGGATAGACCGCACCGAGAAGCATTCCCGGAACAGCCTTATGGAAAATCGGACTCTTTCCGACCTTAAGTAGGAGATGAAGCTATATATGGCGGCTATCGAGTTTGGGGGAAGTTGTCCTGGCACAACTCCATAATGGTCGAAGACCGCCACGGCCTCCATCATGACCGGAAAGCGGAACTGCAAGCATAGTGGTTGATGGGGATGGCGATCTGATTTGCATTGGATGTATTAATCCGCTCGTCTTGCAGCGGAAGCCGCGCGACTAGCGGGCTTCCTTGCATGTGTTTCTCTACGAAATCGTCCAGCTCGGCTTTTGTAAGCCGGCATTCTTTGTGGTCAGCGGAGTGGAATGCGGAGGCTGCGTCAGTCCTAACCGCAGAGGGCTTGTCAGACCGCAACGACTTGGACGTAGCCCGCATCCTTTCTGTTTTGTGATGAAATCTCCGGGGACGGCTCTATTTATAGAAATCCTGTGAAAGTACAGTACCCAACGTCAAAACGCGGCTAGCCGTCACGCCGCGCGACCTAAACCTGCAGGAAATACGGATCAGTGCAGCGACTAAGCCGCAGTTCAGTTCGTCAGTCCGCACGGCTATATCACTGCACTTAGAATAATTTCATGGAAAATCATGTGGATATCAATCTGCTAAGTCGGAGATCTGTTCGCCAGACCGCATGGCTACTTTCCTATACTTAGATTTTTCAGAACAAAGCACGGGCATGGGGATCATAAATACAACCCGCATACGCCGCAAACAGTCCGCAGCAGAATAAAAATACAACAGTTTACAACAACCAAATTGTCCAACATCCAGCAGAAAAATATATATTACAACATAGTATTCAATTGTTCGCGCGGCTTCGATCGCTCAAGTCGCTCAGCCTTGCTTGTCACCATTCTGTCTGTCCCGTCCTATTCGCGCGACCTGTTCACTGGTTTGCACAATCGCGACGTACACCTGGCTAACCAGATTATGAAGCGAGTGCAGAGACCGATGAACCCGCGCGGTGTCGCGTTCTACTCTCGCAAACGGGATCATTGGAATCGCATGAACCCCGAGACCGCTTGAAACTGCGGCCTGCTCGGGCGCCGCGACCTCCGGCGGATTCGAAGTCTCACCAGAGGCCGGGCGGGCAGTAACCGGCAACTTTCCAGAAGTCGGCAGTGCAGGCCGCTGTTCTCCGCCGGTCTCCGCAGGCAGATCTTGGTCTTCGTCGTCGTCAGGATGTCGAATCACTTCTCTGTCTCCTTCTAGCCGCCCGGCCATCAGCAAATACTTCTCAGCCCTCTCCTGCTCCAAGGCGACCTGCATCTCTGCAATCTTCGTCTCAGCGGCCTCGGTTGCGGTCTGCAGCTCAGACTTCAACTTTGTGGTCTCCTGCTCAAGTGCGGTTTGCAGCCTTGTGGTCTCCTGCTCCAGCGCGGACTGTAGCCTTGTGGTCTCGTGCTCCAGGATGGTTTGCAACTCTTGGATCCTTTTCTCGGCGGCCTCCTGGGCAACCCGCTTTTCTTCGTCCTTACTCCGCAGGGTTTCGGTGAGCGCGTCCAAAGCCGCCTGCAGTGTGGCGACCTCCTTCTGGAAGTCAGCCATCTCTTTCTAGCGAACACTTGGTGGAGGCGGAGGCAGCATAGACAAAAATGAGGTCAAGTCGCTCGGTTTCATAGCGGTCTCCGGTTCACCTGCAGAAGATAAACCGCAGTCAGGTTCAGCCGGATAATTGCGACCTTTTAGCGAGGAAATCGGTAGGATAAAACTACCGCTTTGATTTTTATCTCCTTCAGAGGCCGCGGTATGGTTTCTAAACACTGGCCGCCTGAATCGTTCGAGATCTATCCTCTTTAGCTTTTCTTTCCATAGCCGCTCGGCTTGTTTAGCTCGGCCTTTCAGTTGAGCCGTGGTCAGGAAAAAGCTGGCCGGCGGATTTAGTATTATATTCGCCCCCTTCTTTCTTGACCGCGACTTGTAGAATTTAACAATTCGCCTAACTTCCCGGTATTTACCTTGCAGCAATGGAAGTGTGGGCACCACCGGCTTCTCAGCGATCATCTTCTTCATCTCCTCCATCTTCTCTCGAAGCTTCAGTTTCTCGGCTCCTTCAGAAGCCGTGGAGGCCGGATCGCCAGGTTTCTCCCCAATGACCTCGACTTCGGAGCGGTCAACCTCCTCAGAGGTCGCTGGAGTCGACAGTAGCGCATCTTGCTGCTGGAGGGTCTCCATGCCCTTGAGGAGTTCGCTAAGCGTCTCGCTAGACGCGGATACATCCTCCGGCTCGTTCGGCTTGAAATCCGGTGTGGACGGACTCTTGGGTACCTCCTTCTCGTGCGGCCTATGTTGAAGACTGTCCGCGCCGGTCTTTACGGAAATATTCCGGTTTCCGGCCTGCATCTTCCTCATCTTTCTCTTCATCCTTTCCTCAAGGGTCTCGGTCCTTTTCTTCTGCCGTTTCAAGGAGCCGAACACCATTTCAGTCTGTTTGCTCTGTTCAGCTGAAATCCGTCCGGTCTCCAGCGCCTTCTCCGGTTCGCTGTCGTCCACAACGACTATGTCGACGTTGTCCTGCAATTCGGGCGGCTTGCCTGATTCAACACTTTTCTCCTCCGTCTCACCTATTTTTAAGTGTGGTTCGCCCGATGGAGAGAAATTCATGTCGAAGGATTTGGCAGTTCCGATTTGTGATGGGTCAATCTTCGAAGCCACTTCAGGATTGGTTGCGGCCTGTGATGATTCGCCGACGGTCTGTGTTGGCCTCTTTTCAGATTCAGAAGCCGCTGGAGCAACCGGCTTCCCAATCTTCTTCGCAGGCTGGCGGTCAGAGTCATCAGGTTTCTGGCTCCGGCTTTTCTTCTTTTCAGTCGATTTCTTGTCGCGGGCTAGCATCAATGACATGACATCCATCTTGTGAACGTCCGTGTCGGCTTGAAAGATTCTAACCGCAAGTGGCGAGTAGCGACCCGTGGCTTGGCAGAGATCTTGAAGAATGTCAAGGGCCAGGGGATTTTATAGACGCTGATAAGGCAGTCGCGGTCTCCGGCTTAGTTCTACATTTTCGAAGTTTTTTGGAAACTTAAAAATGTGTGGGGATTATGATAAGCCCGGAATTCGGACCTGTTCGCGCAGCTTTCTAGACCGGGCGGCCTGTTATTCTAGCCGTCAGGTCTCCCGAATCAGACGTCCACCAGAGGGCGGTCTGTTCGGCTAGCCGCATCTCAGATCAACCCGTCTAGTCATCACCAAAGTCGGGCGGTCTCCATGTCAGACCGCCGCCAGCGCCGGCCCTGCTCAGCAACAAGACCCAGGACCCAGGCCATCAGCTCGCCAAGAGGAATCCGCCAGGCCGCGCGGCTTCCCTCCTCTCGTTTTTTGCTCATTTGCTTCCCCTCACCTCTGCACGGTTCTCCTGTACCCCGGGCAGCCGGTAATTTTAAGCTTGTCTGCTTGGGCAGGCCCCCGAGCCTATAAATAGGGGGAGGGTGCACTCCCCAAGACACGCTGACTTGCATCCAGGAGCTCGCCTGTTAAGAGCTGCGGTCTCAAGTCTAGTGTCTTGCGGCTTGCAGTCCGGCCGGCTTCCTCTTTTTCTCCTTCTTGTAACTGTTTCTTACCTCTAGTAAAGAAAAGCCCGTCGCATGAGTGACATTTAAGCCGCGGCGGGCGAACTCTGTTGTTGCCGCTGCCAGCGGCCTCTCTTTTTTTGTCCTTTAGCTACGACCGCTAGTAACCGACTAGTCGACAGTCTCCTCCTTTCACTTCCTTCCCCCGGTGCTCGAACCGTTAGCTGGTGGTGTCCGACTCCCCGTCCGTTTTCGTGCATCAACACTCAGAGTAACCGGTGTGATGTCTTCTTCCTTGGAGCGTTCTTGGATTAGACAAATTCTTGAGTGGCTCGACGGGAGTTGACGGCTCGTAGGAGGATTTCAGCAAAGCTCCGGCCTGAGTAAGAAGAAAGTTGGGAGGAGAAAAAGTTAGAAATGAGAGGGATCTGAGGGCTTTTTTATAGGCTCCAAGTGATTGTTACAGTAGTTAAGCGGCTATCTGCAAACCGTAACCACCCAAATTACTGGGTGCATACCGTATTTAGCATAGTTTTAAACCCGTATTATTTCTAATAATATTTCCTACATGCAGACCGTAATTAAATAAATAAAATTCTTCACTAATGAAGGTGGTTACGTGGGTGGTTACCCGCGTAACGAATGGAGACGAACGTGGTGGAATGATCGGACGGTGAACATGGGATGCCATTAACGGATGGCCACCTCTTGGAGTCTGGTCCACTCATAACCTCTTGGTAGGTTGCAGGCTCATCATCATGATTCATAAGCAACACATTACCTATTTGAGACACGAGAAATCCATATCTCTCACACTCAAATCTTGGTCTACCAAATTTACGTGGAATTTGTGTTTCTTGAGCAGGCTCTCTAGCTACAACAACTTGTAGTCTTTGCTCAAGTTAGGGGCAGATCCAAAGGGGAGGGGGGCGAGGGATACTGGCCCCCATTATTTTTCAAAATTGTTAGTGTATTTTGATTACTCTCGTCGAGACAATGAATTTTGACTACTTATACGACAAAAACTGTGTCCAGATGAGGGAGAAAAAGCTCTGATAAGATGGAATCGTTCAATTTTTTTTTATGGAAGTTGATGTCTGACCCTCATGTTAAAATTTTATGAACCCAGCGGCACATTCAAAAAAAAAAATTTGTGCACCCACATTGTTAATTTTCTGGATCCGCCACTGGCTCAGGTTCCAATTTCAATCCATTTATTGTTTGTGGTTCCTAAATTTAAAGTTATATCTTTGCATTCTTTCTGAATAAGAACTCTTCTCCAAAAAGATATCAATTCTCGCGACAAACACTTTTTCCTCAAACGACAAGTAGAAGTAATATCCTTTAGTTTCCCTGGAATACCCCACAAGATAGCACTTATCCGATTTGGGTTCCAGCTTGTCAGACATTTGACGTCACAAGTATGTCTCACTGCCTCAAATCTTGATGAAAGACATACTAGGACGCTTCTCAATCCATATCTCATATGGTGTCTTTAGAACCATTTCCGTTAAAGGATAATTTAATGTAAAAGCAGCAATGTCTATAGCAAATTCAATGAGCAAATCTGCATGACTCATCATCGATTGTACCATGTCCAACAAGATATGATTCCTCCTCTCAGACACACTATTATGTTGTGGTATTCTAGGTAGAGTGATTTGTGATATAATACCACACTCTTTCAGATAATTGCGAAACTCATGACTCAAATATTTTCCACCTCAATCAGATTGGAGTGCTTTTATCCTATTTTCCAATTGGTTCTTTACTTCACTCTTAAACTATTTGAACTTTTCAAAGGTTTCGGATTTGTTCTTCATAAGAAACATATATCTGTATATATTAAAATCATCAGTAAATATAACAAGTTAGTAGTACCACCTCTAGTTATAAAACTCATGAGTCTGCATACATCACTATATATTACACTCAAGAGATCATGAGCCCTCTCAGTATGATCACTGAAAGGGACTTTAGTCATCTTGCCTAATAAACATGATTCGTATGTCTCAAATGATTTAAAATCAAATGAGTGTAACAGTTCATCTTTATGGAGCTTGAATATGCATTTCTGATTTATATAGCTCAAATGACAATGCCAAAGATATGTAGGATTAGAGTAATTAATTTTTAATTTTTTGGTATTTTCTATGTTATAAATTAGATGGTCTATGTTAAAACATACAAGCAATTAAACAAATGAGCAACGTCATAACAAACATCATTCCTATAAATAGAACAACAATTGTTCTTAATTATAAAAGAAAATTCATTCATGTTTAAACATGAAATAGAAATAATGTTACGAGTTATAATAGGAACATAATAACAATTATCAAGTTCTAATACAAGCCGAGTGGGGAAGGAAAGACGGTATACTCCAACGGGAACGGCAACAACTCTTGCTCTATTTTCAACGCGTGGATCCACCTCTCTTTTATCCAGCATTCTTCTCCTTCCTAATTCGTGCATATTAGTACAAATATTAAAACTACATCCGGTATACAGTACCCAAGATGAAAGAGCAGAAATGTTTACTTCTATAATAAATATACCTGAAGCGGAAGTCATATTTCCCTTCTTCTGCAGATCCTCAAGATAGAGGGGACAGTTCCTCCTTCAATGTCCTGTCTTACCACAATGGTGGCACTTCCCTTGCTTCGCCAAACCTTTCTTCTTCAGTGCTGAACACTTGAGATCAAGATATGACTTAGGTCTCACCTTAATCTTCGTGGATCCCTTGGCCTTATCATTGCCTTTATGCACCATCAATATGGGGCTAACAGCCTTAGCTTTTTTCATGTTGTTCTCGGCAGTTCTCAACATGCCTAGAAGCTTGGGCGTTGTCTTGTCAATTTCATTCATGTTATAGTTCAAGATGAACTGCTCATAACTGTCCGGCAACAATTGTAGGATCAGATTAGTAGCCAACTCTTGGCCTAAGGAAAAACCCAGTCTCTAAAGGTTATCGATATAGCCAATCATCTAGAGCACGTGAGTGTCTACTGGGTCTGGAACTCTCATTTTGCACTGAAATAATGTCTTAGAGACGTCAAACCACTCTTGCTGAGTATGCCCTAAAAATATTTTCTTCAGGTGCTCAATTATCTCATAACCACACAAGGACTCATGTTGCTTCTGAACCTCAAAGTTCATGGTAGCAAGCATGAGAAATTCAGCATCTACAAATCATCCTGATACATTTTATAAGCATCTCTGTCGGCACAGGACGAATTCTCGGTTGGCACTTCGGGGATATCCTCTTCCAAGACATAGAGCTTGCGCTCTTGCCTGAGAACAATTCTCAGGTTTGTATACTAATCTAAGAAGTTAGTTCCGTTGAGCTTGTCCTTCTCAAGAACGGCTCTTAGGGACAAGGTGAAATAAGATCAACTTGCCATGAAATTTCTACAAAACTTATGCAAAATATTTTAGAACTATATCTCAAAATACAATTTTATTTTAAAACAAACTTAAATTAAACATTCACTATTTTAATCAATTTGATAATCCTCAATATCAATTCGGAGAGTTTATGCGAGTTTCTCTCGAGTGGACAAGATTTATATTTTACCAACACCACAAGTTAGGTTTGGCTAATCACCCATAACGTGGTTATTTAGGTAGACAAAGCTTGTCAATTGTATCATCATGCAACTCTTGTATGATTGATAAATAACTCTTTATTCGCATCCATCATATGATGCATGTCAATCATATGCTTCTAGGCACTCAACCTTTGAAGTCACCTAGTTAAGTTGGACCCGATGTCGACAGTGGGATATCTCAATTATCCGCTCGGACCCTTACAAAGATAGATTAATGTCATCTTGTTTTGATAAGCTTACACTTCATCGATCGAGCCAGGAAGAGTGTCATCCATCGGAAGGCATCCGAATACTCAAACTTCATTTGGCGCGGCGGTGACGTTTACTCCCGGCGGGTGGAAAAGGGGCCTCGGACTGGAGGGAGGCAGGCGAGGTTGGAAACGGAGGGGAGGCGGGGTTGTTTCTCCTTGTTGTGGGAGTAAACGCTGCAAACGCCGGGTCGGCCATTTATTTTTCCGCCCTGCGGGCGGCGTTTGCTCCCGCCATCGGCGTGAATACGCCGAACCAAACGAACCCTTAATATTGAGCAAGAAATTTTATGATAATCGATTAACATTTATGCACATTCATAATTCAAATACATCTCAGATGTGCACAAAATAAAATCATCAATACTTGATAAAAATAGGATTAAATCTGAACATTTAGAACTCTTTTAAATCTTTAACTTTGCATGCATTGAACACAGGAAAAAACAACTTCATATATGCAGTAGACAAGCTCGTCTCTCAATATCAAATTCAAAATATAAGACATTTGGTTTCGCAAATCATTCAGAGGGACGGTTACTGCTAGGGAGAAATATTTTCGGAAACTAAAAAATCAAAACGAAATCACAGGCGTTCATGGCGGGGTTCGAAGGGGTTGCGGCCGTGGCATGGTCTTAGGGGCAGAGCCCTTACGGGGTCCAAGGGGCAGCGCTTTTAACGGGGTCCAAGGGGCAACGCTCCAGGAATAAATCTGGGCATTTAGAACACTGATTATCGGAAAACCTAGCTCTGATACCACTGTTGGGTTTTCTATACAGCACATCATGTGTGCGTAGCGGAATAGAGTTCAAGAAAACCCTAAACAGAAATTGGATCTTATGATGAAACATTGATCAAGAAGTAAAATCACAGCAATAGATAACAATATACCTAAGAGGGGTTGAGTTAATACTCAACCAAGGTGCTCTAGAAAACTCGTCTGAGTACACGCAGAAACAGATCTGCGCCTCTACAGGTATCCATACAAACGGAGAACACTAGGACCTTGTCGAACAAGATCTGGGATGGAGAATGGAAATCCCTCTGCACCTCCACAAACTGCTTGGTTTGCTCCAAGAGAAGCGGCGGCGGCGGGCGCCGGGATCTGGTCTCGCGGAGGCGGCAGATTCTAAATCTCGAGAAAACTCTTTTTCGACTGAACTCAAAAAGGGAAGCGTACTGAAAACACTAGAGTTTCATATATTTATACCTAGGAGTAAAAAAATAGACATGCGTCGTCGCTATCAAGGTTGTAGATGTCGGATGTCGGGTTCATGTCGGTTTGGGTTTGAAATGTCGTATGTCGGATTGCGGGGGATATTTTACAATATCGGATTTTAATATTTAAATAAAGATAATGGTATTTATAAACACATTTTTTGCAAATAAGTAAAAATGTACAGACAAATAACTATACCAATGTACAGACAAATAAGTATATATAACATTTTTTTTGAAATAATTTTGAAAGATAAAGGAGAAGCCCATGTAATAATGCAAAATTGGAGGGGAGTTTTTCTCAGCTATTGCAAAAATCACTGTAGCGGAAGTTAACAAAATAATGTTAACATAAGTTAGAAGTGCATAGGAGAAACAAAAATCATTGCAGATTTACACAAGGTATAAACTTAGCTATTGCAAAAAAGAAATCTAATTATAGCATAAGCAAGAAGCTTACAGTAACACAAGTTTAATAAAACTTTTAAATCTTATGATTTGATCAAAATATAACTCCAAATAAAACTTTCAATTGTCGCAAAAATCATAAGAAAGAAGAAGAAAGAAGAAGGGGGCTTACAGTGGAGTGAAGTAGTATAAACCCTAAAGCCCGACGTCGACTCCTCGCGTCCTCGCCTGCGATGCCGATTTGTTTCCTCGTCGCCGAAGACGGAGCTGTCGAGTGTCGACCACTCCGCCAGAGCGACTCTCCCGTAAAATTTAGGGTAGAGCGAGAAATGCTGAATGCGTGAAATGGAATCGTGAAGTAGGAAAATACGGGTCCCGTGAACTTTGTTTTTTTATATATTAAATATAATAACCGAAATATCGGGTTAGAGATATATCGATATATCGGGATATATCGCCGTTTTCTACAAAACGATATTTTTGTCAAACAAATCGGCTTCGCTGCGGTTTGCACCCAAAAATTTTATGTCGGCCGACATCTACAACACTGGTCTCTATCAACAGACCCGAGACTAAAAGGAGTAATCTCGACGGTATAACTGAGATGACCTTAGCTGTCTCGACGGTATAGCTGAGACGATCTCAGCTGTCTCTACGGTATATCTGAGACGATCTCAACTTTCTCCACGGTATAGTTGAGACGATCTCAGCTGTCTCTACGGTATAGCTGAGACGATCTCGGTTGTCCCGACGATATCGTTGAGACGGCCATAGAACAGTGCCAATAAGCAACTCCAATGAGTCAAGGGATTGGTACTTCTCGCATATCCAATATGAATAAGACCAACACAATATATTCCTCCAACTTCTCCAAACGCTCTTATGTGCGACCCTATACTCTCATATCGCGTTGCCAGTGAGATTAATTGCTTGATTGCTTTGCGATCACCTTGGAAACACCAATACCTGGGATGCGCGAGCTAGTTGACCTGAGATCAAGGTTTCTGATTGCCAGCTTCAGTTGAAGCAGCGTTGACAGGAACAATACGTTTACTATGATCCCATTGTCCACTAAGACTTGATTTGCCCCCGTTGAAGGCTCCCTGATGATTATGGTAATGCTCTTTAGGTCTTGATGGTGAGCTTGTTTCCCTTTCTATAGAAACTGATCAATCTCCCCCAGGCAAGCAAATCGCTGAATTTCATCGCTTAGGAGGTTGCATTCCTTGGTAGCATATTCAGGTCCTTAGTGATAATCGCAATATTTTGAGAGACCTCCTCGATTTGGGGCGAGCGACCTGGGTGTCCGCAAAATAGGATGATTACGAATAACTTGAAAAATCTTGTCTTGAGAGGCATTGAGTGCCGTGAATTTTTTGACGTCGGCGATGTTCTCTCATTCAGCAAGCATATGTGTGATTTCCACAACTCGTCTTGGGTTCCGGGCAAGGATTATCCTCTGGCTTCCTATTTCTAACTTGTTGCTTGCTTGACTCTTTAAAAGCGATCTTTTTGTTATTACTGGAAGAGAATTGATTTACGAAAAGATTTGCTAATTCCTCGAAACTGTTAATCCTTCCATCATCCAGGAAGTGAAACCAAGCTTTAGCTTGTCCATTTAGCGTGATGGGAAACATCTGACACAGGAGCCCTTCTGAGGCACTACAGATGTGCATAATAGGCACGTAATGTTTAATATGCATTAGTGAATCACCTGTTTCGTCAAACTTCTCAATGTTCGGAAATTCAAAACCACTTGGAATGGGGTGTGCCAAGATTGCTAGAGTAAACGACGAGCGTTTGTAGAAAAGATTGGAATTCATCAAGGTGTGACATTCGTCGTGTCTTTGCTCTTCGATACGTAGACTGTGAACTTCCTCGCTTCTGAGCTCGTTGTGTTTGGTATTTTCATCATTCGGTGGATATCGAAGATGGCCAACTTCTGGTCGTGGGACCGATCCTTTGGAAATTGGCGAACTACTCGTATCAGAGAATTCTTTGTCTGTCATAGGTCATGTGCGAGGAATGTTTGGTTGAGGCAGAGAGCACCCATGACCGTAGTAAGTCGCTTTGTTTGAGTATTGCTGCAGAAATCTGTCCTATTTCTTGGTATAGGGCCAAAATTCGGACATGTAGCTCGGTTATCTGGGCAATGCGCTTGTTAAGCGCGCTTTCAAGCATGCCAATGGACTCCTTATAGCAGGGCATGTCAACGCGGGAAGGGGAGGAGCTAGCGCTCCTTGGACCTTTTCCTAC
The DNA here is from genome assembly GCA_039583875.1 of Platanthera guangdongensis. NCBI lineage: Eukaryota > Viridiplantae > Streptophyta > Magnoliopsida > Asparagales > Orchidaceae > Platanthera > Platanthera guangdongensis. Next base: position 94,864,519 of record CM077148.1, read on the forward strand.
AGATTCACGGATGGCGCCAGTCTTCCTTCTTGTCATTATTGTCAGTCATGAGTATCGTTGGGTGGTGGATATTGTCTTCAATGTCTTTGAAAACTCTTTTCCACATACGGCGCCAAACTGTTGCGGCCAACTCAACGCTCCTGGTAGACCAAACTAAAGTAGGCCTCCTTAGCCGTAGAGCGGTCGAGCGCGCAAACAGTCACAGAATAAATAAGTACACAAGATGATTTAAACGTGGAAAAATCCCTCATCTTGGTAAAAAATCATGTGACTGGTTCGGTGCCGGTAAAACGTCATTACTAGCTGTAGATTACAGATTGCGAGTGAAATCGAGAGCAACAGGCCGCTCCTCGTCACAATTCGTAGATGAGAGAGAATCTTGTTGTGCTTGGTCGGTGACAGACCGTCTCGCACAAAGCTCAGTTCCTACTACTTTCTGGCGGTGGTGAACGTCCAGACGTTATCGGGGTGTTCAATACTATTGTAAAGTTCGTAATGATTTGTTGGTGGAAGCTTGAGGGATGTTGCGCATGTAAGAGGATTCTCAGAGTAACCGTTGTGACGTCTTCTTCCTTAGAGCATTGTGGACTTGGACAAATTCTTGGGTGGTCGATGGGAGGAGGCGGCTCATAGGAGGATTTCGGCAGAGCTCGGGAGTGAGAAAAAAAAAGCTGGGAGAAGAAAAGGTTAGAAATGAAAGGGGTCTGGAGGTCTTTTTATAGGTTCCAGGTGGTGGTTACGGTTGTTACGCGTCTACCCGGACACCGTAACCACCCAAATTACTAGTTAAAGACTATATTTAGCATAAATTTAAACACATTATTTCTATAATATTTCCTACGTGTGTACTGTAATTAAATAAATAAAATTCCCCACTAACGACAGTGGTTACGCGGGTGGTTACCCACGTAACAGACGACGGCGATTGAGGTGGAATGATCGGACGATCGAGATGTCCATTGACGAGCTTCGGGCTGTGAGCTTCAGCGGCGGGCAGCCGCCGGGGGAGGAGGGGCTACGGCCGGCGGAGCGGCTGGCCGCGGGCGAGCAAGGCGGGCGGGCGGCCTCAGCGCCGGCCGCGGCGCGGGAGGCCAAGAGCTGGCTACCCCAAGTCCGAGTGGCCGACCAAAACGCACTCAGCCGCGGGCGAGCAAGGCAGGCGACCGACCTCAGTTCCGAAGCGGTCGGCCACCCCTAGCGGGAGCGGCCAGCCAAATAGGGCGCGGTCGAGGAGGCCGGGCGCGGTCGGCGCATCCTGTGGCATAGGCCGCTCCCCATGCGGTCGCAGGCCCTCGGCCGCTTAGAGTGGCCGCTGACCCGCGGTCGCGGGGAGCTGCCACCGGGAGCGGCTGCTACTTGCGGTCGCGGGGAGCGGCCGCAGGGGGCGGCCGTGAGGGAGGCTGCGCCCCCCGGCCGAGTTGCTCGACGGCGGCACCGGACGCGAAACCACCGGGATCCCCCAGCCCGCGAGGTGTTGGATGTCGGGGAGTGGCGACGGCCGACCGTTTTGGTCAGCCGAGGGTGATTTGCGTGCGTAGCGGGATCCCATGCGCGGTTCATGCAGGAGATCGCGCGCGCGGCGGTTACCCCATGATCTTAACTAATTTAGTGGGGGTGATGGAGGTCCGGCTAATCGCACACCGGTTTTTCTTATAAATTAAGTCAGGCCCCATCAAGGAGGAAAATAGATTTAAAATATTTTTGAGGACAAATAATAGTCAAAACTAATTATTATTCATGTTAAAATGTGGGAAAAAAGTTTAACATTTAAAAATTGCAAGTTAAAAGAAAATAAACTGATGTATTGTCTGATGTTGAAAAGAGAGCTAAAACTATACTTAAATAAGTATTACGTAAATAACATTAATGTTAACGAGGAATTGAAAAAAATATCATCCACAAATTAATATTATTTGATTAAAAATTAATAAAATAAAGAAGTTTCGGTTTTTAAATTATATGAGAGACAGTGCACCTGGGCCCCGTGAAGCCGCAACAGTACCCCGACCACGACAGTACCCGGCACGACAATGATCCCGCCGCTTGCGGCCCCCGAGCGTGGTACTCTAGTTGTCGCTCAATCTTTTAATGTGCTCCAGAGCCGCCATCGGCAAGAGCACTGTCGTGCCGGGGCACTGTAGTGACCGAGGTGTTGTTGAGGCTGCACGGGGTCCCCCTGCAGTAACTCTAGTGTAATTAAATTCTTGCATGTCTATATATCAAAGGCCGTGGCAAAAAGATTTAGGTATAATCACTGTGCAGAGCTCCTACTACTTGTGGTTTGAGGATACGGGGATTAGATGTAGGCAGCTTTAACCCAACTTTTATAGAGAACTTGAATACAAAGTTATGGACGAAGAAATGCTACACTTCAAAAAATAAAATCAGATCCGTAAAGCTAAATCAGGAAGGTGTTGCTGAAAGGTAAAGGCAAAATTAGTCGCTAAGGGTGCACCTAAACCTATAAAATTGACTCCAAAAACTTCTGCTCTATTTGCAATGGACTCCATTTGAATTTATTATCATGTGCAGCTTATCAAGAATGAGAATTACAACAACTTGATACAAAGAATGCATTTTTCATGGAGATTTAGAAGATGAGGTATACGAAGAAATTTCTCCTGATTTTTTCAAAAAGGATACGAAGGAAAGATTTTATGATCATGAAAAATCTAATTAAATTCCAAAAGAATCTCCCAGAGCTTTGTTTCCTTCAAAGGGCACGTTTGTGTCATTGGACTAGAGATTCTATGCAGACTCAAGCCCATGCGACCATAGGATACCTCCGATCTCAAGTCAGCATACTTAACCAACACGCACATCAAGACCCTGGCTCCAAGAGAAGAGAACCCTAGAACTCCTTTAACCATTTACAGTCTATTCCAAAACTTGATTATTACAAATCAGATGGGCCCTCACTAGACTCATGAATCATTGACTCTATTTCGCACTATTCTCCACACTTTACACTCAAGAACTAACATTACCCTAGGGACATCCGTACCCTTCTTGGAAACTCATTTACGAAAATTTTCATTAACATTTCATTACAAGATGCCTTCACAATGCACTAGGACACTTCAGAAAACTCATACAACTCTACAAACGTCTGCACAACATCCCAAACTATTCAGGTAACTTTTAACTCTACCAAGGCTCCAAATTCCTTTGAAATCTTCAAAAAACTCACTTCAAATGCGCAAAAATGGGTTAGAGAAACTGACCGCTGCGACAAGTAGCTGCAGATCCTGAAGGAGATGCGACAACGGTAGTGCACCGATCAAAACAATATAATAGAGTGATATATACAAATGTCAAGTAACATGCTCAAGGAGTGCGGAACGGAGATTTCTAAGAGGTGAATATCTCAACTTTTCTAGGCAGGTCGATTACGGAGGGTTGTGATTTAATCAAAACAAGAAATAAAAACCCTAAATTAAGAGCACATTCATCCACAAAAATTGATATCACCACAAAGCATTACATTGAACAAAATTACAATCAATACTATGCTGAAATACAACATCACAGCACATGATTACTGTTACGCCCCCGGACGGAGCCCGGCTATTTGGGCATCAGTACACACGAAGGCGGAAGGAAACCAAAGGCGACAACGGGGCTGAACCAACCGGTTCAACCCCCTCTCCCTCTATCTGAAGATAGGTGGTATGGGGGTAGAACCAGACCGGTTCAGCCTCCATATGGGGAGGGGTGGGCCGGCCCCTCTCAACCCCGGGTATAAATAACCCGGGGTGGCTCTCTTGGTGGGAAAGCAAGATTATTCCAAGGTATTCTCTCTTCTCTTCCACTCAACCCTAATTCTCTAGTTCTTTCCCTTTAAATCTCTCTCTCTCCCTTGCTCTTCCTATCATTTGGTATCAGAGGCTCTTTTCTCCACCATGGTGACTACTCGAACGCAAGACGAAATCGGCCGCTTGGAAACCCAAGAAGAAAATCTGATGGGGTTGACGGATTCGGTGGCCGCCATCGAGGAAAACGTGAAAACATCAGCGCAAAGGCTGGAAGAACGGCTCGACACCCGAATGGAGGAGAACATGGCGTTGTTGGCACAAAATCTGAAGGGTAAGGCCATGTCGGAAGAGGATCCTGGCAGATCTTCCGTTCCACGGTCCGATCCGCACAGAAGCGGCGGAAACGGGAGGGCCAGGGATCGGGATCGGGGCACGGGACTCGCAGCAGGCGGCGGGTCTGGCCAGGGCGGCAGATTTCGCGCAGGCGGGTTCGGTGCAGGCGGGTTCAGCACAGGGGCTGACGGCGTCTTGGTCCCAGGCGGCGGGTTTGGCGCAGGGGGATCTGGCAAAGGTGGCACTGGTGGTGAGTCACGGACGACGACGAATGGGGGGAGCCGGGAGGACTTCGGGGTGGTTGATTCCCCCATATGGAGGGGGGAAGGCATGCTGCCTCACCCGGCCGGAAGGGGGCAGCCCGTGGGATTCGAGGGAAGCGTGCAGTCGGGTGGTCAAGGTGTTCCAGCGGAAGGGCCGTTTCGTCAAGGGTTCCCGGGCATGCCGTTTGAACCCGGGGGACCAAGAAGGCCGGCGGAGTATGGACAGGAGGCGGGGTGGCGTGGACAGGCCGGCCCGCGGCCGTAGATGCCGCCAAAGTTGACGCTGATGAATTTTCCCAAGTTCCATGGGGGTGACGCCCTGGAGTGGTTGCAGAAGGCGGAACTGTTTTTCAGTTATCAAGAGATTCCCGAAGGGCAGTGGGTGCAGTTAGCATCATTCCACTTGGAGGAGGATGTTTTCCAGTGGGTGCAGTGGTTCCTGAGGTGCAAGGACTACGTGCCCTGGACCGACTTTGTGGATGGATTCACCGCTCGTTTTGGGTCATTGGAGTACGAAGACTTTGAGGCACTCCTACAGAAGCTGTGCCAGAAGGGTACAATGATGGAGTACCGAACAAAGTTCGAGAAGTTGGCTAACCGAGCACAGTGGGAAGAAAAGACATTACTCAGTTATTTTGTGTCGGGCCTCAAGGATTATTTGCGGGATGAGATCCAGTCCTACATGCCCCGCAGCCTCAATCATGCGATCAGTTTAGCTCGGATACAGGAGGAACGCTACAACAGTTAACGCTTCCGCAGCACAGCACGTACTACTACCACCACGGTGGTGGTAAGAAAGGAATCCCAGGGTCCAAGCAAGTCGGTTGTCACTCGGCTGACTTGGCCGGAACTTCAGGCGCGGAAGGAAAAAGGATTGTGCTTCAACTGTGATGAGAAGTTCACTCCGGGGCACAAATGTCAAAAGATCCAGGTGTTCATGCTACATGAGGATGCCGAGGAGGAGGTGGACTTGGTCCCCGAGTCGGACTTGACAGAGAAGTCGGCAGTGACTGAGTTTGGAGTATGATACAGGCTATGGAGGGCTGCAACGCCCACCTCACTATGCGCATGGCGGGCAAGGTCCGACGGGAACATGTGACGATTCTGATAGATAGTGGGAGTACCCACAACTTCATCCATCCCGAGGTGGCGCGTCGAGTGGGACACGTGATCGATCGAGGTGTCCTTTCAAGTTATGGTGGCCGATGGGAGCAAGATGCAGTGTGAGGGGTCATGAAGCAGGTGGAGCTCAACATACAAGGCTACACGGGTCATACAGATGTTTATCTTCTTCTCATTCGAGGTTCAGACATGGTGCTTAGGTTACATTGGCTGTGATAGCTACAGGGAGTCACCTTTGATTGGGACCACATGATTATGGAGTTCTTATAGCATGGGAAGCGGTTTTGTATGAAGGGCCTAAAATCATCTCCAGTGAAGGAGGTTTCTGTCCGGAGCCTATAGTGTATTGGGGAAGAAGGCAACATGATGGCAGTGCTTTTGGAGGTGATGTCGGCCGACACCGGGCCATCTGAGGCACCCGTCCAGATGCAGTCTATCCTAGAACAGTATGCTGTCATATTCCAGGAGCCCTGCACTCTTCCACCACCGCGCTTTCGGGATCATCAGATCGTCCTCAAAGCAGTGGCGGAGCCTACCAACATCCGGCCATATCGATATCCGCACATACAGAAGGCTGAGATCGAGCGCAGTGTTCGGGAGATGCTAGATGCGGGGATCATTCGCCCCAGTACGAGCTCATTTTCTGCCCCGATCATTTTGGTCAAGAAGAAGAATGGTTCGTGGCGGTTCTGCGTAAACTACCGCGCGCTGAACAGTGCCACTGTAAAGGACAAATTTCCTATTCTTTGATTGAAGAATTGTTGGACGAACTGCACGACGCACAGCGGTTCACCAAGCTGGACTTGCGGCCCGGTTACTATCAGATCCATATGCGAGAGGGAAACATCGACAAAACAGCTTTCCGGACACACGACGGCCACTATGAGTTCCTGGTAATGGTCAACGGGCTGACGGTGGGTCGTCCACCTTTCAGGCCAACATAAACGAAATTTTTCGTCCGCTCCTTTGCTGTTTTGTGCTGATCTTCTTCGATGACATTCTCATATACAGTCCCAGTTGGGAGGAGCACTTAGCTCATGTTGAAGAAGTCTTCTCCATCCTCCGCCAGAACCAGCTCTACGCCAAACGGTCCAAGTGTTCCTTCGTTCAGGAGGAGGTGGAATACTTGGGACATTTAGTCTCGGCTCAAGGCGTCAAGGCCAATCCCCGGAAGATTGAGAGTATGTTGTCCTGGCCGCGGCCCCAGACTATACGGGCACTACGGGGTTTCTTAGGCCTCACCGGATACTACCGTCGCTTTGTGAAGCACTACGGCAAGATCGCCCAGACACTTACCAAGTTGCTGAAGAAGGACGCCTTCCTCTAGCAGGATGAGGCGGAGGAGCCTTCCAAGCACTCAAGAAGGCCATGACGACTACACCGGTCCTAGCGCTTCCCGATTTCATCAAGGAGTTTGTAGTGGAGACTGATGCTTCATGAGTGGGCTCGGTGCTGTTTGATGCAGGAGGGGCGGCCCATAGCCTTCTACAGCAAGGCATTGGCTCCTCGGACGCTGGGGTTGTCCACCTACGAGAAGGAGATGTTGGCAGTCATTCATGCAGTGGCCCTGTGGCGGCCATATTTGTTGGGAAGACATTTCAAGATCCGGACTGACCATCAGAGTCTAAAACATTTCTTGGAACAGCGGGTCTCTTCTCTCCAACAGAAGTGCGTGACCAAACTTCTAGGGTGTGATTATGAGATCGTCTAACGGCACGGGAAGTACAATCGAGGTGCTGATGCTTTATCCCGCTTACCTGAGGGAGCCCTCGCTCAGATTTCTACACCACTGCTTGACTCCATTGACGAGATACAGGACGAGGTACAGTGTGATTCCGAGTTGCAACCTATTGTGGAGGCTCTTCGACAGGCACGTGATGCATCTTCGGGCTACCATCTTCAGAATGAAAGGTTGTTCTATCAGGGCCGCGTGGTCATTCCTTCGAAGTCGGCCTGGAGGGCAGTTATGATGCATGAGTTCCACTCCTCTCCGACGGGTGGTCATGATGGTGTTCTCTGCACTCTCCAGTGGGCACGGGCCAATGTTTTCTGGAAGGGGATGCGTTGTGACATCTAGTTGTTTGTTCAGCAGTGTGAGACTTGTCAGCGCCAGAAGTATGAAACCACGCCCCCAGCTGGTTTACTCACACCATTGGAGATTCCTCACTAAATTTGGGATACTGTTTGCATGGACTTCATTGATGGGTTGCCCAAGTCTCAGGGCAAGTCAGTCATCCTGGTGGTGGTCGATAAGTTGTCCAAGTACGGGCATTTCATAGCGCTGAGCCATCCTTATACCGGCGAATCTGTCGCCGCTCTTTTTTCCCGCGAGATTGTCCGACTTCATGGCATACCACGAGAGATCATCTCGAATCGTGACACGACGTTCGTCGGCAACTTTTGGAAGGAGCTCTTTCTCTTACAGGGGACCTCTTTACGTTTCAGCACAGCTCACCACCCGCAGACAGATGGGCAGACATAGGTACTCAATCGAGGCGTGGAAACATACCTTCGTTGCTATGTTATGGACGAGTCGCGCACTTGGACGAGTTGATTGCATTGGGTCGAGTACTGCTACAACACGTCCTAACACTTTGCCAGCAAGATGACCCCGTTCGAGTTCGTGTACGGTCATCCTCCTCCTTCCTTGAGCAGTTATGAGGTCGGCAGCACAGCGTTGCCCTCCGTTGACAGTGCACTTTGTGATCGTGATCGCACACTCGCCGCTTTGCACGAGAATCTCCGGACAGCACTGGACCGCATGAAGGCGCAGGCTGACAAGAATTGAAAAGAGCTGGAGTTCCAGGTGGGGGATGAGGTCTTTCTCAAGATCCTCCCCTACAAGCAGTTCTCTGTGGCCCAGCGGTCAAACCAGAAGTTGGTACCTCGTTACTATGGTCTCTTCTGGATTGTCCGACGAGTGGGCCCTGTTTCTTACACGTTGGCGTTGCCCGAAGGATAGAGGATACATCTGACCTTTCATGTCTCCTTGTTGAAGCAGAAGATCGGCGACATTGTTCGAGCCAGTCCTCTCCTGCCCGAGGCCAAAAGCACGGGCGAGCTGCGACTGATACCTGAGGAGATTCTGATGATCAAGTGGAAGCACCGCGGCGCTGAGTACCGTCCTGAGCTACTAGTCAAGTGGAAGAATATGACCGCGGCGCACAACACATGGGTGGACTTGCTGGAGTTCCGGGAGCTTTACCCCGATTAACACCTTGGGGACAAGCTGGTTCTTGATGAGGAAGGGAAAGTTACGCCCCCGGACGTAGCCCGGCTATTTGGGCGTCAGTACACGCGAAGGCGGAAGGAAACCGAAGGCAACAACGGGGCTTAACCAACCGGTTCAGCCCCCTCTCCCTCTATCTGAAGATCGGCGGTGTGGGGGACGAACCAAACCGATTCAGCCCTCATATGGGGAGGGGTCGTCCGGCCCCTCTCAACCCCGGGTATAAATAACCCGGGGTGGCTCTCTTGGTGGGAAAGCAAGATTATTCCAAGGTATTCTCTCTTCTCTTCCACTCAACCCTAATTCTCTTGTTCTTCCCTTTAGATCTCTCTCTCTCCCTTCCTCTTCCTATCAATTACAACCATATCCAATACAAGATCCAACCATCCATACAAAATTAGGATAAAACCAAAGATCTACCCTAGCTTTGCAAAAGAATAGAAGAAGAATTCAGAGAAACCAATAGACATTGCCTCGTGTACCAAAGAGTAGCTATGGATCATAGCTCTGTGCCTCCTTGTGATCCTTGGTTGCAACTGGGGTCGAGAGAACGTTGTCACCAACTCTCCAATATTACTCGTATTCTCTTTGGGTTCGCACTCTTCCTTATTTCCCTCTGGATTGGTGAATGTGCGCAACAAAATCCTCCTCTTGGAAGCTTTGGAAGAGTATCCAGGGCAGAGCCCTTGCCTAGAAGAGGCAAAAACAAAGTGAGGAAAGGCAGAATGAACCAAAAATCTCGATCACGCTCATAAAAACGGCATATATAGGTCAGCATGATTTTCACGATCGGGTGCATGGGTGAGTTTCCAAACATGCGTGAAGGCGTAATTGCCAGTGAGAAATCGAAAAAATGAAAAGACATCTGAAATTTGACTATAAGCTCCTCAGTGTGCGCTCATCATATGATCGTGCGTGAAGAGAGTGAACGATGATCACCAACCCTAGGCCTTTGGAAAAATTTAAGTTTTGCGTAGCAGTGAAAATGTATGATAGTGTGTGGGTAAAACCACGAGAACATGCCAAATTGTCAATATCCATCGTGCGCCTCGTGCACGGGCGTGCGTGAAGGAGGCACACTATCATCTTCAAGATTTACATTTCTTTGTATTGAATTGTGAAAGGTCGCACGACCGTGCGTTTTTAAGCCACACGACCATGTGTTTCACGGAAGACAAATGCTCGATTACTTTCTTTCCTGACATTTGTGTTTGTCAGGATTTGGCTAGGAAACAAAACGTTGGTAGTGGAAGAAATGTTGGTGGGCAGTACTTGATGGACCAACAGTTATCTCCCAGTGCTTTCTCCACTACCAGTGCTCCTACCCTCCTAAGCATTTGACACTGGCACCAATGCCTTGGGCACCCCTCTCCCCTTTATCTTAGCAAAACTTTTTTTGGCTTTCCGTTATTTATTTAAACCTTTTTTTGTGATGCATGTGAACTGTTGTAACATGTCCATCCCAATCCAAGTCATATATCTCTACGTAGTTCCCCTCCTTTCGATACGTTGATGATTGGGGCCATTTCTCTGTGCTATCATTGTCTGGCTATAAATGGTTTGTAACTTTATTGATTGTTTTTTCGGCACTACGTGAGTTTATTTGTTTAAAAAAGTGAAATGTTTAGTTGCTCTTGCACCTTTCATAAAATGGTTATGACATAGTTTGGTGAAGTTATTCGTGTTTTGTATAGTAATAATAGTGGTGAGTATGATGACATGGGATTGTTTAGCACTTATCTTGTTGATAACAACATACTTCAACATACCACTTGTGCCCACACCTCCACTTAAGATAGAGTTGCAGAACGGAAAAATAAACACTTCTTGGAGGGTGCCCATTGTTTGTTAGTTCTCATGCACCTTCTCAAATCCAATTGGGTTAATGTTCTTTTGACCGCGACCCATCTAATTAATAATCTCCCCTCAAGCTCTCTACATTATGTTACTCCCCTTTCTCGACATTCCACTAAATACACTATTCACACTTCTTACACTGAAGAATATTGAAAGTTCTTATTTTGAAGGTAGCTAGCAACCTAGATGAGGTGAATAAGTTTGTCTATGTCTTTTGAGTTTCTTTTGTTTATTCTTGATTTACTTTGTGATTGAATAGATGAAAGTTTTTTAAGAACCTGCAACCAGAAAACAATCACAGAAAAGCACACAAGTATTTTTATAGTGGTTCCCCAAAAATATGGGTACATCCACTCTCCTCACACCTTACTAACTTCATGTTAGACAAGGCACTTCTCCAAAATAATGCTCCAAGGAGCTTACACCTCAGATCCCTCAGAATCTCTCAGTCTCCTCCAAGACTTACACCTCAGGCACAAGGGCCTACACTCAGTGATACAAGTATCACCTACCTCAGGCAATTAAGCTCTACCACTCAGGCTATGGAGGATAGCCCTACCTCAGAGCAAACTTGCTCCTACAACTCAGAGAGATTCACTCTCCTACAGCTCAGGCAATATTGCCCTACTTCTCAGTGAGTAAAACTCACCTACCTCAGATCCCAGCTGGATCCTACACTCAGAGAGGAGCCCTCTCCTACAGCTCAGGCAAATTTGCTCTACCTCAGGCTCAAGGCCCTACAGCTCAGATCCAGAAGGATCCTAGAACAAGAAATGTTTTAATTAACTTTGACACAGAGAAACTTCTCAGTGTCAACAACTAGAGCAGAGAAATTTCTGCTCTAACTCTCCTCACAGCAGAGAAAAAAATTTGCTGGAGGACCTCAGAAGCTGACTCCTGAACTTGTTGTAGAAGGCTAAAGATCTGTTGATCTTGAGTCTTCAAGCAGCTTACTGAACCTGCCGAAGGCTGAAGGTTCTTCTTTCTTCAGAACTACTTCTGATTCTGAAGTTCCCGATGGAGACTGCGCAGCTATCTGAACTTTTTCTTGCTAGAGAGCTTCAAGCTTTTTACATGCAGCAATGACGAGGAAGAAGAAGTCGGCTGCTAACTTTTTGAAATTGATGATGCCCTAAAAAGTTATCTTGTGTCTTGCCCCATCTCATCCTTTTGTAGTTCGCTGATCAACGGCTCTTAGAGATCAGTGGGGCCCACCTGCAGCTTCCAACTGCGCCTTGCTTTAACGGAAGAAGACGTACATTAGCTTCTCGGCAAAGTTTGTCATGTTCTGTAACTTCTGCGTACTTGATTCGAACTTAGCTGACTTTGTCAATTTTGCTGACTTTGCTGACGTCAGCACCTGTGCACTTAGCCAAAATCGAACATCAGTAGAATAGGCGTTGAGTGAATGAGCTTCACTCAACGCCAAAGTACTTAGACAAACCTGTCTATCTGTGCGTTGACAGCGTTGAGTGAGTAATGCACACTCAATGCTTTTTGCCTTAACCCTTTCTGCAGCTTCTTCTGCATGCATGGCGTTGATAGCGTTTAGTGAACACACCTCACTCAACGCCTTGTGCCTTGGCCATTTCTGCTTTTTCAGCATCTTAAGCGTTGAGAGCATTGAGTGAGCATGTCTCACTCAACGCTTTTTTGCTTTAACTAATTCTGTATCAAGACGTTGAGAGCGTTGAGTGACCACGTCTCACTCAACGCTTTCTGCCTTAGCCGGATTTTCTGTTTCAGAATTCAGTTTGAGTTCGACGAACTCAGAACTCAGTTCGACGAACTTTAAGCTCAGCTCGACAAAAAAATAAAAACTCAGTTCGACGAATTTAGAGTTCAGCTTGACGAATAAGTGAAAGCTTATATCGACGAACTCAGGGCTTAGTTCGACGAACTCTGAACTTAGCTATTCAACAATCGTGAAGCTAAGGCGTTGAATGAGTGAGCTACACTGAACGTCTGTGAACTTGGCCACTTTTCAGCTCATTTCTCTTTAGGCTTTGACTGTATTAGTCTGACTCACAGTTTTTTTGATGTATGACATTGAGTGTGTTGAGTTCACTCAACGCCTGTGGACTTGGCCACATTCTAAACTTGCCACTTCATGGCTTTGACTAAATATGCTTCACTCAGCGCTATACGTCATCTGGCGTTGAGTGAATGATCTTCACTCAACGTCTGTGAACTTAGACAGTTTTCTGTCTTTCCACTACTTAGGTAAGAACTTACCTGACTTAGTCACTTAGGCTACCTATCTCATCACTGTCAACTACAATTATATGTATATCATTGACAAAATTGACTTCCTCAAATCTAGAACATTGTGGGCAATAGACCTAACAAATATATTTTATATAGAGATTGTATGTTACTGTTTGTCTAGTTTTTAATTTATATAGAGATTGTCTGGTTTTTAACTTGCATTCATGTCAGGGCGGTCGACCATGAAAGTTTTACACCTCTTGTGAGATTCATTGAAAAATATCGGGAAAGAAAACAAGATTTGCAAAATCGAGCATCAGTAGAATAGGCGTCGAGTAAATGAGCTTCACTCAACGTCAAAGTACTTAGACAGAATTTTGTCTATCTAGGCGTTGACAGCGTTGAGTGAGTAAGTCTCACTCAACGCTTTATGTCTTAGCCATTTCTGCACCCCTTTCAGCATGCATGGCGTTGAGAGCGTTGAGTGAGCACACCTCACTCAACGTCTTGTGCCTTAACCATGCTTTCTGTAATTTAGGCGTTGAGAGCATTGAGTGAGCATGTCTCACTCAACGCTTTCTGCCTTATCCAATTTTCTGCTTCTTCAGCATCTTAAGCGTTGAGAGCGTTGAGTGAGCATGTCACACTCAACGCTTTTTGTCTTAGCCAAATTTTCTGAGTCATGGCGTTGAGAGCGTTGAGTGAGCACGGCTCACTCAACACTTTCTGCCTTAGCCAGATTTTTCTGTTTAACTGGCGTTGAGTGAGTAAGCTACACTCAACGCATTTGGACTTAGCCAAATATCAGCAGATCTTTTCTGTGGCTTTGACTTATAAGACAATACTCAGCGAATATAGAGTATGGCGTTGAGTAAGTGATACTCACTCAACGTCTGTGTACTTAGCCACTTTTTTGCCCATTTTTCCTTAAGCTCTTACTGCATTAGCCTTACTCACAGCCTTTTGATGTATGGCGTTGAGTGAGTTGACTTCACTCAACGCCTGTGGACTTAGCCACTTTCTCAGCTTGCCACTACTTTGGCTTTGATTAAATGGGCACTACTCAGCACTATAAGTCATCTGGCATTGAGTGAATAACTTTCACTCAACGTTTGTGTACATAGATATTTTTCTATCTATCCACACCATACGTAAGTGTTTATCTGACTTAGCCACTTAGGTTATCTGTCCTATGATGTTGTTAAGACATCGTGCATGCATGAACTCAGTCACACATCAAATACAACTTTATGTATATCATTGACAAGATTGACTTCACTCAAATCTAGGACATTATGAGCAATGAACCCAACACTTTTTTAGAAAACTTCTTTGAGTTAAATTAGTTATCAAGACAAGATAATTTAGTTCGTGTCAAGCTTCCATGAGAGTGGGCTTCTCAATAGTTAACCTAGAGACTATTCTATCAAACCATACAGTTATCGCGAGGTAAAGGGGGCTAGCATGGCAAATTATTTTTTTACACGATAATAGCTGCAAGGAGATCAAAGGATTTCAGAAATTATGTCAACGGAAAAGGCATGCAAGCAAGGAAATGGGGGGTCACTTAAAAAAATTTCTTACTCTAATAGAAAGGAGCTGAAATTATACCTCTATGATTTTCAGGATCGAGCACGGTTGGTCGGGTGCGAAAAAAGTTCATGTAGATCGGGCAGGTTGGCTCGGGTGGGCAGGGATGAACCAGGATGGTAGGGCTAGAGAAGTACGAGGGAAGCAGAGTTAGACAGCTCAAAATGGGCGAGACCTGGGATTAGGTGACTCAAGTAGAGGAGGGAAACAGACGTGGAGGATAAATTAGCACTGGAAAGTTAGGAGAAAGGAGGAATCGGGCAGAGAGAACCGGCTGGAACTCGTGAATGACTGGGACCGAAGGTGGAGGTGGAAGGGGAAGATTTCTAGAGGAGTTTGGGGATCTGCTTCGTCGAACCTAGGCGGATATGGATGACATGCGACTTGGGAGTTCAACGGTTTTGCAATTCGTCGAAGGAGCGCCAGGATGGTCAGTGGATGTCGGTGGCTTGGTTGTCGGAAGGCATCGCTGCGTCAAATGAGGGTGACGAAGTTATGCACGCGGGTGACGGTAGAATGGTGTTGGATTGATGGGCTGGATGTCCAAAAATATAGGAATCTTTGTTTCCTGCATTTCTCCAAGTTGCCTTCCCAAGGAGAGGAAAGGCTTTAATCGGCGTGGAATAAATAGATTTTCACAGGCTTTGATGAAGGCTAAGAAATCGCAGAGGTTTAAAAGCTGAAAAAAAAATAGCTAGGGAATTTAAGAGAAAGGCATTTAAAGGTGGGAGTTGGAATATTAAGAGAAAGACATTAATAGGTTGGAGTTCAAAGATGACAAAACTGAAATTGGAAATCAGGGAAGGTGGCTTTTACTCCTCCAACACAATTAATTTCAGAATTTATTCTGAAATAAATTTTGTAATAATTTTTGTTTTACAATTTTTTTACTCCCGCACGTAATTAATTTTTGGAATTTCAGAGTTTATTCCTTCCGACCTGTTCTTCTACCAAAGGAAAAAAAGATTGTGTACCCAAATCCTCAGAGTGTTCCTTACCCAGTAGTAGTGCACCCCCTCTAATCACTGTGATCTCATTCTATGTCACTTTGATGCTTCTTTCTGGGCCCCAATTGCAGGCAGAAATGAAGGACAGTGAGGTATTTTACATTTTTTTCAGATCAGACTCCGTTCTAGATCATATAGGCATCCTTAGCCGAGTTTGTCTCCTTATTTTTGCGCTCTCGAATATTATGTCAGACGAACAACAAGACCGACATTCTTCCTATATGAGATATATAACATTGTATTCCTCAATGACAGGTCCAATGCTCGGTATTAGTGTTCCTCACCCCAATATTTTAGGAGTCCTAAGGAGCATGAGGCTCCACTGACAGGCCACAAATTTGAGTAAGGGACACAATAGGAAGAGTATGAGTCCTTGTGTTGTTCCTGTACTTTTGGTTCCTCAGAAAGATGAAACTTGGTATGTGTGTGTTGATGGTCGAGCAATAAAAAAAATATTATAAAATATCACATTCCAATTCCCTGGTTGGATGACATGCTTGGCATGCTCGACATGCTTAGCTGATCTCAAATATTTTCTAAGATAGATCTTAAGAGCGGTTACCATAAATCTAGATCCGACCCGGTGATAAATGGAGAACTGCCTTCAAAACCATGGTCATATACGAGTGAGTAGAGATGTCTTTTGGCCCCTCCAATGCACCCCATACTTTTTTGTGACTAATGCACAAAGTCCTTTGCCAGTTAATAAAAGTTTGTGGTTGTTTACACAGACAATAATTTGATTTTTCACACAAAACCCCAACCAGTATTTTAGGTTACCTTAGACAAGTTTTGCAAATCCTTCTAAAAAACAAGCTCTATGTGAATCTTAAAAAGTGCACCTTTTTAACCGATAGTTTGACATTCTTAGAATACATCACTTCTTCTGATGGTATCAAGATGGATCCAAAAAAGATTCAAGTTATTAGATCGTAGCCTGGTTCTAAGACCATCATCAAGCCCCATGGTTCGGTTCCATCGGTTTATTGAAGGTATAAATTGAAACTGAACCGAACTGGGTCGGTTTTCAACCCCCATACACTGAAACAAAACTGAATCGATCAGTGTAGTCCGAAATTTGGCTGGGGATGGTTCAGTCGGTTTCGGTTTTTTTTGCACACCCCTACAAAGTATGTCTTGAGTGAAGGATTTTTATTCAAGGGAACTCATATATGTATTTGTGAATGCCCATTATGGGAGATCTTAAGGAGCTCCAAACATCGGGTTTTGAAGGTCATGTAGGTCAATCCAAGCTTTTGGATCTTGCTAGTATTCGTTATTATTTGGCCAAAATGGGAGACGACACCGATAAGACGGTAATTTGGTAAGGAGGTGTTCTCCCTATCAATTATATAAAGGGCGCTAGCAAAACATCCGAGTTAATACCCCTTTTCCCATCCTCGAAAAACCATGGGATGGTGTATCTGTGGACTTAGTTATAGGACTACGCTCACAAAAATTAATGTTGACTCAATCATTGCAGTGGTCAGTAGTTTCAAAAATGACATACATTATACCTTGTTAGAAAACCTCTGATGCCACCATTGTAGTTGAAACGCCCCGAAAATCGTTATCGAGTTGGTCGCGTCCAAAAGTTATTTTGGTGCCTGTATAGGGGTACACGGCATAGGACACGGGCCTGTCCAAGGCCGTGTCTGGCGTGGTGTTTTGGCAGTCTGTATCCCGAGAAGGACACGGCAAGAAACACGGCAGACGGGCGTGTCATTTGACACGGGCGTGTCATTTGACACAGGCGTGTGCCTACCCGTGTCAGTACCCGTGTTCCCTAGAGTCGTGACGGTTGGCGTGACGGTTATTCGTGACACGCCTCCGGTCACGGGCGTGTCCAAGACCCGACACGGGCGTGTCAGGTTGAGACACAGGTGTGTCTTGCCCGTGTAGTTTTTCTGCGTTCGACGATCGTGCCAGGATCGAGGCACACGGCCTGGGACACGGCCGTGTGCGAGGCCGTGTTCGGCCCAGGTTTGAGGATTTCTGTACAGATCTGAGCCGTTCGTTTTCTTTAATTAAGATTTGACGGCCCAGGCGTGTTCCTGCTCTGTTAAGGCCGGGAATGGTGGTTTAACTCCTCATTTCTCCCTTAATCTTTCTCTTTCCAAGGAGTTAGAGCAAGGAGGAAGAAGGAGGAGGATTCCGGCCGCCGGCGGAGTGTCGGAGCACCGTTTAGAGAACCGAGAGCGGATCCGTGGAGGAAATCCTGTTGCGAAGACTTCTATCCGTGTACTTTTCTCATGGCGCAAAAGCGCACTACAAGGGTAACGATTCTCGCGAGTGTGCGGTGTTCCTTGGGGTTGACGGGAATAGTCCCCCTTGTGTTGCATATAGAGTCCGGAATCGAAGTACGGATATAGGCATGGTGTGTAAAGCCTACCCGGACATGTTGGTCTGGATCGGTGATGTTGCATTTGTTATGGTTTGCCGGAGAAGACTCCGTGCTTTGGGTTTTCGGGTTTCTATGTGGTAGATTGCAGCAGGGATCCTTGAGGACTAACGCCAAGGCGCACCCGGAAAACTGAGCGCAATCGTTGTTCTGCTAACTTGGCGGTCTGGGAACCGGTCCTTGAACATAACAGGGTTATGTGATTGTTTGGAAATGGCAGGATCCGAGAGAATCTTGGCTCGTGCGTACGTCTTAAGGTGCACTACGCGTTGTGAGAAACGGGCAAGTGGAATCGGACCTGGGCTATGTGGTTCGGTGCGAGAGACCCGAAAAGGGGACTGGTCGTTGGCATAGTCGGGAGCCTTAGACAGTGGTCAGAAAGGCTAAAATGCTCACGTTGTTGCCATCTCGGGGTGGTGGTGAAGACGCTGAAGTGTCAGGATTCACTGATAATGTGCCCTGAGTGCACGGGGTGTTTGGCCGTGCGAGCCTACACCTGTGGTTAGCATGTTTGTACTATATTATTTTAGTTGGGCTAATGAATTGCAGGGAAGGAGCACCGCCGTCCCGAGTTAGGGGCGGGGTCGTTATAATTTGGTCGGCTTTTGGCTGACCGTTGCTTTGTTTGCCACCGTGCGGTGGAATGTTACTTGCAGGTGCTGCGGAGCCGAGTACCAAATAGCGGGCTGGAGCCCATGTTGTTGTGCTGGCACTAGAAGGCCAAAGCGAATAGTGTACTCTATTTTGTCATGTGTGACCGGCCTGCGAGCTGATGTATGGAAAGCATTATTTAATTAAATGAACCTCTGTAAGGCCATAAGGTCGTGTACCTTTCTGTGTATTTGTTTTCATTCCAGTTGTAGTGGTGTTGGACATTCATGTTATTTGGATACAAGTTTGGGTTCTTTCAACTGTTTAAAAGCTTCCGATAGAATGCTCTGTGTTATGACGAGTAGTCTTAATTGGATAGTTTGGTTATTCATGCGTAACCCTTCCGACTGTCCGTGGTATATGGTGTCTTACTTGGATAGTTTGGTTAGTCATACAACGGATGGGGGTGTTACAATTTGGTATCAGACTTCTGGTTACGGTCAGGCTTAAATGAATTCGTGTGCGAATTCTTTTAAGGGGTGGTGAGCACATGTGTGCATCATCGTTATAACATCAAAAAGAACTCATGAATGTCCACTTAGGAATGAAAAATAAACTTGTTTTGTGTAACCTGAGTGTTCTAATGAGTGTTTTTAGCAATTTGTGTGTCGTCTAATCTAGATTCTTTGCTATTATAGGCAGCTAGGAGCGGTGCTGGTCAATCGGAGCGTCCGCAATCAGCGGAAAGTAGTGCACCGAGGGATGTGCCTACAGCACCTCCTTCAGCGGAAACCATCAGGTTGGTGGTTGAAGCAGTTTTTTCCATGATAAATGTCCAACCTGCAGGGCAAATGCATCACGCACCTCCTGTGAATGAGCAAGAACCGGTTAGGGCGGCAGAGCCGAGAGTGGTGGAGCGCTTGGTGGTGGATCAGGTAGAGCCGAGGAGGGCAAGAGCCCATGAAACAAGCTGACGTGGTGACAGACTTCGTGTTGATTTTCGATCGTCCGGCAAGAGCCCTGTTTGATACGGGAGCATCGCATTCCTTCTTGTCCGAAAGTTTCATATCGCACGTCGGGGCCCCTTCCTCGATGGAAAAAGACAGGTTGGATGTGTTGTTGCCCAATGGGTGCTCAATGCGAGCGTATAAGTTCTGTGTGGTAAAGATTCGGATTGGGGACCAGGAGTTTGATTTGCGAGCGTTGGTTCTACCGTTAGTGGAGTTCGACGTAATCTTTGGTATGGACTGGCTCTCGGAGCAGCGAGCTTACATCGATTGCAACCGAAAGGAGGTTAAGTTGGGACTGCATACTGAACGGGAGACTATGTTTGCAGGCATGAAGGGGTCGGGTAAAGTTTTGATGTCGGCCCTTCAAGTGATTAAGGCGGTTCGGTCTGGTGCAGAGTTGTTTGTCATCTTAGTGTAAGCTTCAACGCCTAGGCCAAGCCTGGACAGTATCCCAGTTGTGTCCGAGTATCCTGATGTGTTCCCAAATGATCTCTCAGGAGCCCCTCCTCAGCGGGAGATTGATTTTACCATTGAGCTGGTACTGGGTGCCAAACCGGTGTCACGCTCTCCATATCGGATAGCGCCGCGAGAGATGGCGGAGTTGAAGGTGCAACTGCAGGAGTTGTTGGAGCAAGGGTATGTGCGTCCAAGTTCGTCGCCTTGGAGAGCACCGGTTCTTTTCGTTAAGAATAAGGATGGGAGCTTGCAACTCTGTATTGACTATCGGGAGTTGAACAAGCTTACGGAGAAGAACAAATATCTGATCCCCAGGATTGACGATCTATTTGATCAATTGGTTGGGTCAACAGTATATTCGAAGTTAGATCTGAAGTCCGGTTACTACCAATTGAGGATAAGGGAAGGCGACATCCCTAAGACAGCGTTCAGCACGCGGTTTGGGCATTACGAGTTCACGGTCATGCCGTTTGGGCTGACCAATGCGTCATCCGTGTTTATGGATTTCATGAACAGGACGTTCAGAGAATACCTGGATCATTTCGTGATCGTATTTATCGATGATATTTTGGTATACTCGCAGTGTGAGGAGGACCATTACAAGCATCTACACATGGTGTTGGAGACCTTGAGGAGGAATCAGTTGTATGCAAAGTTCTCCAAGTGTGAGTTCTGGTTATCCTCAATAGCATTCCTTGGTCATGTTGTTAGTGGAGAAGGGATAGCGGTGGATCCGGAGAAGATAGTAGCGATATGAAAGTGGCTTGTATTGTCTTCAGTGGCGGAAGTTCGGAGCTTTCTGGGGCTTGTCGGCTACTACAGGCGCTTCGTAGAAAACTTCTCGCGGATAGCGTTACCACTCACGACATTGACAAGGAAAGATCAAAAGTTCGTGTGGTCGCTGGAGTGTGAGCAGGCTTTTGAAGAATTGAAGAGGCGGTTGACCACGGCGCCTATTTTACGTTCGCCGAGTGGAACCGAGGGGTTTGAGATTTATAGTGATGCTTCAGGCAGTGATTTGGGTTGTGTTCTACTACAGCATGGGAGCGTGATAGCCTATGGTTCACGATAGTTGAAGGTTCATGAGAGGAATTATCCGGTCCATGACTTAGAGTTAGCGGCCGTGATATTTGCTCTAAAGCTGTGGAGGCACTATCTGTACGGGGTAAAGGTCGATATATATAACGACCATAAGAGCTTGAAGTACCTGCTAGATCAGAAGGATCTGAACATGAGACAGCGGAGGTGGATGGAGTTTTGGTGGGACTATACCTTCAAGATACATTATGTACCTGGGAAAGAAAACGCGGTGGCGGATGCGTTGAGCCGCAGGGCTCCTGCGCGGGCCAGTTGGTTATCGGTACATGATGAGAGATTGGTCCGTGATTTGGAGGCATTAGAGATTTCCTGCGTCGATAAGCAGTCTAGTGTCGGGGCGATATTGTGTTGGACAGAGGTGCAGTATGACCTGGCTGATAGAGTCCGACGGGCTTTGATTCAGGATAGCAGTATGAAGCAGATCTTGGATGAATCTTTGGATGGGTCAAATTCCCAGTTTGCGGTTGAGGATGGACTGCTAAGGAAGGACGGTCGTCTATGCGTCCCTAGTGCGGATAATCTTCGGGAGGAGTTGATGTACGAGGCTCATCATACCAAGTACTCAATCCACCCGGTAGCACGAACATGTATAGAGACATGAAGAAGTTATTCTGGTGGCCAGGATTAAAGAAGGATGTAGCACTTTATGTGGCCAAGTGCCAAACTTTTGCCTTAGTGAAAGCGAAGTGCCAGAAGCCCGGAGGCTTCCTAAAGTCCTTGTCTATCCCGGAATGGAAATTCGACGACATTTCTATGGATTTTGTGCATGGTTTGCCAAAGTCGCAGAGGGGAAACGACGCCATCTGGGTGGTCGTAGATAGGTTGACGAAAGTGTCGCATTTCATCCCGAATAGGAAGGAAGATCCAGTGGAAAAGTTAGTCAAACTTTATGTGGATAATATCGTACGGTTGCATGGTGTGTCGCGCAGTATTGTTAGTGACCGAGATGGACGCGTCACGTCGAAGGACTGGAGGCTGGTGCATAATTTGTTGGGAACTAAGCTGAGTTTCAACACAGCTTTTCACCCACAGACGGATGGTCAGACCGAGAGGGTCAACAGGACGATAGAGGACATGCTTCGCATGTGCGTCCTAGATTTCGGAAAGCATTGGGAAGATCACTTGTACATGGTGGAGTTTGCGTATAACAACAGCTTTCAAGCTAGTATTGGAATGGCACCTTTCGAGGTCTTGTATGGGAGGAATGTCGTACGCCGTTATCTTGGTTAGAGACAGGCGAGTCGAAGTTGTATAAACGTGAAGCGGTGGAAAACGTCACTTCAATGGTACGTACAATTCAGGAAAGGTTGAAGATCGCTCAGGACAGGCAAGCAAAGTACTATAACGCCAAGCATAGGAACGTGGAGTTCGGTGTTGGCGACTGGGTGTATTTAAAAATCAAGCCGTTCAAAGGTGTTTCGCGGGTTCGACGCTTGAAGAAGTTGAGTCCGAGATACCTTGGAGCATTTGAAATCCTGGAGCGTGTTGGCGAGGCAGCGTATAAATTGAAGTTGTCGGTGGAGTTGAGTGGGCTACACGATGTGTTCCACGTATCGGTGTTGCGGAAGGCGGTGCAAGAGCCTTTGCAGGTAGTTGAGGTTGATCAAGTGCCAGTGGATTACGAGTTGACGACAAAGGTCAAGCCTATACGTATAGAAGACGTTGAGGTCAAACGACTCCGCAACAAGTAAATCCAAATGGTTAAGGTTCGTTGGGATAACTGCAGACGTGAGGAGCTTTCTTGGGAGCGAGAGAAAACTATGTTGGAGGAATACTCCGAGTTATTCCGCTCAGGTAACATTCAATTTTTGTATACCTTTTCTTAATTTTGGGACGAAATTCCTTAAGGGGGGGAGATTTGTAACGCCCCGAAAATCGTTATCGAGCTGGTCGCGTCCAAAAGTTATTTTGGTGCCTGTATAGGGGTACACGGGCTAGGACACGGGCGTGTCCAAGGCCGTGTCTGGCGTGGTGTTTTGGTCGTCTGTATCCCGAGAAGGACACGGCAAGAAACACGCCAGAATGACACGAGCGTGTCATTTGACACGGGCGTGTGTCTACCCGTGTCTGTACCCGTGTTCCCTAGAGTCGTGACGGTTGGCGTGACGGTTATTCGTGACACGCCTCCGGTCACGGGCGTGTCCAAGACCCGACACGGGCGTGTCAGGTTGAGACACGGGCGTGTCTTGCCCGTGTGGTTTTTCTGTGTTCGACGATCGTGCCAGGATCGACTCACACGGCCTGGGACACGGCATGTGCGAGGACGTGTTTGGCCCAGGTTTGATGATTTCTGTACAGATCTGAGGCGTTCGTTTTCTTTAATTAAGATGTGACGGCCCAGGCGTGTTCCTGCTCTGTTAAGGCCGGGAATGGTGGTTTAACTCCTCATTTCTGCCTTAAGCTTTCTCTTTCCAAGGAGTTAGAGCAAGGTGAAAGGAGGAGGATTCCGGCCACCGGCGGAGCATCAGAGCACCGTTTAGAGAACCGAGAGCGGATCCGTGGAGGAAATCCTGTTGCGAAGACTTCTATCCGTGTACTTTTCCCATGGCGCAAAAGCGCACTACAAGGGTAACGATTCTCTACTTGAGCATGTGAAGCTCTCTTCTTTTTGCATAGGGAAACCCGCTCCCGCGTGTGTGCGGTGTTCCTTGAGATTGACGGGAATAGTCCCCCTTGTGTTGCATACAGAGTCCGGAATCGAAGTACGGACAGAGGCATGGTGTGTGAAGCCTACCCGAACATGTTGGTCTGGATCGGTGATGTTGCATTTGTTATGGTTTGCCGGAGAAGACTCCGTGCTTTGGGTTTTCGGGTTTCTACGCGGTAGATTGCAGCAGGGATCCTTGGGGATAAACTCCAAGGCGCACTCGGAAAACTGAGCGGAATCGTTGTTCTGCTAACTTGGCGGTCTGGGAACCGGCCTTGAACATAACTGGGTTATGTGATTGTTTGGAAATGGCAGGATCCGAGAGAAGCTTAGCTCGTACGTACGTCTTAAGGTGTACTACGCGTTGTGAGCAACAGACAAGTGGAAGCGGGCCTGTGCTATGTGGTTCGGTGCGAGAGACCCGAAAAGGGGACTGGCCGTTGGCATAGTCGGGAGCCTTAGACAATGGTCAGAAAGGCTAAAATGCTCACGTTGTTGTCATGCCGGGGGTGGTGGTGAAGACGCTGAAGTGTCAGGATTCACGGATAATGTGCCCGGAGTGCACGGGGTGTTTGGCCGTGCGAGCCTACACCTGTGGTTAGCATGTTTGTACTATATTATTTTAGATGGGCTAATGAATTGCAGGGAAGGAGCACCGCCGTCCCGAGTTAGGGGCGGGGTCGTTATAATTTGGTCGGCTTTTGGCTGACCGTTGTTTTGTTTGTCACCGTGCGGTGGAATGTTACTTGCAGGTGCTGCGAAGCCGAGTACCAAATAGCGGGCTGGAGCCCATGTTGCTGTGCTGGCCCTAGAAGGCCAAAGCGAATAGTGTACTTTATTTTGTCATGTGTGGCCGGCCTGCGAGCCGATGTATGGAAAACATTATTTAATTAAACGAACCTCTGTAAGGCCATAAGGTCGTGTACCTTTCTGTGTATTTGTTTTCATTCCAGTTGTAGTGGTGTTGGACATCCATGTTATTTGGATACAAGTTTGGGTTCTTTCAACTGTTTAAAAGTTTCCTCTAGAATGCTCTGTGTTAGGACGAGTAGTCTTAATTGGATAGTTTGGTTATTCATACGTAACCCTTCCGACTGTCTGTGGTATATGGTGTCGAGTTCCAGCTGGACCTTCTACTATATGTCATACGATGGATGAGGGTGTTACAGTAGTAGACTTTTCTAAGGAAAATTGCAAGCTTGAATGGAGATCCTAAAACTTACACGTCTGATAAAAATGCTCATTTCATTAGCTTTTTTAAAAAAACTTTAGGGGTGTTAGCATTATTAGCATTTATGCATTGTTAGCATTATTAGACCGTATGTATTTTTATCCTTGTCCTCTATACAAAGAGGATACCTTTAATGCAATAGTTGGTTTTTTCTCTCCTTCAACATGGTATCAGAGCCTCCCGTGCCCTAAATCTCTGATTCCGTCCTCCGCTCGCCAGCCCGCTTCCGTCCTCCGCTCGCCAGCCCGCTCGCATCTCCCACTCGCATCTCCGCCCGCCAGCCCGCTCGCATCTCCGCTCGCCAGCCCGCTTCTGCTTCCGTCTCCCGCTCGCCAGCGTCCACTCCCGCTAGCGCCTGCATCCGCCAGCGTCCGCTCGCCGTCCAGTCCAGTCGCCCGCACCCTCTTCTGCTCCTCTCCACCTCTTCTAATGGCGTCGGAATAGTGCTCTTGCTTCCTCCGGCGCCTCCTGCCCTTGTGATGCTTGGATGGCTGGTTCCATTTGCCTCTTGATGCCCTAATTTCTTGGGTTTCCTCCCTTTCCGGATTTCTATTCCGTCTTGATCTTTCCTCAGAATTTCTATTCCTCTGCTATGTGATCTAGTGGAGCGGATTCTCTCTCTCCCTATACCGGTGGTACTCCGGCCCCTCTTTCTGTTGGTTCTCCTTCGTCGGTCTTCTACCGTGGAACCACCGATCACAATACCTCTCAGATAACTATTATCCGGCTTGGTGAATCCAATTATCTCTCATGGTCCCGTTCTATTACCCTGGCGCTTAAAAGTCGGCGTCTCTTTGGCTATGTCTCCGGCTACATGCCGGAACCTGATAGAACTTCTCCTGAATGGCCACAGTGGGAATCCGAGAATTTCGTGGTCATGTCTTGGCTGACCAACTCGATGCAAGAGTCCATTGCCCGCAACTATCTTTTACTTGACAGTGCTTCTGCTATTTGGTGTCGTGCAAAGTCTACATACTCTCGCCGCGGCAATGCTGCTCAGATTTTTCAGCTTCGCCGCCAGATCAGTTTACTCCGTCAGGGTGACCGTCCTCCTTCAGCGTATTACTTAAGAGTTCACTCAGCTGTATCAAGAGTATGATCATTTTAATCCTCTTGTCTTTGTTAGTCCTGTTGATGAGGCGATGGTTCGGGTCCGGGATGACCGCAATCGCATATTTGAGTTCCTTCATGGCTTGCACCGCGACTTTGATCAGATCAGTGTTCAGATTCTGGGGAAACTGTTAATCCCTTCTCTTTCTGAGGTCTATAGCATCGTGCAGCAGGAGTTTGATCGTCGTCAGACCCTTCTTCCAGATCCTGTGCCAGAGGGCTCTGCTTTGGCTGCTACCATCCCCTCTCTTCTTGGCACTCGTCCATCCCGGGATCCCCGGTCGAGGAGCTCAAATAAGGATCATCTCTTCTGTGATTACTGTGGCAAGAGTCGCCACACTCGGGATACCTGCTTCAAGCTTCATGGGTTCCCTACCCCGAGAGGGGGTGCCCCGCCTCGTGGAGGTCGTGGTTCTGGACGCTCCTCGGGTCGTCATGTTGTCTCCCGTGCGGCCCATCTTACTGACGCTACTGCCGATGTTTCTCCTGGCTACTCTAGTACTGATGCCCCTGCCACCCCTGGTGCTTTTACTGCGGATGAGGTGCTTGCTCTTCGACGCTTGATGCATGGTCTTTCTACGGAGCCTTCTGCCTCTTCCTCCTACGCTCATACGGGACTGCCAGGTGCTCACTCTGCTGTTTCTTCTCCGTCCACTCAATGGGTCATTGACTCTGGGGCCACGGATCACATGACCGGGTCCTCTACAGGTTTTGTCTCCTATACTCCTCTTTCTGGGCGTGATAAGGTGAGCATTGCTGATGGTTCTCTTTCCTTCATTGCTGACAAGGGAACCATCCCCTGCTCCTCCCTCACCTTGTCCTCTGTTCTTCACGTGCCCTCCTTTACTCGTAATCTGCTTTCAATTAGTCATTTGACCAACTCCATGCATTGCTCTGTGACATTTCTTCCGTCTTCTTGTGTGTTTCAGGACCTGACGACGGGGAAGGTGATTGGCTCTGGTAGCATGGTGAATGGTCTCTATGTGCTTGACTCTGGCGCTGCGTCCTCTACTCTAGCTCTTCATTCCAGCACTGTTCATCCTCTGTACTCCTGGCACCGTCGCCTGGCACACCCTTCTCTTTTTGTTTTGCAACTATTGTTTCCTGTAATGTCTGCTGCTTTTTTTGAGTCTTTTGTGTGTGATGTCTGTAGTGTCAACAAACATCATCGTACTTCATTTAAACATGTTTTGTTGCCTAATTCTATTCCATTTGATGTTTTTCATACTGATATCTGGGGCCCCTGCTCGGTCCCTTCTATTTTCGTTTGTACGTGATTTGTTACATTTATTGATTGTTTCTCACGCACTACCTGGTTATATTTGATTCGTCACAAGAGCGATGTGTTTTCTGTTTTCCGTCAATTGCATGTCATGATCTCCACCCAATTTCAGTCTCACATTAAAATTCTTCGTAGTGATAATGGTCGCGAATACATGGAATCACAGTTTGAGCGCTACCTTGCTGATCACGGCATCCTCCACCAGACTTCCTGTGCGTATTCCTCTGCTCAAAATGGCGTTGCTGAGCGGAAAATCGACATCTGTTGGAGGTTGCTCGGTGCTTATTGTCCACAATGCATCTCCCAAAATTCAATTGGGGAGATGTCGTCCTCACTGTTGCATACCTCATCAATCGGATGCCCTCACGTGTCCTCGGAAACTCTACTCCTTTGGATACGCTTGGTGTGTCTCCTACTCGCCTTCCTCCTAAGGTGTTTGGCTGTGCTTGTTTTGTTCACATCCATCATCCTCGTCCCTCCAAACTTGATCCTCGTGCCCTTAAATGTGTATTTATTGGTTACTCCCCTACGCAAAAGGGGTACAAGTGTTTTCACCCCCTACTAGGAAGGTGTTTGTTAGCATGAATGTCACTTTCCGTGAATCTGAATCATATTACCCTCTGTCTGCCCCCTCATACTCGGGTGTTCCCTCCGTTTCTTTGCCCATACCTCCACCATATCCCTCACTTCAGGGGGAGCCTCTACCAATGGAAGTGAGTCCTTCTTTACCAGTGGAAGTGAGTCCTCCTATTCGGGGCTCTCCTCTATCCTCACCACCGACCTTGCAGGTATATACTCGGTGTATAAAGAGGACAAGCACACACGAGCCTGCTATGTTGCCAGATCAGTCAGTGGATCCTGACTCAGGACCTTCTGATTTACCGATTTCTCTTCGAAAGGTATCCGGTCTTGTACCCGCCATCCTCTATCTAATTATGTATCTTATGATTCTCTGTCTACCTCCTACAAGGCCTTTGTCTCCTCTCTTGCTACTTCTTCTATCCCTGTGTCATGGCAACAGGCTCTTGAGGTCCCTATGTGGCGAGAGGCAATGGTTGAGGAAATGAAGGCTCTGGAGAAGAACCATACATGGGATCTTGTCCCTCTTCCCTATGGAAAAAAACTTGTTGGGTGCAAGTGGGTGTTCTCTGTGAAATAGAATCCACAAGGGATTGTTGAGAGATGCAAGGCACGGTTGGTTGCAAGGGGTTATACCCAAACCCATGGCATTGATTATCAGGAGACGTTTGCCCCGGTTGCTAAAATGAATACCATCAGGGTATTGGTCTCTGTTACCGCTTGCAAAAATTGGGATCTTCTGCAGCTGGATGTGAAAAATGTCTTCCTCCATGGTGACTTGGAGGAGGAGGTCTATATGTCTATTCCTTCTGGTCTCACTCTGGCTGGTGCTGAAAGGAAAGTTTGTAGATTGTTAAGGGCTCTATACGGACTGAAGCAGTCCCCAAGAGCTTGGTTTGGCCGGTTCCATAAGGCGATGGTGTCGTTTGGATACTCTCAGAGCAATGCTGACCATATGTTGTTCATCAAACGTGGGCTTGGAAAAATTACAGTTCTCATTGTGTATGTTGACGACATTGTTACAACTGCTGATGATCATGAAGAGATTCAGAATCTGAAACAAAAGCTTGTCAGAGAGTTTGAGGTCAAGGACCTAGGAAAACTCAAGTATTTCTTGGGAATTGAAGTTGCAAGATCAAAGCAGGAGATCTTTCTCTCTCAGCAGAAATACACGTTAGATCTTCTTGAGAAGATGGGGATTAGTGGGTGCAGACCTGCTGATACTCCGATTGAGGCAAATCACCGATTGGGTCGTGATGATGGAGAGGAGATTGAAGATATTTCAGGGTTCCAAAGGTTAGTGGGGAGGCTGATATATCTGTCTCACACTCGTCCGGATATCTCCTATGTGGTGAGTGTTGTGAGTCAGTACATGCATGCTCCAAAGACACGACACATGAATGCGGCACGCAGAATTCTTCGGTATCTCAAGTCTTCATCAGGAAGGGGAGTTTTGTTTTCCCCGAGTTCCGACCTAAGGATTGAAGTCTATACTGATGCTGATTGGGCCGGATCTGTGGATGATAGGCGATCCACCTCTGGATATTGCACTCTTGTTGGGGGTAAACTTGTTACTTGGAGAAGCAAGAAGCAACAGGTTGTGGCACGATCTAGTGCGGAGGCTGAGTTTAGAGATATGGCTCATGGGGTCTGTGAAGGCTTGTGGCTTCGGGCCTTATTGAGCGACCTTGGTCTCGTGGAAGTGGGACTCATCCGCCTGTATTGTGACAATAAGTCATCCATCAGTATCGCTCACAATCCGGTTCAACATGACCGGACAAAACACATCGAGGTGGACCAACACTTTATCAAGGAGAATATTGAAAGAGGAATCATATGTACACCCTTTGTGCCCTCCAACGAGCAACTTGCCGACATTCTCACCAAAGGATTGAGTGGGAATTTTTTTGACCAGATTGTGAACAAGTTGGGCATGGTTAACATTACACGTCCAACTTGAGGGAGAGTGTTAGCATTCTTAGCATTTATGCATTGTTAGCATTATTAGACCTTATGTATTTTTATCCTTGTCCTCTATATAAAGAGGACACCTTTAATGCAATAGTTGGTTTTCTCTCTCTTTCAACAATGGGTTAAAATAGGAACCAAACTCGAGTCTAACATTGCAGGCGAATGGTCAATGTGAGGTTGTAAATTGAGGCTTATGCGGCTTTTTAGATGCTTATCAGAAAAACACACACAATGCAATGATATTTGGCTATTCGACAAGCAAAATTTGCATATAATAGTTCAAAAAATCACTCCACCACCAGATCTCCATTTAAAGTAGTCCATAGCTATCAAATTACAATACTACTTGATCATGACTCTCTCCTTCTTTTGAAGGAACCTCTTCTGATGATATTTCTTGCATTGATCACTTAAAATCACTGCATAAATTTAGCGCAAACAGTTTGCGAGCATCTTCTAAGAAATATAAAACTATGACGGATGCACAATGTTGAGAATTATACTTCTCAGAAGGGGATTGGGTTCTTGCACTTTTCAGGAAAGAGAGATTTCCAACGGGCATCTATCACAAACTACTACAACGATGGTTTGGCCCTTTTCAGGTGAAAAAACAGCTAAGTGAAAATGCACATCTCCTTGATCTCCCCATCAAATGTGGTACTTCACCCATCTTTAATATTGTTGATATCGTAACTGGATTTTACTGTGCTGGAGGTCTGGACAGCAATTGGGAGGATAGGTGTTACGCCCCCGACCACGGGCCGCTTCTCGGGGCGTTATTATGCTCGCAGGCGCAAGGAGACGACGAGCAGCGAAGGGGCTGAACCATCCGGTTCAGCCCCGACTCAGTAGAACCGGCCGGCCAAGGGCTGAACCAACCGGTTCAGCCCTATGTGGAGGGGTCGACCGGCTCCCTCCTTGGCCCGGGTATTTATACCCGGGGAGGTCATCTTTTGGAGGCAAGCAATTAACCCTAAGGTATTTCTCTTTCTTCCTCGAAACCCTAGCCTCCTTTCTTCTTCTCTCTAGTTTGCTTCCTCTCTCTCTAGTAGTTCCTATCATTTGGTATCAGAGGCGGTCATTCTCCGACGATGGTCACCACTCGCACGGAAGAAGAGGTCACCCGTTTGGAGACCTTGGAGGAGAACTATGGTGGATTGATGGATTCGGTAGCCGCAATCGAGCAAGAGATGTGTACATTTACACAGCGGTTGGAGGAGCGCATAGACGCGCGTATGGAGGAGCTTAAGGCGTTGTTGAAAGGAAAAAGCCCGAGCGACGAAGAACCGATCGGCGGAAGACCCGATCGGTCCGTTGAAGCATCCGGAACGCCCGATCCGGGGCGTTTGGGCACGGGAGCACCGGGCTTTGGCGGAAACGGCGACATTGGCCTCTCCCGACCCTGGGGGACCACCGGCGAAGGCCGCGGAGGGGCGGCGTGGCCGGCGGCTGCAGCAGGGGGCGTCGGCCCCAGTTTTGCTGGGTCGGCGAGCATTGGAGCACCGGGACTGGGTGGAAACACCAGCGTCGGGTTCTCCCGACCCTGGGGGACCACCGGCGAAGGCGGGGGAGCGGCGGCGTGGCCCGCGGCAGCAGCAGGAGGCGGCGGCCCCAGTTTTGCTGGGCCGGCTGAGTGTGGGCCGGCCAGACACCCAGGCGGTGGCTCCGGGATTGCTGGACCACTGGATTACGGGCGGCAGCCGTGGCTACAGGCTGCTAGAGGGCAAG
This sequence comes from Platanthera guangdongensis, assembly GCA_039583875.1. NCBI lineage: Eukaryota > Viridiplantae > Streptophyta > Magnoliopsida > Asparagales > Orchidaceae > Platanthera > Platanthera guangdongensis. Next base: position 94,895,987 of record CM077148.1, read on the forward strand.
GGGCTGTTGTGCGGTCTCCAGGAGGTGCAGCGGGAATTCTTCCTCACCCGCGTGGCGGCATTCTTCCCGACGGGTTTGGAGGACACGTTCCGTGGGTCGGGCAATACATTCGTCATCAGGGTCAGCCACCTCAAGGCTAGCCGGGTGGACACGATAGGCATGTGGGACGACAGAATGGGCAAGGACAGGGCTGGCAAGAGCAGGCCGAACCGCGGGCGTACATGCCACCGAAGTTGACACGTACGAACTTCCCCAAATTCAAAGGGGGGATGCGTTGGAGTGGGTTCATAAGGTGGAGTTGTTCTTCAGCTATCAGGAGGTCCCGGAGGGGCAATGGGTGCAACTAGCGTCATTCCATCTGGAAGACGACACGTTTCAGTGGACTCAGTGGTTCCTGAGAGGTAGAGATTATGTACCGTGGACTGATTTTGTGGAGGGATTCACGACCCGGTTCAGGCCACTAGAGTATGAGGACTTTGAGGCGTTGCTGCAGAAGTTACGACAGAAAGGGACAGTGACTGAGTACTGGACGAAGTTCGAGAAGTTGGCCAACCGGGTACACTGGGAAGAGAAGTCGCTGCTGAGTTGTTTTGTGTCGGGCTTGAAGGAGCATTTGCAGGATGAGGTTCATGAATATATATGCCACAGAGCTTGAATCACGCTATCACCCTAGCGCGCATTCAGGAGCGATTCAACCGGCAGCGGTCACGGACCACGGGGAAACCTCTTGCCACACCTCGCCATAGCCAGGAGAGAGCCACGGGCGGTTATCAAGCCTACGGTGACTCGTTTGTCGTGGGGCAAACTCCAGGCCCGCAAGGAGAAGGGCCTCTGCTTCAACTATGACGAGAAGTTTGTGCCCGGGCATAAATGTCAGAAGCTACAGGTTTTCATGCTGCATGAAGAGGTGGTCGACGAATCTTCGCCCGAGGTAGCAGTCGAGGAGACGCTATTGGAAGAGGATGTGAATGTGACGGAGTTTGGGGTCTCCATCCAGGCCATGTAAGGGTGCAATCCACACCTCACGATGCGGGTTGCCGGACGGGTTGGACAGGAGAAAGTGACGATATTAGTGGACAATGGGAGCACCCACAATTTCATTCATCCGGTCGTTGCTCAGCGGGTTGGGCATGACATTGATAGGGGAGCTGCATTCCAGGTTATGGTGGCTGACGGCAGCAAGCTGCACTGCGAAGGGGTCATGAAGGAAGTGGAGTTGCGGATTCAGGGATACATTGGGAGCATGGACGTATACCTTCTACCCATCCGGGGATCAGACATGGTACTCGGAGTTCTGTGGCGGCAGCAGCTGAAGCGGGTCACTTTTGATTGGGAGCTCATGACGATGGAGTTCCTGCAGCGTGGCCGACAGTTCTGTTTGAAGGGTCTCACTGTTTTTCCAGTAAAGGAAGTCCCTCTTCGGAGCATGCAGCAGCTCGGAGAGGAAGGGAGCTTGATGGCAGTCCTTTTGGGGGTGCGGTCTGATGAGGCCGGATCGTCTGAGGTACCCATACAGTTGCAGTCCTTAGTCGAGTAGTATTCTGACGTCTTTAAGGAGCCACGTACACTACCGCCATCGCGGTTTCGGGATCACCAGATTGTACTCAAGGTCGGAGCGGAGCCTACCAAAATCCGGCCTTACCGATATCCACACATGCAGAAGGCAGAGATCGAGCGCAGCGTCCAGGAGATGCTCGACGCCGGGATCATCCGACCCAGCACGAGCTCCTTTTCGGCCCCGATTATTCTCGTCAAGAAAAAGGATGGCTCGTGGCGATTCTGTGTCGACTACCGGGCTTTGAACGGCATCACTTTGAAAGACAAGTTTCCAATTCCATTGGTTGAAGAGCTCTTGGATGAGCTACACGGGGCGACTCGATTCACAAATCTTGACCTACGGTCGGGTTACTACCAGATCCTTATGCGGGAAGATGGACGTCTTTCAGGACCCACGACGGCCACTACGAGTTCCTGGTGATGGCCAACGGGCTCACTGGCGGGTCATCCACCTTCCAAGTCAATATGAACGAGATATTTCGCCCATTACTTCGCCTTTTTGTGCTGCTTTTCTTTGATGACATCTCGATATACAGTGCTAATTAGGAAGATCACGTGTGCCATGTTGAACAGGTCTTTTCTATTCTACGCAAGCATCAGCTGTATGCTAAGCGCTCCAAGTGTTCTTTTGGGCAGGAGGAGGTCGAGTACTTGGGCCACTTGGTCTCGGCTGAAGGGGTCAAAGCTGACCCTCGGAAGATTGAGAGCATGGTTTCTTGGTCGCGGCCCCAGACTGTTCGGGCTCTGCGGGGATTCTTGGGCCTCACCGGCTACTACCGACGATTCGTGTGGGATTATGGGAAGATTGCTCGACCACTGACCCCGCTACTGCAGAAGGATGCCTTCTTGTGGCAGGATGATGCTGAGGCGGCATTTCAGGCGCTCAAACAGGCGGTGACGACCACCCCAGTGTTAGCCCTCCCGGATTTCACTAAGGAGTTCGTTGTGGATACGGACGCCTCAGGGTGGGGCTGGGCGCAGTATTGATACAGGAGGGCCGCCCACTGGCTTTTTATAGTAAGGCGTTGGCGCCTAAGACGTTGGGACTGTCCACGTATGAAAAAGAGTTGTTGGCAGTGGTTCAGGCAGGGGCCTTTGGCAGCCATATCTTTTGGGGCGGCACTTCAAGATTCGTACGGATCACTAAAGTTTGAAGCATTCGTTGGACCAGCGAGTCTCCTCTCCTCTTCAGCAAAAGTGGGTCACCAATCTTTTGGGCTACGATTGTTGATGCGCGAAAACGCAAAGGGGGTCGAGCACCACCAGCTAACGGTTCGAGCACAAGGGAAAAGAAGGGAAAGGAGAGACTGCGAGTAGCAATCTACTAAGCGGACGAGAGCAGGAAAAAGCAGCAGGGCCGTGAGCCACGGCCACAACAGACTTCGCCCGTCGCGGCCTGAATGTCTCTCTTGCGACGGGCTTTTCCTTGATTGAAGAAAGGTTTGGGTTACAAGTGAAGGAAAAAGGAAAACAAGAGCTGAGCAAGGTGGAGTCCGCAAAGCACAAGATTCGAGTCTGCGGCCTTTAACAAGTAGGCTCCTGGGCACCAGTTAGCGTGCCTTGGGTGCACCACCTCCCCCCTATTTATAGGATAGGGGGCCTGCCCAAACGGGCAGGGCTAAAATAACCGACTGTCTGGGGTACAGGAGAACCGGGCAGCGGTGACGGGAAGCAAAAAGAAAGAACACGCCAGTCCGCGCAGAAGGGGCGGACTGGGCTCGCGGGCTGGAGCTTCCATTTGCTGCTGCTAGGCGCGATCCTGCTGGAGGACGGCGGCCTGGGCGGACGAGACACTGAGTCCGCCGATGTAGAGAATCCGTAGATCCAAAGGCATGGCGGACTGAGCGAACAGAGCATTGAATCCGCCGCTGGGGAATCATCCTTGGAGGCCGATTGCTGCTGCTTTGCCGGACTGGGCGGACTGCCTAACCGAGTCCGCGCTTATTGAAAGGGGGTCTTGGCATCTTGCGGACTGAGGGGTTAACATAATCCCCGCACATTTTAAAGTTTCCAGAAAACTTCGGAAATGTTTTCTTAACCGCCGAGTCCGCAAGCCTCATAAATGCCGCCAGCGCTATAAATATCGCTGGAGGGCCTGGAACTGTTGAAAATTCCGATCGACACGGGGCGCTATTCACCACTTGCGGTCTCCACTTTGCAGTCCGACATGCCAAGGCTTGGAGCTTTCTTCTCTAGTCTCACTGCAAAAGGCGAGACGGCACTAACAACGCCTATGAAGACCAAGAAGATAATAAAGAGGACGACGAGAAGGGATCCTGTCCGCTCTGCTGGAGAAAGTTCCCGCAGCCAGAAGCCTGCTGAGAAGGCAGTCCGCCGCGCTGATGTATCTGTGCGCGAGGATGCCGCAGTTTTTGACGCTGAACCACTGAGAAGTGAAAAGTTATTGACTCTGTCGGACACTGCCCCTTCCCAGAAAACCGCGGATTCTGCGGACACCGCTGGCGAACACACTGGGACCGAAGTAGAATCCCCCAACGCCCAAGTGCCCATCGTGAACCTTGAGGAAGAAGATAGGCGGACTTCGGGAGAAGAGGTTGGCAAGGACGCGCCTTCAAAGGCATTGATTGTTGTGAACCCTGAGACGGTCCGCGAGAGCCAGCCCGACTTGGGAGAGGCTGTCGCGGACTCTGCCGAGAAGAGAGTTTCTAAAAAGAAGAGGAAGAGGGACGGGTCGACCGTGGCCAAGCGGGTGGAGAAGAAATTGCGCGCGATGAAAGAGAAGAATATCTCCAAGCGGACTGGAGATGCGGATTTACAGCACAGACCGCGCGAGAAAGAAGTTCCCGACAGCGACTTGATTACACCGGAGGCCCAAATTCAGGGAGACAATTCCCTCTCCACGGTCAGTTTAACCACGGATGAGATAATAGATTCGATAGACGTCAATGAAGTTGATCTAATCAACGAATCCTTGTTGATTGCACTGCAGCAGTCTGAGGTGGAAGTCATTGGGGATAAGGGTAGAGAACTCCCTTCTTTGTCCGCTGCTGAGGAAGAAGAGAGGGAAAGACTGAAGCAGAAGATAGAGGAGCAGAAGAAACAAATCGCTGCTCATGTAGCTGTGGTGGAGGCGGCCTCGAAGCAGGTCGCGGCGGACAAGAACGCGGAGGATCTGCGGACTGCTGCAGAGCTATTGCGGTCAGGTAATCTTCAACCGGCGCCTAAGTATTTTAAGCGTCAGTGGCTTTACAGGTCGCCGCCGCGGAAGTCGAGACCAATCAAGATCATCACCGAAACTGAGGACACCGTGGTTTCAAAAAGTTCTGCTGCTGAGAAAAGAGCTAAGGTTCACCGCGAATGGAAGAAGCGGTTAAGCGCCTTTGACCCGGAGCGGGCAAGACGGCCTATCATCTTCGATAGTCGGCAAATCGCTGCGGCTATGTCCAAATGTGATCTTTCACCCTTTCTTTGAGTCCGCCGCGGACTGCTTTTGAATGATGAAGTTGACCTTCTTTCTTGCAGGTAGAAAATCGCCGCCGGGCTCCGTTGAGAGTGGCGAGATCGTGGTTACACCGAATACTGGTGTTGACGCGGTCTCGCATGAGGAATCCGCAGGGGATGAGCTGCCCAGCATGAACATCATCAAAGAGTTAGAAAAGAAATTTCAAGCTGAAATTGAGAATATCAAAGCAGAGTTAAAGAAGGCGGAAGAGCGCGAGAAAGCGTCCGCGGAGCGGGAGAAAGCCCTAAAAGACCAGATCGCCAGCATCTCCAGGGCGTTGGAGAGGTCCGATAGGGAGAAGAAAAGGCTCGCGGACGATGTCCGCTTCTACAAGGGGAAACACTTGGCGTCGGTGCGTGAAGAAAAGGGGAAGCGGGCTGCTGAGGTCGCTGAGCAGAGGTCGCGATTGCCAAATCGCGCTGCTCCGGAGGTCGCAGCACCGGCAGGCGGTCAACAGGCTGCGGATGAGGAGCCGAGGCCGGCAGTGGAGCCAATGGTTCCCCTTAGCCGGGTAGACCGGGAAGCTGCCCACATGCACCGGACTATTAACGTCATTCATCATCACCTCTGTCGCATGTATAGTGAGATCCTCCAAATAAGCGACCAAGCTGCGCACTTATGCAGAGACAGGACGGAAAGGCCAGCGCGGACCGAAGCTAGGGACCGCTGAGTCCGTGATGCCATGAACCATTAATTTGTTTGATTGTATAATTGTGTGTTTAAACAATGTTGTGTTGTAGATTGAACTGTGTTGCGATCTGTGCGGACTGAATAATATATCCGCAAATTATGTTGCTTATTTTTGCTGTGATCTGTGGCGAACTGTGCGGACTAATGTTGTGTCCGCTTCACCTAATTTGACTTCTGCAGGTGGGAAATGTTGCGAACTAAGCGGACTGAAACTGTGTTCGTCTCTCATGTTTGACTTGTCTGCAGGAAGGAAGCATCGCGAGCTGGGCGGACTGAAACTGTGTCCGCCTTAATTTTTGCTTTGAACTTTTCTTGGCATGTGAATCTATGTTTGTGTCCGCGTTATCTTTAACTTTTGCTGCGTGAATGATTGGATTTTTGCGGACTATGCGGATTGAAAATGCGAGCTATGCGGCCTGGCCAAAAAGCTGTCAGACCCTATAACTATAAATATGGCCCTGCCGTTTCTTTTATGCAGGAAAACTGTTGTAGCAGAAGGACCCTGCGGCCTGCCAAAATGGTATCCGCCAGGACCGATGCAGCTGTTGCCTTCCATGCTGCCGACCACCGAAAGTGCACCTTAACTGAGGCCGATCTGGAGGCCTTTGTTGAGAAAAAGATGGCGAATTCAAATATTCTTGTCCGCCTTCCAGCCCACGAGGAAAGGCTAAACTTTTCAACCGCGACTCAGATCGCTATTCCTGTAGATCATTTTGACAGCGGATTCATATTTCCGCTACTATGGGAGCTCGCCGAAATCTTCGAGCATTATGGAATGGTGCCGGACCAGCTCGCGCCCAACACTCTCGCTGCGATTTGCAGCTTCATTTCCTATTTGCGGTCTGAAAAGATTGCTTTCTCCATGAACGTCTTCCGCAAGATGTTCTCTGTCCGCTCGATAACTGCTTCTGGAGGCCGCCCCTACAAGGGGGTGATATATTTTTACTGCTGAGGGATGAAGGTTGTGGGCCTTCCCAACAAGATCCACAACTGGACCTCCGGGTTCTTGATATTTGAAGGAGACCTAGGGTTCGCGCACACATATCCGCAAGTGCGCGCGGACTCCGCCTTCAAGAGTGTGCCGCTTGATGTCGTGGAGTCCGCCATCGTCGAGTTCTTGGCCGATGCCAGGCTTGACATTGAGCATTACATTCCGCTACTGGCGAGCTTGGCGGACGTTTTGCCAGAAGAAAGTAAGATGTTTGCGAACTCAAGCTTTGTATCCGCGGCGACCTTAGTGTTTAACTCTTCTGTTTTTGCAGCGACCTTGGCGGTACCCGCCAATTTGCCGCAGACGCCTAGCGGCTTTGTTCCTACACAAAGAGAGAAGAAGCAAGAAGTTGCAAGGAAGAGAAAAGAAGAAGGGGATCCCGCGGCGGGTTACTCTTCCTCTGAAAGTTTTACGATGAGCGGCTTCGGAAACCGCCAGAAGGACCTTAGGGGAAACCCAATGATCCACTGGCATAACAAGCACAATCATGTCCGCTTGTCTACCGCGCTCCCCTCGTGGAAGAGTCCGCGAATAACTCGCCATGCCCATGTTGCGATTTCTGCCCTCTATGGAAAGCGCAATCTGAGCGATCTGAAGAAAGTGCCCGCTGCCGACCTCCCCCTGCTAGCCTCCCAGGCTGGTGCGAATAGTGTGATGACAACCCACTATGTAGCCACCTTGGCCAGAGACCTGCTCAGGCAGAATGAGCGGCTTCAGCAAGATAATAAGGTGCTAAAGGAGAGTAATGCGCGACTAGGGAAGAAAGTCGCTCCGCAAAAGGAAGAGCTCGGGGTGAGTTAAATCCGTAGCGGCCTCTATTTGCAGTCCGCCGCGAACTGACGTTTGCTCCTTTGTTTTGCGTAGGTCGCCTATGACTTGGAGAACAATAGTTTCCAGGCCGCCATGCTCCCCTTTGTGAAGGAAACCGTCGAGGTTGCCATCGAGCGATTTGTCCGCGGCGGCTTTGCAAAGGAAGGGGTGGATGGCGTTCCCTTCTTGGAGCTCTTCCCAGAGTTGGCACCGCAGGTCGCAGCGATGGAGCGGGTTGCAAAGGGCAAAGATATCATCGAGGAAGAGGAAGGTGAAGAAGAAGAAGAAGAAGAAGGAGAAGAAGAAGAAGGCGGAGAGCAAGGCGAAGGACAAGGCGTCATGGAGACCGCGGACGACACTGGTTCAAGCCAGCGAGGCGGAGAACAGTCCGCCGAGTCCAGCACCTCTGCATCCTCCTCTGCTGCAGGAGCTCGCATAGCGAGTCCGCCTCAAGCACTGGATCAGATAGTAGTGGAAGCGGCTCGGAGGGCTATTCTCCGGAAGTCGACATCGATGGCCTAAGCTCTGCACCTCCAGTTGAAAAGAAACAAAAGACTGCAGACGATTAATGTATTTTTGCTTTTTTGATTTTGTAAATGGGGCGGACTCAAGATTGCAGTCCGCCAAATAGATAAAAAGATGTAAACAATTTTTTGATGGAATAGAAAGGATATATTCTGATATCTGTGTGCTTCCTGCAATGTTCATTTTCTGCATTTAACGCGATTAAGTTCGATCTGATTTAACAGTCCGCGTGATACGCAGATAGATCATACTGTGAGCTTTTTGACTTGCTGATTAGACGTCCATTGTCCGCCGTAAGACAGAAGAAAATGTCAGGCGGACTCCACTGATTTCCAATTGCAGTCCGCGAGATACAAAGATCATCCATAATGAGTTCTTGGACTTGCTGATTAGGAAATTCTATTTATCAGTCTGGTCATTGTCCGTCGTAAGAATGAACACTTATCGAAAATAATCGGCTGATGACAATATCAGGCGGACTTCATTGAGTTCTAGTAGCAGTCCGCAATTCTCTATTAATCTTTCAAACTTAACGATATGGGAAGCCATTCGGCGGACTGGGCTGATATAATTTCACAGTTCGCTCATATGCTAATAGAAATGATCTATAGCTTGCAACCAGGCGGGCAGGTGCGGTAGGCATTTCTTTCCTCACCAGGTCACAAGCTATAAAATCAACCCCAGGAAAACGGCGGACTGCGCGGATAAAGAAAGCCAGTCCGCACTAAACAGAAGAAATGATCTATAGCTTGCGACCAGGCGGGCAGGTGCGGTAGGCATTGCTTTCCTCACCAGGTCACAAGCTATAAAATCAACCCAAGGAAAACGGCGGACTGCGCGGATAAAGAAAGCCAGTTTGCACTAAACAGAAGAAATGATCTATAGCTTGCGACCAGGTGGGCAGGTGCGCGTGGCATTGCTTTCCTCACCGGGCCACAAGCTATACGATCAACCCAAACAGGCGGACTGCGAGGATAAAGAAAGTCACTCCGCTCTAAATAGAAGAAATGACATATAGCTTGGGACCAGGTGGGCAGGTGCGTATGGCATTGCTTTCCTCACCGGGCCACAAGCTATATGATCAACCCAAACAGGCGGACTGCGCGGATAAAGAAAGCCAGTCCGCGCTAGGAAGATTCCCTGCAAAGAGCAAGATGCCGACTTGGCGGAACGGTTCCCTGCCCTCTTGCCTGGAGTACAGTCTAAGCTGTGGGTCTCCTGCAGGCACTGCTTGAGGGTACCATGGAGTGTTCGAGGGTTACAAGCTAAGATGATCGGTGGGCAGGTGCGGTAGGCATTGCTTTCTTTACCAGATCATCAAAGTTGTAACGATATCCCAAATGCGTCATGGTAGAGCTTTACTCCCACCCTGCCCTCCATAATGCAGAGGTGGGGTCAGGTACTAGCCGGGATCTGAAGTCCAGAATCCTACCGCACTAGAGCGTGCAAGCTCCCACTACACGGTGCGAAATCTCCCCGCAACACGTGTTCTTCGTGGTGTTACGCTAATGACAACAGCTCTAAGAGAGGTCTAGCTGAACTCGGCGATGTCTCCTGGTATCAGGGAACCGTTATAGATCTTTGGGAGAGAGAGAGAGAACACTAGGAAAAAGTGTCAGTATGAATCCTTTGATTAATAAAATGCATTTGCAAAGCAAGCATAAGAAAGAAAAGAGAATTCAAGGGCAGAACCGTTTTTGAAATCTTTCTTAGCATGTCATCTGTTATGCTTACATAGACAAAACACTTGAAGAAACGTTAGCAAGCAGTTTCTATTCATAATGACTCCTGAAGAGGATACACAAAGTAGAAAAGAGGAGGTTCAGGAATAGAACCGTTTGAGATCATCCCCGCTCCATGTATGTGGTGTATCCTCTCCTTCGTATGTCTGTAAGCGGTAAGCGCCGCTCTTTAACGCTTCTTTGATAATGAAAGGGCCGGCCCAATTTGGATTAAGTTTTCCAACTGAGCCAGCTCTTGCAGCAGAATCAACTTTCTTTAGAACTAGATCTCCCACTTGAAAGTGTTTGATCCTTATGTTTTGATCAAAGTAACGGGTCATCCTTCTTTTGACCTCCTCTTGCCTTATAATTGCTTCGTCTCTAATTACCTCGATGTGTTCCAGGCTGAACCTCATCTCTTCATTATTCAACTCAAGCCAGTCCTCAACGCCTTGTCTTGCAAGCAGAACTCTAGGTGACGGGACTTCAAACTCAACTGGAATGAGTGCCTCTGAGCCATGAGAAAGTTTGAACGGAGTCTCACCAGTTGCGGATGAAGGCGTTGTCCTAAGGGACCAGAGGACTGATGGAAGCTGATCAGCCCAGCTGCCCTTGTGATTCTGCACTTTCTTCTTGAGCAAATTGAGGATCTGCTTGTTGGCTGCTTCAACTTGGCCATTGCTTCTGGGATGATGAACTGATGCAAACCGCAGCTCTGTTCCGATCTGCTTGCAAAAATCTATCATCTCTGAGTTGTTGAATTGTGGCTCATTATCAGTGATTATAGCGATGGGTATTCCATGTCGGCAGACAGTCTCCCCCCAAATGAAGTTTCTAATGACTTGAGTTGTTGTTTTAGCCAATGTCTTGGCTTCAATCCATTTGCTGAAGTAGTCGATCATCACGATGATGAAACGCCGTTGTCCGCTTGCCATGGGAAAAGGACCAATGAGATCCATCCCCCAAACTGCAAAGGGCCAAGGAGTTGCAATCGATCTGAGTGACTGAGCTGCTTGGAGTTGAAGTGGAGCAAACTTCTGGCATTGAACACATTTTCTAGCATTAGACCTCAGAGTCTCTCTTCATAGTGGACCAGAAATATCCCTGCCGCAGGATCCGCCTTTCCAAGGTTCTTGCTCCTGAGTGACTTCCACACTCTCCTGAATGAACTTCTTGTAAAACAAGGGGAGCTTCTTCTTCTGAAACACACCAGGCCATGGTAGAGAGGAATGTTCTTCTGTAAAGGATTCCCGCCACTAAGAAGTAGTGAGCTGCTTTTATTCTGAACTTCTTATCTTTGACTGAATGGCGAAAATCTCCTGTTGACAGATAGAGAATGAATGGGTCCATCCAGGAGGGACGTTGATCTACTTGCATCAATTCTCCTTCCTCCACTGCCGGGCGGAAGAGCTCGGAAGTTGTTCCTCCTGATGGCAATCCATACTGAGCAAGAACATCTGCCTCCTCGTTCTCGGTTCTAGAAATATGCTCAATGATAAAGCTCTTGAACTTGCCGATCTCTATCTTCACAAGAGCCAGATACTTCTTCAAGATCGCCTCTCTTGTTTCAAAGTTGTCAAGGACTTGTGACACCATTACAAGAGAATCGGTTTTGATATGAACATGATCGATTCCGAGTTCCCTTGCAAGTCTCAAGTCTGCTAGCAGAGCTTCATACTCGGTCTGGTTATTGGTTACTGGGAAGTAAAACTTGATGGTCTGCTCCAGTTGACGCCGTTTGGATTAATGAGGACCACTCCTGCTCCAGAAGAACTTCTGCCTGAGGCACCATCAACGTAGATGGTCCAAGTCAAAGGTGACCTTTCTGCTCGATCAGAACTGGACTCTGGCATGTCAATTAGGAAGTCTACTAGGACTTGAGCTTTGATGGCTGTCTTGGGCACATAAGAGATTTCAAATTCACTCAGCTCTATTGCCCATTTGGCTAGTCTGCCAGAATGCTCTGGTTTCTCCAACACACTTTTCAAAGGCCGATCGGTAATGACTTGAATCGAGTGTGCTTGGAAATATGGACGGAGTCTGCGAGCTGACATGACTAGTGCCAAGGCTAACTTCTCAAGAATTGGGTACCGTGTCTCGGCACTCTTCAGGATATGACTGACATAGTAGATTGGGAACTGTTTCCTGCTCTCTTCCCGAAGAAGAACGGAGCTGACCGCCTCAGGGCCAACCCCTAAGTATAAGAAAAGAATCTCCCCCGGCCGAGGACTCTGAAGCAGAGGGGTTGAGGTCAGTTGCTTCTTCAACTGCTCAAAGGCTTGAGAACATTCTTCTGTCCACTCAAACTTGGATGCTCCTCGGAGAGTTTTAAAGAAAGGAGCACTCCTATCTCCAACCCGAGAGAGAAATCTCGCAAGGCCTGCTAGCCTCCCCCCTAGCTGTTGAACCTCCTTAGGTGAACGAGGGGTAGGCATATCAAGGATGGCCTTCACTTTATCCGGATTGGGGGCAAGCCCTTCTGGAGTAAGGAGATGACCAAGGAACTTCCCCTTACTCGTCCCAAAGGTACACTTCAAGGGGTTGAGTTTCATTTTGTATCTACGCAGAGTAGCGAACGTCTCTGCTAGATCTTGCAAGTGCAGCGAAAATGACTTGCTCTTAATCAAGAGTTCATCTACATACACTTCTAGGTTTCTCCCCTTCTGATGCTTGAACACACGATCCATCATACGTTGGTAAGTTGCACCAGCATTTTTAAGCCCAAAGGGCATCACAAGATAGCAGTAGCAACCATCATTGGTAATAAACGACGTATGAGGAACGTCAGTCTTATGCATTCTTATCTGATGATAACCAGAAAACACATCTAAAAAACTCATGCAAGAGTACCCTACCACAGAATCAACTAAAGAATCTATCCGAGGCAAGGGGTAACAATCTTTGGGGCATGCTTTATTAAGTTTGGTAAAATCTACACACATGCGTCATTTTCCTCCTGGCTTTTTAACCATTACAACGTTAGATATCCAGGTTGGATATTGAATTTCTTTAATGAAATTGGTCTTGAGGAGCTTCGCGACCTCCTCTCTTATCGGCTCAGCAAGCTTTGTTGCTATGTCCCTCTTCTTTTGTTGTATAGGCTTGCAGCCGGGATTAACATTCAGGTGGTGGCATGCAACATCTGGATCCACTCCTGGCATGTCTTCTGCTGACCAGACAAAGACATCCAAGTTTCTCAACAGGCAGGAGATCAGCTCGTCCTTTTGATCTTCAGGCAGCTCCGAGTTGATGGAGAGCTTCCTCTCCTCCCCCTCAGCAATGGGGACTCCTTGCGTCACCTGGGCAGGTTCCAGGTGAGCACCTCCATCAGCAGCAGCTTCTGAATTTGGAGAGGCTTCTGCAGCTGCTACTGGAGCAAGGGAAGGACTAGCATCAACCATGTTGACAGTGCGAACGTAGCACTCCCTTATTCTCCTTGGGTAACTCCTGACCCGGCACATCCTTCCATCTGCGAAGAACTTGATGGCAAGGTGGTAAGTTGAAACCACCGCTTGATACTTGTTCAACAGCGGCCTGTCGAAGATGGCATGATAGCTACTAGGAGCGTCAACCACTATGAATTGCACTTGCTTAATTGTCCCTCCAAGCTTCACGGGCAGGATGACGCTACATTCAACTTCCTTTCTCTCTCCTGAGAAACCATAGAGTGGCCCTTTGGTGGAAAGCAGAGGCTTTCCAGTCTTCAGGGCCTCAAAAGTAGACTTGAACAGGAGGTTGACCGAGCTTCCGGTGTCAACTAGAATTCTATCAACTGTGAAGTCCCCAATCACAGCCTTAATCACTACTGCATCATCAAACGGATTGGCTGTTTGGGGTAGATCTGCTGGACCAAAGGTGATGACCTCACTTGGAGGAGCAACGGAAGAAGAAGAGGTCACCTCTGCTCGAGTGACCCTAGAGATTGAAGATTTCCGAGTAGACTCGGTTCCTGCTCCACCATGGATAAAGAAGAGGCGTCCCAGAACCCCTTCGTCATCTGCGTCGAAGCACTCAACCGGGACGTTGATCGGCCCCAGACGGCCTTCGTCCTCGACCTCCGCACATTCCTGATATGCTTCAGCTACTTCTTTGCCCTTTGAGGTGGATGGCTTCGAAGAAGAAGAAACCTTCTTGGCCAAGTCAATCTTGCCCTCGGCAAGCAGCTTCTCTATCAGCATGCGAAGGGCCTTGCAATCCTCGGTCAAGTGGCCCTTCTCTTTGTGGAACTGGCAATACTGCGTATTGTTCCTTGGCCTCCACACTCTCTGAGGCTCTTGCTTCTTTTCTTCCGACCTCTTTTGCAAGATCTGGATGACTTCGTCAAGGTCCAGATCTGCTATATCCTCCATGGGGCTTGCATCATATCGGCTTGGAGCAGGCAAGGCTGCTTGCTGGAGGATAGGAAGTGCTTGCAATGGAATGACGGGAGTGGCGGCCAACGACAGTCTCTGCTCCTGAAACTGTTGATGGCCAAGGAAAGGCTTCTTATGGCGGAAGTTCCGGCCTCTTTGAGAAGGAGGCTGGAAGTCTGGCGAGGGGGCTTGCTGTGAGAGGAAGAAGCGGAGACATCCCTTCCTTCAGCCTTAGCTGTCAGGGATGAAACATAGGTAGGATTGGCGTTCTCGCCTTCTATGAAGCGATTCACCATGGCAATCAGCTCTTGATAAGTCTCAGGTGCCTTGGTTGTTGCTTTAAACTTCAGGGGGCCTTCCCGGAGGCCATGGATCAAGGCGACCTTGTAATAATCGGGGTTCACATTCCTTACCCCTTGGATCTATTTTTGAAAGCGATCAACGAATCGCGTCACTGACTCGTTGTCCCTTTGTTTGATTTCAAAGAGGGAAGCTGGCCCATCCTTCCTCTTCCTTGAGGTAGAAAACCTCAGCAACAACTCGCTGCGAAGCTCAGCGAAAGAAGATATTGTGCCCGCAGGCAGCTCATAGAACCACTCTCTCGCCTGTCCTTCGAGAGTGGTTACCAGGAGTTTACACTTGATGGCATCTGAGAGGCATCTCAAAGCAACTGCCCCTTCAAATGCTTGGAGGTGAGAGACTGCATCAGTCTCTCCTGAATAGAAGGGAAGGCGAGGCTCCCTGAAATTGTTCGGAGCCGACTCCCACCGGATTCGATCAACGAAGGGAGACGGAGTCTCGAACTTAGCAGGGTAGAAGGGGCAGACTGAAACCGGGGAGTCCGCGGGCTCGGCGGACTGGCGGTCAGCAAAATGAAGCTGGCGGGCAGGAGTGACCCTGGCAGCTTCTCTGAAGAAATTCCTGAAAGCAAACTGCTCCTCCTGAGGGCGCAGAGGGGCGGCGGACTGAGCAGGATTCCGAGGACTGGCTGGCGACTGCCGAAGCGGAGTTCGGCGAGCTGGAGTCTGGCGGGCTGGCGAGTCCGCTGGTTCTGCTGCGGCCTGAGGAGCAAGCCGTTGGGTTAGCGCAAGCAGGGCCTGGCTGATCGCGTCGAGACGCTGGTCAGTCTGCCTGCGAGACTGCTCGGCCTCAAAGCGAGCATGCTCAATTGCATCCCAAAGAGAGTCCTCTGAAGAACTGGAGCGGTCTGACGAGCGGGCTCTGCGGTCTGACATTTTTGTCCGCTGAATTCGAAATGACACTCGAATCTGAAGGTCGCGTGTTAACTGTTGATGCGCGAAAACGCAAAGGGGGTCGAGCACCACCAGCTAACGGTTCGAGCACAAGGGAAAAGAAGGGAAAGGAGAGACTGCGAGTAGCAATCTACTAAGCGGACGAGAGCAGGAAAAAGCAGCAGGGCCGTGAGCCACGGCAACAACTGACTTCGTCAGTCGCGGCCTGAATGCCTCTCTTGTGACGAGCTTTTCCTTGATTGAAGAAAGGTTTGGGTTACAAGTGAAGGAAAAAGGAAAACAAGAGCTGAGCAAGGTGGAGTCCGCAAAGCACAAGATTCGAGTCCGCAGCCTTTAACAAGTAGGCTCCTGGGCACCAGTCAGCGTGCCTTGGGTGCACCACCTCCCCCCTATTTATAGGATAGGGGGCCTGCCCAAACGGGCAGGGCTAAAATAACCGACTGCCCGGGGTACAGGAGAATCGGGCAGCGGTGACGGGAAGCAAAAAGAAAGAACACGTCAGTCCGCGCAGAAGGGGCGGACTGGGCTTGCGGGCTGGAGCTTCCATCTGCTGTTGCTAGGCGCGATCCTGCTGGAGGACGGCGGCCTGGGCGGACGAGACACTGAGTCCGCCGATGTAGAGAATCCGTAGATCCAAAGGCATGGCGGACTGAGCGAACAGAGCATTGAATCCGCCGCTGGGGAATCATCCTTGGAGGCCGATTGCTGCTGCTTTGTCGGACTGGGCGGACTGCATAACCGAGTCCGCACTTATTGAAAGGGGGTCTTGGCATCTTGCGGACTGAGGGGTTAACAACGATTATGAGATCGTTTACCTCCAGGGCAAGTAGAATGTGGTGGCGGACGCCTTGTCCCGCCTACCTGATGGTGCACTCACCCAGATTTCGGGGTCGGTCCTCGAATCGTTCGATGACATACATGAGGGGGTCTTGCGGGATCCCTCTCTATGCGCCCTCGCGGAGGCCCTCCAGCGTGGGGAGACGGTGACGCCAGGTTATCATCTACAGAGTGGGCGAATACATTACCACGGCAGAGTTATCATCTACCGACTGTTCGTGTGGGATTATGGGAAGATTGCTCGACCACTGACCCAGCTACTGCAGAAGGATGCCTTCTTGTGGCAGGATGATGCTGAGGCGGCATTTCAGGCGCTCAAGCAGGCGGTGACGACCACCCCAGTGTTAGCCCTCCCGGATTTCACTAAGGAGTTCGTTGTGAAGACAGACGCCTCAGGGGTGGGGCTGGGCGCAGTATTGATACAGGAGGGCCGCCCACTGGCTTTTTATAGTAAGGCGTTGGCGCCTAAGACGTTGGGACTATCCACGTATGAAAAAGAGTTGTTGGCAGTGGTTCAGGCAGTGGGCCTTTGGCAGCCATATCTTTTGGGGCGGCACTTCAAGATTCGTACGGATCACCAAAGTTTGAAGCATTCGTTGGACCAGCGAGTCTCCTCTCCTCTTCAGCAAAAGTGGGTCACCAAACTTTTGGGCTACGATTATGAGATCGTTTACCTCCAGGGCAAGTAGAATGTGGTGGCGGACGCCTTGTCCCGCCTACCTGATGGTGCACTCACCCAGATTTCGGGGTCGGTCCTCGACTCGTTCGATGACATACATGAGGGGGTCTTGCGGGATCCCTCTCTATGCGCCCTCGTGGAGGCCCTCCAGCGTGGGGAGACGGTGACGCCAGGTTATCATCTACAGAGTGGGCGACTACATTACCACGGCAGAGTAGTCATACCTCCAGGCTCAGCATGGAAGACAGTTATGCTCCACGAGTTTCATTCTTCTCCAGTGGGGGTCATGCAGGAGTGCATTGTACCCACCAAAGGGCGAGAGCAAATGTATTTTGGCCCGGGATACGCCGGGATGTGCAGCAGTTTGTACGCCAGTGTGAGACATGTCAGCGACAGAAGTACGAGATCACTACACCTGCCGGGTTGCTCCACCCACTTGAGATTCCGCAACACATCTGGGCTACTGTGTCGATGGATTTTATTGATGGATTGCCCAAGTCTCAGGGCAAGTCGGTCATTCTGGTGGTGGTCGACAAGCTCTCCAAGTATAGTCACTTCCTCGCTCTCAGTCACCCTTATACGGCGGAGTCGGTCGCCGAACTCTTCACTCGGGAAGTCGTCCGCTTGCACGGCCTCCCACGCGCCATCATTTCTGACCGTGATCCCACTTTTGTGAGCCAGTTCTGGCGAGAGCTTTTCAGGCTTCAAGGGACTTGCTTGAGTTTCAGCACCGCAAATCACCCCCAGACCGACGGCCCAACGGAGGTTCTTAATCGCAGCGTGGAGACATACCTCCGGTGTTTCGTCATGGACGAGCCTCGGACTTGGACCAGTTGGCTACACTGGGCCGAGTATTGTTACAACACTGCTTACCACTCCGCCAGCAAAATGACGCCATTTGAGGTGGTCTACGGCCGCCCACCACCTTCTTTGAGCAGTTATGAGTCGGGCAGCACGACATTACCGGCGGTTGATCGGGCCCTCCGCGACCGCGACCGCACCTTAGTGACATTGCGGGCGAATCTTCGCCTTGCCCAGAATCGCATGAAGACCCAGGCAGACAAGCACCGCAAGGATAGGGAGTTTGTCGTGGGCGATGAAGTCTTTCTTAAGCTCCAACCCTACCGACTGCTCTCAGTGGCTCGCCGTACAAATCAGAAGCTGGCACCTCGATATTATGGCCCCTTTTGTGTTCTCAAAAGGGTGGGGTCGGTCGCTTACACGTTAAAGATTCCCGCGGGCTCCCGGATCCATCCGACATTTCATGTCTCTTTACTCAAGAAGAAGATTGGTGAGAGTGCCCAACCGAGCCCTTTCTTGCCGGAAACTACCGTGGCGGGCGAACTTTGGCCGATGCCGGAGAATGTTCTCTTACTCAGGTGGAAGCAGCGGGCGCCGAGTTTCGGGCCGAACTCTTGGTCAAGTGGAAGCACTTATCGGAAGCACATAACTCCTGGGTTGATCTGTTGGACTTCAAGGAGCTGTACCCAGATTTCCATCTTGAGGACAAGCTGGGTTTTGACGGGGAGGGGAATGTTACGCCCCCGACCGCGAGCCGCTTCTCGGGGCGTTATTATGCTCGCAGGCGTAAGGAGACGACGAGCAGCGAAGGGGCTCAACCATACGGTTCAGCCCCCACTCAGTAGAACCGGCCGGCCAAGGGCTGAACCAACCGGTTCAGCCATATGTGGAGGGGCCGGCCGGCTCCCTCCTTGGCCCGGGTATTTATACCCGGGGAGGTCATCTTGTGGAGGCAAGCAATTAACCCTAAGGTATTTCTCCTTCTTCCTCTAAACCCTAGGCTCCTTCCTTCTTCTCTCTAGTTTGCTTCCTCTCTCTCTAGTAGTTCCTATCAATAGGGTGCCTGTATGAAAGGTGTGGAGGCTTGGTTGAAGCTTTGGATGGCTGTAGTGTGGCTGGACAGCACTCAGGCAGTAATTTTGGGGAGGCTTTGGGCTGCTGGGTGAAGGCAGAGGGTGGTTCCACGAGTGGCTCAAGTGGGAAGGGCTGCTGTTGGGGAAATAGTGGGGACTGGGATAGCACATTGGACTCCAGGAAATTGGGGGAGGGGACGAGTTTGGTTGTGGCTGCATCTGACAGAGAGAGGAAGGCAGGGAGGGGCTGGAGTTGTGGGGTAGCAGGTTGGGAAGAGTATAGGCAGCATAGAGAGAGGGGGGGTGCGGATGAGGGAAATATAGACAGCTGTTATGAGGGATGCAACAGTTAGGACTATTAATGAGATGGGGGAATGAAAAGGGTGGTTCCACGTGAAAGAAAATAGAGGGGGAATGTCAGGTGGCTGTGAGGATTACGTGTGTGTGAGTGAGTGTGTGTGTGTGTGTGTGTGTGGGGGGGGGGGGGGGGGAATGGAGGCTTAAATTTAGGATTAATTCCTAAATTTTAGGGAGTAGGGAGTGGGTGGTTATTGACGTAGTGGGAAGTTGGTAGTAGGGGGGTGGTGTCTGGTTGGTGGAGAGTTGGGGTTGGCCAGAGGTGGCCGCCGGTGGTCGTCGTAGCCGCCGGAGAGAATTTCTGGTGATTGTCATAAAATGGAGAATGATGAAAAAAATGAAGAGGGGGTGTACGGGAAGTTATTGCCGGCTGCTGCTATGTGGAAGAAGACTATAAGGCTTAGGCAGTTGCTAGGAAGGGGTTTGGGAGATGGGCTTGTTGGCTGTTTTGGGAGGAGGGAGGAGATGGCTGTTTTTGGAGAAGGGTTGCCGCCGATTCATTCAGGGGTACGGCACGCTGGCCCGACCCTTCACCCAGCTTCTGAAAAAGTCGGCCGAAGGGCCCTTCGAGTCGTCGGCCATGGCTTCCGCCGCTTTTACCGGGCTACATCAGGCCTTAGTTCGATCTCCGGTGTTGGCTATGTCGGATTTTTCACAGCCTTCCTCGTGGAATGCAACGCATCAGTCGTCGGTGTTGGAGTCGTTTTGATGCAGGCCGGTCGCCCGGTGGCCTATTTCAGCCGCGCTTTTTCAGACACAATCCGCAGCCATTCGGCTTATGAGAACGAGCTCATGGGCCTCGTCCTCGCTCTGCAACATTGGCGACCTTACCTCCTGGGCCAACGGTTCGTGGTCCGCACCGACCACCATAGTCTTCGCTACCTCCTACAATAGAAAATCGCGACACCCGCTCAACAAGTATGGGTGGTAAAGCTCCTAGGCTATGACTTCAGCATCGAGTTCCGGCCATGGAAGACCAATTGCGTGGCTGATGCCCTCTCGCGCAACCCCATCCTCGCAGCCATTTCCCGATCGGTGTGCGAGGATGCGGATACCCCCCAACGGGAAGTAGAAGCCGACCCGGCGCTCAACAAGATACAGATAGCACTTCTCACGGACGGCACAAGCCACCCACCATACTCCTTGGTTGACAGCCGCTTACTCTATAAGGGCCGTCTCGTACTCGCCCCCTCCTCCCCGAGCATTCCTCTGTTGTTGACCGAGTTCCATGCTTCACCTACGGGGGGACACGCCGGAGCTTACCGGACGTACCGACGGCTGCCGCCTCACTCTATTGGTCGCATATGTTCCGACAGGTCAAGGCCTTTGTGTCCTCCTGCCTCACCTGCCAAAAAGCCAAGTATGAGGTCATGTTTCCCGGTGGCCTGCTTCAGCCCCTTCTGATTCCAATTCGCATTTGGGACGACGATGCCATGGATTTCATCATACGGCTACCCCGATCTCAGGGGCATGACAGCATCCTGGTTGTAGTGGACCGACTCTCGAAGTATGCTCATTTTCTTCCCATGCGCTACCCATACACGGCGGTCACAGTCGCCGACAGTTTCGTCCAGAGGGTCGTACGCCTCCATGGGTTTCCTCGGTCGATCGTCAGTGACCGCGATCCGCTCTTCCTTAGTACGTTCTGGGCCACGTTGTTCCGCTTACAGGTCACCCATCTCCGCATGAGCACAGCCAATCAGAGGTCATCAACCGGTGTTTGGAGACGTACCTTCGTTGCTTCGTGGGAGAGCAGTCTCACAGTTGGGCCAAGTGGCTCGGGTGGGCCGAATACTCGTACAATACCGTCTACCATCAGGCGGTCGACACCACTCCATTCGAGGTCATTTACGGCCGATTGTCTCCGACGATCGTCTGCTGCCTTCCAGGGGAGTGTCAGGTGGAGAGCTTGGTCATCGCTATCCGTGACAGAGATACCATCCTGGATCATTTGAAGTGTCACTTACGGCGGGCCCAACAGAAGATGGTCTCCTTCGCCAACAAGAAACGCCGAGACCTCTCTTTTGAGGTTGGCGAGAGGGTGTTCGTCAAACTCCACCCCTACCGACAGCTTTTGGTGGCTCGTCGGCCCTGCCCGAAACTGGCTCCCTGTTTCTTCGGGCCTTTTGAGGTCGTCACCCGCATAGGGGTGGTCTCCTATCGTCTTCGCCTTCCAGCCGGGAGCCTCATTCATCCGATCTTCCATGTCTCACGGCTACGACGCGTTGTCAGCGACCACACTCCCACAGATCACGTTCCGGCCGACATCGACCTCGCAGGGGAGGCACCCTACTACCCCGCCTCAGTCCTCGATCAGAGATGTCGCATCCCAGGAGACCGCACAACGGAGGAAGTCCTTGTGGCCTGGACCGACCGGCAAGACTCGGACGCAACGTTGTTGCCACGGGATGATTTACGCCTCCAGTTCCCCGATTTCTACCTTGAGGACAAGGCACATTTCCCAGATGGCAGCATTGTTACGAAAATGCACGACGACGAGCCACCTTGGAAAGTTTACGCGTGTCGGGCGCATATAGCGGATGGGCCCACAATTCCCGCAGCGAATAATTAATTAATTTGCTACCATATTTGCTTATGATGTAAATGTGTTGCTTCGTTTGTGTGTCAATTTAAGTATTTTTGGACTTCCTATTTTAGAATATTTCCTTTTTATGTTTGCTTCTCGTCATTATAAGAGGACGCGTAAGCCTTGTATTGTTTTTATCCTGGAATGAAATTGTGTTTTCCCTCTCCTCCTCTCTAACCCTAATTCTCTCTCTCTCTCTTCCTCCCCTCTCACGCTCTCCCTCAGACCGACCGGAGCCACCTCCTCCCCGGGATCGTACCAGGCATCGTCATGCATGCATGAACCTTAATCTATAATTTATCGAATTATGTTGTGCATTATGCTCTTACAAATTAAACACTTACATAAAGTTTTATTGTAAGAATTTCTCAAAATAATAATTTCATTTTACCTTGGGGTCTTCATTTTTTAAAGTAAGATCATATTATCAATCAATAAGTGTAATAAATATTATCATTCATCATAACATGGCACACATAAGAATACAAATACATGCTAAGGAGATAATTATGGATTTTGACCAAATAACTAAAGATATAATGCATATACTCGCTATATCAAGTTTTTATTCAATGGGTTGGGATCACAGAAAATTTGATTCATGAAAATATAAAGATCCAAGATAAAATTGTAGTTCTCAAAACCTCCTGGTATCAAGTAAAGAACATCTATAAGAGTTGGACTCATGAACCTACAAACTAAGGATCCCTCTACAAGTTAAAAAGAAAACAAATGAAAAGCTTAAGGCTCCGGCTCATCAATTCAAAAAGGCATCCTGCACGCTTGAAGGTGATCTAATTACAAGTCTGAAATAATGAATGATAAAAGTAATTTAAGATGCATCTGCATTTTTATTTCTCAGAACATATCATAAGAATTTTTATGCGGAGCATAGACGAGAACTTGCAGTGGATGACGAGTTTGGGCCCGTTCGGGGGCAATTGACAATTTTCCACATATGGCGTGTCCGGATCGACGATCGGACTCCGCGGATGCGTCCGGATTCGCGTTGCGAATCAATTTCATATATTAGTTTATTATAGTTGCATTTATTTTGATGTATTGGGTGGCCCCACCTCCGGCCAATCATAATTGTTGATGGGGGATGCCCTAATCTTTGTTTTATTATAAATAGAGGTGATAGAGGGTTGATCTAAGCAATGCAGAATTTGGTGAAAAGAAATCCCGGATTCCAGCAATCAAGTCACGGTTCCGACTTTGTGGAACCCTAGGTGCTGACTCTTAGGTGTCAATCTTCCTCCCCAAGGTACCCCCTCCAAAATCCCTTGATGCAGCCTCTATAGCCCCCAATTCCAGCCACTAATCCTTCTACCTAGAAGAAATTCAGATCTCTGAATATCTACTGTGGAGCAATGAAACTTACTATTCATTTACTATAGTTTTTTTCGTCCCTATTTCACCGCCGGCCTCCAGGTTCTCCGTCCAGCAAGCAGCCGCATGAGCCCCTCCTGCCACAGGATCTAACGCCTCCCGCCGCCCCTTTTTCCCCTACTAAAACCACTGCCTGGGCTCTTGCAGCCGCCAGCCTATGGGACTCCTCTACAACAGTCGCCCATCAGTCCTCGTTCTCTTCCCCTAGCCACCAAGCCTCCCCCACCTCGTGGAGCAACTCTCACAGCCATCCTTATTGGGTTTGTCCAAATCTGAACAAACCAGCCCCGATCCACTATTCCCTCCACCCGTTCAACGCTCTCGAGCCCTGACCCGCTACCACATCATCGGATCTACCCTCGCCCTCACCCACCGGATCTCTTCCTACGTGGCCGGATCTATCCATTTCCGGCTCATTTTCATCTTCCATCCCCGAGGACAACCACCTTCATTATTTTCACACCGCTGGTTCAACTTTCGATCGGGAACCACGCATCTGGCTCCGGAATCTTCATTGTCTTGGTCAGCCCACTATTTAGTGAGTATTGTCGTATTGGATTATTATTTTTCAGCATTTATTTATCGGATTGGACATCATATTTGTTTGGATATTTCTTATGATAGTAGTTTGTTAGATAAATATTGTGATTTGCAGGTTTTATTTGTCGCGTGCACTTGCTTTGGCCCTTCACGCGGAGGAAAGCCTAAGTTTGCCTCGCTTAATTAAATTATTTTACCTTGTCTTGAACTAACTGCGTGTGTTATTTAAATTCATTATCTAATTTGTGATTTAATCCGTCAGACTTTGCATAGCATGTAGGGTTAGGTCGCAGATTTCCCGCCACCTATAGATTCGTTCTGCGTCAAATTTTATCAACTACAAAATGATTTCCAAGTTCAAAATATTAAAAGATATCCCAACTACGGCTAATAAAAAAGGTTACAAGAATGTATTGTGGATAAGTGGAAGGAATGCCAGAGAAAAATCAGTTAAGGCAACAATATAACGAATGAAACAAAACAAAAACAAAAATTTATTCTAATTAGGCAAACCTTGAGCAAAAAACCATTGGTAAAGTGTGCTTCATATTTTTGTTGGCATCATGAACTTCGATTTCCTTTCGGCAGGTTTTAGGATTTGAAAAGAGCACATGAGGGTTTCATCAACACTCATCATTGCGCCAGCATTATCAAATTCACCACAGTAGTTTGGGGCCGAAAATATTGTGACAAGTTGTCTATCAGCAAAAAATTCATAGCCATCCTCCACAACCTTCGATGTTAGAAAAACAAATTGATAGGAAAAACAAAGGAAATTATTAAAGTACAAATGTAAATAATGAGATTCTAACCTGATGGGCACGACAAACAAGGTCCAGGTCATGTTTTAATAGAAAATCTGATACTTTATCAGCACCAAAAGTG
Source organism: Platanthera guangdongensis (assembly GCA_039583875.1). NCBI lineage: Eukaryota > Viridiplantae > Streptophyta > Magnoliopsida > Asparagales > Orchidaceae > Platanthera > Platanthera guangdongensis. The sequence continues at coordinate 94,920,500 of CM077148.1, forward strand.
TATGAAACCCCCCTGTCATTCATTCCCCAGCCTTGAATGTCTCTACCAGGGTCTGACCAGAGTAGGTCGCATATTAAACCAGTGTCTGGAACATCAGTTGGACGAGTAATAGACTTAATTTGATCCAAGTTTAATAAATCGGGAGAAAGACCACCATGCATGCATAATATCTTGTCATCTATAAGAGCAGCTACAGGGATGCAGTTAAAGCAGTCTGTGAAGACCTTCCATAGTCGTACATTGAATCGACGCTTACATTCATCATAAAACCCATATATTCTATTTATTGAAGCACATTCATGATTTCCTCTAAGAAGAAAAAAATTCTCTGGGTATTTGATTTTATAAGCAAGAAGAAGGCATATGGTCTCCAAACTCTGTTTCCCCCGGTCCACATAATCACCTAAAAATAAATAATTGGCCTCGGGAGGAAAGCCTCCATACTCAAAAAGCCTTAAAAGATCACTGTATTGGCCATGGATATCACCTAAAATTGTACCAATAACTATATCAAATGGTAGAATTTATAGTCAAAAGTCATGAAAACCGTCATACTTTATTCCGGATAAATACAGGTATGCGGGCACAAAGCTAAAAACTGCAAAATAACGAAGGAATGTAAAACAAAAAGTAATATAAAATCAAACCCAGAAACCAATACTACGGTTGTCATGCTAGTGCTGTCTAAGGTATGGAAATTACAACTTTGAAGATCTTAAAACTTGAAGGTAATAGTATGATCTTAACGACCTTGAACCTTAGTTGTCAAGGCGCGCGCCTGAGTCGCCGGGAGCACCGGGCGCAGCCCGCCGCGCCTCAGCATGGCTGAGGCGGGTGATGTGCCCCAGGCGCCCCTCAGGCGTGCACAGCGCGCACCTTACAGGCTCCCAGGTGCACCAAAGGCGCACCTGGGCCTTTCAAGGTTTTTTTTAAAAAAAAATTGATATGCGCAAAAGCATGATCTTAGACACACCTGAGGCACCCCTAGGCGCACGTGGGCGCCCAATTCGCTCAATTTCAGCGAATTAGGAGCTCAATTCGCTCAATTTCCTTTTTCCCCAATTTTTGCGCCTCACGTGGCTCAGGCGCGCGTCTGCGCCTAGGCTCCAGGGGCCATATGCGGCTCGGTGCACCTTGAGCCTTTGATAATTTAGCCTTGAACAGTCCCGTTCGCATCGACAATAGTTCGATGGACGCAATCATTCATGTGTCGCCCTACTGAAATATTCTATGATCTAGAAGTAATCAAGGAATTAGTATTACTGCTAACGTAATATGAGTGTATGGGGTCGCACATAAGAATATACGAAAATAGGATAAATGAACATGTTGGTTTTTACTTATATTGGAAATAAGTAAAAAAAACAAGCATAAAACGATGTTTAATTAAATAAGAATTAGTTAAATAAAGATTGGGAGTAACATTATGTCGATTTGGATTCGAAATGGGGATGTTAAACAGCTACTCGACATTTATGGACTTGTGAAGTCGACTTACGTCGACTTAGTGTGTGTTTAACATCAAAACAGACATTTTTGGATACTATTTGATGTACGTCGACTTGTGAAGCCGATGTATGTCGAGTTGTTAGTAACCAGATAGTACTCAACGTATAACGACTTATGAAGTCGATGTACGTCGAGTTGATGTGCGGATAACCGCTTTCTATACTATGAGATAGTAATTGGCATATGTAAACTTGTGAAATCGACATACGTCGACAAGTGAATTAGAATTCGACCCACAAATTTTTCCCTCTCGATCCACAAAATGGAAATTTGTGAAACTTCAATAAATAGCATTTTTTAGAGTTTTTCAGTTACTTCCTCTTTAAGTACAACTCTTACGACAACTGTAGAACCTGCAGCTGCATCCTCTCCTAAAAACGAAACTAGTATTTCGAGGAGACAAAAGAGGATGATTATGTTCCAACTTGAGTTCATAAGACGAACAGAGAGGAGTTTTCGGCATTTGTGTGGATACTCGTAAAGACGTAGATCTTGTTCTACGTTGTGGTTTTCCCACGATAGTTATCCTTATTGGAATTTGATTCGGACGCAGGTATGAACTATGTTCATGATCTATTGGTTTTTGCATGGTCAAATAAATTAGGTCCTTGAAAATATTACACTATGCCTAAGAAACCCTACAGTACTATCAGAGCCAGGTTGAAATTACAAATCCTTCAGAATGATTGCGTAAGCGGTTTTGGAAATGTTCCAGAACCCATTGTTGCGCCCTGAAACATCAAATGTTGATATTTTTCCATAAGAAATTTACGGTGGTTTTTGTTTAGGTTCCTGGGCGCAGCCCCGAACCTCGAAGGGCTCTGCCCCTTGGTCCCGCTCGCTGATCGGTCAGCAAGAACACAGCCAAGGGAGCTTCCCCTTGGACTCCATTAGGGGACTTGCCCCAAAGACTCCGCCAAGTGAGCAGTCCCTTGGAACCCTGCAAGGAGCGCATTATATTTCGTTGTGATATATGTGTATATCTGGAATGTATCTGCAATGCGAATGGTGTAAATTTTTCATGATTTTGTTTAAATATGTGCAATGATTAATTGTTAATCAAGATTAAATGGTAATCATTTGTCATGAAAAATTAATTAAATTTTATATTTAGTATCGGGATGACTTCTGATGGATGATATGTTCCCTGTCTTGATCAATGAAGTATGGGTTTATCAAAGCAAGGTGTATCAATCTATCTTGTTGGGGTGTGATGGGATAATTGTGATATCCAACTTTCAACATTGAGTCTAACTTAACTAGATGACCTCAACGGTTGAGTGTCTAGAGGCATAGAGTTGGCATGCATCATAAGATATATGTGAATAATATTCATCAACCATACAAGAGTTGTATAGATACAATTGGCATGTTGTCTACCTAACTAGCCACATTTTGAGTGCTTAGCCAAAGCTGACTTGTTATGAGAGTGAAATATGGATTTTGTCCCACTAGAGTGTAGCTCGCATAAACTCTTTGAATTGATATAAAGTGTGATTAATTTGAAAAAAAATAGTGGGAGTATCTAATAAGAGTCCTTATTAAATAAAATGTATCTTGAAATGTAGTATTAATGAATTTTGCATAATTCATGCAGAACTTCTCTGGCTAGCAATTCATAATCCACTTTGCCCCTGCGAGCTATCCTTGAGAAGGACAAGCTTAATGGGACAAACTTATTGGACTGGTATAAAAACTTGAAGATTGACCCCAAACAAGAACCTAAGTTATATACCATAGAGGAAAATCTCCCTAAAGAGTCCCTAGGATCTGCCTCTCAAGCAGATAAAGATGCATACAAGAAGTATCAGAATGACTCCTTGGATGTCGAATGGCTCATGCTTGCCACCATAACCTCTAAGCTTCAAAATCAACATGAGACTATGTATAGTTATGAGATAATTGAGCATCTCGAAAATATATTTAAGTGATAGGCTCGACAAGAGAGGTTCGATGTTTATAAGGCATTGTTTCAGTCAAAATGGGGGCCCATGACCCAGTAAGAACTCATGTACTTAAGATGATTTGGTACATTAAGAACCTTGAATACTGACCTGATCGTGCAGTCATTGTGAGATAGTTATAAGCAGTTTGTCTTGAATTATAACAAGAATAAAATTGACAAAACAATGTCCGGGCTCCGAGGCATGTTAAGAACAACCGAAAATAATATGAAGAAGAACTAGCCTACTACCACATATTGATGGTGCATAAAGGTAAGGGTAACTTAAGAGGACTAAGATGGGATATAAGTCTAGTCATAATTTAAAATCTTCTGCACTGACACTGAAAGGACTAGCGAAGGAAGGGAATTGTCACCATTATGGTGGAGGAGAAATTGCCCTTTTTATCTTGAGGATATGAAAAAGAAGAAGGGAAGTGTGACTTTCACTTCAGATATATTTATTACAGAAGTCAATCTTACCACTTCTTCATTTTGGGTGATAACGGATATGGTTCTCATATTTGTATGTGTGCATGAACTGAGAAAGAGAAGAATGTTGGCTAAAAGCGAAATAAACATATGAGCTAAAAATGAAGCAAGAGTTATTGTCGTTGTTAAACTTACAATTATCTTTGCCAAATGGGCTTGTAATAGAGTTAGAGAGTTGTTATTATGTTCGTGACATAACTAAAAATATTATTTCTATTTCATGTTTATACATAAAGAGATTTTCATTTACTATTAAGAACAATCGTTATTCTATTTATATGAATGATGTTTGGTATGGTATCGCACAAATATTTAATGGTCTGTATGTTTTGAACTTAGACCAGTCCATCTATAATACTAAAAATAATAAAAAACTAAAGATAAATGACAGAAATCTTACGTACATTTGACATTGTCATTTAGGCTATATAAATGAGAAATGCATTTTCAAACTCCATAAAAATAGATTATTTGACTCATTTGATTATGAATAATTTGAGAGAAGGGAATTTTGTTTGTTAGGCAAGACGATTAAAGCCCTTATCACTAGTCATGTTGAGAAGGTTGAAGATCTTTTGGGTATAATACATAGTGATGTATGTGGACACATAAGTTTTATGGTAAGAGGAGAGTTTTTTACTTCATTACATTTACTAATGATTTTAGTAAATGTGGATGTGTGTCTCATATGAAGTACAAATTTGAATCCATTAAAAAGTTCAAAGAATTTAAGAATGAAGTACAAAACAAATTAGGAAAAATAATTAAAACACTCTGCTCTGATCGAGGTGGCGAATATTTGAGTCAATATTTTTGTTATCATCTGAGAGAGTGTGTCATTGTATCACAGCTCAGTCCACAAAATAATAGTATTTCTGAGAGGAGAAATTGTACTGTATTGGGCAAGGTGCGATCGATGATAAGTTATGCAGGTTTGTTTGTTTTCTTTTGGGAATATGCTTTGAATACGGTTGTTTTAACACTAAATCGTGTTCCTACCAAAATGATTCAAAAGATGTCATATGAGATATGGCCTTGATGCATCCTAGTATGTCATTTATAAAAATTTGGGATAGTAAGGCCTACATGAGAGGGCAAATGTCTGAAAAAACTTAAGCCTGAATCAGATAAATGTTATCTTATGAGATATCTTAAGGAAACTAAATGATACTATTTATATAATCACTCTGAGAGCAAAGTGTTTGTCGCGAGAACTGGTATCTTTCTAGAGGAGTTCATATCTAGAAAGACTACTAAGATAAAACTTGAAGAGATTCAAGAACCACAAACAATGAATGAAGCAGAAATGGAACATGAGCAAGGACTATAAGTTGTTATAGCTAAAGAGCATGCTTATGAAACACAAGTCCTGCGTAGATCTCGTGGACCATGCTTTGAACCTGGAAGTTATGGATTTCTCATGTCTCGAAGTAATAATGTGTTGCTTAGGGATCAAGATAATGAACTCACAACCTATCAAGAAGCAAAGAATAGACCGGACTCCAAGAAGCTTTGTTATTAAAGGCACAAGGCGCACTAAGGCACAAAGGGGTCTTGAAGCCTAGGCCCAAATTCGCGCCCGACAAAGGCCAGACGCAACCTCATTCATTTATAATAATCAATATCAAATATCAGTTCATCTTCTTGAACAGATTCTTCATATATTTTACTCATTAATCATTCATTTCTCTCATTTATATCTCTTTAAAAAAAATTAATATGGTCGATTGGATTATATATAAGTCTCAACGATCGATTATGTTTCAAAAACACTAAATCATATAAAAATTATCGAGTTCTTGCATTATTTTGAAAAAAAATACAGAAAAATCACACCCAGACGCGCATTTAATATCCAAAGGCGCGGACCTTTGATCCTGGTGAGCTTGGAGCCAGAGGCGCGCCTGAGACGCGCTTTAAATAACATAGCCAAGAGGTGTCTTGAGGGAATAAAATATGAAATAGACTCCATGTATGTAAATCAAGTTTGGAATATGGTTAAACTGCCTGAAGGGGTACGAGCAATAGGATGCAAATGGATTTTCACGAAGATCAACAAGCTTGGAAAAATACAGAAATTTAAAGGGTGATTGGTGACTAAAAATTTCAAGCAAATTTATGGTGTTAACTATGACGAGACATTTTCCCTGTCTTCATGCTTAAGTCCATCAGAATTTTACTTATTATTGATGCATAGTATAATAACGAGGTCTGAAAAATAGATGTCAAAATGGTTAAACTAAATAAAATCATTTTGAGGATGTGTACAAGACACGGCCAAAGGGTTTTGTTTCTTCAAATGAAGCTACTAAAATATGCAAGTCGCAGATATCCATTTATGAATGGAAGCAAGCTTCTCAAAATTAGAATTTTTATTTTCATGAGAAAATCAAAGAGATTTGTTTCATCAAGAATGAAAATGAGTCTTGTATTTATAAGAGAAGTAACTCATATTCGTCAAGGGTGGGCTCATTCAAGATATGTTGGCAGAAGTCAAAATCATGCAGTGGAGGCTATTATCAGCCCGAGGGTGAGTAGCCTTATTTATCACCAGAATAGGCGGGTATCGCATATAACTCACTACTATATGTGAGGTTGCTTCTCAAGTCGCTTAGTAGGCAAGGTTGCTTTTTAAGTTGCCTAGCAAGATATATCGTAGGGGAGTGGTATTCTCACATAAATACCCCCACCACAGAATTTGTCTATAAATAAGATCTCAGAAATACTAAAAAGGACACCAAAAAGTCTTGACACCCTTCATAAGTCTACAACTCTCCAAGTGGTGTCTTACTTGACCTTTCTCAGCTTTTTGGTTGTGGAGGAAAAGTTTTTTCCTAACTTCTGGGTATGTGTTGTGACCCCCCTATTGCAGCATCTGGGGTGTGCTTATAGACATATCTCTCTCCTGTGCTCTTGCCATCTTGTTCGTAGAGCTGGATCGCGGGACAGTAACCTCAGGTTTCTCGTTGGTCTGAACATTTGGAATCAATTTTCTCGGTTCCAACACTTTGGTGCAGTGAGTCTAGATTGTAGTCAGAAGACTAAAGTTCAGCGAGAAGGGGAAATGGTTTAAGAAAGCAGACATGAGGGGATACTCGTCAACTCGCCGACAGAGGGCGAGTATGTGACCATGGCAGACTTCAGCGACTTCACTCGAAGGATCGAGGACAATTTGCGAGCAATGCTTGTTCCTCGTGCTAAGGTAACATGATGTAGACTGAATCTATGTGTTTGAAAATAAACCAAAAATTTTAATGCAAATTAATTTTATTCGTTGTAGGCCGAACGGGCCAACTTGAGTTTTTGAGAGCAAAATCACTATCAACACTCGGGCTTTGAAAAGAATGCTAATTTTATTTGAGAGTAAACTTCTAAGTGATTAAGAAATTCAATTAAGGCAAGATCCGTACACCCACAAACAAGTCACAAACAATAATTTATGGAATTACGACAATAAAAGCAGCGCGAACGTCCGAGGCAATCTTAAATTAATTATTGAGTTGCATAAAAACTACACTAATAAGTGAAGCAAGAGATATGACGAAATTACCCTAACAAGAAGTGGGCTCACGTCATTCTGCTGCACTTGATCTGAATGGAATGGAGGAGGCTCTTTAGCAAACAGTCAGCCGATTGGAGAGGTCGTGCGCACCGGCTGGTGGACTCGGTCAAATGGAGGGGTTTCGAAGGCGCCCGCTAGAATGAGTCAACCCGGGGTTCCTCTTATCGCTGGAGTAAAGTGCCAGAGTAGAGCGCCGAAGTCGGCGGCGAACTTGTGGAGGTATGACACTCGCGGCAGACTGGGCGGAGTCGCTCCCTGGCATCGTCGTAGTCGCGAGAGAAGAAGTGCTCTGTTGGGCGTTCCGCTTGATTAGCGATTGGGAGGGGAGGTTGTCGGGCAAACAAAGGAACGACGGTTTCAGCATTCTCTGTATTTCCCTGGCTACCTCCTTTGGTCAATGTTGGTGCCATTTTAAAGGGAAATTAAAGCTTTCCCTTTTGATATATTTCCTGAAAAATTTATTTCCTTTACTCACAGTCCTTCGAATGGAGATTTCTCATCGCAAATAAAATTTGTCTTTTTGACTGATTCCAAATTTTTACTTCCCAAAATTAGTCTCCCAATGAATATTCTTGAAGGGGAATATTATTATAGATTTTAATTTGATTGTATTCTCCATTTAAATTAAATTAAACTTGTCTTTTTCGTTCTAGCCACTAAAATTATCGGACCATTTATTTAGGATCTTATCGGGTGGTCAAACCAACGAGCCGAAAAACACAAAATAACAAAGATTGCATGAAAAAAGAAATACATGATATAAAATAGATAAATGCATAATAAAGATATATGACGTGTGTAGCAAGCGTCTTTGGATGCAACAGAGGGTGCATCAATTCCCCGGGGTTGAGAAAGCTCGACCCCGACGAGAACTCGTAAATACTGGCAACAAAGAGATCTGACGTCGTCACTGGGGCCAAATCGGGTGGTTTGCCAGGAACCTTGGCATGTGGCTTGATGCGCTTCTGAATTTGAAATGGGTCAAACCACCTACAATAAGCAAATACCAAATCTCTCTTCAAAAAATACAACTCACAGCGATAACGACCGAAAAATACAACTCGCAATTTATTAGCAATAATTTTATGCAATTCCGTTAAATAATTAATATGAGATTGCAAATCGAATGAAATACTTTCCTGGAATGGGAGGGTTGGCAGTCAAATAAGTGGGGTATAAAGAATTCATAGATAATATCAAAAGGAGATTCAGTAGGGGTGATGTTAAGAATTATCAAATGTGAAATTTGCTTGTGAAAATACAAGATCTCATTGTGTTGGATTTTCCCCAATTAACACATAAGAATATCTCTCAAACTCTAATTAACGATTATGGTCAGTCCAACGATTAGAGAGTGATAAGTGCTACTAAATTCCAGTTTGGTGCCCTCTCGACCCTTAGATTGTTCTAAGAATTTGATATAAAATATTTAATATATTGTTGCAACTCCACAAATTTGTTTATATCTAACTTAATATTACAAAATTTAAAATTGTGATGTAAAAGTTTCCAGAGAAATCTTTTAAAACATTTCTCTACAGGGAGTGAAAATTTAAGGAATCTTTAATAACCTTCTAGCATAAATCTTCCTAAATTGATAAATAACGTGACGATAAATTTCAGTCTGCAAGCATAAACTCAGATGATAGTGGCGTGGACTAGGAGTGTGATCACCAAATACAAAGTCAATATAAGGTGATGACACTAGTGGGAGTGACATTCGATCATCAAACAAAGTGCATTCGGGCTCAAGGATAGGCAACTATAGTAGACTAGGTGACTCCAGAAATACTAAGATTGAGTCTGTGTCATCTAAAGTGAGTGACACGTCACTAGCAAATTCCTCTTCCTAGAGTAGGAGCAGGGGCCCGCCGGAATGAGTCAACCTGGGGATCCTCTTATCGCCGGAGTTGAGTGTCGAAGTTGACGGCAAACTTGAGAAGGTAGGATCCCTGCAGGAGACTGAGCGGAGTCGCGCCCTGGCGTCGTCGATGAATATTCTTAATAGTGAATATTCTTACAGATTTTACTTAGATTGTATTCTTCATTTGACTTTATATTCTCATAATTAAATTAAACTTGTCTCTTTTGTCCTAGCTACTAAAATTACTAAATCATTTATTTAAGGTCTCATCGGATGGTCAAACCAACGAGCAGAAAAACTCCAAATAACAAAATTTGGTAATAAATATATATGATGTGTGTGTCTTTGGATGAAACAGAGGGTGCATCATAGCAGCAACAGTGCATCGTCATGTCACTCATTCGGAAGACGGCGAGCCATCCAGATGATCAAGGAGGCCGCGGCTGAAGAGTCGGAGTGACTTGTGCAGTCGCGTAATCTTCCGATGAGTTCTCAGTGGATTCTCCTTCGAGAAGTCGAGAATCCCACGAGTTATCAAGAAACTCGCATGGGTGAGTAAGCCCCAACTCGCCATCAAGCAACTCGCCAACCTGGAGGAAGGATGTTGAGTCATTTTTGAAGAAATATAGAAAGTGTCAGTTTTTCACCCCACTTCATCTACAGCCAGCGCAGTAGTTTTGCTCGATCACGACCACTTGGTCTTTCGCCATTTGGGGAATAGATTTGATTTGTCTATTTCCTCAGGAAAGTCGGCAGAGGAAATTCATTCTGGTAATGGTAGACTCTTTCTCAAAGTGGATTGAAGTCAAAGCACTGGCTAAGACATCGTTTGGAAGGGCGTTTTACCTCCTTTCTGTTATCTGGAAAACGGCACCGTCCAGATATCATTGTTTAGGAGGGCTTTATAAGCCCACCGGTGGCAAAAACTGCTACATAAATAGGCCTTTTTGAAAAGCCATGCGTGTGCTCCAGTGGACTTCTACTACCACAGCTTTTCCTATTATTTTTCTTCTCTTCCTCTCCACTCTCTCGTCGCTCTCCAATCCGAAAACCTAGGACCACATCTAGTCGCATCTCTGTCTATCTCGACGATCTCTCCCGTCGGCGATCTCTCTCTCGTAGGCAATCTCTCCCGGTGATCTCTCTCCCACCTGCGATCAGTCTCCCGGTGATCTCTCTCCCGCCTGCGATCAGTCTCGCAGCAATCTCTCTCCCGCCGACGATCGCTCTCCCAGTGATCTCTCTTCCGACGGCGATCTATCTCCCGATGATCTCTCTCCCGCCGACGATCTACCTCCCAACAATCTCTCTCTTGGGGATCTCTCTCCCGGCAATCAAGCCTGAGTAGGATTGCATGTACGCTACCTTCAGAGGAGATCATTGAGCTTAGATCACGCAATTTTGAAGAATTTAAGGCTGATTTAGGCTTGTGAGGTGGAAATCCCGTGAATGTTTTTTTGTTAACTTTTTCACGTGTGAAGGTTGTGAAAATAAGAAGGCATGCATCTGTTACAGATCGGTTACAACTCAACCACTGGTTATCTATTTTATTATTATATGCATTCAATTCAACTTATATGTTGTGTCATGTTGCATCGAGTCAAGTCAAGTAGTGTTTTAATATTTTTAATATTTTCATGTAATTACGGGCGTGCCACCCGCGGTCCTATAAATAGACCCTTAGTCTTGTAAGTATAGGAAGTAATGAAAGAATCTAATTCCCGTTTTTGAGTGTGAGGTCTTGGTAGCCCTCTCCGCTAACGAGCAAGCCCCGCTTAGGCAGTCACGGTCATGGCTCCGTAGTATCTCTGTTACCCCCGCATCTCCACCTCTGACCACTCGTCTGGCCACCTCCGAGTTAGGCTCATAACAACTTGATATCAAAGCGAGGTTGGGCGGTAATAAAAAGAGGGATGGTGGGGGAGTAATTAAATAGAAACATGGTGGTTTAAATTATCATTGCGACCCTTGGTTTGGAAAGGGGGTGGGGCCCATTGCTAATAGGTTTAATAAAATAAAACTTATATGGGGAGGGGCTCAAGGCAATGACAACGACATGAAAGGATGCTCCACGTGATGTTTGCCAGCTGATGTGACTGAGGGAGTTTAATAAAATAGAAATAAAACAATGTACAAAATAAGGCGGGAGGCGGTGGAGCACGGTGAAGGGAAAATAAAATAAAATTTATTGTCGTTGCTCCTGAAATAAGTAACTCGAGTGTAATAAAGCCAGTAGAGAGATATGAGAGTAATTTCCTACAGTTGAAACCCTTGTTTGTTGTGGTTGGGTGATTTAATACAAGCAGATGGGGCAAAAGCACGTGGAAAAGACAATATCCAGGCCGGTCGAACAGGTCCCGATGCAAAAGCCCGGCGCTCCGGAATGCAGACGCACTCCTCCGCCACATTAAGAATCCAGCAACCGTCTTTCTGCCGCAACCTGTGTCCCCGCCGCTTCTACCGCCGCCTCTCTTCGTGCAATCGCTATCTGCGTCGGCCGTTGACGTGCCACCCCTCTTAGTGATAATTGCCCTTCCACCATCACCTATCGTGGTGGTGCCGCCCCACTTTGGGTCACCTTCGTCAGACATCATGGCCGCCTTTCCGTCAGCACTTGCCCCGCCGGTCCCCTCTATGCCGACCCCGACGGTCACCTCACCGCTTACAGATTTGTTCCTTTTGTCGGTCGTCGCTTCCTCGACCTACTTGATATTGCTACTCTGTTACAGATCGGTTACAACTCAACCACTGGTTATCTATTTTATTATTATATGCATTCAAGTCAACTTATATGTCGTGTCATGTTGCATCGAGTCAAGTAGTGTTTTAATATTTTAATGTTTTCATGTAATCACGGGCGTGCCATTCGGGGTCCTATAAATAGACCCTTAGTCTTGTAAGGAGAGGAAGTAATGAAAGAATCTAATTCCCGTCTTTGAGTGTGAGATCGTGGTAGCTCTCTCCTCTGACGAGCAAGCCCTGCTTAGGCAGCCGCGGTCATGGCTCCGTAGTATCTCTGTTACCCCGCATCTCCACCTATGACCACTCCTTCAGCCACCTCCGAGTTAGGTCATCCGCCCTTGAAATTGAGCTTGCCCTCAAGCTCAAACTCCACGTGGTGACCGGATCATCTGGCAGCTTGATCTCCCGCCAGAACAATGCATGATATCGCGTAGCGACGGCGGTGGCGGCGGTGGCGGCGGTGAGCGGCGGCAGCACTGTTGGAAAGACGAGCGATGTAATTAATGGCTTCGACAAGATCGGTGGAGCGGTGAGGAGTATGTTACAGATCGTTTACAACTCAACCACTGGTTATCTATTTAATTATTATATGCATTCAAGTCAACTTATATATCGTGTCATGTTGCATCGAGTCAAGTCAAGTAGTGTTTTAATATTTTAATGTTTTCATGTAATTACGGGTGTGCTATCCGGGGTCCTATAAATATACCCTTAGTCTTGTCAGGAGAGGAAGTAATGAAAGAATCTAATTCCCGTCTTTGAGTGTGAGGTCCTCTAACCAGCAAGCCTCGCTTAGGCAGCTGCGGTCATGGCTCCGTAGTATCTTTGTTACCCCGCATCTCCACCTCTGACCACTCCTCCGCCCACCTCCGAGTTAGGCCCATAACAGCATCTCACAACATTCAAAATCACTGTTTCCTTTGTATTTTTGTTTGACTGGTGGTGCTGCCAAAAGCATTTTTTTGTGTGTTGCTTTGTTGATTTGGAATGACTGGTTGTAATACTGATGCTTGCTTCGGTTTTTTCTTTTTCCTTCTCACACTTCTCTACAGTGAGGCTGAAGAGGACAAAAAAATAGAGCAGGTTGTTTGAATGCAGGGAACTGAATATAAACTTCAATATCAAACATATATTAGTTCTCTCCATATATTAGATTAGTATTTAGGCTCCCTCTGTGTGTATTTAATGAGTATGCATGTAGATTGGTATTCAGTTCCCTGCTCTATTTAGATTAGTCCTTTTCATATTATCATATATTAGAGATGCTCGAATCGATTACTTGTTACTTTTCCCAAGCACTCTTCAATTCAAAAACAACAGCATTTTTCAAATAAGATAAAGACATACTCATTATATACATTGCTTCCACTTTTAGGGGTTTTCTATTTGAATAGGTTATAGATTCCTAAAACAGTCATCGCAACGGAGATTTGTCAAACAGTTTATAATGTGCTTCTTCGTTCTAAAAAATTGTGCAAAAGGAGTTTACCCAAACAGATCTTCATTTGCAATAGACCTTTTCCAATAGTTCCTATTCCTACCCTCCTTTTGTCAGCACTCATTTTCCAACCACCACCGCTCTCCCAAACAGGCCCCAAGACCACGTCTCAAATAGTAAAAAATTTCATTTAAGTAGAGATCACCTACAGGTTTGGGATACCCTTAGCAATTGTCGTGGATAATGGACCAAAGTTTGCTAGTCTCGAACTCACCGACTTCTGCAACTAATTAGGGACGGACCTTCGATTTGCTCAGTGCAACATCCTCGAAGCAACGGACAGGTGGAAGCTACGAACAAATTGATCTTAAATCTCATGAAGAAAGTGAAAAACTTAAAAAGAAATTGGGCGGAGCAGCTTCCCTCGGTCCTGTGTGCTTTAAAAACTACTGCCCACTCAGCCACTGGGGAGACGCCTTTTAAGTTATCTCATGGTTTTGAGGCCCTCATCCAGGTAGAGTTCGACGTAAGAAGCCCCAGTGTGGTAGCAGCAGAAGAGGGAGGAAAACCAAAATGGCATCTTGAAAATAAGGATGCACAGCGTCTCTCCCTTGATTAAATAGAAGTGCTTCGAGATTTTGTATCGACTGGGCAAGAGATCAACAGAAGGATGGCAAAACACTTCGACAAGCACATCTGAATCATGCAATTTCAGGCACGGGACCCCATTGTGGGGTCGGCTATATGAATCTTTTGTCGCCATTGTGATCTATCTTGTGTCATAATCTCACTAATGCCTAAGTACATCATGTCTTTCCTTATCTTGTGTCACTAAATACTGTGGAGAGCTTCTTGGAAATACTTGGAAACAACACTCAAGCCTTTATCCCACCATAGTGGGGTCGGCTATATGAATCTTTTGTCGCCATTGTGCTCTATCTTGTGTCATAATCTCACTAATGCCTAAGTACATCATGTCTTTCTTTATAGTTGGCTACTGATTTGATCCTGCAATTGTTGTCGGACAGTTACGAGCAGTTTGTCTTGAACTACAACATGGATGAAATTGACAAGACACAGCCCGAGCTCCTAGGCATGTTGAGAACTGTCAAAATCAACATGAAGAAGGTCAAACATGCTAGCCTCATTCTGATGGTGCATAAAGGCAAGGGCAATGGCAAGGCCAAGGGATCGACGAAGACTAAGGTGGGACCTAAGTCGTATCTTGATCCCAATTCTTCAGCACTGAAAAAGAAAGGTGTGGCTAAGGAAGGAAAATGTCACAACTGTGTCAAGGCTGGTCATTGGAGGAGGAATTGTCTTCTTTACACTGAAGATCTGCAGAAGAAGAAGAGAAATGCGACTTCTGCTTCAGGTATCTTCGTTATAAAAATAAACATTTTTGCTCTTTCATCTTGGGTATTAGATACTGCATGTGGTTCACACATTTGTACAAATGTGCAGGAACTGTGAAGGAGATGACTGTTGGGTAAAGGAGAGGCGGATCTGCGCATTGGAAATGGATCAAGAGTTGTTGTCGTTGTGGTAGGAGTTTGATGTAATCTCGAATTGAGTGTTTTCAAAATTTAATATGTTTTTTTAAAAACAACTAATATAATTGTTATAAAAATAAAAATGGTGATTTGATTTTTAATTTTAAGAACTATTTTCAAATTTAGCGCTTTAATTTAGTTCACAAGAGGCCGAGAGTGCCCAAATCGAATTCACGCGCGTACAACTACTGTAACGACGAGTTTCCCAGAATTCGTTAATCATTATTTGCAAAAGTTCTTCGGCATCTAATGAATCGAAACGTCGCGAGATTCGAACAACCACAAGCAAAGTACACAAGAAATAATTTATGAGAAAGCGGTAAATTAGGGTGGCGAGAACGTTCGAGGCAAGCTTAAAATTAATTAAGGTGCATAAAATTAAGCTAAAGTATTTAGCAAATATTTGGTGAGATTACCCAGGAGCTTGTCCTGGTCCAAACCTAGTCTGCACATGGGAGGCGCCAACAATCGATCGACAGAATAAGGGAGCCGATGTCGACGTCAATCGTGAAAGTCGTAAGGAGGGGCGATCATCCGACCGACGGAGGAGATGTGGCGTCGTCGACGTCGGTCGGGAAGTGTCGCCGAAATCAATGGTGTGGTCGTCGGCGGCCTAGAAGAGAAATGGGCGCCGGAAGATTTCAGAGGCGGCTTGTCACTGTGTCGGTGCAGGCAATCACGCGAAGTCGTGGCCTCGCCGAACGTGGAACAGGGTCTTCGGATTTCCCCGGAGTAGGAGAGGCAGATCGCGGCTCTAGTGAGGAAGAAACTAGGAGACGAGGACTTCGCCGGTATTACAAAGGGGAAGAAAATTATTTGCTCCTCTGTATTTACCCGGTCTGCCTTTTCTTCTTCCTGGTGAGCGTCTTAAATAGAGAGATGTTAATTAGGTTTCCAAAATTTTCACACGGGTAGCTGCTAATTAATTTTCCCAAAACTACGCATGGCGGGAAATTTTCCAAATCAAATCTTTCTTTTTTTCCAGCTTTTCTCCACTGCCAGCAGCTTTCCTCATTTCAACAAATTGCAGCAATTATAGATATTTCCTTCCATATTTTCACAAAGCAACAATTTTTTCAAATGAAAATATTTCTCTCATTATTTCTTGGTATAAATTGGTTATCTTTAGCTTTATGCATTCTTAAATAATTTAAACTGGCCTCTACCGTCCTAGCAGCCTAAAATACCGAACCCTTTTATTTAAGATCTCATCGGACGGTCAACTCAAAGAGTCGAACAAGTTCAAATAAAAGCAAGTGCACAAAAGAAATACACGATAATAAATAAATGCTGAAAAATTAAAATGTGCGGCTTAGAATGCAACAAAGGATGCATCAATTCTTCCGGGGTTGAAAGAGCTCAACCCCGACGAGACTTCGCAAAAACTGGCAATGGAGAGTTCTGACATCGATGTTGGTGCTAGATTGGGTGGAATACCTGGGGCCTTAACGGGTGGCTCAACTGGTGGCCAAATGCGCTTTTGATCATGAACTAGGCCAAACCTCCTGAAGTAAACAACCACCAGACCTCCCTTTGAAAAGTACATCTCATGGTGATAACAACTGACCGTGAGTTTGTAATTTTCAAAGGTTGCTCGCAAATGATTAGCAATAATTTTAGGCAATCTTTTTAAATAATTAATTTGAGTTTGTGCCTCGAAGGAAATACGTTCATGGAATGGAAGATGAGGACGGTCAGGTGCGCGGGGAAATGCATGGAAAATCTCGAAAGGAGATATAGTAAAAAAGCGGAGTTTAGAAGTATTGCATGTGAGTTTTGCTTGTGGAGGTACAAAATCTCATTGCTTTAAATTCGCACCGATTAAACGCCTAAGAAAATTCTTCAAACTCTTATCAATGATTTTAGTCAGTCCATCGATTAGAGAGTGATAGGCGCTACTAAACATGAATGTAGTGTCCTCTCGACCCCATAATATATTCAAAAAATTTATTATAAAATATTTAATACATTGCGGCAATTCTAGAAATTCGCTCACGTGTAACTTATTATTACAAATTTTAAAGTTGATTCCAATTTTATCTTTTAAAAATTTCCAAAGAAATCCTTTAAAACGTGTCTCCTTATTAGGGGTGAATTTTTTTGGATTTCTCACTACCTTATAAAACGAGTTTTCTTAAATATATTTATAATTTGAAAATAATTTTTGTCAGACTCATTTATAGGATAATGCGATGTTATGAAATGATATTCTCCAAATACGAAATCAATATATGGCGATGATTCTAATTTTAAGCCCAGGTGATCATTAGACATAGTGATTGCGTCCTCCAGTGTTGGTGATTGCAGTGGACTAGGAGAATAAGGGCATATGTAGCTCGAATCTATGTCACCTAAGGTTAGGGTCTCATTACTAGTCAACTCTTTCAACCCCGGGAGGAATGAGATTGCAGTCATTCTTTTCACGGCGTCAAGGTGAACCAAGGCGAGCGTTGGGCGCCTTGACGCTTAAACGACAAGGCGGACGCCTAGGCGACACTAAGGCGAGCAAGTCGCAAGGCACCATTTTTTTTAAAAAAAGCAGTATATAGACTGCGGTTATTATAATAACAGCAGTTTATAATCTGAAGGATATAGACTACGGTTATTATAAAAACTGCAGTTTATAGTATACATGATATAGACTGCGGTTTTATAAAAACCGCAGTTTATAGTATACATGATATAGACTGCGGTTGTTTTATAAACAACAGTCTATTTCCTGATTTGTGATTCGACTGCGGTTTATCTATAAACCGCAGTCTATTCTACAATGAACCCTAGCATAGACTGCGGTTCTCGTAAAAACCGCAGTCTATTCTCTGGTTCAAGGAATAAACTGCGGTTTTAAAATAACCGCAGTATATGCTCGGGTTCATGGAATAGACTGTGGTTGTTTCATACACCGCAGTCTATTTGAGAATAGACTGCGGTTTATATATAAACCACAGTCTATTTGAGAATAGACTGCGGTTTATATATAAACCACAGTCTATTCTACACTGACCCCTAGAATAGGTTGCGGTTTATCTATAAACCGCAGTCTATTCTCTGGTTCAAAGAAATAAACTGCGGTTTTAAAATAACCGCAGTATATGCTAGGGTTCATGGAATAGACAGCGGTTTATATATAAACCGCAGTCTATTCTCATATTTTTATAAAAAAAAGGCGTCAAACGCCTTGTTTACAATTGGGCGTCGTGACGCCTAGGTGTCTCCTAGGCGACGCCATGACAAGAATGATTGCAGTTGTCATCCGGGATGAGTGGCACACAACTAGTAAATTCTTTTGGGGGTGGCGCCTCAGGAATAAACTCAGCAACTAAAGATTGTGATTCAGTGTAAACAAGTGGAGATACCGCTTCAGTCGGAATGGGGGAATGAGGAGGATGAAATTCCTCTTCTTCGAGCTGGGGCTCATGAAGGAACTCCTCGACTGAAGGGGAGGCTATAGTGGAGCCTAATGGAGTCAAGGTGCTCGTTGGGGAAACGACGAGTCTAGAGAGGGGACTATCAATTTTTTAAAACACGGGTTCCACTGGTTGGTACGTACTAAGGAAGGGATTAGAAAAAACATATCGTTTGTGCATTTTTATTTCAAGGTTGTGTACATCGGTGCACAACCCATTCAGACTGCGAGAATTCTGCAGTGACGTTCTCAATGTTTTTCATTAAAATTTTCATGCGCTCTTCAAAGCTTTCCATTTTATTAAAGATTGGGAAATAATTTGTTTTTTAGAGAGATAAAAGAACTTAATTTTTACTTTATTTTAATAACTTAAACAAATAATTAATTTAAATAATTCTTTTTAAGCATAGTTGACAATTTTAATGAGAGGTAAACAATTTTATTTTGAAACTCGAAAAGCATCGAAGCATTTTTTTGTTCAAAGTAATATTAATTATTTTTTTGATGAACTCAAGAGCAAATATATATATTTAAATTAAGAGAAAATTATTTATTTTAGAATGAATTAAAATATATATATATTTTTTAAATACGGATCGTTCGATTCGCGATAGGAGCGAACCATTTTTCCTCTGATACCAAACTGATGTAATCTCGAATTGAGGGTTTTCAAAATTTAATATATTTTTAAAAAACAACTAATATAATTGTTATAAAAATAATAATGATGATTTGATTTTTAATTTTAAGAGTTATTTTCAAATTGAGCGCTTTAATTTAACTCAAAAGAGGTCGAGAGTGCCCAAATCGAATTCACGCGCGTACAACTACTGTAACGACGAGTTTCTCAAAATTCGTTAATCGTTATTTGCAAAAGTTCTTCGGCATCTAATGAATCGAACGGTCGCGAGATTCGAACAACCACAAGCAAAGTACACAAGAAATAATTTATGAGGAAGCGGTAAATTAGGGTGGCGAGAACGTTCGAGACAAACTTAAAATTAATTAAGTAAGATGCATAAAATTAAGCTAAAGTATTTAGCAAATGTTTAGAGAGATTACACAGGGGATTGTCCCGCTCCAAACCTAGTCGGCACATGGGAGGAGCCAACAGTCGATCGACGGAATAAGGGAGCCGATGTCAACGTCAATCGTGAAAGCCGTAAGGAGGAGCGATCATCCGACCGACAGAGATGTGGCGTCGTCGATGTTGGTCGGGAAGTGTCGCCGAAATCAATGGTGTGGTCGTCGGCGGCCTAGAAGAGAAATGGGCGCTGGAAGATTTCAGAGGCGGCTTGTCAATGTGTCGGTGCAAGCAATCACGCGAAGTCGTGGCCTCGCCGAACGTGGAACAGAGTCTTCGGATTTCCCCGGAGTAGGAGAGGGAGATCGCGGCTCTGGTGAGGAAGAAACTAGGAGACGAGGACTTCGCCGGTATTACAAAGAGGAAGAAAATTATTTCCTCCTCTTTATTTACCCGGTTTGTCTTTTCTGCTTCATGGTGGGCGTCTCAAATAGAGAGATGTTAATTAGGTTTCCAAAATTTTCACACGGGTAGCTGCTAATTAATTTTCCCAAAACTACACATGGCGGGAAATTTTCCAAATCAAATCTTTCATTTTTTTCAGCTCTTCTCCACTGGCAGCAGCTTTCCTCATTTCAACAAATTCCAGCAATTATAGATATTTCCTTATTTTCACAAATCAACAATTTTTCCAAATGAAAATATTTCTCATTATTTCTTTGTATAAATTGGTTATCTCTAAATTTATGCATTCTTAAATAATTTAAACTTCCTCTACCGTCCTAGCTGCCTAAAATACCGGACCCTTTTATTTAAGATCTCATCGGACTGTCAACCTGAAGAGCCGAACAAGTTGAAATAAAAGCAAGTGCACAAAAGAAATACACGATAATAAATAAATGCTGAAAAATTAAAATGCACGGCTTAGAATGTGACAAATGATGCATCAGAGTTTACCGTCTTTCTTTGCTCACTGGGCTCGTAATATAATTGGATAATTGTTATTTTGTTTCAGCTATAACTAGAAACATTATATCTGTCTCATGACTTGACATGAAAGGATTTTCTTTCATAATTAAGAACAATTGTTGTTTTATATTTATGAATGATGTTTGCTATTTTATACTCCAACTGTTTAATGGTTTATATGTTTTGAACTAAGATCATCTATTCTATAACATAAAGAATACTAAGAGACTTAGAACGAATGACTCGAATCCTACATACCTTTGACATTGTCGTTTGAGTCATATAAACGAGAGGCGCATATCCAAGGTCCATAAAGATGAACTATTTGACTTATTTGATTATGAATCATTTGAGAGATGTGAATCATGTTTATTAGGCAAGATGACTAAAGCCTCTTTCACTGGTCATACTGAGAGGGATGATGATCTTTTGGGTATTGTACATAGTAATGTACCCATGTGTTCTACAGCTAGAGATGGGTTCTACTAATTCGTTACATTTACTGATGATTTCAGTAGATACAGTTATGTATATTTTATGAAGTGTAAATCTGAAATCTTTGAAAAATTCAAAGACTTTTAAGAATGAAGTAGAGAACCAACTGGGAAAGAGGATAAAAGTACTCTGATCTGATCGAGATGATGAATATCTGAGTCATGAGTTTTGTGATCATCTAAAATAGTGTGGTATTGTATCACAACTCACTACAGCTACAACACCACAATACAACAGTATGTCTAAGAGGAGGAATTGTACTTTGATAGAAATAGTACGATCGATGTTGAATCATGTACATTTGTTGGTTTCTTTTTGAGGTTTTGCATTATAAACTGTTGTTTTCACTTTAAATCATGCTCCAACGAAATTGGTTCTAAAGACACCATATGAGATATGAACGGGGAAGCGTCCTAGTATGTCTTTCATGAAGATTTAGGGCTATGAGGCATACGTGCGACGTCAAATGTCTGACAAGCTGGAACTCAAGTCAAATAAATGTTATCATGTGGCGTATCCTGAGAAAACCAAAGGAAACTACTTTTAC
Organism: Platanthera guangdongensis; assembly: GCA_039583875.1. Lineage (NCBI taxonomy): Eukaryota > Viridiplantae > Streptophyta > Magnoliopsida > Asparagales > Orchidaceae > Platanthera > Platanthera guangdongensis. Next base: position 94,942,043 of record CM077148.1, read on the forward strand.
CAAGCATCTGAGCGCAAAGTATTTGTCGCAAGTACTGGTGTTTTATTGGAGAAAGAGTTTTTATCAAAAAAGACAATCAAGATAGAGTTTGAAGAAATTCAAGAACCGCAAGCTGTGAATGAACCTGAATTGGAGCCTGAGCAAGGACTACAAGTTGTAGCTAGAAATGCTCAGGAAACACAAGTCCTACGTAGATCTGGTAGACCAAGATTTGAGCCTGAGAGATGGATTTCTCATGTCTCAAATAGGTAATGTATTGCTTATGGTTATGAATCATGATGATGAACCTGCAACCTACCAAGAGGCTATGTGTGGACCGGACTCTGAGAAATGGCTTGAGGCAATGAAATCTGAAATGAATTTCATGTATGAAATCAAGTTTAGACCTTGGTGGAATCAGCTGAACGGGTGCGACTCATAGGATGCAAGTGGGTCTTCAAGAAGAAAACTGACATGGATGGGAATGTAAAAACATTCAAAGGGCGGCTAGTAGCTAAAGGTTTCAAGCAAATTCATGGTGTTGACTTTGATGAGACATTTTCTATTATTGCTATGGTAAAGTTCATCAAAATTTTGCTTGTTATTGTTATGTATTATGACTACGAGATCTGACAAATGAATGTCAAAACGGCTTTCCCAAATGAAAACCTCTTTAAGGACGTGTACATGACACAACCCGAGGGTTTGTATCTCCAAATGAAGCCAATAAAATATGGAAGATGCAGAGATTCATTTATGGATTGGAACAGGCTTCTCGAAGTAGGAATCTACGTTTTAATGAGAAAATCAAAAAGTTTGGTTTCATCAAGAACGAATATGAGCATTGTGTTTTCAAGAGGATTAGTGGGAACATTGTTATTTTTCTGATATTGTATGTAGATGACATATTACTGATCGGGAACAATATTCCGACACTGCAAGCTGTTAAGAACAGCCTAGGGGACTTTTTTTTATAAAAGACTTGGGCGAATCGACTTATATACTTGGTATTAAGATCTACAGAGATAGATCGAAGAAGTTGTAGGGCTTGACCCAAAGTACATACATTGAGAAGGTGTTGAAACGGTTCGGCATGCTTGAGTCCAAGAAGAGTTTCTTGCTCATGTCTCATGGTGTGAGCCTCATTAAGGACTGATGTACTAAATTTATGGAAAATAAGGACCGTATTAAGTTGATTTCATATATTTTGGCAATTGGATCAATCATGTATGCGATGTTATGTACTTGGTCCGATGTCTTTTATGCTTTGAGCATGACAAGCGGGTATCAGTCTGATCCTGGTAATAGTCACTGGACAGCAGTCAAGAATATCCTAAAGTACGTGAGAAGGACTAAGGATGTATTCTTGGTGTTTGGTAGAGAGGAATAGCTCGTTGTAAAGGGTTACCCAGATGTTATCTTCCAAACGGATAGGAATGACTCAAAATCTCAGTCAGGGTTTGTATTTTTTTGAATTGAGGAGTTGTGAGCTATAAGAGTTTCAAGCAGGAGACAGTTGTTGATTCTACAACTGAGGCCGAGTATATCGTTGTTGCCAATGCGGCGAAAGAGGATGTGGGGATTAGGAAATTTATCAACGAGCTTGATGTAATTCTACAACGGTGTTATTGCACAAACTAAACAACCTAGATCTCATCAGCGCTCCAAGCACATACTTCGATAGTTCCATCTTATTTGAGAGATTGTCGATCGAGAAGATGTGGACATATGCAGAATACCGACTGAAGAAAATATTGTGAATCCGCTGACAAAGCCTCTTGCACACAAAAAAAACATGATTGTCATATTAGATTAATGGGTATTAGATACCTGAATGATCAACTCTAGTAGGAGTCTTGTGAATTGTATATTTATTGGTTGTAATTCATATGATGAATAGAGTACTATGTATTTCATTTTATGTTTATGACAAGTTCTTTTATCATGTCAATTTGACTTTATATGATAGATTAATTAATGTAATAAATGTCATTAGAATGTTTGCTTTCATAGGAATTCAAGTGTGTGACTTAAATGTGAGGTCATATGTTCATTACAATCTTCATTCTTAAATGGTCTTTGGTCATTGTATCATCTTAGAAACTAAGCGCGATGATGATACATTAGGACTAGTATGTGCGTTGACTGATGACCGGTTCTCACAGGTCATGATATTGTGATATCAAGTCATCATATAGGTACTTGTTAGTGAACAAGTTGTACTAGACAGACCCACCATGAGTCAACTTTGTGGATTGTTATATGAACGTGTCACAAATAGGTCTCAAGTGACAATGGTGTTTGTGGTTCTTTGACCTGAAATCACAGCATTCATCAAGTGAGGAAGACCGTACTTTGATGTCATCAAAAGTATTCCTTTACGAAGGTTGATGATAACGGTGGTTATTGGATATGTTACGAGTCATTTGGATGTTTGTGTGTGGACAGAAATAAGATTTGTCCTTCTATATAACAGGAGTTACATCTATGGGCCCCTTGATGGAATTGGACTGAAAAATGCATGATCATGCTTGGTTGAGTCAATATATGATATTGGACTCACTAATTTTTGAAAGTCCATTCTAGATCAAGAAATTGGATTTAGATAATTATGAGGGTGACACGGTACATGTCTCTAGTCTAATCAGGATATAAGGGACAAAAGGACAAGACAGCACTGATACATTTGTCACAAAAAGGCTTGTTGAGTTATGACCTCTTATTGCTTGGGTAGCAATGATATATTGCTAGATGTCGTTCATTGATTGTGAGACTTTTTTTGATACGTTAAAAATCAAGTGGGAGACTGTTGGTGTTTTTATGGTTATCTTAAAGTAATCAAACAGTTAGTCTCACTGTCAACGCTCTTTGAGCCTATAGGGTCGCACATAAGAGTGTTTCGAGAATTTGGAGAAAGATTGTATTGGCCTCATTCATATGGGATATGATTAAGAGACCAAACATATGACAAAAAGTTTATTGACGAGTTGCATCGAGTACGTTTTGATGCACGTCGAGTACATATCGACGTACATCGACTAGATGTTGATGCTGTCAAACTCAGTGTCGAAGCAAACTCTTTATCGACGCTATGTCGAGTAGAAATCGACGCAACGTCGAGTTCTACTTGACGCGGGTGCGTCGACAACGTGTGGACACAGTTGCGTCGAATATATTCGAGTGCATCTCGACGTTACATCAAGTTCTTATCGATGCATGTCGAATTCAAGTCAACGCATGTCGACGCATGTTGAGTTTTGGCGGACTTCTAAGAGGGCTTCTGTCTGTTTGTTATTCTTGGATATAAATAGACTTGAAAAAGGGTTTTCTTGGGTGCGTGTGTGTAACTGAATTGCGTGCTACTGAAGTCGTCACTTGTCATAGATCCCGTCGTGACTACTTGTTGTCTCCCCTCCTGGACACGAATCTAGCAATTCGTGGAAACGCAGAGAGCGGTCCTTCACCAACCCAGTTCTTATGGGACAAGATATTGGGGTTCTCCGCCGCTCGTGTCAATACCTAAAAAGTCATAGATCTATTTTTGTGTGGACTCAGCCGCCTGTTTTTGTACTAGATCATTGGAGCATCTTGGTTGAGAAACGACTCAATCCATCTTAGGTATATTATAATATATTGTTGTGCTCAATTTTTTAATTCATGGAGATCGCAAGATCCTTTACTTTTTTGGGTTGTTCTTGTATGTCTATTATGTAGCGCACATATGATGTGTTGTTCTACTCTAGTATAGAAAACCCAACACACCGCTTGTCTAATTGCAGTACGGACTTGCCCTTAAATTTTACTGGTACTTTACGATCACACAATATCCCTGACGCATGTATTATCAAGACGCGCGCCTAGACACGCCTAAGGCGTCGGGCGCACTCTGGTGTGCCTCGAAAAGCCTTAGGCGGGCGATGTGCCCGAGGCGCACCTGAGGCATGAATAGGCGCACTGGAGGCGCACCCAAGGCGTACTCAGGCGTCCAATTCGCTGAAATCGAGCGAAATGGGCGCCCAATTCGCTGAAATCGGGCGAAAATGGCGCCCATTTCGCTGAAATCGGGCGAATTGGGCGCCCATTTCGCTGAAATCGGGCGAATTGGGCGCCCATTTCGCTGAAATCGAGCGAATTGAGCGCTCATTTCGCTGCGAATTGGGCGGACAATTCACCGAATTTTCATGAACTGGGAGCCGAATTCGCCGAATTTTCATGAATTAGGCGCTCAATTCGCCAAATTTACATGAATTGGGAACCCAATTTACTGATTTTTTCCCATTTTTTCATCTCATGTGGCTCAGGCACGTGTCTGCGCCTTGCGCCTACGCTCCTGCACCCATTTACGCCTCGGTGTGCCTTGCTCCTTTAATAACATAGCCTGAAGCGTCTCTCCACTTCAACCAACCCGCTTGGATTCTCTGTGTCACATCTTTATCGGTACCTCCGTCTTTTTGACCGATTGATCCAAGATATTTAAAACATTCACTACAGGAAATATCTTGATCACCTAACTTAATAACGAAGTCATCCGTCCTTCTTGCACTGCTAAATCTAAGCTTCATATACTTTGTCTCTGTCCTCCTCAACCTAAAACCCTTCTTTTCTAAAGTGTCTCGCCAAGATTCAAGTTTTGTGTTTACACTCTCGCGCGTCTCATCGACCAAAATAATATCATCCGCAAATAATAAACACCAAGGTATTGTTTGTTGGATATGTTCGGTGAGCTCATCTAACATAAGGGTAAAGAGATAAGGGCTTAAAGCTGAAATAATTGGAGCGGAGATGATCTAAAAATATTATATCCATAACGGAAGACAGGTTGTGCCTTTTTTGTATGCGCATATGAATAAATTTGTTCTCTTCCTCAAGAAAGATTGTGATCGCACAATTCTTACGAAAATGCCCCGAGCTTGCGCTCATCTGCAAGAAAATTAATCCTCATAACAGGTTGGGGGATGAACCTCCAGCTCGACTCTCGAAAAACCCATGACAGATGATGGGACGGTGCCTAGAGAAAATAGAGCATTCTCCTAAGCCCAAACATCTCCACTGACGGCCGAGATCAGCTCGCCCCTTGAATGTTGGTCGACGATCCCTCTAGTGCACTTCGCATTTGGCTGGTATGTCTTTAGGAAATCGTCCGTAGTTGTCCCCCAATCAGATGAAAGGAGGATTAATTCCTCTTGATAGGATGTCAAATAGTCAAAGGCTCGACAAATTCTCACATGTACCTTCAAATTAATTACTCATCGGTAATGATGACATCTTCCAGATGCAAGTCATGACAAGAGCCATGGTGTTAGGCCTCGTGTTTGGAGCATCCTAATAAGACCAATTCTACACAAGGAAGGCTGAGATCAGCTTCTCACTTGTATGTTAGCTTAGAAGACCTACCGAGAGCAATACCCTCCCTTGACATTCTTCAAGTCATGGCAAGGGCCAGGGTGCTAAGTCTCGTGCTCAGAGTGTACTAATAAGACCATAACTCTCCAAGGTAGGCCGAGATCAGCTCCCCACTTGTAATGATGGCCTAATAGACCCCTGCCCTAACATTATTCAATTCATGGCAAGGGTCCTGGTGCAAGGCCTCAATTTTGGAGCGTCTAAGAATACACCTCTATAAGGTAAGCATAGATTAGCTTCCCACTTGTATGTTGGCCTAGTAGATCACTCGAAAGTTATTTCCTCCCCGGACGTTCTTCAATTCATGACAAGATCAAGGTTGCTCAGCCTTGTGCGCAAAACGTCCTAATACAAGGTAGGCCGATATCAGCTCATCACTAGTATGTTGGTCTAGTAGACCCCTCTAAAGTCGTCAGGTTGTCTTCCATATAGTTCTCCAGTTTTGAGATAGTCTCGGCGGCGACAAGTTAAGCTTCCTGCGAATAAGAAAGTTGCAAAAGTTAAAACAACACAGCTATGCAAAAGCGTGTGGGTAAAGAAGGATAACCAATGGACTACCAAAGCCACCCCGTAGTCTTTGCTGACGGAAGCCTAATCTCCACCCTCTGTCGCCCTCATTCCAAACACAGCAAGAGACTTCCCATTTGACGAAGAAGTTTCTCGAAGACCTCGTTCTTCTCCTCGACTGCGATAAGGTTCCAGGTCATCTGATGAGCGAGCTCCAGCGCTCGCAGCTGAGCCTGCGAGCCCTGGTCGGCAAGGTAACGAGGAGAAGCATCTCCCAAGATCTTTCGCGTCATCGCGCCCATACAAGCCAAACGAGATGCTGAATGCATCGTCATTCAGCTCGATATCCTCGATCTAGAATGGAAGGCGCGAGTTGGGGCGGACCTTATTCTCCTTCTCATCTCAGGCAAGGAGACGGGGACGCTTGTTGAGCTCTCGTTGTCCTCTTCTTGGATACCCTTGCGAGCAACTGCCTTTCTTCGCAGAATCTTCCACTTCTTTTGTGGAGGTTTGGCATGTCCGGGTTGCCCTATTTGATGAAGGAGCTCGGAGGGAATACAAAATCCAACAACCACCACATCCCTGGTCGGAGACTCCTCGGTCGGGTTGTTGGTGGAGCCCTTGCTGCTTCGCGGGTGAGTTCGCCCACCAGAGGACGTGGGAGGAGTGATCTTGCCAGCTATTCGAAGGACGGAGGCTGGGACAGCGCGAGTTCCTGACAAACGACAATCAATAGTAACAAAGAAGAAAACTAAAACTGATGAACTCCAAACTCGAATAGTGTTACCTTCCCTGGTGAGAGATAGGAAGGTTGGTCTACTCGTTGATGCCAGAAGATGTCGAACTTTAAGCTCCTCAGCGCCTTCCGCAGCTCTTCTCGCGGCCCATGCAGGATGGCAGCGAGGAAGATCTTGATCGGTGGGTGCAGAGGTCGAGGAGGAAGCCCCTCAAAGTTGTTGGTGACGAAGACAAAACATTCTACCGGTAGACTTTATTGAGCATGCCGGCAAGCGAGCACGTATGACTTCTTAAGTAGATTACTCCATCCTTTGTCGTGCCCAAGGAGAAAAACTTGCGGAAGATGGTCATGTCGAAGGCGATCTTCTCTGTCCGCAAGAGATCAGACGCCATGCCAAGTGGCCTACTTACCTGCAGGAGTTCACTTTCCATTTGAAGTACAAACTCGGGGTCACGAACCGAGTAGCCGACGCACTTAGTTGTCGCACTCATCTACTAGTTACACTGCAGCCTTGCATCACTGACTTAGATTCACGGTGCAATTTATACGATATTGATCCTTTCTTCCACGACATTTGGATCTTATGTCAGTATAGTAGGACTAATCCCACTACACAGTACGTAGTGAGAGAGAGGTATATGTTTAGGGGCACCCGCCTCTGTATCTGTGAAGGACCACTCCGAGAGACACTACTTAGGGAGCTCTACTCTTCTGGGTTAGGCGGACATGTGCGTCAATCCAAATTGTTAGACCTTCCTAGTGCACGATATTATTGACTCAATATAAAGCATGATGTCATCGAGTTTGTTAGGCATTGTATGACTTGTCAGCGATATAAAATGCACGCACAGAACACCGGACTATACACCCCTTTACTGATACCTGAGCGGTCATGGGATGACATCTCGATGGATTTTGTGTTAGGACTTCCTCGCACTCAGAGGAAAGTCGATTCTAGTTTTGTAGTCGTAGATCGGTTTTTGAAGATGTCACATTTTATTCCGTGTAGGAAAAATTCTAGTGTTGTACACGTCACTGAACTTTTTTGTAAAAAATCATTAGACTGCACAAAATTCCTATGTCGATCACTTCTGATGGGGACACTCATTTTATGGGGTATTTTTGGAAAACACAGTGGGACTGATTAGGTACCAAACTCAAATTTAGCAGCACATATCACCCAAAGACCAATGGGCGGACTGAGGTCGTTAATAGGAGTTTGGGGGACCTTCTTCAGTGTTCGACTAGGGAGAATCCAAAGCAATGGGATCTGATACGCCACAAGTTGCTTATGCATTCAATAATTTTAACTAATCGCTCCACCAATAAATCAACTTTTGAGATTGTTTATGGATTCTCTATACCTCATATACTATATCGTCACTCTTCTGAATCATGAATGTATTTCCTTTTATGTGCAAGCTCATGTTGATTATTTAAAAGAATTGCATAAAAATATGACTAATAAATTGCGAGCGACTTCTGAAAATATAAATTCCTGACGGATCGTCATCGTTGGGAGTTATACTTTTTAAAAAAAGATTGAGTGTTTGCTTATTTCAGGAAGCAGAGATTCACTCCGGGTACATACCATAAGCTACAGCAGACGAAGTTTGGTCTTTTTCAAGTCCGGAAGCGCATCGGTGAGAATGCTTCGTCGATATTTAACGTGACCGATCTAACGCCATTTTATGGAGATTCCACCTAGTTCCGGCCCGAGTCCACCTGCGACAGCTCCAGAGATCCTACCCGACTTAGCTCCAGTACAGACGCCCACCATTGAGGAGATAGATCAGGTTCTTGATGTACGAGAGTTTCGTACTCGCCACGGGACTTACCAGCGCTACTTAGTCTCCTGGCGGGGACGGGACATCACAGACAGTTCTTGGATAAGCACTGACAAGTAACGACAACGCCACCCAGATCTCTCTGTTGCTAGCCTTTGCAAGTTCTCGCTGGGGTCGATCTCATTCAAACTCAAGAGAATTGATGCATAATGTGATGCATCATAGTCTTTCCTCTCATATATATTTATTTATGCATTTTATTTCTTGATATGCATTTTATTTCAAGTCCATGTTTCATGTACTTTTTTTGATTTCATGTGCTCGTTTGGCTCATCGGTCTGACCGTCCGATAAGACCCTGAATAAAAGTACTGGTATTATTAGTAGTATGACGGTAACGGCAAGCCCAAGTTATTTAAGTGAACATAAATTAAACTTCCAAATTTTAAAATTAAAATGCTTCGGACTTGACTTAGTTTCGCTCATTGGAAATTTCATTAAAAGGGAAAAGGTTAATTTTTGACAAGCCACTTAATAAGTTAAAATTAAGAAGGATATTATTTGGCCATTAAAAGGCCCACCAAAGATGGAGAAAGGCGGAACCGAACAAAGCAGAGAACGAACATCTCGTTCTCTGCCATTGCCGGCTACGCCCGAATTCCCCGTCACTACACCACCCGCGCCAGAGAAGTCTGCCGTCTGTCTCAAGCGGTGACCCAAACTCCTGCCGCCTGAGCTTCCTGCACTGCTTGAGCTTCCTGCACACCTGCGCTCGGGAGAGTTCCTCCGCCGCCTGTCTCAACCAGCGACCACGGTCTCTGCCGCCTGGGCCGCCTGCGCCCGGGAGAATTCCCCTGAAGCCTGCTTCGCCATAGACCACAGCCACCACCAAAAATTCTTTGTTGACACCAACTGCAACCCACCGCTCTCTTCCAAGCCGCCTGGACGGGTAGTAACCAGGTCGTCGTCGACTTTGGACTCTCATTCTGGCGACCGGGACCATTTCTGAACTGTCGGCCCGACCCTACTTTGGTTGCTGCAGTGGCGGCCGATTCCACGACAACATATAACGTTCTCCCTCTGCGAGAAGGGCTTCGAGGGAATTGCTACCTCGCTCGACGCTTGGGTATTCTCGTTCGCTCCTCTGCGTTAGTATAAATTTATGTTTTCACTTAAATAATCTTTTGGTCTAGCCGTTGCGTTCGGACTATTGCTAATACCGTTTATTTCATAAATTATTGTCTGTAAGTTTGCTTGTGGTCGTGTTAATTCCGTGTAGGGTTTGAATCACAAAACACGTGAGAGATAAACTCGAGCGATATTATTGAATCTCTTAAAATCCAGAGTGACGAGTGCGATTTGCACGTGTAATCTGATTTGGCCGCTTATCCCTCTTGTCGTTCAAAATTAAAACCCCTCTTTTCTTTAAAAAAAACATAATTTTAATTTCTAGTAGATAAAATAATTGATTAAAATTATTTGATTTTTGAAATCCTAATCCTAGTCTACATCACAAGTCCGTGGAAGCTGGGAGCCTCATGGATGTACGCTGGCATAGACCAGTCATGAATGGACTTGACTTTCTCAGGGTCAACAGATACTCCAATGGATGATACAATGAATCCTAAGAAGTAAACAGACTCGGAAAAGAACGAACACTTCTTCAAGTTCACATATAATTTCTTCAGACAAAGGGTGTCAAAGAGAAGCCTCGGACGATTGAGGTGATCGTCCTAGGTCTGGCTATAGATCAGTATATCGTCGAAGTATACTACCAGAAACTTGTACATGTAGGGCCGTAAAACCTGCGTCACGACTCTCATAAACGTGCTCGGGGCATTCGATAGCCCAAATGGCATGACTAGCCACTGGTACAGACCGTAAACGGTCTTAAAGGCCGTCTTCAACTGGTCTCCCTCACGAACTCGTATCGGATGCACTACGGGGGCCGATCTTGGAAAAGATCTAGGCATCGGACATAGTATCCAGTAGGTAATCGAGTCGTGAGATGGGGACCGTAATTTTATTAATGACGCGGCTATTGATACACATACGCCAACTACCGTCCTTCTTAGGAGTAAGAAGTGCGGGAACCGCATACTGACTCAAGCTCTCACGAATAAATTGCTTCTGAAGAAGCTCGTCAACCTGCCTCTTGAACTTAGCGTGCTCTTCAGGGTGCATACGATAGTGGGGAAGATTCGAGAGAGAAGGCATCGGGACTAAGTCAATAGCGTGTTGGATTTCGCGCGTAGGAGTGCGCTCATCGGGGAGCTCATCAGGCATAATATCCGCAAACTCATCCAAAAGGGGACGCACCACTGGGGGTGGTTGTCAGGGGGGCACTCAGAAGCCATAGTGGCCGCCACAACATATATAATATCAGACTCAATGCTATCTTGCAGAAACTCACCTCGCCTCAAGATATATAAGGACCTCGAGGCGCTCGTGCTGACAGGAGGCTCAATCTGATTCTTGCATTTCTCCTTGGGTTGGGTAGACGGCAATGTAATCTTCCTGCCCTTGTCATAAAGACAGGTGTTCGAGCAGCCGAAACATGTGACATCCCGATCAAATAGCCAGGGGCAGCGGCACAGTGACGTGCATGGGAATGACATCACACCAGACCCGATCCTGAAATGAGGTGATGCTAATCGGGATGAGACAGCGCTGTGTAACCTGAATCACTGTCTTATCAACCCAGACGACACGATAGGGGTGGGGGTGAGGCTCAACCATCATCTGCATACAGTCAAGACCCTTTTGGGTCATGATATTCATGCAACTTCCACTGTCAATAGTCAGCTTGCAGGGGCTACCTGCACTAGAAAAGTACGTATAAAATATGGTAGTGCGACGTCAATCCTCATCTACACGTGGGGTATGTAAGAGGCGCCTAATCACTCACAATCTCTAAGGATCGAGCAACGTCACTCTCCCATCCCTCTTCGATAGTGGTTGTGATCTCCTCAATAACCTGCTCGCCTTCTTTGAAATCCTGCTTCTCATCCTCAACTAGCAGACTTTACATGGGGCAATGCACCGCCATGTGTCCTCTGCCAGAACATTTATGTGAGAAAATCAAAATAACAAGTTTTGCATTTCACAAAAAGTTATGTTACATAAGTATGACCCCTTATTTATAAGTAGAAAAGAAAGAAAGAATATACAACAGACGATGTGCGACTAAAATACAACATGCGGATAGGCGGTTAAAAAACTTTCAGATCGCTATCACTGAGCGATTAGACAGACTGTTTGCTCCAACCAAGTAATTGTCGGTCTCCACTCAGTTCGTTGTCGTCGTCCTGATCAGCAGTCCGCTCAACACAAGTGGATAGATGCATAAGACCGCCGAACTTCAGGTCAGCTCCCTTGATCATCAGGTCACAACAACAGCCTCTACCCGCAGCTTCAGCTCTGCCTCTATCTGCAGCTTCAGGTGCTCCTCGGACTGCGGCCTCTATCCGCAGTGACTACAACCTCCTGTCTGCCAAACCCGCAACAGAGGGTTGAATGATCCCAGGATGGCTAGTGTTGGGTTTCTCTATGAGGATGGCACAACAGTTGTGCACGCAGCGGAAGAATAAAACATCAAGAAAAAACCCAAAGAGATGTGGATCGGGCCATGAACGTTGAATCAAAAAGTTAGCAAAACTATGGCAGAAATTACCTCGGTGGCGTTGAGTCACAACTCAACGGAGATGCTCCAAATTTCTGATTCCTGCTAGCGGCGAGTTCTACGTGGAATAATGTCCACGTTTCTGCAGAAGTCCACACGAGCGGGAGAACGCCGATCTATCCGTCGCACGGATTATCGGGAAAGGAGAAGACCGCACCTATGCTTTCCCACGGACTGCTAGGTCCGCGCCAGGGATTGCAGCACCAGCGACAGTCGCCGGAGAAGAGGTGGTCGACGGAGCGAACACGGCGGCGGAACTCTTCCGGCGGCGGGAATCGGGATCGGCGGAGCGAGCGGAACTCTTTCCGTCGCGGGTTTCGATCTGCTACGGGAGAAAATCGCGAGCTCAAAGCTTAAGTGCCGAGAAACCCTAAGTATCCCTTTTATACCAAAGGCATAAAAGACTTAGAAACTTCGCTATCCGCAGACCACCCGAAAATAGGGTTCAGAATCGGCGAGTATCAATCGGTGAGAATCGGCGACAATCGGCGAGAATCACTGAGCAGGTTCGGCGAGAATCAGTCGACGAGTATCATAATGGATCGGCGAGAATCAGAGTGCAATACTCGACGATTCTCGCCGATCGTCGAGCATGACTTGATGATACACGACGAACTCGTCGATCGTCGAGCCGCGGTCGACGATACATGTCGAAGTCGTCGATCGTCGAGAATCAACATATTGATTCTCGACGATTCTCGCCGATCGGCGGGAATCAGAAGACAACTCTCGACGAATGTCATCGACCCTCGGACGACAATCCTAACCAGCCCTCCAAGGCAACATTTGCCCAACTCGACGATCTTTTAAGGCAACACTTTGCATACGACCCTATTCAGGTCGGTGATTGGTAACCTTTACCAACACAGTCAATCAACTAACTTCTCCACATCTCTTATGTGCGACCCTGCAGGCTCATATCGCGTTGGCAGTGAGATTACATGTTTGATCACTTCCAGATCATCATGGTAACTCCAACAGACTCCCACTTGATCTCGAAAGTATCAAAGCAAAAACCTCACAAACAATGAGCGGCATCTTGCAATGCATCATTGCTCCCCAAGCAATAAGAGTTCATAACTCAAAAGCCTTTATGACCAATGTATCAGAGTAGTCTTTGTCCCTTTGTCCCTTACATCCGGAAAGAACTAGAGGCATGGACCGTGTCACCCTCGTAATAGCTCAATCCAAGTTTTCTTGATCCAGGACGAACTTCCAGAGAATGGTGAGTCCAATATCACATATTGACTCAACCAAGCATGGCCATGCATTTCTCAGTCCAGTTCCATCAAGGGGTCCATGGATGCAACTCCTGTCATACAGAAGGACAAATCTCATATCTGCTCACACACAAACACCCAAATGATTCGTAACATGCCCAACAACCACCCTTATCATCAACCTTTCTCAAGGAAGACTTTAGAGGCATCAAAGCACGCTCTTCCTCACTTGATGAATGCTGTGACTTCAGGTTAAAGGACCACAACACCATTGTCAATTGAGACCTACTCGTGACACGATTGGATGACAATCCACAGAGTAGTCTCAGGTTGGGTCTGTCCAGTACAACTTGTTCACTAACAAGTACTCACGTGATGACTTGATATCACAATATCATGACCTGTGAGAACCAGTCATCAGTCAACACACGTGCTAGTCTCCATGTACCATCATCACCCTTAGCTTCTATGATGATACTCGACCAGGGACCTTTAAGAATGAAGCTTCAAATAAATCATGGGCTCTCACATTCAAGTCACGCACTTGATGTCCCATGGAAGCGAACATTCTAAGGGTATCTATTATGTTAACATTTAACTATCATATATAGAAAAACTCATAATAAAAGAATTTGCCATTAATTATAAAAGAAAAACTAGGTACATAGTCCATCATATGAACAAACAGCCAACAAAATACAAGATTACATGCAATCCACAAGATTCTCGCTAGAGTTGATCATTTAGGTATCGTATACCCATCAATCTAGTATGACCATCATGCTTTCTCTGCGCGAGAGGCTTTGTCAGCGGATCCGCAATATTCTCCTCAGTCGGCACTCTGCAAATGTTTACATCTCCTCGTTCGACAATCTCACGAATAAGATGAAACCGCCGGAGTATGTGTTTGGAGCGCTGATGTGATCTAGGTTCCTTAGATTGTGCAATTGCACCATTGTTATCACAGTAGAGAACTACGGGACCAACAATGCTAGGAACTACATCAAGCTCGCCGATGAATTTCCTAATCCATACAGCCTCCTTCGCCGCATTAGCTGCTGCGATATACTCGGCCTCTGTTGTAGAATCAGCAACTGTCTCTTGCTTGGAACTCTTCCAGCTCACAGCTCCTCCATTCAGGCAAAACACAAAACCTGACTGAGACTTGGAGTCGTCTCGATCAGTTTGGAAGCTAGCATCCGTGTAACCACTTACAACGAGCTCTTCCTCTCCACCATACATCAAGAACACGTCCTTAGTCCTTCTCAAGTACTTCAGGATATTCTTGACTGCAATCCAGTGACACTCACCGGGGTCTGACTGATACCTGCTAGTCATGCTCAAAGCAAAGGAGACATCGGGTCGAGTACATAACATCGCGTACATGATTGATCCAATTGCCGAAGCATATGGAATCAACTTCATGCGGTCCTTATCTTCACAAGATTTTGGACACTGGTCCTTAGAGAGATTCACACCATGAGACATGGGCAAAAATCCTTTCTTGGACTCAAGCATGTTGAACCGCTTCAACACCTTTTCGATGTACGTACTCTGGGTCAAACCCAGCAACTTCTTCGATCTATCTCTATATATCTTAATACCGAGTATATAAGTCGCTTCACCCAAATCCTTCATTGAAAAACACTTCCCTAGGTTGTTCTTAACAACTTTCAGGGTAGGAATGTCGTTCCCAATCAACAGTATGTCATCTACATACAATATCAGGAAGACAACAATGCTCCCACTGATTCGCTTGTAAACACAAGGCTCATCTTCATTCTTGATGAAACCAAACTCTTTGATTTTCTCATCAAAACGAAGATTCCAACTTCGAGAGGCCTGTTTCAGTCCATAAATGGACTTATTCAGCTTGCATATTTTAGTGGCTTCATCTGGGGATACAAAACCCTCGGGTTGTGTCATATACACTTCCTCAAGGAGGTTTCCATTAAGGAAAGCCGTTTTGACATCCATCTGCCAGATCTCGTAGTCATAATGCGCAGCAATAGCAAGCAATATCCTATTGGACTTAACCATGGCAATAGGGGAAAAGGTCTCATCATAGTCAATACCATGAATTTGCTTGGAACCCTTAGCCACCAGCCGCCCTTTGAATGTCTGTACATTCTCATCCATGTCGGTCTTCTTCTTGAAGACCCACTTGCACCCTATGGGTCGTACCCCTTCAGGTGGTTCCACCAAGTTCCAAACTTGGTTTGTATACATGGAGTCCATTTCGGATTTCATAGCCTCAAGCCATTTGTCGGAGTCCGATCCATTCATAGCCTCTTGGTAGGTTGCTGGCTCATCATCATGATCCATAAGCAACACATTACCTATTTGAGACACGAGAAATCCATATCTCTCAGGCTCAAACCTCGGTCTACCAGATCTACGTAGGACTTGTGTTCCCTGAGCAGGTTCTCTAGCTACAACATCTTGTAGTCCTGTCTCAGAATCCAATTCCGGTTCATTCACTACATGTGGTACTTGAACTTCTTCAAGCTCTACCTTTTCAGTCTTTCTTGATAAGAACTCTTTCTCCAAAAAGACACCAGTCCTTGCGACAAACACTTTGCCCTCAGACGGTAGGTAAAAGTAATACCCTTTCGTTTCCTTAGGATATCCCACCAGATAACATTTATCCGATTTGGGTTCCAGCTTATCAGGCATTTGACGTCTTACGTATGCCTCACAGCCCCAAATTTTAATGAACGACATACTAGGACGCTTCCCAGTCCATATCTCATATGGTGTCTTCAGAACCGTTTTCGTTGGAGCGCGATTCAATGTCATTGCAGCAGTCTCTAAAGCAAAACCCCAAAAGGAAACAGGGAAGTCTGCATGACTCATCATCGAACGTACCATGTCTAACAGAGTACGATTTTTTCTCTCAGACACACCATTATGTTGTGGCGTTCTAGGTGGAGTGAGCTGTGATACAATACCACACTCTTTCAGATGATCACGGAACTCATGACTCAGGTATTCGCCACCTCGATCAGATCGGAGTGCTTTAACCCTTTTACCCAACTGGTTTTCTACTTCATTTTTGAACTCTTTGAACTTTTCAAAGGTCTCGGATTTGCACTTCATAAGATACACATATTCGTATCTACTGAAATCATCAGTAAACGTAACAAAGTATAAATACCCACCTCTAGCCATGGTACTCATGGGTCCGCATACATCACTATGTACAACACCCAAGAGATCCTCAGCCCTCTCAGTATAACCAGTGAAAGGAGCCTTAGTCATCTTGCCTAACAAACAAGATTCGCATCGCTCAAATGATTCATAATCAAATGAGTCCAAAAGTCCATCTCTATGGAGCTTGGATATGCGCTTCTCGTTGATATGGCCCAAACGACAATGCCAGAGAAAAGTAGGGTTCGAATCATTTGTTCTTAGTCTTTTATTGTTTTCTACATTACAGATCAGATGGTCCAAGTTCAAAACATAAAGACCATTAAACAATTGGGCTACAGCATAACAAACATCATTTTTAAATATAGAACAACAATTGTTCTTAATTATAAAAGAAAATCCAATCATGTCCAAACATGAAATAGATATAATGTTTCTAGTTATGGCCGGAACAAAATAACAGTTATCTAGTTCTATTACAAGCCCACTGGGCAAAGAAAGACGATAAACCCCTACGGCTACAGCAGCAACTCTTGCTTCATTGCCGACGCGGAGGTCCACCTCCCCTTTACTCAGCAATCTTCTCCTTCCCAGTTCCTGCACATTTGTACAAATGTGTGAACCACATCCGGTATCCAATACCCAAGATGAAGGAGCAGAAAGGTTTATCTCTATAACGTAAATATTTGAAGCGGAAGTCATACCTCCCCTCAATTTCTGCAGACCCTCAATATACGAAGGACAGTTCCTCCGCCAATAACCAGCCTTGCCACAGTGGTGGCATTTCCCATCCTTCACCGTGCTCTTCTTTTTTCATCAGTGCTGAAGACTTGGGCTCAAGATATGACTTAGGTCCTACCTTCGTCTTCTTGGAGCCTTTGGCTTTGCCCTTGCCCTTATGCACCATCAGTATGGGGCTGGCAGGCTTGGCCTTCTTCATATTGATTTCGGCAGTTCTCAACATGCCTAGGAGTTCGGGCAGTGTCTTGTCTATCTCATTCATGTTGTAGTTCAAGACAAACTGCTCATAACTGTCCGGCAACGATTGCAGGATCAGATCCGTGGCCAACTCTTGACCAAGAGGAAAACCCAGCCTTTCAAGGTTCTCTATATACCCAATCATCTTGAGTACGTGAGTCCCTACTGAGTCTCGAACTCTCATCTTGCACTGAAACAACGCTTTAGTGATGTCGAACCTCTCTTGACGAGTCTGCCCTTGAAACATTTTCTTGAGATGCTCGTCAATCTCCTTGCACCCCATGTTCTCATGTTGCTTCTGAAGCTCAGAGTTCATAGTGGCAAGCATAAGGCACTCGACATCCAAAGCATCGTCAGTATACTTCTTATAAGTATCCTTCTCAGCACGGGAAGAGTTCCCGGTCGGCACCTCGGGGGCTTCTTCTTCCAAGACATAGAGCTTTCGCTCCTGCCTGAGAACAATTCTCAGGTTCCTGTACCAGTCCATGTAATTTGTCCCACTGAGCTTGTCCTTCTCAAGGATGGCTCTCAGAGACAAGGTGGAGTGTGAAACGCTTGCCATGGAATTCTACAAGAATTTATGCAGAATAAAATCAGCACCTAAATTTCAATTACAATTTATTCTAATTTGGACTTCAATTAAAATTACTCTCACTATTTTATTCGAAATGATAGCCCTCACTAACAATTCGGAGAGTTCATGCGAGCTACTCTCTTAGTGGACAAGATCCGTATTTCACCAACACTATGAGTCCGCTTTGGCGTTCCTCTCACGATGCGGTTATTTAGGTAGGCAACGCTTGCCAATTGCATCCTCATGCAATTCTTGTATGGTTGGTGAACAACTCCTTATTCGCATCCATCATATGGTGCATGTCAACCCTATGCCTCTAGGCACTCAACCTTTGAGGTCACCTAGTTAAGCTGGACCCGATGTCGACAGTGGGATATCACAATTATCCGCTCGCACCCTTACCAAGATAGATTAATGCACCTTGCTTTGGCAAGCCCACACTTCATCGATCGAGGCAGAAAGAGTGTCATCCATCGGAAGGCATCCGAACACTTAATATTAGATGAAGGGATTTTTCAATTATAGGTTAACAATTAACCATGATCAACATTTGATCAATGTGCACATCCAAAGAAAAATAATTCTAAACCACATGCATCCCTTATGTGCACATCCTAACACCATCAACAATTGATAGAAGGAAGGGATAAATCTGAACATCCGGAAACTTCCAAATCCTCAGATTTACATGCATTGGACAAAGGCAAAGACAACTCAACTTAGAGCAGTAGACAAGCTCATCTCTCTTTGTTGGATTCAAAATCCAAAACAAAATCGAGGGATGGTTACTGCTAAGGAGATCACAATTTCTAACACTTAGAAATTTCCACGCAATTCCAGACGTTCTTGGCGGGAACCAAGACTAAATCTAGACATTTAGAACACTTCTAAATCCCTAGGTTTACACGCACTGCAATAACAAACTTCCAATACAACGATCATGGCCGGAACCTGGCTCTGATACCACTGTTGGGTTTCTCTATGAGGATGGCACAACAGTTGTGCACGCAGCGGAAGAATAAAACATCAAGAAAAAACCCAAAGAGATGTGGATCGGGCCATGAACGTTGAATCAAGAATTTAGCAAAACTAGGGCAGAAATTACCTCGGTGGCGTTGAGTCACAACTCAACGGAGATGCTCCAAATTTCTGATTCCTGCTAGCGGCGAGTTCTACGTGGAATAATGTCCACGTTTCTGCAGAAGTCCACACGAGCGGGAGAACGCCGATCTATCCGTCGCACGGATTATCGGGAAGGAGAAGACCGCACCTATGCTTTCCCACGGACTGCTAGGTCCGCGCCAGGGATTGCAGCACCAGCGACAGTCGCCGGAGAAGAGGTGGTCGACGGAGCGAACACGGCGGCGGAACTCTTCCGGCGGCGGGAATCGGGATCGGCGGAGCGAGCGGAACTCTTTCCGTCGCGGGTTTCGATCTGCTACGGGAGAAAATCGCGAGCTCAAAGCTTAAGTGCCGAGAAACCCTAAGTATCCCTTTTATACCAAAGGCATAAAAGACTTAGAAACTTCGCTATCCGCAGACCACCCGAAAATAGGGTTCAGAATCGGCGAGTATCAATCGGTGAGAATCGGCGACAATCGGCGAGAATCACTGAGCAGGTTCGGCGAGAATCAGTCGACGAGTATCATAATGGATCGGCGAGAATCAGAGTGCAATACTCGACGATTCTCGCCGATCGTCGAGCATGACTTGATGATACACGACGAACTCGTCGATCGTCGAGCCGCGGTCGACGATACATGTCGAAGTCGTCGATCGTCGAGAATCAACATATTGATTCTCGACGATTCTCGTCGATCGGCGAGAATCAAAGATGATTCTCGCCGATCGGCGGGAATTAGAAGACAACTCTCGACGAATGTCATCGACCCTCGGACGACAATCCTAACCAGCCCTCCAAGGCAACATTTGCCCAACTCGACGATCTTTTAAGGCAACACTTTGCCTACGACCCTATTCAGGTCGGTGATTGTTAACCTTTACCAACACAGTCAATCAACCAACTTCTCCACATCTCTTATGTGCGACCCTGCAGGCTCATATCGCGTTGGCAGTGAGATTACATGTTTGATCACTTCCAGATCATCATGGTAACTCCAACAGCTAGAACTCTGACCAGACCGCAAGAGGCAGCCAGCAACACAGTGGAACTAGACCTCCAAGGTTAAAAGCCACTATCAACTCGCCAGACCGCCAAACCGCCTGGTTCAAGCCGCTAGACTCCCTGGACCAAGCCGCCAGACCACCAAACCGACAGGCCGCCCGACCAAACCGCCAGACCGCCAGAGCGCCAAACCTCCAGGCCGCCATACCAAACCGCAAGGCTCCAAAAAATCTAACACTCCCCCTCAAGCTGGAGCATATATGTTAACCATGCTCAGCTTGTCACAGACATCTGAAAGAGAGATAGACACTGGTTTGGTAAAGACGTCTGCAAGCTACTTGTCATAAGTGATGAATGGAGTACAGATTTGATTATTCAAAATTTCTTCTCTGACGAAGTGGGAGTCAGTTTCAATGTTTTTTGTCTTTTCATGAAAAACTGGATTCTTTGATATATGTATAGCAGCCTGATTGTCACAAAACATGGGTAAAGGATGGTCATATATGTCCCCCAAGACAAGCATAAAGACATGCAACCATTTCAACTCGTAAGCAGTCGATGTCATGCTTCGGTACTCAGCTTCAATGCTTGATCGTAACACAACAGAATGTGTCTTGCTTTTACAACTGATAAGATTTCCTCTCACAAAAGTGCAAAAAACAGAAGTAGATTTTTTATCTTCTTTACTGTCAGCATAGCTAGCATCAATATGTTTCTACCTTCAGATGGTTATGTTTTAAAAACAATAATCCCTTCCCTGAAGACTCTTTCACATAATCCAAAATTTTCAAGGCGGATCGAAGAAGACATTCTCTGGGAGCTTGCATAAACTGACTGACCTTCCCTACAGCATAACGAATGTCAGGTCTGGTAACAATCAGATAGATGAGTTTTCTCACGAGTCGTCTGTACATAGTACTATCTGAAAAAAGAGGTGAATCATCCGTCCAACTCTTCTCATCACCAGCAGCCATAGGACAGCGAACGGGTCTTTCCTCAAGAAGACCAGTTTATTTCAAAAGATCTAACGCATACTTCAGTTGTGAAAGCACCATAGAGTTGTGTTTCCGCAAGATTTCTATCCCAAGGAAGTACTTAAGAGAGCTCATATCATTTGTAACAAAATGTTGTCGAAGATGTCTCTTTGCTAGATCAACTCCTTCTTTGGCATCACCAGTAAGGAGAATATCATCCACATAGACAGCAAGAATCACAAACCTTTTAGTAGTCTTGCAAATAAAAAGAGAGCGATCAGCAAATCTCCGAGTGAAGCCAACAATAGAGACAACATTGTTGAACTTGTCGAATCAGGCCCGTGGGCTTTGCTTTGGACCATAAATTGTCTTTTGTAATTTGCATACTTAAGACTCCCCCTGAGCAACATACCCAGGAGGTTGTTTCATGTAAACCACCTCTTGTAGATCACCATACAGGAAGGAATTATTCACATCTAACTGATACATCTCTCAACCTTTATTAACCGCTATAGAGAAAAGAACACGGATAGTGTTGATGCGAGCAACTGGGGAGAAGGTATCAAAAAAGTCATCACCATATGCTTAAGTAAAGCCTTTGGCAACAAACCTAGTCTAATAGCGGTCAATAGTGTCATCCGGATGAAACTTGATGACAAAGACCCACCGGCAAGCAACTGCATCCACACCTAAAGGAGTCGAGATAAGAGTCCAAGTATCCCTTTTGATTAGGGTCTTCATTTCTTCATCCATTGTCGTTTTCCAATGCGGAAGATAAAGAGTCTCCAGATAGTTAACCGGGACAGCATTTGCCGAGAGAGCAAGGGCAAATCTCCTTTCAGCTAGGGATAGACGAGCATAGGATACAACATCATAAATGAAATGTTTAGTGCACGTTCTAACCCCTTTCCGTAGAGCAATAAGAAGGTCAAAATCCGACTTGTCTTCAGTAGTAGATCCATCCGTCGGAGAGATTACTGGCCCGGGAACTGTCAGCAATGGCTCCAAAAGCAAGGAAGAATCAGAAGATAAAGGCGAAGATAGAGGAACTGGTATGGGAAAAGGAGATAATGACGTGGGAGGAATAGAAGCTAGTGAAAGAGCGGAAATAATAGGAAGAGATGGTGAAACATTAGATGGTAAGGAAGTAGAAGCTCGAGAAACATAAGGCATATCTTCAAAAAATATAACATCAGCAAAAACAAACTGTTTCCTGAGCAGGGGATCAAAGCACCGATACCCCTTTTGGGTCGGACAGTAGCCCGGAAAGACGCACATTACCGAGCGAGGTGAAAGCTTGTCACGACCAGGAGAAGAAGAATGCACAAGTGATGTGCAGCCAAAAACACAGAGAGGTAAGAAAAAGGTTAAGCTCCTAGATGTAAAACGGAGAATGGGGTGTTGCCCTGAAGAACCGATGAGGGAATACGGTTAATGAGATAGCATGAATGAAGCATAGCATATCCCCAGTACGATCAGGGAACATTCATTTGTGTGAGAAGGGTGCGAGTAACATCCAAGAGATGCTGATTTTTGCACTCAGCAATTATATTTTGCTGAGATGTGTAGCGATGACTAGTTTGATGAACTATGTCCCGATGCATGCAAAAAACGGAAAATTGTTTACTAAGATATTTTTGAACATTAACAGTTCGAATAATTTTAAGAGAAACATCAAATTGAGTTTGTATCTCATTATAAAAGGTAGTGAACACCGAATAAAGTTCAGAACGTTCTCTTAAGAGATACAGCCAGGTACAATGAGAAAAATCATCAACAAATGTAACAAAATATAAACTCACCCTATCAACAGTCCTAACAGGGAGCAGGACCCCAAACATCTGAATGAACAAGTTCAAAAGGACGAGAAACAGTACGTTCTTGTCTTGCGTGAAAGGAAGAACGATGATGCTTGTCAAGTTGGCAGGCCTCACAGTTCAAAGAGGAGTTCTCATTAGGAAAATCCGGTAGGAGTTGGTAGATGAGACGAGAATGAGGATGACCAAGGCAAACATGTCATTGCAGAAGAGAAGTGGAGAAAGCAGTAACATTGTCGAGGAAGAAGAGACCATTGTTTTCAGTCTCTGTAGCAATCTTCTCCTTGGAGTGTGGATCCTGAAAAGAACATGTAGATATAAAGGTAACCGTGCAGTTCAGCGGTTTACAGAGAGCATGAACAGAAAATAAATTGCACGTAAAAGACGGGACGTAAAGTGTGTCTTCAAGCCGCAAAGTCGTAGTGACACAGACTGCATCAGTCCCGCATACTGGAGATAGATTACCGTCCGCAACAAAAACAGGAGGTAGACCAGTAATGCTTGTCCAAGTAAGAAAATAAATCAGGATCACCTGTCATGTGATTAGTAGCTCCCAAATCAATCAGCCACTTACCCTGAGTGACTACATTAGCACTGCAAGAGGAAGAAGAGGTAAAGGACGTGGACTTCTTTATGTTGTCTCCCGCATACAAGCGAAGATGAGGATATTTAGCCCAGCAACGATCAACAAGATGGCCCGTCTTGCCACAATGAGAGCAGACATAACGAGACACGGGACGCCCACCAGTATGACCGCCACTGCCACTAGAATTGCCCGAGCGAACTTGACGAGCAAATGTGTCTGGAGGGGGTGGGGAGGCAAGCAGAGGGCACTGAAGAAGAGTGTTAACAGTTGCAATACGGGCAGCAGTAGTATCAAGAGTGGGAGAATCAGTTTCACCAAGAATTTGTTGCCTCATCATGTCATAAGATTCTGGAAGGCCAAGAATATAACACGCAACCAGAAGCTCTTAGAAGTGCTTGTGCTGCTCAGCTAGATCAGTGGAGAACGGACGATATTGTAGAATTTCAGCGTCAAGAGCTTGCACCTCCTGATAAACAGCAGTAGGAGTCAAAGTATGGCGGGCAAACAGATCAGCATATAATGTGTACATGTGCGAGGTCTGAGCGCCTTTCGAATACAGAGCAACAAGATGAGTCCAAGCGGCTTTAACAGTCTCATCATGTCGAATAACAGGTAGGCACTCATCGGAGAGACTATTGGCAAGTCACGTCCTGACCAAAGCATCATTGGCATCACAGTCATCAAAGTCAACAGATCCACGAGCAAGAAGGTCATCAGTGAGATGATGGCGTTTGCGGTGAGACCTCAGCAAGAACACAAACGAAACGCTCCAGTCTGGATAATTCGGGTCTGTCAACTTGGAAGTAGTTAAAAGATTGCCAGATGGAGTAGAAACAGTTGGTGTGGTTTGAGAAGAAGATGCGGATAAACTTGAAGAATAATACTCGGTATCTGCCATCAAGAAGGCGCATAGGAAAAGAGTCTGCGCGGTTAGAAGGAAAGCACAGCAACGGTTAGAAAAAAATCAGAATCTGCAGAAACCGCAGAAGGCGGGCGGTTAGAAAACCGGAATCTGCAAGTATCACAGAAGAGCAAAGCGGGCGGTTAGAAAACCGGAAACCGCAAGGATCACAAAAGAGCAAAGCAGGCAGTTAGAAAACCAAAACCACAATGATCGGGTGAGCTCTGATATCATGTAAGAAAATCTAAATAACAAGCTTTGCATTCCACAAAAAGTTAAGTTACATGAGTATGGCCCTCTATTTATAGGACGAAGAGAAAAAAGGAATATACAACAGACGATGTGCGACTAAAATACAACATGTGGATAGGCGCTTAAAAAATTTCAGACCGCTATAACTGAGCAGTTAGACAGGTTGTCCGCTTCACACAAGTAACCACCGGTCTCTACTCGTCCGTCGGCGCTGTCCTGATCAGCAGTCCACTCAACACAAGCGGATAGATGCATAAGACCGCCAAATTTCAGGTCAGCTCCCTTGATCATCAAACCGCAACAACAGCCTCTACCCGCAGCTTCACCTCTGCCTCTATCCGCAGCTTCAGTTGCTCCTCAGACCGCGGCCTCCATCCGCAGCGACTAAAGAATCCTGTCTGCCAAACCCGCAACAGAGGGTTGAATGATCCCAGGCTGGCTAGAACTCTGACCAGACCACTAGAGGCAATCCGCAACACAGTGGAACCAGACCGCCAAGGCTAATCACCACTATCAACCCGCCAGACCACCAGACCGCCAAACCTCCAAACCGCCTGGTTCAAGCCGTCAGACCGCCAAACCACCAGACCGCCTAGACCAAGCTGCCAAACCGTCAGGTTGCCGGACCAAACCGCCAGGCGCCCGACTAAACCGCTAGGCCATTAGTGGTGACGGTCTTGCACTTCGTGTCTGTGGGAACACGTGGGGGCGCAAGTCATGGTGGTCAGGGGCAGAGCGGGTTTCCTATAAGTCGAGGTATCAGTCCAAAAGGGAAACTGACTCAAGCTAGATGATCGTAGGTGTTGCTCGTACTCTATAGTGAGCTGAAATATCTAATCAACGATCTTAAGACGATGGGGAATCAGCTCTCTCTGAATCTCAAAACGGAGGTCAGCCTTGAAACGAGAGGTGGTGGTAATGGGCTCCTCCGAGATGTCACTCCTAATGCCAAGCTCGTCGAAGCGAGTCATATACTCTGCGACAGTAAGTGTCTCATGTCGTAAGTTATGTAACTAACCAAATAACTGGTCTCGGTAGGACGCGGGGAGATAGTTATCTTTCAGTATTTGTTTCATATTGATGCGGAGCAGAGACGAGTAGGACGAGTTTTAAGCCCGTTAGGGGCTGATTGGTGACTTTTCATATATGTCGTGCCCGGATCGACGATCGGACTACGCGGATGTGTCAAAATCATATGCTACTTTATTTTTTGTTTATTTTTGTGTATTTTAAGTGGACCCGCCTCCGATCAACCCGTTTAAGGTGGGATGTCCTAGTCTTTGTTTTCTTATAAATAGATGAGTAGGGGCTGATTTTGATGCCATTACAGAATTTGGGAAAAGTTATTCCTGGATTCCGCGATCATCCCACGATGCCGACTCTGTAGAACCCTAGGTGACGACTCCTAGGTTGGTATCTTCCTCCCCAAGCTTTCCCCTAACCCTAGCCCTCATTATCACGCTCCAAAACCCCTGGCAGCAACCTCCACCGCCTCCAAGCAGCAGTTGTTTTCCCCTAATTACAGCAACTGCCCAGAAGAAATTTCTCTTTACATCTACTGTGGATTTATGAAATTCACTGTTCATTCATAAGGTTTTCCTCAGCCTCTATCCTCCGCCGGCCTCCCCTCTCCACCAGGAGAGGTCCCTTGTTGTTTTTCCACTCCCCCCTCAACTATCCTGGCCTCCTCCATCAAACCTGAAGCATGCCACCCCTGCTACTCCCTCAGCCGCACCACCAGTGCAGGCCACTCCACCGTCGGACCCCTATTACACACCCAGCAAGCAGTCGGGCCATTTCCTCCCATACGCCATCTTCAAATCCCCCTGCCCTCCTGATGTGACCCAAGGTGGGGGTGTAGTTTTTTAAACAAAGTAAAATGTGACCTATTTAAAATAAATGTGGCGCAAAGGTATTCGCGGGCTAATTTTCTAACGAAATAAACGATCAAGGTGCCGCTCGGGAACGCAAGGCTACCACACGTGCATGATAACGTCACAAATCACAATTTCACGGGCATAGCATTCAAGAGGGTGACAACACGGATATGGAAATTAACGGAAAATTAAGAGATATGATTAGTAGGGCAAGCTCCAACATCTAATTATTCATTTAAAACTTTAAGCATGAAAATATACTTGAGGATGGAGACAAGAGAAGCGAGGTATACCCAAGGCGGAGAGGCAGTGGCTGGAGCTGTGGTAATCAGAGAACTGAACGGTGGCTGGAACAAGGGGATGGTGGCTGGAAGCTTGATGGCTGACTGGTGGGAGTGTGGAGGGGATCTGGTTGTGCGCTGGTAGGGATCGGGAAGCAGAAATGGAGGTCGTCGGGCTTCAAGAAGCAGGGTCGAGTGCGGGCTTCACAGACTCTAGCGAAATGGGAAGCAAGAGTGGTCGCTGGAGCCTCGAGAAGCTCAGTCGAGCTCGTCGGCGTCGGAGAAGAAGAGAACTGGAGGGGGCTTGGCAGTATCGGCGGTGGCCAGCAGAGTTTCTCTGGATGATTTCGTCGAGGAAGACAAATCGCAGGCCGACGCGACTACAGGCAGAGGTGGCGATGCTCGGTCGGAGGTTGCTGTCGGAGGAGGTGAACGCTGGAGGGAGGAAGAGGCGGCGTCGGGGTTCGTCGCGCGGGAGAAAGCGGAGTCGGGATTCGTCGAGCAGGAAGAAAGTGATCAGGTAGGCGGCGCTGGAGGGGAAACTGAGTGAAACCTAAACTTGGTTCACTCAGTTTCTATTTCCAGCCAAGTATGAATGGAGGGGAGGGTTAGTTTATATATGGGGGAATAGGGTTTTAATGTTATTGGCAGCCATCCAAATGAAAATAGGAATTAATTCTTTGTACGGAAATGGGCCAAAGGGAAGTGGGTTGATTTTAACACATGAAGAACTAATGAGAATAAATAATTTATTAAAGTTTGCCCTAGCTAACTTATCACCTAAATTACTGCACCTATGCATTTAGGGTCTCGCTGGCCGGTCACACCAACGAGCAATATTGTAAATATCGGATGTCGGACACATATCGGATTGTGTTTTTAAATGTTGGATGTCGGATGTCGGAGACATGTCGGGGATATTATAAAATATCGGATTTCCCTATATTATAAAAAAAAATTTTATTTAATGTATACTAACTATAATTATATGTTATAAAAATAGATAAAAAATGATATAACAAATAAATAAAAAATGAGTCATTTATATTATGAAATAAATTTAAATAGTATTTAAGAAAACATATTATTAACAAATACAAAATGATACATTGTAAATATATTTAATACTATACACTAATTTTATTTTGATAATAATAATTTTATTGCAAATTAAAAAGATTTAAAAGTTAAAAATACTTGATTTATT
Organism: Platanthera guangdongensis; assembly: GCA_039583875.1. Lineage (NCBI taxonomy): Eukaryota > Viridiplantae > Streptophyta > Magnoliopsida > Asparagales > Orchidaceae > Platanthera > Platanthera guangdongensis. Next base: position 94,970,081 of record CM077148.1, read on the forward strand.
ATAAGTTTTTTCAAGCTTATAAATTTATATTAAAAATATGAAACAATCACCTAATAAATGTACTAAATATTTTCCTATTTTTTATAATATGAAATTAAAAATTTGTGAAACAATTATACAAAATTGATTGTAAAAATAAAACATTAAAAAATTGAAACAATAAGTTTAATCGATTTAAACATACATAATATAGTATTCATAAGTGATTTAAATATATGATGTTTATCTGCAAATATAACATAAAATAAAATAGCGGGTAATATATTTAAAATTCGTGTCGGCTGATATATCGAAAAAGATCGGACATGTCGGCCTATATTTTACAAAAGGGCATAATCTACTATTTTGAGAAAAAACATATCGTTTTCCTCTAAAAAATGACATGTCGGGAGACATGTCGGACATGTCGGGAGACATGTCGGACATGTCGGAGGACATTTAAAACAATGTCAACGAGCCCAACAAAAATTAGACGAAAGCGTGTGCAATACAAAATTATATCAAAAGCGCTAATAACTTACGCGATACAACTTGACGTTACACAATAATCCAAAAAATGCGCAACAAACATGCGCAACAATAATAAAAGACACGAGCGATAAAAATAATAAAAACGAGGCAACGCGGGTTGCATCACCTCCCGTGGATCCACTACCCACATCCACCCCCTTCCAAAATTAGCCAAGGTCAGGAAATTTCAGCTCAGATCCGATCTCAAATTATCGGATTTACCCTTCTCCGCTTGAATCTATTCATACGTGGCCCGATCTACCCATTTCCGGTCTGATTGCACCTTCCACAGCCGAGGACAATCATCTACGCTATTTCCATGTCGTGGGTCACATTGGATCGCCATCCAAACGCATTCGGCTCTGAAATCTTCATTCCTTTGGTCAGCACACTACTTGGTGAGTCTTCATTGTATCAGTAAATTATTTTCAGCATATTTGTATTGTACTTGATGTTATAGTTGTTTGGATATATTGTATTGTGATTGTTTGTTAGATAATTCTCGTAATTTGCAGGATTTATTTGCTGCGCACTCTTACTTTGGCCCTCCACGTGGAGGAAAAGCCCGAGCTCGTTTTTACCCTAATAAATATTCTGTCTTGTCTTGAATTATCTGTGTGGGATGTTTAATTTATTATTCAAATATGATCTAACCGTCGGACTTTTGCATATCATGTAGGGTTAGGTCGCAGATTTCTCGCCACCTATAGATTCGCCCTGCGTTAATTGGTATCAAAGCGAGGTTGCGCGTAGATAGGTTCGCGCTCTTTTGATACGCAGTCGTAGAGTCTATAGGTTTTTCATTATGTCTAGGTGTCACAATTATTTATCTCCGCACTTTGAAGGTCGTGAGTTCACTTGCACCCGCCATCATAGATCCCCTTCAAGGAGACCCTCACGACAATACAATGACTATTCACGATCGCAGCACCCCACTTCCAGAGATCATGTTGACCAACCGACACGACTCCACTATACTAGAGACGATCAGCATGATGATTATCATCGTTCTTATTCGTACACGCGAGCGGATCGTGTTGATCCTTCGACGCGACACGGTTACCTTGGGGTTGATTATTATGAGGATAGTCGTTTCGAGAGAAATCTTGAGAGTCAGTTTTGTACGGGTGCCCTTTCCTATGACTGCTCATTGAGTCCCGAGTCATTCAGTTATTGGCTCGTGGATATGGATCATTATCTTGATCATTTTGAGGTATTCGGTGAGCGTCGCGTCAAGTTTACAAAACTTAGACTTTTAGATCAGGCGAGGGCATATTGGGCTAGTGTTGAGAGGACCCGCAAGCGATACCGTCTACATCGCATCACCAATTGGGTGGACATGAAGCGTGCATTGTGTCAAAGGTATTTGCCTTCGTCGTATCGGAGTCGTTTGCTCGACCAATTATTTTTCCTTCAGCAAGGATTCATGTATGTCGCTTAGTACAGAGATCACTTTGATGAGTTAGTTGTGAGGAGCAATGTCCGAGAGGACCCAACCAAGGCCACTACCAGATTTCGGTCTGGGATTCGATCTGACATTCGTACAAAGCTAGTTTATCATACCTCGGAGTCCCTCGAGCAGACATATCAGCTCACCCTTCGTTATGAAGGGTCATTGAGATCCGCGAGAGCTGGTCGATGGGATTCTCACCTTGACCTTCGTATTACGAGTCCCTCTCATACTGAGGTCGCCACGACCCCTACCTCTATCCTGTCAACCACGACAGAAGTGATACATGAGACGGATTACTCTCACCCCAGTAAGTTGCTTAGCCCAGAGAGTGACCTATCTCTTGTTTCCGACCTGTCTCTTGTGATCCCGACTGTGAGCGAGCCTGAGCGACTTACTGAGTCTGTAGTGTTGTGTCCCTCACCCACACTTCCTACTATGTTATACACCGGATTAGTTAGCACCCCAACCGCAAACTCATTTCCTGACACAGCACCCAAGGATCCATTCTTGAGTGTAGGTCTGTGTCACTCTCCCATTGCCATTACCCGAAGTCACATCACGATTGAGAGCGCAGAGTCTGGTATTGATCTCTTAGTGGCTATGTCACCCAGTCACGGGGACACTACCCCTCACAATGGTACTCATCTGGAGGACCATGACCCTAGCGACAAGTACTACGACGACCCGCTTGTTGAGCCTCCTGATAAGCCACCACGCCCTGGTGAGGATGTGATTCAGGTGAGATGCTTATTTACGAGTTTCGAGTTAGTGGTGTTTCTTCCATCCTCGTCCCTGACCTTGCCCCAGAGGATGGATATTGTGTGGAGCATCAAGTATTTAGGACACCACCTGCTGACACATCGCACCCTCGATGAGTTTTGGGACGCACCACCTACTGACCCACCAGACGAACTCTTTCTTTTCGGGGACATGCACCACACACGAGAGTCACGCCTTTTAGTCGGTATACAAGATTTTCATTCAGGTGGCCGTCGCATTCATGATGACTTTTCCTACACACCTCCTGGTGAATCGTCTGATGTGTTATGCTCCCTGAGAGACATTTTGCTCTTCGTGAGCTCTCCCTTTATTGTAGATGTTTCGCACGATCACCTGAGCACTCAGCACACACGAGATGAGTTTTTCTACACTCCACCAAGAGAGCCTCCTGATAGGTCACCTCCTTTGATAAGTTTTCATGTCATTATTAGGTTCTCTCATAGAGAGCATGTCGTGTAGGTCATGTGTCATTTGCATCACTTGCAAGAGTCTGTTAAGTCGTTTCGTCATCATTTGTGTGTATCTGTTGTGTTGTTTATTCATCGTGTGCATGTGTGTCAGGAGTCGGTCCGACGAATAATACATAATGGTAATAAATTTTGTAAATCACATGCGGATGTACATTGGCAAGTGTTGGTACTTCATGAAGCCGAGCAGGTGATGGTAAGAGTTTGCGTTGTCAGGCTCTGTGCGAGGCTTGCTAAAAGCTTGAGCGTTAGGCGAATGGATCCCTATATAATCATGAGACTGATCGAAGCAAATATCTACAATCTTGATATCCCGGCAAGTATGGGTATCTACCAGGTATTTAATGTTGAAAATCTGACGTCATACTACGAGCCTCACGAGTATGTGGACCCAAGCAGTGGAGACTTCCAGCCGCCCACACCTCCATTTTTGTTGTCTTGCCACCTTCATAGCCCACACACGTCTGATGGCCACCACTACTCACCCACTTCTGACACCCACCCACACGGGGACTCGTCTTTTTTGGTTCTGCCTATGGCTCCGCCGATCGCACCGCAATCCACCACTCGTGAGTTGAGCGTAGAGAGCATCACGGAGACCAAACTCCACTAGTACATTCCTACTACAAACGTTGGTGACACCTGGGTACTTGCATCAGAGCTTGATCGATTCACCCCTGGACTTTGACTTTAGTATGGCCATCTTCATTCACCGGAGATGACAACATTTCAGACGAGAGGAGTTGATTGGCAAGGACATTCTTCCGTCGACGACACTTGGACGACTTCTGGTGGATCTCCTCGAGTCTTAGCTGACATACATCGAGATAATTATGATCCCTATTCATCGGGAGATGAATTCTTTTAAGCCGGGGAGATTGATGCGGAGTAGAGACGAGGAGGACGAGTTTTAAGCCCGTTTGGGACTGATTGGTGACTTTCCATAAATGATGTGCCCGGATCGACAATCGAACTCCGCGGATGTGTACGGATTGATGCCGCGAGTCAAAATCATATGCTATTTTATTATTTTTGGTTTATTTTAGTGTATTTTGAGTGGCCCCGCCTCCGGTCAATCATAGTCGTTGAAGGTGGGATGTTCTAGTCTTTGTTTTTTTATAAATAGATGAGTAGGGACTGTATTTGAAGGCCTTGCAGAATTTGGAGAAAGTTATTCTTGGATTCCCGCGATCATCCCACGATGCCGAATCTGTGGAACCCTGGGTGACGACTCCTAGGTTGGTATCTTCCTCTCCAAGCTTTCCCCTAACCCTAGCCCTCATTATCCCCCTCCAAAACCCCTGGCGTCAACCTCCACAGCCTCCAAGCAGCAGTCGTTTCCCCCAATTATAGCCACTGCCCAGAAGAAATTTCTCTTCACATCTATTGTGGATTTATGAAATTTATTGTTCATTCATAAGGTTTTCCTCAGCCCCTGTCCTCCGCCGGCCTCCCCTCTCCACCAGCAACCGCCCCTCGTTGTTTTTCCAGCCCCCCTCAACCATCCGGGCCTCCTCCATCAAACCTGAAGCATGCCACCCCTGCTACTCCCTTAGCCACACCACCGGTGCAGGCCACTCCACCGTCGGACCCCTAATACTCACTCAGCAAGCAGCCAGGCCCTTTCCTCCCATACGCCATCGTCAAATCCCCCTCCCCTCCCGTGGATCCACTCCCCACATCCACCCCCTTCCAAAATCAGTCAAGATCTGAAAATTTCAGCTCAGATCCGATCACAAATTATCGGATCTACCCTTCTCCGCCTGAATCTATTCATACATGGTCAGATCTATCCATTTTCGATCTGATTGCACCTTTCATTGCTGAGGACAGTCACCTACGCTATTTTCATGTCATGGGTCCACATTGGATCGCCATCCAAACGCATTCGGCTCTGAAATCTTCATTGTCTTGGTCAGCTCACTATTTGTTGAGTTTTCGTTGGTTCAGTTAATTGTTTTCAGTATATCTGTATTGGACTGGATGATATAGTTGTTTGGATATATTATATTTTGATTGTTTGTTAGATAATTCTCGTGATTTGCAGGATTTATTCGTCGCGCAATCTTGCTTTGGCCCTTTACACAGAGGAAAAGCCTGAGCTTGTTTTCGCCCTAATAAAATATTCTGTCTTGTCTTGTATTATCTGTGTGGGATATTTAATTTATTATCCAATTGTGATCTAACAGTAGGACTTTTGAATAGCATGTCGAGTTAGGTCGCAGATTTTTCGCCGCCTATAGATTCGCCCTGTGTCACATATCATCTCATCGGGTGATAAGATAATAGTCATCTCGCTCAACATCTCTCTTTATGCTAATCCAAAATACTTTGACATGTCCGACCAGCATCATTTTGGCGAAGCGAACGCAGCGCTCGTCACTCATGGCATACCACTCAAAGTAATGGTCCATGTCGAGGAGCCAATCACTAAAAACTTTCGGGTCCAGGAAGCCATCGAACGAAGAGGCATCGAGGCGAATACGACGAGTGATGTCGTAGTGGTGGCCACCTCTCTGTGGGTAAGGATAATCATCTGGGTAATCATCATGGGTGTAATCATATCGAACGGGTGGGCGACCACGCTCTCTCCAATCCGAAGGGTAGTATTTGTCACGGTGATGGTCGCGGCGACCATGTAGGGGAACACGATCTCTGTGGTCAGGCTGAGGCTGACGGGGCACACGATACTCATCAAGTTGGTGTGGAGGTCTATGTTAGGGTTTGATTAAAAAAAAGAGCAACGGTCTCAGATTCATCCTCAGCTTATTAACGGTCCAGATCAGCGGCAGCTTTTGAAAAAGGATTTTATCATTTCCAGGCGGACAGCTGGATCGGCAGGTTTGGTCAACAAACCAAACCAACGGATGATATTCATCATTGACCAAATGGGTCCAGATCACATCAGTTAAAGCCACAGGATGCCAGCCACAGGATGCCTCAGGATGCCAGCCAACGGTCGGGATTATAGAGCCGTTATATTGTATTCAATGTAATTGGCCGGTTAGTTATTGCTTGCTGTGAGGGTTAGGGTATAAATAGAGGTTAAACCATGTAATGAGTTTTTTATGCAATTAATGAAATGATTAGCTATTCCTCTGTTTTCCTTGTCCCCTCGTCTCCCTCTCCTCCGGCCACCGCCTAGGCCTTCTTCCTCTCATTATCTTCCCTCCGACCACCTCTTTGGCCCTTCCCCTTCCGATACCATCCATACAATCCGGGATCGCTACAATTTTGGTGCTCTCGTTGAGATAAAAAAAAAAACAATCCCAAAATTCAAGATGAGCGACGGACTTCGTTCCATCACCGAACTCAAGGCGGCCCTGCAAACCGAGCAGGCTAAAAGATCATCAGAAATGGAAGAAATGCATCAAAGAATCGTCACGGAATTGGCGCAGCAAACCAATCGGCTTCAACAACAGTTCACAGCCGAATTACAAGCGAAAGAAAACATCTTCTCAAGACAGATTCTCGAAACCAAGGAGTCTTCGGCAGATCAGATAGCCGAGCAAATGACGGCGCTTAGGCAGGACATGGTCATGCAATTTGAGAACCTACATAGGACGATGGGCATGGGAAAGCAGAAAGATTACTTGGTGCCACCCATAATTGAAGAGGCACAAAGTAATCAACGAATTCCTGAATCATTTCCTGGAGCATCTACAGGCGGAATTCTTGGGGCGGTTCCACCAGCACCACAAACCCAAGTAGTTTTTGCACAACCTAATAAAATAGAAATAACTTGCCCGAGATTCTCTGATGGGGACCCGACCGACTGGCTCTATGAGCTACGTCGGTATTTTGATTATAATGAAACAAGAACCCAAGACTACTTACTAATCGCATCATATCATTTGGATAAACCAGCGTCAAAATGGTATCAAGCCATCCTTAAGGACCACCCAGCACTAACATTCCCTTTGTTTGTTGACGCACTTCAGAAACGTTTTGGACCATCTCCATATATACGACCCGCTGGAATATTAACTAAATTGCAACAAATAACAACTGTAGCTCAATATAAAACCGAGTTTGAAGAATTAATAGCTAAGGTACCAGGCCTTCAACCCCAATTTATTTCTGACATGTTTGTCTACGGCCTTAAGGAAGACATCAGGGGACCAGTCCTGTTATCTCGCCCAACAGAAATCCATGATGCATACTCAATTGCTAGAATGTATGAGGATCAACAGAATAGGAGCTATAGAAACAGAATCCCAAATTACACAACACTAGCAATCAAAAACCAAGACAACAGTAGACAAATAACCCAGAACTACAGACCCAAACTTCCACCTATTAAAAGACTTTCCCCTACTGAGTTACAAGCAAGGAGGGAAAAGGGACTTTGTTATAATTGTGATGAGAAATACCAAGTAGGACATAGATGTAAGGGAAAAGGAGCTTTGTTATATTTAGCAGGCTCAGAAGAGGGAGAAGAGGTCGAAGAAGACTCAGAATTTATTCCTACAGAGGAGGGTGCACCCTCAACCATGATCTGTTTACAATCCTTGACGGGCGCATGCCCAGATCATGGATTAAGAATGACTGGATACATTTATAATAAACCATTGGAATTACTAGTAGACGGAGGAAGCACACATAATTTTATATCAACTAGGATGACCGAGCACCTCAAACTCCCAATCACAACAGTTGACAAATTTCCTGTGTTCATGGGCAACAGAACAACTGAAACATGTAAAGGCAAGTGCAAAAATATTTCGCTGCTCATTCAGGCCCACAGCTACAACGTACAATTGTACGTATTAGAGATCGAGGGGGCGGATCTCATACTGGGACAAAGCTGGTTAAGGGCCCTAGGACCAGTAACCATGGATTATTCCCTACTTACGTTATCCTATTCAGGAATTTTAGGACAAGTAACACTTGTTGGTCATCATAAGGACTCCCATGTGGGCCAAGTATCATCATCGCAGCTCATGAGGATGGTAGCATTAAAACCAACTACACTTTGTCTACTCATCTCGAAAGAGAGTCCAGGACATGAGAATAATTTACAAATGGATATAGCCAAAGACAAAGTATTACCTAGAAAATACCAAGAGCTACTATCACAATACAGCCAACTATTCGAAGAACCCACAAATTTACCTCCTACAAGGGAAATTGATCATCAAATTAATCTACAGAATGAGGCAATCGCACCAAATCTTAGGCCATTCAGATACCCATATCACCAAAAGAACGAGATTGAAAGAATGGTGAAGGACATGCTAAGGAACGGGAAGATACGACCTAGCACTTCACACTTTAGTTCACTCGTCCTTCTAGTTAAAAAAAAAGATGACTCCTGGAGATTCTGTGTGGATTATCGAGCTCTAAATAAGATAACAATAAGAGATAAGTTTCTTATACCCACAATCGACGAATTACTAGATGAGTTATATATGGCTCGTTTTTTTTCAAAACTTGATTTAAGATCTGGGTATCATCAAATAAAAATGGCAGCAGCAGATATCCACAAAACAGCATTTCGAACCCATCAAGGGCATTACGAATTTCTCGTAATGCCATTTGGCTTGACGAACGCTCCTTCAACGTTCCAAGCATTAATGAATACCATATTCCAACCCTTCTTACGAAAGTTCATGGTCATATTTTTTGATGACATACTTATATATAGTGCTACACAGGAAGAACATTTGCAGCACTTGCAAATTACTTTAAAAATACTGAAAGAAAACACATTATATATCAAAATGTCCAAATGTTGTTTTTTAGCAACCAAGGTAGAATTCATGGGCCACACCATTCATAATGGACAAGTCAGCCCAAACAAGAGTAATATTGAGGCTATAGAACAATTTCCCATACCAAAAAACCAGAAAAACATAAGGGCTTTCTTAGGTTTAACAGGTTACTACCGAAAATTCATTCAAAATTATGCTAAACTAGCTTTTCCCCTAACGGAATTGTTAAAAAAAACTAGTTTTATCTGGACTACGAAAACCCAGGAAGCCTTTGACACTTTAAAAGACAAATTACTTTCCCACCCTATCTTAGCCTTACCCAATTTTACTGAAGAATCTATTTTGGAAACTGATGCATCTGGTACTGGGATAGGAGCAATACTTAAACAGGCTCAGGGGACCATAGCTTTCTTTAGTAAGAAGCTATCTCCTATGATGCAAAAAAAATCAACATATATAAGAGAATTATTCGCTGTTACAGCTGCTGTGGCAAAATGGAGGCAGTATTTACTGGGCCATCAGTTCAAAATACTAACAGACCACCAAAGCTTGCACCACCTGCTCACCCAGCAAATACAAACCCCTGAACAACAATTTTTTCTTTCCAAACTTATGGGATATGATTTCTCTATACAGTACAAGACAGGGAAAAGTAACCAAGCCGCAGACTCATTGTCTATGATACCCAAATTTTCAATCCATCCAGAAATACAAGAACAACAAACCACACCAAGCCTAATGAACCTCCAAATGATTACCACCCCATTTTCTACGATTCTACAGGGGCTGGAACAGGACTACAACATAGATGAACTAGCAAACTTAATACGAAAAGAACCCCAGAATTATCCATCCTGGAAAATAAAAGATAACTATATCACCTTCAAACACCGAATCTATATACTTGATCATTCAAACATTAAAAACAAAATTATAAGCGAGGCTCATTCCAGTCTATGGGGAGGGCATTCAGGCATTAAGGGAACCATACAACGAATACAAACCCTTTTTTTGGCGTAAAATGAAAGCAGAAGTTTCTAGCAACATTCAACAATGTGATATTTGCCAGAAAGCCAAAGCTTCAAACCACCTGCCCTATGGCCTTTTACAACCCTTGCCAACACCACAGCGATTATGAGCAGATATCACAATGGATTTTATTACCGACCTATCAAACTCAAATGGATATACGATAATACTAGTTATAGTGGATAGGTTTTCAAAAGCAGCCCATTTTACCCCCCTCAAACATCCAATAACAGGACCCACTATTGCAAGTGAGTTCTGGAACTGTGTTGGGAAATTACATGTGTTGAAACCGAAATTCGGTCTCCTGTGAAGTTCGACCCTTGGGAAAGGGGTGACCGCGCACCTACTACCCTCAAGCGAACGATCTAGGCACAAGACTAGGAACACGAGGGACAGACCCAAGGTCTCAGCGTGGAGGACCCGCCGCATACCCGGAAGACTAACAAACTCTTCCTCTCCCAAACCAAGGGCTGAGCTAAGGCACCTTTCGGAGGGCTCTCTTGGCCGACCGGAACATATAAAGAGGATCTCAAGGTCCACTCCCAAACTAGAGGTGCCACCTCGGGTCTATGTAAAATGTTCCCTGTCCGTCTTACTATTGGCGCAAAACCGCCCAGCAGCCCTACTCTACGCACCCCCAATTGGGCCGCTAACAGCGGAACTCCGCTATTCTGAAAGGATGACAACAGGCCATCAGGGGCTTCCCGGCATCTATTCCTCGGGGCCCACACGGGGGGAGCGGTTCACGAACACGCCGCTCGCCCAAGACTTGTGTAAACTACATATTCACAGAGCATCACAGATATGAAAAAATATTACAGGAATATAAATTTCATACTCAGCACGCAGGCCGGCAATATAAACAAAAAAGGCCTTCGAGGGCCGGCACGAGCTCGGGCTTAAGCCCGTTATTCCCCGCTTGGTACTGCAACACCTGTACGCCAACGTCTCGACGAGCGGCGGCCAACTAGGCATCGGTCGGCTAACATAAGCGGGTCAAACATATTGCGCACACCCCCTTCTTTGGGGCTATGGTGCGCATTCCCTGCAAGCGGCTAATAAACAACTTCCTCGGAGTCTTCTCGGGGAACCCCAGAACATCACCAATCCGGCTCACACGTCCGGATGGGCTTCACACAGCATGCCTAAACTCGTATTCACGCTTCCGGGTACTAATGCAATTAACTGCGGGGACGTACACGTCAACCCGTCGGAAAGCTCCCTTCCCCCCACCCGTTGGTGGAGAGGGGCTTCTATGCAAGTATGTAAACTGAGGGCTTCACCTGCCCAAGTAGAAACATCGTTACCCTTGTCGCGTGCTTGGCGGCGAGGCCGGGAGAGGAGCTCCGGGTCGATCCTACTGCATGCGGCCGCGTCGGTGGTCGATCTCCACTCTAGGCTGAGCCTTGCTCCAGGCCGAGCCTTGCTCCAGGCCGAGCTTGCTGCCGGTGGTGGGAGAGAAAATCCCGATCTCACTAACGGTGGCCGATTCGAGCTCCGGGCGGCGGAGCCATACTGTACGAGGCCGATCCCGGCTCCAAGTGGCCGGCCTTGCTACACGAGGCCGATCCCGGCTCCAAGTGGCCGGCCTTGCTGTACAAGGCCGACCCCGGCTCCAAGTGGCCGGCCTTGCTGTACGAGGCCGATCCCGGCTCCAAGTGGCCGGCCTTGCTGTACGAGGCCGATCCCGGCTCCAAGTGGCCGGAGGGAGAGAGAGGGGCGACGTGGGTCGGGTTGTCGTGCTCCAGCCAACGAGAGAGAGAGAGAGAGAGAGAGACGGCGGGGTTGTGCTCCTTGCAGAGGCGACGGCGAGAGAGAGGGGGAAAGGAGGCGGCTGTGGTGCTCCTGCTTCGTCGGCGACGGGAGAGAGGGGGAAAGGAGGCCGCGCCCTAGCTGCTCCAGGCGGCTGGAGGGAGAGAGAGAGGGGCGGGTTGTGCTCCTTGCTGCGGCGGCGGCCGGCGAGAAAGAGGGACCGGAGGCGCGGGGTGTTGCTGCCCTTCCAGCCGAACCCTAGCCGGGGGGAAGAAATGCCCGATTCCCTCTTTTTTTCTTTTCTCTCACCTGCTGCCCCCTTTTTCTATTTCTTCTTTTCTTTTTTCCCCCGCAACCCGATGCCTTGCCCCCCCCCCCTTTTATTTTTCTCCTTTTTATGATTTACAGTTGCTGTCCACCGCCCTGCCTGCCCTCTCCCTCCTCATCTTTTCCAAATCAAAACTTATCATCTCATTTATATATAATATGACATCTATATATCATAATATAAACTCATATCTATATATATATATATATTAAGCCTATGCAAATAAAACATCCGCACGCACGCACGAGGACCCGCACGTCTTCGAACGGGGTCGCACCAACTCGTCGCCCATACCACGCCCCTAGGCTGATATTTGGGGAGGGTCCCACTCGCCCGGCTACGGGGTTGTACACAATCCCCGCTCTTTACGAGCTTGGCACAAGCTCGGAAAGAATCATCCAACCCAACGTATCCGGCGAGTGGGAGTCGACCCAAAAAACTTTTGAGAGAAACTGAAATCTGCGCTTGGAGCATCAATCTCTCCATGACCTTTCTGAACCTTTTGAATCACTCAATACCCTTTGGCTCACTGCTATCGAATTACCCTTATATCATTACTTACAACAAGTATACAATTTCTCGTGATATCGTGAAACAACAAAGCCATATATTTTGTATCTTCTTGCACACGCGGAGCTAATCCTTTCCCCCCATGTGTGCCTACAGCCCTGCCAGCTAGTGAGAGCCTGACAGCGAGTCTACCCGGGGCCGAGCAGCACTCGGGGTCCCTTACCCCCCAGGCGAGCCTACGGACCTGCCAGCTAGTAGGATCCAGGCAGCGGGTCTACCCGGGGCCGAGCATCACTCGGGGTCCTGCAAAAAGTCTCCACGAACCAACCCTTTCCCCCCAGGTGTGCCTACAACCCTGCCAGCTAATGAGAGCCTGACAGCGAGTCTACCCGGGATCCACTACTACCGTCATCGAGTGACTTCCTGCCCTGCCAGCTAGGTGAGAGCCTGACAGCGGGATCTGCTCGAGGTCAAGGATGACACCGAGTGACTTCCGGCCCTGCCAGCTAGGTGAGAGCCTGGCAGCGGGATCTGCTCCGGGTCCAAACACAATCCATCGAGTGACTTTCGGCCCTGTCAGCTAGGTGAGAGCCTGACAGCGGGATCTGCTCGAGGCCAAGGATGACACCGAGTGACTTTCGGCCCTGTCAGCTAGGTGAGAGTCTGGCAGCGGGATCTGCTCGGGGTCCAAACACAATCCATCGAGTGACTTCCGGCCCTGTCATCTAGGTGAGAGTCTGACAGCGGGATCTGCTCGAGGTCAAGGATGACACCGAGTGACTTCCGTTCCTGCCAGCTAGGTAAGAGCCTGGCAGCGGGATCTGCTCGGGGTCCAAACACAATCCATCGAGTGACTTCCGGCCCTGTCAGCTAGGTGAGAGCCTGACAGCGGGATCTGCTCGAGGTGGAAACATCCTGTTTACCTAAGAGGTGTTGGAGAGTTAACTGCACCGATGCTTTTACAAACGGGGGACGCATTCTTTTCATAAGAGAGACGATCTGGAAGTCGTCAAATCGGGAAGCTGGCGCCCGAGCCTGTTCCTAATAATTCCTCCAATCGAAAGAGAGATGCAATAGGGGGGACATAGGCCGACGTGCAAGGGAGGAGCTGATCTCGGCCGTCAGTGCAGAGGCTCGGTCTTACAATAGCGCTTAGAGTCCCGAGGCATCGTCCCATCATCCGAATTGGGCTATTTAGAAGGAACAGGTCGGCGGCTCGTATCCCGATCTAATGACAAAGATCACTTTCTGCCATGTCACTTGTGATTGCTTGGAGAGATCGGCCCTTTATCAAATCTGGGAGGTTAGCGTCTAGGCTCGTTCCTGATAATTCCCCTAGTCGGAGGAGAGGTGCGATCGGGAGGACATAGGCCGACGTGGAAGGGGGGAGCTGATCTCGGTCGTCAGTGCAGAGGCTCGGTCTTACAATAGCGCTTAAAGTCCCGCGGCACCATCCCATCGTCCGAACTAGGCTATTTAAAAGGAACGGGTTGGACGTTTGGCCTCCGGAGTCGATCACGAGGCTAACCCTTGAAGCCCTCAGAAGCTCGAGGCGAATTGGTAATAAAGAGAAAACTTGACCGCTACTGAATCACAAGGAAGAGATAACATATTACCGCTAGGGAGGAAACCCTTTCAGGTCACCTCGGCTCCTAATGCCTCTCAGCTGCTCTCTTACTTGATCTTGAAGATAATAACCTCCAGGTCTCTCGTTGATGTAATAAGTGGGGATACACGGGTTTTCATAGGTAGAAGCGCTTCAAATAGGTGCAAATATGAGTTCTTCAAATGTTATGAGATTCAAACAACAGCTATGGGAGGGGACAACTCTTAGTATGAGGACCTTACATACAAAGTATCAGCGCACGACCCTGGTCGTCACCTGGTTCCACTTCTATAGCCATGACGCTCGCCAGAGTTCTTCTGTGCTGGTCACACTCCACGCTCACCGCACCAAAATGTTGAAACCGATTCCTCGATTTCCCGTGGAGTTCGACCCTTGGGGAAAGGGGTGATCTCGCACCTACTTCGCCCCTGCAAGCAAAACAACAGAGAAGACAGGGTAAGACCGACCCAAGGGCTCGGCGGGGGAGGTCCCACCACAAACCCGGAAGATCTCAGAGCGCTTCCCCTCCTTAGCCAGAAGCCGAGCTAAGGTACCCTCAGAAAGCACTTGAAGATTGGAGCAGGAGAGCACTGGAAAAAACCTGCTTTCTGGGGTACCCCTTGGGTCCTATTTATAGTTTTTAAAATCTGAACTGTCAATAACCAAAAGAACTGACCTGAAATTACCAGAAAACCCTTGGTTGGGTCTGCCAACAGCCAAACTCCGCTGTTCTGAGGGGCTATGGGCAGACCAGCGGGGGCAAAACAGTAAAAAGTACCTCATACATCCAGGCGAGCTGGGGAGCTTTGACCACCTCGGCATGTTCTGCTCGCCTACTGCCGCCGAGCTCCACTGTGAGGACGTGAGTTGTGGCTCGCTCGGCGAATGCCGAGCTCGGGGCCGCCGAACGTCGATCTCTGGTCGACGGATGCCGAGCTCGGGCTCGGCCCCTCCACTGTCGAGCTCGCCTATTGTCCTCAGCCCGATCTGCCTAGACCTCGGTGACCTTGCTCGCCGGACACGGGGTTGTACAACATGAAATGTCGGAAACCATAATAACAGACAGGGATAGGATCTTTTTAAGCAAATTTTGGGTAGAATTTTTTAAACAACAAGGCACAACCCTTCAATACAGTTCCGCTTATCACCCGCAAACAGGCGGCTTAACGGAAAGGGTAAACAGATGTTTAGAACAATATCTACGGGTCTACTGTCATGAGAATCCTAACAAATGGTCTTCGTTTTTGAATAATGCGGAATATCATTACAATACCACGTATAACTCTTCAACCAACATGACCCCTTTTGAGGCCATGTTTGGTCGACCACCCCTGGGTTGTTCAATTTTTGTGCAGATACAACAACAAATGAAGCAGTGGAGAGCACATTTCGGAACAGAGAAGAGATAGTGCACTGCCTCAAAGAAAACTTAGCAAAATCTCAACAACGCATGAAAAATCAAGCAAATAAAAGAAGGATGGAATTAAAGCTGGACAAAGGGGATTGGGTACTACTCAAGTTACACCCTTTCCGCCAACTTTCAGTAACACGTCCGAAAGGGCGGAAATTGGGATTAAAATACTATGGACCATACCAAGTGGAAGAAGTCATCGGGAAAGTCGCATACCGCTTACTACTCCCTACCAGTTCAAAAATACATTCCGTTTTCCACGTCTCATTGCTCAAGGCATACGAAGGGAACCCACATGAACAAACCATCGAACTACCAGAATACAGCCGCGACAATAGGCCATTACATGAGGCATTAGCCATCATCAGCACAGGCGAATCATCAAGCACGGACAACAAATATTACAGGCCCTAGTACAATGGCAAGGTTTACCACCGGCGGATAGTACATGGGAAGATATACAGGACTTCAGCGACAACCCACAACTTCAAGACGCAATAAAGCGACAGATCGACGACCACTGGGCAGAAAATTTAGATCTCACTTGGCAAACCAAAGGCAAGCGGAATCAGCGGAAAAACAATCAAAAAAACACAGTGGAAACACCATCACTGCCATCACCGTTGCACGACATTACAGAAACACAAAATCACGCAGAACAACAAAGTGGGAACAAACAAAGTAGGGAAGAAGGAGAAGGGAAATTCACGGTACCACTAGATCATGGCATGACCGTTGAAACAACGAGTTGCAGACCTCAGACGGCCTACTTTCCTCAGCCAGTCATCACCACTGCCTTCAGCGCTGTTTCAACAGAGAACCATGCAAGAGCAGACCACGATCTACAAATCCTCGGCAACAACGAAAGCATCGCCGCAATGACGCTCCAGAACTAGGGAAGAAGAAATACAACCTCAAGCACTGAGGACAGTGCTTAAATAGGAGTCGGCAATGTTAGGGTTTGATTAAAAAAAAGAGCAACGATCTTAGATTCATCCTCAGCTTATTAACGGTCCAGATCAGCGGCAGCTTTTGAAAAAGGATTTTATCATTTCCAGGCGGACAGCTGGATCGGCAGGTTTGGTCAACAAACCAAACCAACGGATGATATTCATCATTGACCAAATGGAGGGTCCAGATCACATCAGTGAAAGCCACAGGATGCCAGCCACAGGATGCCAGCCACAGGATGCCTCAGGATGCCAGCCAACGGTCGGGATTATAGAGCCGTTATATTGTTTTCAATGTAATTGGCCGGTTAGTTATTGCTTGCTGTGAGGGTTAGGGTATAAATAGAGGTTAAACCATGTAATGAGTTTTTTATGCAATTAATGAAATGATTAGTTATTCCTCTGTTTTCCTTGTCTCATCGTCTCCCTCTCCTCCGGCCACCGCCTAGGCCTTCTTCCTCTCATTATCTTCCCTCCGGCCACCTCTCTGGCCCTTCCCCTTCTGATACCATCCATACAATCCGGGATCGCTACAGTTTATCACGATACAGGGCTTGTCTACGCCCAATTGCAAGATTGGGATACCGCCACACCGGCGGTGCTGGGGCCGAGGAGGAATATCACGATGGTAACGGTCTATGGGAGGTTGACCATCCATCGGAAGCTGGCCAAGACGAGGAGCATCAGGGTCATCCTCAAGTGAGTCGTCGTGATGTGCTGGAGTGTCCCTGGCATTCTCTAAGTGATCTAAACGGAGGTTCATCTCGATAAGCTCATGACGCACGTCGTAGAACTGGGTGCCTAAAGTGTCCAAACGATCTAGGATACGACGCTGAAACTCGGCAAAAGTGGCACCTCACTTTGAGCACGCTGCTCGGTCGTCGGTGACTAGTGGATCTGACATGCTTGCTCTAAAAATCCTACCACTACGGAACATGCAAACGGCCCGACCTGGGCTCTGATACCAATTGATGTAGGGTAGGCAACGAGGATGCAAAAAACCAAGACTTCTAGAGGTGGAATGTAAATGTGACACACAAAACCAAATCTAAATGCAATGATGTCATCGGTAACGGCGACAGATTAATTTGAGCAATTGAAAATTCAACCCACGCAAATATTTAAATAACAAAAATAGCATTCAATTAGCAAACAATTGATGGTTTTCCTCTGCTCGAAGGACCAAGGCTAAGCACGCGACGAATAAATCACACCTGCAAATTATAAGCGTATCGAAGCGAATTTCCACAAACACGAATCCAAACAAATGTATTGTTCGATCCAATAAAAATGATGAATAAAATAATCAATACAACAAATGACTCACCAAAGTAGTGGGCTGACCAAGGCACTGAAAATTCCAGAATCGGATACGTTTCAACAGCGATCTAATGTGGATCTGGTGGTGTGGAAATAGCGTAGATGGCTGTCCTCGGTGGCAGAAGGTGGAATCAGACTGGAAATGGATAGATCCTGCCACGTATGGGTAGATCTGGGCGGGGAAGTGAAGATCCGATATTTTGAGATCGGATCTAGGCTAAAATTTCCAGAACGGGGCTGATCCGGAAGGGGAACGGCTTTGGGAGGTGGATCCACGGAGGGAGGGATTGTGGGGGTTGGAAAATAAGGTGGAGAGGGGTGCTCAGTTGTTGTAAGTGAAGCAGGGGGGTTGCGGTGGTTTAGGGGAAAAGTGGAGTGGTTGGCAAGGAATGGTAGGGGGGTTGAGGGAGGCGGGCGGCAGAAGGGGGTTGTAAGGGTGGAGGAATGTGGAGGGGTTGCAGCTGGACCGGCGGTTGCAGGGAGGAAGAAGTTTGCAGGCCGCTGGTTGGGGAAGGGTATTAGGGGGGACTGTAGCAGGTGGAAGAGGGGTTTGACGTGTGGGAAAGAAGGCTAGGGTTAGGTCAAATCTTGGGGAGGAAGAAAACCACCTATGAGTCGTCACCTAGGGTTTCACGGAGTCGGCACCGTGGGGAGATTGCGGGATTCCGGGAATACTTTCACCAAAATCTGCAATGACCTAAAACCAGCCCACTACATGACTATTTATAATAAAAAAAGAACTACAGCATCCCACCTTCGACGGCAATGATTGGTCAGAGGTGGTGCCACTCAAATACAATAAAAATAAACTAAAAATACTAAAGTAATACATGACTTAGCAAAATAACTTCTCTTCTTCCCCGAGCTCTCGCACCTGATAACCTCCTCCAATCTGACAAGGTCGTCTAGGAAATAGTTTTCTTCAATTCAACTTCAAGTCCTGCCAGCCGGCCTTGGATCCAAGAATCGCAGCCTCCTTTGAAAGCCCGTCTCTGTTATCATCATTAAGGAGGTTGTAGAAACCACCATGTGAAGAATTGAAGTCAATATAACAATTAATGAAGGTGTTATCTGAAATAATAGAAGAACTCGCGGGCAACGCCACAGTTTTCCGGGTAAAGGGAATTACTACTCCAAATACAGATCTGGTGATTTCAATTATTGGGGATGTAGCAGGGGTACTCGCATTCCCAGCAAATTCAAGGTCGAAAATTTGTTACATGTCGGGTTCTTTCAATGTACTCGCACAGCTACCAGAGAACATCACATTGTTTCCAATGATGATTCTTTTATCAAATGGTCGGGTTATATATAGGCGCATTGAGCATTTATGGGTGAACAAAAATAGCAGACACTATTTGTTATGACCTAACTAGGGGAGAAAGAGGAAGAAGGAAGAAGACTAGAAGATTAGGGTTTAGGAGAGGAAGAAGAGAGAGGATACCTGGAAATATTCTTGCTTAACCACCAAGGAGGAGGGGTTGGGTATTTATGCTCCCACCCAACCCCTAGGGCCGGCCGGCCCCATTGGGGCTGAACCCAATGTGGTTCAGCCCCCCATTCTGCTTTATTGATGGGTGTGGGCTGAACCGGATGGTTCAGCCCGGCTTTCATTCTCGGTCTCCTTCGGTCTTCGCGCGTATTTGAATCCACGGAAACGTAGATCATCCGGGGGCGTAACATTCCCCTCCCCATCAAGAAGCACCTTGTCCTCAAGGTGAAAATCAGGATAGCGCTCCCGGAACTCCAAGAGGTCCACCCACGAATTGTGCGTCGCGGGCATCTGCTTCCATTTGACAAGGATCATTGGCCGGTACTCCGTGCCGTGTTTCTTCCATTTGGTCATGAGAACTGCTTCAGGTAAGGGCCGCAATTCGCCGCTGCTGGTAGCCTCAGGTAAGGTAGGAGTGACGGAAATAGTGTTGCCCAGCTTCTTCTTGAGGACGGAGACATGAAAAGTAGGGTGAATGCGTGACCCCTCCGGTAGCGCCAAAGTATAGGCGACGGGTCCGACCCGCCGAATGACTCTGTACGGCCCGTAGTAACGTGGGGCCAGTTTCTGATTGGCCCGACGGGCGACTGAGAGCTGACGATAAGGCTGGAGCTTGAGGAACACCTCATCACCGACCGCAAATTCCCGTTCCGTACGGTGCTTGTCGGCTTGAACCTTCATGCGGTCTTGGGCCGCACGTAAATTGTCGCGGAGAAGAGCCAAGGTCCGATCCCGATCTTGCAGAGCTCGATCGACCGCCGGGAGGGCAGTGCCGGCCGGTTCATAGGAGGACAACGTGGGTGGCGGCCGCCCGTACACCACCGCGAACGGAGTGAGCCGGCTGGCCGTGTGATAAGAGGTGTTGTAGCAATACTCGGCCCAATGTAGCCACCTGGTCCACGTGCGGGGTTCATCCATGACAAAGCACCGTAAGTATGTCTCGACCCCTCTGTTGAGCACCTCCGTCTGCCCGTCGGTTTGGGGGTGATTGGCCGTGCTCATGCGTAGTGTGGTACCCTGAAGCCGAAAAAGCTCCGTCCAAAAATGGCTGACAAAGACAGGGTCCCTATCAGAGATGATGGCCCGAGGAAGCCCGTGGAGGCGAACTATCTCTCTGGCGAAGAGGTCAGCCACCGTTTCGCCGGAATATGGGTGGCTCAAAGCAAGGAAGTGGCCGTACTTGGACAATTTATCGACCACGACGAGAATGACTGACTTGCCCTGTGATTTGGGAAGGCCCTCGATGAAGTCCATGGAGACGATGTCCCAGATCTGGTGTGGGATTTCCAGCGGAGTAAGAAGGCCCGCTGGGGAGATCGTCTCATACTTTTGTCGCTGGCAGACATCGCATTCCCGCACGAACTGCTGAACGTCCCGTTGTAGCCCCTTCCAAAAGGCGTTGGCCTTGACCCGTTGTAAGGTTCGATGGATGCCAGCATGACCACCGGTCGGTGAATCGTGAAACTCCCGAATCATAGTAGTACGCCACGGGGACGTGGCTGGTAGAACGAGCCGACCCTGGTAGTAGAGTCGCGTGCCCAGTAAGTGATAGCCAGCCGCTGTGCCTCGACCCTGCTGCAGTGCTTCAATAATGTCGCGGAGAACTGGGTCCTGGAGAACCTCTACCTGTATGTCGTCTAAGGAGGCAATCACCGGCCCCGAGATGTGAGTGAGGGAACTTTCTGGTATCCGAGATAACGCATCGGCCGTCATATTCTCCTTGCCCTTCTTGTAGACAATCTCATAATCATACCCCAGAAGTTTCGTCAGCCACTTCTGTTGTAGCGGGGATGCCAACCGTTGTTCCAGGAAATGCTTCAGACTCTGGTGGTCTGTACGGACCTGGAAGTGCCGTCCCAGAAGATAGGGTCGCCATAGAGCGACCGCGTGAAGTATGGCGAGCATCTCCTTCTCGTACGTAGAGAGCCCCAAGGTCCTGGGGGCGAGAGCTTTACTGAAATAAGCAAGTGGCCGACCCTCCTGCATGAGGACCGCGCCGATGCCGACGCCAGATGCGTCCGTCTCCACCACAAAATCCTTGGAGAAATCCGGAAGTGCTAGCACGGGGGTGGTGGTCATGGCCCTTTTGAGGCCATTGAAAGCTTCCTCGGCCTCCGCATGCCATCAGAAGGAATCCTTCTGCAGCAACTGGGTGAGTGGCCGTGCGATCTTCCCGTAGTCCTTCACGAACCGGCGATAGTAACCGGTCAGCCCCAGAAAGCCTCGTAAGGCCCGGATCGTCGTGGGTAGCGGCCAAGTCACCATGCTTTCAATCTTCCGCGGGTCGGCCCGGACCCCTTGAGCGGAGACCAAATGTCCCAAGTACTCGACCTCCGCCTGCCCAAAAGAGCATTTGGAGCGCTTGGCATACAGTTGGTGCTCCCGCAAAATGTGGAATACATGCCGAACGTGCTCCCGATGCTCCTCCCAGCTCCTGCTATAGATCAAAATATCATCAAAGAAAACTAGCACATACCGACGAAGTAGTGGTCGGAAAATCTCGTTCATGACGGCTTGGAAGGTAGAGGGGGCGTTGGCCAAACCGAACGGCATCACCAGAAACTCATAATGACCGTCGTGAGTACGAAACGTCGTCTTGTGGATGTCTTCGTCCCGCATGCGTATCTGATGGTAGCCGGATCGGAGATCCAGCTTGGTGAAGAGGCTTGCCCCATGCAGTTCGTCTAGCAGCTCCTCGATCATCGGAATGGGAAACTTGTCTTTAATGGTCGAGTGATTCAGTCCCCTGTAGTCGACACAAAACCTCCAGGAGCCATCCTTCTTCTTGACCAAGATGATCGGAGAAGAGAATGCGCTGGTGCTGGGTCGGATGATGCCGGAAGCCATCATCTCACGTACGCTGCGTTCTATCTCCGTCTTCTGAATGTGGGGGTACCGGTATGGACGAATATTCGTCGGGTCTGCTCCGGCCTTCAGCTGAATCTGATGATCTCTGAACCGTGCGGGCGGTAAAGAATGTGGTGCCTGAAAGATGTCGTCAAACTGAACCAATAGATCCTGCAGTTGCGCTGGTTACGTTGTTGGCCCAAGAGCCTCGATTCCCCACAACAGGGCCATCATACTACCCTCTTCCTCCATCCTTTGCAGGCTCGTGAGTGATATCTCCTTGAGCGGGGACGTCTGTATCCCCTGTAGGCAATGCTCTGTCCCCAGGTGCGAGAACTCCAACGTCACCTTCTCCCAATCCGTGGTGACTCGCTTGAGCTGGCGGAGCCACTGCACGCCCAACACCATGTCCGACCCCCGAATCGGGAGCAGGTAGACATCCGTTCGGCACACATAGCCCTGTAGTCGTAGCTCCACCCCCTTCAGGACCCCTTCGCACCTCAACTTGCTACCATCGGCCACCATAACCTGGAAGGAAGCCCCCTTGTCGACTGCATGTCCCGCCTTCTGTGCCGCTGCGGGGGTGATAAAATTATGTGTACTCCCGCTGTCTATCAAAATAGTCACCCGCTCGTGCCCCAACTTCCCAGCAATCCGTAACGTAAGTGGGGCTGAACATCCTTCCATTGCCTGGATGGACACCCCAAACTCCGCTAAGTCCAAACCATCCACCTCATCACAGGTAGGGATCTCCTCCTCGTCATCCTCCTCCCTCAGCATGAATACTTGCACCTTTTGGCACCGGTGTCCTGGTGTGTACTTTTCGTCGCAATTGAAACATAGCCCTTTGTCCTTCCTGGCCTGCAGCTCAGGCCACGTCAGGCGTGTCACTGTCGGCCGTCCGGCCTGCGGTTGCTCACGCCGCCCCGCTACAGGTGCTGCTGGAGCTGCGGGAGTGCGTGCTCCCCCTCGATTTCGCTGGCGGTTGCACCGTTCCTCCTGTATCCTGGCTAGACTGATGGCGTGGCTCAGACTGTACGGCATGTAGGCATGGACCTCATCTCGCAGGTGGTCCTTCAGTCCCGAAATGAAACAACTGAGGAGGGTCTTTTCCCCCCAATTTACCCGATTTGCCAGCCGCTCGAACTCCGTGCGATATTCCGTCACGGTCCCCTTTTGTCGGAGTTTCTGCAAGGTGGCCTCCACGTCCTCGTATTCCAAGGGGCCGAAACGGGCTGTGAATCCCTCTATGAAGTGCGCCCACGGCGCGTACCCATAGCTCCGCACGAACCATTGTGCCCACTGGTATGCGTCGCCCTCCAAGTGAAACGACGCCAACTGCACCCATTGCTCATTGGGGATCTCTTGGTATGTGAAGAACAACTCGGCCTTCTGTACCCATTCCAGCGCGTCACTACCTCGGAATGTCGGAAAGTTCATCCTCGTACGTTTTGGTTGCATAACAGCCCGCTGGTTCGCTCCTCCATTCCTGCCATATCCTGGCTCTAGCCCTGCTGGCCTGAGTTGTTCGGCCACTGGATTCGGCCTACCATAGTAGTCGTGATAATGTTCCCCTCCGTATCCCCCTCCCATAAGAGGGCCCTCCTCGTCGTCAAAAACGTGTCTGGGAGGGTATCCCCGCCATTGGTCGCCTTGCCCCATCCTCGCTGGAGTCCCTAGTACCGGCGGTCTGGGAAGAATCCCATTTCCCGCGCCATTCGGCCCTCCCATGTGCAGCGGCGGCCTCCAAAGAGGCTCCTGAGGTCCAAAAGGGCGGCCGGCAGCCACTCCGGCGACTCCACCGCCGGCGGCCACCCCTCCCGGGCCGATCCACCCCCTGGTGACCTGCTGGTGGAGGTTCGGTCCGGATCCGACCCACGGTCTGGCGGCAGGAGCGCCCGCGCCTGGGCTGCGCGGAAACGACGTCGTCGGCCCCGTCGGGCTCGGGTGAGCCGATGGCCCTGCGTGGCCGGCAGTCCAGCCCGGTTCCGGGTAGGGGCCGCTGTCGGGCATCAGTCCCGGCCCTCCCGTGGTGCCTCCGGCGGAAGACGGTGCCGCGTGCGATGATTCTCCCGATTCCGCCATCTTTCCCCTTAGGGTTTGCGTTAACAGCGCCTTCAACTCATCCAAGCGTCCTTCCATACGTTCTTCTAGATTTTTCGTGGAGGTTTTAACTTGTTCTTCGATCCCGGCCACGGAATCCGCCAAGGCGACGTAGTTCTCTTCGATGGTGGCTAAACGCGCCATTTTCGCCTCCGTACGTGTCACCATGGTCGCAGGAAAGATGCTCTGATACCAAATGTTATGACCTAACTAGGGGAGAAAGAGGAAGAAGGAAGAAGACTAGAAGATTAGGGTTTAGGAGAGGAAGAAGAGAGAGGATACCTAGAAATATTCTTGCTTAACCACCAAGGAGGAGGGGTTGGGTATTTATGCTCCCACCCAACCCCTAGGGCCGGCCGGCCCCATTGGGGCTGAACACAATGTGGTTCAGCCCCCCATTCTGCTTTATTGATGGGTGTGGGCTGAACCGGATGGTTCAGCCCGGCTTTCATTCCCGGTCTCCTTCGGTCTTCGCGCGTATTTGAATCCACGGAAACGTAGATCATCCGGGGGCGTAACACTATTTTTTTCAAAATATTCTCTCTAAGATTTAAAAAAAAAATACAGGGATTCTGTTTGCACGAGTTCCACCATATTCGCTATTGATAGTCGAGATAACAAGAGTTTTTTACTCCAGGCAAATTTGTGAAAACATGAAGATCTTGCCAACCAACAACCAATATCGGCAGTACTCGCATACCATCATCTAACGTGCATTAGTCGACCATGCCAGCCCACTCGCTAACCATGTTTATTTCTTGTACTTCGAAAATTTTGCACCATCTTAAAAGAGAACAGCCCGTATTTTTGAAGGTACAGGGCCCTTACAGCCTATAAATAAGCCATGAACAATAGTTGTAAAGACATCGAAGCTCGAGCAAAGATCTCTCTAGTACTCGCATACCATTCAATAGAGTTTGTGAGTACCCTTTGGACCATCAAAATTTAAATGAAACCTTGTTGTAACTGACTAACCATGCAATCAATCAATAAAATCACGCACAAGTAAAGGCTCGGGTTGTAAAAAATCTGGCATCGCCGCTTCTCACACCCTTTTTTCTCGTCCTAAGTATTGGCGACTTGTTGAGTACTCGCACACTCATAGTGCCCCCTATTTTTCATTACTACTCGCACACTCATAGTGGCCACCACTAAGATTCAAGTAAAAGTAATTAGTACTTTTACTTGTACTAAGATTCATGCTCTTATTGGCAATAAACCGTTTCAATGCAGCCCACCAACAAAAAAGGCCTGTAGAACCGAGTGGAGGGCATCGGGTCGACGCAGACGACCACGCCTCTGCCTAAAAGACAGGAAAAACTTTGTCAAGCAGAAGCGTGGCCACATGCGCCAGGTGCACCTGGCTACTGAGGCACGCCTTCAATAACGTAGCTGACAATGCGGACAGAGCTTTATGCACACTAGATAGCTCACTTCAAAAAGCAAGTGTCAGTGACCCTTGTCGACCAACATTATCATCCTTTGTTGAGGACGGAGATGATGAGACTTTAGTTGACACAATATCTCATCACATTCGTAGAGCTACTGAGTACAACTCTCCACTCGACATTCCCTGAGGAGGTGCCTCTGTAAGGATTAAGAGGTTTGTTATGGGCTCCCGATTTAGATCTCGTGACGGGGCCAGAGGGGTGAATCCCACCAAAGATCGGCAAAACCCTTCTTGAAATCCAGCGGTGCAATGGTTGGAGATGGAGTAGTTCCGCGATACAGAGAGAGAGGAGCGAGCGGGAGGCTCGTCCAGGCGGCGGGTAAAGAGGTGAAACTAGGTCACGAGACGGGCCGTGAGGGGTAGCGAGGGGATTTTAGAGAGAGAGTGGAGAAAATAAAACTTGCTTAAATGAAAACCAAGGGTTCACCCGGTTGATAACCGGTTCACACATCATGCCCTCCATTTGAGCACACACACATCGGAAATTAAAAACAGCACTGCAAAAATTAAACATGCGCTCAAATTAATAAAACATCCGGATACACTCATGCGGTTCGTGGCATGAAATCGGCGTTGATACGTGCAGCCCCAATGCGGGTCCGACTTATCACGTATCATAATATCGCCTCCCTCGTCGAAAGACAGCTTGTCCTCAAGCTGGACCAGAATATCGACTAGGGGAGAAGACGGCGGGGAACCCACGAACAGCTTGAGCTGAGAAATGTCAAAAACATCATGAATGCGAGTTTCCGTGGAAGGCCAAGGAGGTAAGCCACGTCGTCAATGCATTCTGTGATCGGAAAAGGGCTAAAGAACTTGGATCCCAATTTGTTGGAGGCGGGTCGAGTAGCGGTCACTTGGAGCAAAAGGCGGCGCCGCACCCAAACCCAATCATCGAAGGTAAGAGTAAGCTCACGGTGACCACGGTTGTAAGCAACTTTCATGCGTTGTTGAGCATGTACAAGGCGGTTACGGGCTGCATGAAAGAACTCATCTGTCTTCCAATTCCGGGTCCGCGGCATCCAAACGGTCTGAGCCGCCCGTATACGACATTCCTAACGTAGATGGTCCCGACTCAAAATCTCACACTGCGATCCAGATCATAGGGCATGTTCAGCTCGCACTCAAAATCTCCTTGGTGATCTCGGATTGGACGACATTCCTAATGTAGATGGTCCCGACTCCAATCCTCTCAGCTCGTTGAAAACACTACCTCCCGAAGTCGCCAAACTGCTGGCGCAGCCGCCGGTTGAAGTCACCTCCTCGCCAGGTCGCCATCTTCGTCAAGCTGTGCAAAAAGGATGTCGGTTGTTGATTCTTTTTCGCTGACATGTTCTCTTACTTGTAGATCCTCCATTGGCGGACCCTGACGAGGCCCTGGTCGTCGCCCCCCTGCAATCTACACTCTTGTTTGCCCTAGCGGCCGAGAAACGGACCCATACCGCACATAAGGTCCGGATTAATATCGGTTCGGGGAAAGTAACGGGGGGGGGGCACTCTTCTTCGACGAAGGAAAATCCTCCGGCGAGCAAGGATCTTCCCGCAAGCAAGGATCTTTCGGCGAGGAAGGATCCTTCGGCGAGCAACGACCTACCCGCGACCAAGGCTCTTCTATCTGGGACGAGCAAAGTTCCTTCCCTTCCTGCGGCTGACAAATCGTTGTCGGCGGCGAGCAGCTCTTTGCTGCCGCCGCCACATCTGAATGTTGCTTCCCCGCCGGCGGCGAGCAATCCTTTGTCGACGCCGCCTCCTCTGAATTCCACGGACCACCAGGTGAGTTCGTCGCATATTCCGCCACCGCCTCCGCCGAAGACCTCGCAGCTTCCAGCGAGTTCTTCGCAGATTCCTCCACCGTCGAAGACCTTGGCCCGGAAACAGGATAAGCCGCGGCCAAGCTATTTCCCTCCGAGGGTAGGGGATCCAGATTATGGGGGTCGCGGGCAGGGGAAACCCGCTGAGCACGCGGGCGGCTCATCCTCAGGCCAGCGAGGGCATACTGGTCGCGGCCATTCTCCCCGGCGGTCTCGATCTCCTCGTCACGGTAACCCACGCCACTGTTATATTAGCTTGGTGGGCCAACCGCTGATTTTTGACATAGCGACCTTCTTCTTGTTTTGACAGATCACCCCGCGACTCCAGGGGCGACCTTCATAGATCTCATCGGGCTGTCGGGGAGCGAGTACCGTCACGCCGTTGCTCGCGCCTATCTAGAGTTGGAGAGCAAGTTCGACCAGCTTGCCATCTGCGAGACTCATCGTCGAATCTCATCTCTGTAGGTGCGGGTGGCGAGGATAGAGGAGCTTCGGGCCACCCTAGAGAGCTACGAGGCTCGCTTCCATATGATTCAGGAGAACGACCGTCAGTTGGCGATCAACAACCATCGCTTCCAGTTGGTTCTTAACGAACTGGCTGGCATGCACGCGAGCATGGGCTCCGCTGGCCGACTGGCGAGGATGGAGGAACAGCTGCGGCTTGGCGACGACGCAATAGCATTAGCGACCGATCATTACCGGCGGGCGCGCGAGATGGGCTGGGCCGGACGACATCCACATCCGCCGGAGCGGCCACCTAGAGCTTAGGATTTTCTCTTTTTTTATTTGAACTCGCCTCAGGCGATTTATATGATATTCTATTATTTGTAATAAGCGGGTTTGAATCTCGCTCTTGTTTTTTGTCTTGTTTGCTGCTTTGATGTTTGTTGTTTACTCGCTTCCTTTATGCGACGTGCCGAGCTTGTTTTATGTAGGTTTTGTCGAGCTTGTGAGGTTCCTGACGGTATCGTGCGAGATAGTGCTGACGTCGGGGATCCGCCTAATCATTAGGTCGAGACTTAGGACGATACTCGCCGAATCATGATATACCCCCTGCCTCCGCCTATAAATAGAGGGGGTAGGTAGGTCATAAGTACGCTGCTGCGATTTTCTAACTCCAACTCGCGATTATCTACTCTTGCTCGCGTGTCTATGCTTTCCTTCTCCTCACCTTTTTTTTCTCTCCGCGTTAATCTAACTCGCCGAAGGTGGTCAGGGACGACGCTAATGCTCGTCGACACGCCCACGCCGCGAATTTCGCCGATGCAGCTTTCAAAAAGTCCATTACCTCAGACAGCGATTTAGAGATGTTTAGACGACGACTTCTTCCCGGGGGATACTCGTCGAGGCTTCCCACCCGGAGTGAGCGACTTAATAGCTACGTCGAAGGCATCGTAATCTTCTCGCTCCGCCATTTCGAGGTCGGTTTGCGGCTGCCGCTGTGGCCTGAATACCGCCAGATCCTGCAATATTTTGGGATCGTCCCTCTGCTCAAATCAACCTGAACGGGGTGGCGATCATCATGGGGTTCCTCTGCTTCTTGCGATAAGAGAGGATCGCCTTTGATCATTCTGTCTTCAGGAAGATATTCGCCTTTGCCGCGACCGCTGAGGTGGTCGTCTTCTTCAGCAGCCATGTTTGCACCCTGGTGGGGACGACGAATAAGGTACATAGGTGGAGCGAGTACCTGGTCGTCGTTGAAGGCGACTTTGATGGTTTTTTGGGGAGGCCGCACCAACCTGCCGACATCGCTTTTTTGCCGCCGATCTTGGAGGGTGCTCGCGAACAATTGTTTGAGTTCTTCCGTGGTCGCCGGTTCGATGTCATCCACTGGCGCATCAACGTCGGCATACTTGACGAGGTTCTTCCCAGCGAGGGTAAAAACTGGCGATATCCCTTTGTACTTGCTAGGTTGCTCGCTCGTTATTTGGACATCGCGCTAATCTTTTGGTTTTTGCAGAAACTCGCGATCTTCAACAGAAGCCGCTTCCTCCAGCGAAAGGAGTCGCCTCATCCTTCCCGGAGTCCTCCAACACTCCGCCTGGCGAGAGGAAGCTTGCCAAAGGAAAGGCGGCGGTCAAGTCGTCGGGCCCTGCGAGTAAGAGGGCCAAGATTTCGCCGCCTCAGTCCGACGATCAAGAGTCGCCGCTCGACGCCAGGGCGCCCCACTTCCATCCAAACTACAACTTCGGGCGAGTAGCGGTGGATGCATATGGTCGCGCGCTGGTGTCCTGGTCCGAGAATGAGCACTTAGTGACGCTGAGCACCAACCTCCCCTCCTGGTCGGCGGATTGGGAAGACAAGGTGGAGGCCTTCGCCGTTCTTCATGCTTTATACGGGCGAGCTGACGCTGAGTCGCTGCTGGAGCTCAGCCCGGAGGTGCTCGCCCAACAAACTTTGTGCTCGCTCGCGCGAACTGTCGAGCTAGGACACTACTCGGCCAGGAAGCTGTTGGAGACGCACGAGGTTTTGAAGATCGTTACCAAAAACGCAATAGATCGTGGCATGCAGTCAGTCCGCTGGAGGGACTATGAGGTAAGTCGCCCGTTCGCATGACATGACTGATCTAGACTTGGATCATTTTGCTGATTGGTGATCCACTGATACTCGCAGGCTGTTGAGATAGAGACGGCGAAGAGAGTTTCTGGGCTAGAGCAGGAGCTCGCCAGCACCCGGGCCGAGCTGGAAGCATATCAAGTCCGGGTGGCTGAGATGGAGACTCGCTCGGTCGCTGCTGAAGATCGCCCCGGTCCCTCAGGTTCTCGCCTGGAGATGTCGCCGCAAGATGTGATCGACCTCAAGGAGGTCAAGAAAGTTCGCCCGTATGGGGATGAGATGTCGGCCATCCGCCGGGGAATAGCGCGGGCGGCGGGGTACGTCATCCTCGCCAGGCTGAGGATCGGTGGTCACCTCGACGAGGCGGGCAGGAAGATGACTGTCGAGGACCTCATTCCGGAGTTGCTCGCCGAGGAATCTAACTCGCCTGATCGTGTACTTTCCTCAGCATCGGGCTTTAGCGGCAGCAGTGCTAGCAGCAGCGGCGGCGAAAGCCGTGACGAGGAGAGAAGCGGCGGTGACGGCGAGGATGAGGAGGATGTCGATATTGGAGATGACGAATATCGGTCTGATACTGTGACGACGAGTCCTACTTGTTCGCCGATTTTCTTCATGCTCGCATGTAAAAGATTGTAAACACATTTTTGCAACTTGTAAAATTTTTGATATATATATACAAGTTTTAAGTGACTTGTCCATTTTCTTCTTTATTCGCATGCTCGCTTGTTGATGGCGCTCGCTAGGCTCATAGGCTTGGAGAGGTTGTGCGCGTTGTATGCTTACTCGCGCGTTGATGTCGATCGTAGTCGCGCAGTCATTACTTGCACGGGTATAGTCGCTCCAACAGTTCGCACCCTGATGCTCGCATCTGTGTCTACTCGCATACTTGTCATAGCATACTCGCACCCACATAGTCGCGTACCTCGTAGAAGCCCAGCTCAACTAAGTCGGAGGTTGTAGTCGACGCTCGCAGGATTCAAACTCAACTGGAGTGATGTGAGTCGACTCGGGGAGGCAAGTAGTCGGTCTGTAGGAGAGGAGCTCGTACAGAGTTCACGTATTACGTCATCACTCCAACGAGGAACTTGGTCTCACTCGAGCAGGTCGTTAACCGATGTGCGGGAGAGGAGCTCGTGCAGGAACTCGGACATATGATAACACTGCCATTCGAGAACTTTAATCATTGTTGGAGTCGACAGCTCTCAGGAGCCTTGCTCAACTAGAGTGGTGTGAGTCGACTCGATGAGGCAAGTAGTCGGTCTGCAGGAGAGGAGCTCGTACAAAGTTCACGGACTACGGCATCACTCCAACGAGAAACTTGGTCTCACTCGAGGAGGTTGTTGGCCGATGTGTAGGAGAGGAGCTCGTGCAGGGACTCGGACTTACGATAACACTGTCACTCGATGACTTTAATCATTGTTGGAGTCGAGGCGATTTCTCCCTGTTACTTGAGTGGTGACACAAAGAGTCAATTGCACCAACGTTTGAAGATGGTGGTTTATAAAGAGACGATCTTTTCTTCGTCAAATCGGGAGGTTGGCGTCCAGACCTGTTTCTGATAATTCCTCCAGTCGGAGGAGAGATGTAATCGGGGTGACCTCGACCGACATGCAAGGGGGGAGCTGATCTCGGCCATCAATGCAGGGGTTTGGTCTTACAAGAGCGCTTAAATCCCGAGGCATCGTCTCATCATTCGCACTGGGCTATTCAGAAGAAACAGGTTGAAGGCTAGTATCCCGATCTGATGGTGGGGATCGCTTTCGGCCATGCCACCTGGCCATGAGCGCAAGTGTATGAGCAAAGGGTAACGTTCTTCCGAGGGTCCTTCAGGACGCACTCACGGCCAACATCTTCACTTGGGCCTATCCTTGCCCCTTGGCAAGTTATCTTGCCTTTGAAAATAATTGAAGTGTTGTTGCCCAAATGGAAGCTTGGTAAGGTCGGCCCTTTCTCGAATCCGGGAGATTGGCGTTCGGATTTGTTCCTGATAGTTCCTCCAGTCAGAGGAGAGATGCAATTGGGGGGACCTAGACCGAAATGCAAGGGGGCAGCTGATCTCGGCCGTCAATACAGGGGCTCGGTCTTACAAGAGCGCTTCCCGAGGCATCATCCCATCATCCGCACTGGGCTTTTTACGAGGAACAGGTTGACAACCGATTTCACGGATCGATCGCGGAGCTGAACCTAAAAGCTTCAGATGTCTTGAGATGAATTAGCACAAAAAAAGAAACAATTGGGCTGTCACTGCTTGTATATATATGCAATCAACGTTACAAGGAAAACACTGTGTTACCGCTAGGGATAAAACCTTTTCAGGTCATCCACGCTCCAAGTACCTCCCAGCTGCTCTCCGACTTGATCTTGAAGATAATAGCCTCCAGTGGTCAAGGCTTCTTGGATGATGAATGGGTCTTCCCAATTAGGATGTAGTTTGCCAACCGTTGCTCCCCTTCCCGCGGCGTCCACCTTTTTCATGACTGGATCTCCTGCGAGGAAATGTTTCAGGCGAACGTTTTTGTCGAAGTGCTTTGTCATGCGCCGCTTGATCTCCTCCTGGCGGATGGAGGCTAAGTCACGAAGTTCTTCAACGTAATCCAGCAAGAGTCTTTGAGCGTCTTCATTCTCCAGGCGCCATTCTTCGTTGGCATCTCCCGTTGCTATGACTCTTGGGCTCCGAACCTCAAACTCCACCGGGATGAGCGCCTCAGACCCGTGGGACAACTTGAAGGGAGTTTCCCCCGTAGCTGAGTTTGGAGTTGTTCTCAGAGCCCATAGGATTGAGGGGAGCTGCTCTGCCCAATTACCCTTCTAGCGGTGACTTTCTTCTTCAGGAGGTTGATGATCAACTTGTTGGCGGCCTTCACTTATCCGTTGCTGCGAGGATGATGCACAGAGGCGAATCGAAGATCCGTCCCTAGCTGCTTGCAGAAGTCCTCTAACTCCAAGCTGGCGAATTGTAGACCATTGTCGATGACGATGGCGAGAGGAATCCCGAACCAGCATGCAATCTCTCCCCAGATGAAATTCTTTACAATTTGAGAAGTGGTCTTGGCTAGAGCTTTTGTCTATATCCATTTGGAGAAGTAATCGATCATGACAATGACGAACTTCCTCTGTCAGCTGGCCTGAGGAAAAGGGTCAATCAAGTCCATTCCCCAAATGGTGAAGGACCATGGAGCAATAATCGAGCGAAGGTGCTGAGCTGGCTGTAACTGAAGAGGCACGAAGAGTTGACATTGCGGACATTTCTTGGAGAAGGCCTCCGCGTTCTTCCGGACGGTCGGCCAGAAGTAGTCGTGTCTTAGGATTCTCTGCTCCAGAGTACGAGTCCCCGAGTGGCTGTCACACTCTCCCGAATGAATCTCCTCCAGAACACGAGGGACGTCTGCCTCCGACAGGCACCGGGCCAGAGGGTCTGAGATAGTCTTACGATAGAGCTCTCCTTCCTATAGCAAGTAATATGCAGCTTTGTAACGGAACTTCCTCTGATCTCCCTCGCTGGCAGGAAGCCGACCTGTTGCCAAGAAAGAAATGAATGGATCCCTCCAAGAAGCCCTCTGCTCGATCTCCGTCATCTCCCCCTCTTCGATGGACGGTCGGAACAGTTTGGTCACGGTCCCCCCCCCCCCCCGCCCGGGGACCGTACCTGGCTAAATAGTCTGCTTCGGAATTTTCCTCCCGGGGAACATGCTCGACGAAGAAGGATTGAAACCTTCCGATCAGACCTTTCACTTTTACCAGGTATTTCTGCAGGACGGGATCGTGCACTTCGAACTCCCCCTTGATTTGAGACGCGACCACCATCGAGTCGATGAAGGCCCTGAAATCCCGAATTGCTAGCTCCTTGGCGAGAGGCAAGCCAGCCACCATGGCTTCGTACTCCGCCTGATTATTTGTCACGGGGAAGAGGATCTTGACGGCCTGCTCGATCCGGGTTCCCTGCGGGCTCACTAGCACTACTCCGGCTACCGCGGAATACCTCCCTGAAGCCTCATCTACGAACATCTCCCAAGAGACCGGGTTAGAAGAGCTCACGTCCCCTCCCACTTCGGCTGAGAAGTCGGCCAAGAAGCCTGCCACTGCTTGGGCCTTGATCGCTACCCTCGGTGAATAGGAAATGTCGAACTCGCTAAGCTTCACCGCCCACTTTGCCAATCTTCCTGAATGCTCCACTCCATCCAGGATAGTACGCAGAGGATGATCGGAGACGACCCTGATGGAGTGAGCCTGAAAATAAGGACGGAACCTCCGAGTCGAAACCACCAGAGCAAACACTAACTTCTCCAGGATAGGATATCTCATTTCCGCCTGTCGCAGCACTCTACTCACATAGTAAATGGGGAGTTGCTTCTTGCCTTTTTCTCTGACCAACACCGAGCTAACTGTTTCTGCTCCTACTCCCAGATAGAGGAAGAGGTCGTCATCTCCCTGCGGGCCTTGGAGGAGAGGAGCTTGAGTTAGCTGTTGCTTGAGCTTTCTGAAGGTCTCCTCACACTCCGCGGTCCACTCAAACTTTTGATTCTTCTGAAGAGTTTTAAAGAATGGAGAACACTTCTCTCCTGCCTTGGATAGAAAACGACTAAGGCATACTAGCCTTCCTGTCAACCTTTGGACTTCCTTGGGATCTCTCGGGAACGTCATCTCCAGAATGGCCTTGACTTTGTCCGGGTTAGGTTCCACCCCCCTGGGAGTGAGGAGGTGACCTAAAAACTTCCCTCTTCCTGCACTGAAGACGCACTTGGCCGGGTTGAGTCGCATCTTGTACTTCCTCATGGTGGCGAATGTCTCCACCAGATCCGTTATGTGCTCCGCGACGCTCTTGCTCTTGACAAGGAGATCGTCCACATATACTTCCAGGTTCCGCCCCTTTTGTTCCTTGAAGATTTGATCCATCATTCTCTGGTAAGTTGCGTCTGCATTCTTGAGCCCGAAGGGCATCATCTTGTAACTATAGCAGCCATCGTTGGTTATGAAGGAGACATCGCGACAGTCGGGGGGATGCATCCGGATCTGGTGATATTCTGAAAAAGCATCAAGAAAACTCTTCACAGGAAACTCGACGGTCGAATCAACCAGCGCGTTGATTTGAGGTAAGGGGTAGTAATCCTTCGGGCAAGATTTATTCAACATATAAAAGTCAATACATAGATGTCAGCCCCCTCAGGGCTTCTTCATCATTACAACGTTGGAGACCCAGCCAGGATACTGGATCTCCGAAACAAAACCTGCCTTTAGCAGCTTCTCCACTTCCTCCCTGATTGGACCAGCCAGCATGGCAGCGCTCTTCCTTTGCTTCTGACGAACGGGAGCCACTGCGGGATACAGGTTGAGGCGATGGCAGGCGACATCAGCGTCAATCCCTGGCATCTCGACAGCGCTCCAAAAAAAACGTCGACGTTCTCCTGCAGGAAAGCAGTCATCTCTATCTTCCCCTCCAGCGGCAAGGATCCTCCAACCTTCAGCAGACCAGGCTCTCCTATTCGGGAGATCACTTCCACCTCTTCTACCTCCTCATCAGTGCGCAGTCCTTTTTCTCTTTACAGCAGCTCCTCCAACCTCTTCGCGTCCCCCATCCAGCTGATGGTACTGACGGCATTCAGATGGCATTCCCTAAAGGCCCTGGGATCTCCCCTGATCTTGACTTGGACATCCCCCCGGCAGTATTTCAGACATTGGTGATAAGACGACGGAACGTCCTTGAAATAGTTGATGAGGGGCCGCCCGAAGATGGCGTTGTATCCACTCGGCGCATCGACGATGACGAAGCGGCATCGGATTGAAGTCCCGCCGAGAGTAACCAGAAGCTTCACTACCCCTTCCACCTCTTTCTTCTCCCCTGAGAAGCCAAAGAGGGGTCTATCTGCAGCCTGGACCCGAGACGCTTCCACCTGAAGCCCGATGAAAGTTCTCTTGAAGATGACGTTCACTGACCGTTATCTGCGAGGATTCGGTCGACGGTGAAGTCTTCGATAACAGCTTGAATAACCAGGGCATCGTGGAAGGGGTTCTCATTCCCTAGCATATCCTCCTCTGAGAAGGTGATCTCTTCCAACGGCGGTGGGTTATGTGAAGTCGAGGCGACGTTCTTCTTGGAGATTTGATGGAGACTTCCTTGCGAGAATCTCCGAGCCCGGCTCCTCCGTTGATCACCCCGATGTGCCCACCTCCTGGGCCAAGGATCACCTCTCTGCGACCTCCCAGGTCGATACGATCCTCATTCCTCCTCACCGGAGCTTGGAATGCCACTTGCCCTACCGGGGCCTCTTGCCTCGACTGTTCCCTCTCCGCAACTCCGGCTTCCAACCTCCTCCTCGCTTCCCAGAACTCCGGGCAGGCCAATGTCCCATGCCCCTCTACTCGATGGATGTCGCAGTAAAGGGGAATCTCTGCCTCCTGACGCCTCGCCTGCTGCTCCTGCCTGCGACGCATGTTGCCTTGACGAGCAATAGCCATCACCTCCCTTCTCCCTCCTCCTCGGTCTTCCTCCTGCCGGTTGTCATTCCTCCTCTCATGCTGGAAACGCGGTCTCACTGGTGGTCTCTACTGGGGGCGATTCTCGGGGTACTGGAATCGCCTATCTTCCCCTCTCCTTGTCAGGGCCTCTGTGGGCCTCCTCTCCTCTTGCCTTCGAGGCCTCTCCCGCCTCCTCTCTTCCACCCTCCTGGGATCTTCTCTCTTCCTCTTCTATTCTCTTCTCCTTGTCTCCTCCTTTCTCCTCTCGACCTACCTCTCCGGAGAACTCCTAGCCTTCGCCTCTGAAGGTCCTACTCTCCCCCTTTCCAACGGTTCATCTCCATCCAACCGCGCCAAGAAATCTTTGTTCTTCTCCTCTCCTCAGACGAAAGTATTCGCCCTCTCCACCATCTCCTCAAAGGACCTCGGGGGGTTGGACCCCATCTCCATGCTGAAGAGGCCCTGCTTCAAACCGAACTTCGGAGCCACCATCAGAGTAAAGCTATCCACCTCCTCCACCTCCAAGATCTCCTCCTGGAAACGATTTATGTAATGGCTGAGACTCTCATGCTACCCTTGGTTGATTTTGAAGAGGGCGGTTGTTTCTTTTTTCCTTTTCTTAGATGTCGCGAACCTCGCCACGAGGCCCCGACGCAGATCGGAGAAACAGTAGATGGAACCTGCTGGCAGCTGGTGAAACCAGCCCCTCGCTCACAACACCAAGTGGTGAAACCAGTACCTCGCTCACCGCACCAGTCGTAAATGTGCCGATTTAGATCCTAGGTAAGATTCGGATCGATTTACAAAATCTGGACCGTAAGATCCTCAGATCCGGATCGCAATCCTGATAACCATGTGGAGGAGTGGAGAGACAGAAATCTGTCTAAATTCACAGGCATTGAGTGAAGCCAATTCACTCAACGCCAGAAGTCAAAAAAGATGTTGGAAAGGCTGAAAATCGCCTATGTCCACAGGCATTGAGTGAAGCCAGTTCACTCAATGTCAGATGCCAAAAAGCGCTAAGTAAGGTGTGGACAGTCAAAGCCCAGCAATTTGCAAAGCAATTCTGCGGCTAAGTCCACAGGCGTTGAGTGAAGACAGTTCACTCAACGCCATATATCAAAAGGCCACGAGTATAGTTGAGTATGTCAAAGACTCAGTATTGGCAAGCTGAAAAAGCGGCTAAGTCCACAGGCATTGAGTGAAGTCAGTTCACTCAACGCCAGACAGCAAAAGCGTTGAGTCATGCTGCAGTCAAAGTCTAAGAAGAAAGAAGACAGAACGCGGGTAAGTACAAAAGCGTTGAGTGATGAAGTTTCACTCAACGCTCTCAACGCCTCAGCAAGATGGCTGACTTCAGAGAAGCGGCTAAGTATAAAAGCGTTGAGTGATAAAACTTCACTCAACGCTCTCAACGATCTCAACGCCTAACAGATAAATAGTTGCAGCAAAGTCCAGGGGGTGTTGAGTGATGCCAACTCACTCAACGCACTCAACGTCTGATGATGCAGAGAATTTGACTAATTCTAAATTCGTTGAGTGAAAGGCATTTCACTCAACGCACTCAACGTCTGCAGTGAATCGGAGAAATTGGCTAAGTCCATAACTGATGATGTCGGTCAAAGTCAATAAAAGTCAACATAGTTCAAATTACTTGCGGGAAAGCTACAGAACACGCTAAATAGCGTCGGAGGCCTAATGTACGTCTTCTTCCGTTAAAGCAAGTTGCAGCTGTAATCTGCAGGTGGTCCCCACTGCTTCTTGGAGTCGTTAATCGGTGGAAGATAAAAGGGACAAGTTTACAAGGAGAACTTTAACTTTTAGAGTTTATACTTTTCACAAAGTTGCGGCTGAACTTCATCTTACTCGTCATTGCAGCCAAGCTAGAAGGTTGAAGTCGATCCAGCTGATATAAAAGTTCATTCCAGATAGCTGTAGCAATTTCTTCTGCTAAAGCAAGATCAGATAAGCTTCTGATAAAGAAAGAGAAGCGGAGCTTTCAGTTTTCTGCAGGTTCAGGTTAGCTGTTTGAAGAACTCAAGATCTGTCAAGTCTTCAGTCTTCTTCAATAAGTTCAGAAACAAGTTTCTGAGGTTCTTCCAGCAGAGGCAGCTATTTACTGAAGATCATTTTCTTGATGCTGAGAAGAAAGTTATGGCTGAGATAACTCAGCTCAGGAAGCAGACACAGAGAAATATCTCTGTGTCAAATCAACACAAACAAAACCCTTTCATTTTTGTAGGATCCTTTTGGATCTGAGTGGTAGGGCCTTTGTGTTTGAGGTAGGGCAGATTTGCTTGAGTGTAGGATCCAGTTTTGGATCGGAGTTGTAGGACCTTTGGGTCTGAGGTAGGATCTTTTTGGATCTGAGCTGTAGGGCTTTTGAGCCTGAGGTGGGGTCGTTTTGCCTAAGGTAAGAGAGTCATTCTCTCTGAGTTGTAGGACCTTTCGGTCTGAGTGTAGTATCCAGATTTGGATCTGAGGTAGGGTCTTGTGTCTGAGCTGTAGAGGAGTCATTCTCTCTGAGGTAGGGTTATCCTCCATAGCCTGAGTTGTAGGACTTGAGTTCAAGTCTGAGGTAGGTGATCGTTTGATAACTGAGTTGTAGGAGCAAGTTTGCTCTGAGGTAGGGTTTTGTGTTTGAGTTGTAAGTCTTTGAGGAGACTGAGAGATCCTACGGGATCTGAGGTGTAAGCTCTAAGGAGCTGAGTTTTTGGAGAAGTGTTTTGTCTAACTAGAAGTTAGAAAGGTATGTGAAGAGTAGATGTACTTATAATCTGCGGAACTACTATAAATTCTGTGTGATCTTTGTGCTTTGTCTTGAAAGCATATAACTACTAACTAACTACACACTAAGTTGAAGATAATAATAAAAGAATAAAACGGCATAAAAGATGACGCCACTCCTTGGAGCTTTGCTGGGTCGGCCGAAACTCTCAATCTGT
The DNA here is from genome assembly GCA_039583875.1 of Platanthera guangdongensis. Taxonomy (NCBI): domain Eukaryota; kingdom Viridiplantae; phylum Streptophyta; class Magnoliopsida; order Asparagales; family Orchidaceae; genus Platanthera; species Platanthera guangdongensis. The sequence goes on from CM077148.1 coordinate 95,009,568, forward strand.
GGATCACATGCCCCAAATAAGTGACGGAGCTCTGCCCGAAGGAGCATTTGGAGGCCTTAAAAACCAATCGGTAAGTTTGCACCAAGCTGAGAACGGTTTGGAGTTGTTGTAGGTGCTTCGCTCATGACTTGTTATAGACAAGAATATCGTAAAAAAACAAGAACGGACTTTTGGAGGAGCGGGTGGAATACCTTGTTCATTAGAGCCTGAAAAGTGGAAGGAGCGTTCGTCGGACCGAACGGCATGACCAAGAATTCGAAGTGACCATGGTGCGTGCGGAACGCAGTCTTCTCCTCGTTGTTTGTTGTCATGCGAACTTGATGATAACCGGAGGACAATTCTAGTTTGAAGAAGAAGCACGCGCCATGTAGCACGTCGAGGAGTCCTTCCACCACGGGAATAGAGAACTTGTCCTTGACCGTGTGGGCGTTCAGTGCCCGGTAATCCATGCAGAGATGCCAATAAATGTCTTTCTTGTGCACTAACAAGACCGGGGATGAAAAAGGGGACACACTGTGTCGAATGAGGCTTTGTTGGAGGAGGTTGCATTGCCGCTCTATCTCATCCTTCTGATGAAAGGGGTGGTGGTACGGTCGTACCACAATCAAGGTCGTGCCCAAAAAGAGGCAAATGCGATGGTCCTATCGGCGGCGCAGTGGAAGGCCCAAGCGTGGGCAGAATATGTCGGGAAATAACTGCAGAAGGTTCGCAAGATTCGGAGGATGGTTGTCCGACATCGCCAACGGGGTGAGCAGAGGCTCGCTGTGTACCAAAAAGGAGGGAGACCGCCCCGGTCCTTGGTTGTGCTACCGTACCAAGCAAGAGCCCGGCTGCCATGATATGGTAAGGCGATCGAAATCCCACATGAGGGGTCCCAAGGTGCGCAGCCAACGAACGCCCAAGACGATCTCAAAACCCCGAAGTTTATGTGCCGACAAAAAGACATTTGTTTTTGAGTGATAGACGTTCAGTGCAAAGGCCACGCGTCGGCAAACTCACGGGAACGGCATCTGCTGGTTTTTTTGCCACGGCCACCTTGACGTAGCTAAGGAAACAAAAGGAAGGCGCGGACTGAGGTCCCTGTCCTAACAAAAGGAATTGTGGGTGTTGCTCGTATCCATTAGGGCTAAGAGTGTGGGGTGGGTGCCAGAGTTGTCGGTGTCATCGTCCTCATCCTCGGATGTATCATCAACTTCCAGCCAGAATAACCGCTTGCACCTGTGACTGCGAGTGAAAGGTTCGTCACAGTTGAAACACAAAACTTACAAGCGGCGAGCTGCCATCTCGGGCAGGGACAAGCGACATCGGAAAGTGGGACGTGATGGTTCTTCCCCACTCGAGGGCTTGGGGTCGGAAAATCTGAAAGGCGGCCTGTGGGCGACATGTCACGGCATGGGAAGAGGTGTGGCTAGGTCACGAGAAGGGTCGTGAGGGGTAAAGAGAGAATTTTAGAGAAAGAGAGAGGGTTGGAGAAAATAAAACTTGCTTAATTGAAAACTGGTTCACACAACTTGCCCCCCACTTGGGCATAGACGCATGGGAAATTAAAAATAACATTACAGAAAAACATGTGCTCGAATAAATAAAACATCCAGATACACTCATGCAGTCATGGCATGTGGTTGGCGCTGATAAATGCGGCCTCAGTGCGGGTTCGACTTGTCACGTATCATAACAGAGTTCTACCACAGACAACCTAGAATAGAAAAGTATTAGACACGATGTGGAAGATCGTGTTTTATGAGTGTTCAGACTAATCGAATCACTTTGCCCAAAAGTGTGGTAATTTTGATGTAAAACACTGCAAGCATGTCACAAACACTTGATTGAGGACCTTTATGTGCCCATTTGTTTGTAGGGGATAGGTGGTGCTCATGCGCAAGGTTGTACCATGTAACTTCAATAAGACCTACCACATATAGATAGGATCGTGGTCAATGACCGAGCGGGGAGAACCATGAGGTCGCACTATGATGAGTTGTAAATATACATATTTTACAGTATTTAGGCTTCATTTGGTTCGGCGGTGGCGGGTCGATCCGGCGGGTGGAAACGGAGTATTCGAAAAGGAGGGGGGAGGAGACTGCTCCAAACGGAGCTTTTTGGGGCGTTTCATCGAACGAGAGCTCGGTTGAATAGTCTTAACGTTAAGGTGAGCGATATTTCTAGAGAAATGTGAGCTCATATTTGTGAAACCTTCACGGACAAGTTGTCTTTAATTAAAATGAAATTTAGGTTCTCTAGTTATCAAAAATTATTTTAGTCCTAATTCAATTCGGTACCGAGCGTTATTACTTCATCGAATTTTCTAAGTCTCTTTGCAGCTTTTATATAGCCGCTCTAGTTAATTAAAATCTGACACCTTATTTTCGGTAAAATAATAGTAGCTCCTAGAGGAGTAGAAATAACCAACACGCCCCGAGAAATATACGGCCTCGATATTCCCCTTGAATATCTTGTACTACTCGCGATAGGTGCACTTGCCTCGTTTCGTTAAAACTTGTTTTTAACTTAAAGGCATCCGCGAAATTCGACCTCAGCGTACTAATTAAATAAAAGTCGAAGTTCGCGTCATCACACTACTCCATGCACAAAGGCAGCAACCACCATATCAGCAGTCAAAGGGTGTCATAGGGGAATGAAATGAGCATACTCGAGAGTCGGTCCATGAGATTAAAGATGCAATCAAATCCCGATAACAATAGTAATTTGGTGACGATGTCCTCTCAGATGAGCTGTATTATGGGGAGGGGTGAAAGAGGCCCAATAGGAAGAGTGTCTCGTACTTGGTACGTTGACAAATGACGGGTAAGGTAAGAGGCAGCGAACTACTCCACGCAATGAAGCATGCCACGCCAGCAGTCAGTAGAAGTATGTGGCAATCCATTGATAAGTGTGGAAGCATTTGTGTGAGCAACTGCAGGAGTGGAATGGAACTCAACTAGTAAGCATGGTATATTAGTTGAAGTAGATGTGAGCACCAGATGGCCTTGATGGTAAAGTCTCGCAATAAAGATCGACTAGGAAGGTTGATTGGGGAGGTTGGTGCCAAGATGGTACGAAGGAAAATGTGGACCATTTGTTGGATGGTGTAGACATCACCCCACAATGGACTGGAGATAGCCATGAGGCTAATATGCTTGGATTGACGTGTGTGACTACCTTATGGTCGGCTTCCTGATTTGTATGCTTACTTGGGTGCAATAGGCAATGGATCGACCGATCTGCATTAGAACAGCCTGATATCGTGGAGGCACCGCACAATGCCATGAATAGTTATGAGAAATATGGCATAGCCAAAACTTGCGCAGAGACTAATAATGCATGCTACAACCATTGGAATGCAACCTCTGTCGCAGGTGTCCATTGGAATGTCAAAGCAGTTATTTTCTTCAGGAGAGCGATAATTGGCTGAATTAATCCGCCATAATTACGAATAAAGCACCGGCAGTACTTGGGGATGTCTAAGAAGAACCAGAAGGCCCGATAGAACTGTGATATGGGCCAAAAGAGGACAGCCAAGACCTTGTTAGCCTCCATGTATACCTCGTTGCATGGATGTGTGCCCCAAGTAGTTGAAGACCTATTTGCTAAAGGTACTTTGGGTTGGCATGCAAATGATGCTCCTGAAAAATAGGTGTACTTGCTAGAAAGAATTATAAATCATTATGTCATCAAAGAAATTGTACTACCATCGAAGAGTGTGTCGAAAGAGGTCATGCATGGTGTAATAAAAGGTCATGGGGACATTGGAGAGCCCAAATGGCATTGCTAAACATGCATAGTCAACCTCAGCGATTGTAAATCACAAAGATCTAAATGAGGTACATAATTCAAATTGTCATGAACCCCTGCATGGATATAATAATGTGATTAAGTTATCGAAAATAATAGCTGAATATATATTAAAGTAGTAAGCTCAAAAATCATAAATGTTTGACCTCTCAAGAACGAAGTTTGTAATTTGTATGCAAATATAGTGTATGTTGATCCTTGTTCTTCATGCAAAGATTTATGCCCTAAATTAAATAATTTTAAAGATGAAAATATAATATGGAATCACTTAAAATAGAGGTAGACACCGCGAAGAAAGCATCTATGAAAACTTAAAAGGAAGCAGAAAGTATCATAATCAAATACGTGCATAATTGGTAGCAGATAATGATAAACTTAAGCCAAATCCATGACTTCAGATTGACTATGAAAAAAATCTCAAGATGTGCAATCATTTAGTTATAAATTCCAAAGAAATAAGTTTGGGTGTAGGATATAAAAAATCAACTATTAGCCCTAACAGGAAAATTAATGACCAATAGAACCCCCATTCTTAAGAACATTAGCATCCCACTAGCATTGCCCAATCTCATATCCTATGAACTAAGTGACATGTTATTAAAAGAATCACAGGAATAGAACCCAGGAATGCATATAGACGAATCTAGGTACCGCAAGGGTCCAACCTCGACACATGGGGACCTGCATGGATACCCGGTTCACTCCTACAAAGTAGGAAAATGGGACGGCTCGTGATATTGCATTAGTTTTTCATGTGCTTTATACAATAAAAAACTTTAACACATGCACACATGTTTCAGTCACATCTCTATCCAAAATAAAAAAGCGTTGTCATTTTGCTCTCATACATAAAAATTTCTCCTACTCAATTAACATGTAAAACAAGATATTAGAAACAGAAAAACATCTAAGTATGAGGATTGAGGAGATAAACTTTTCCTCAAACCCATCTAAATCAAATTAAACACCGTGAGGTTGGCAGGAAAAACTAGTAGCTTATTATGTCCCTCACGGCATCATCTAAAAATATCGCACAAGTAACTAGAACTCAAGAATGTTGCATTTTCAGGATAGTTATATCTCCACTCTAAATCCCCAGTTACAGAATGTGGGCTAGTAAGCAGGAAAATCGAATAGTTGAAATTTTTCAAGAAAGGCGAAAGAGAAAGGTGGAAAACTGACCGCAGATCTTGATGGGTGCTTCGAGCTCCAAGAGGTTGGGTTGCAGGAGGAAAATTTCACGGGAGACGACACAGAGCTGACGGATCTCGGCCTCGGAGAGCTGCACCTGCTTGCCAGGTCTCGCCAATCGCACCTCCAGCAAACGATTGATGATGTCATCGAGCAGCGCCGGGTCAATCCCCTGACCTTGCACCGCCGCCATCTCCGCTTCACCGCCCCCTCTCTGCCACCGACGCAAAAACCCTATGCGGCCACGGCAGCCAGCGGCGAACAAAAGGGCGTGTGGGAGAGGAGAGAGAGCAAGCCGAGAGATGATGAGAATTAGCCAGAAAGGAAGATTTTCTTGTGTTAAAAATAAAAATATAAATAAAAACAAATAATAAATCATACAAAACTGTCGTGCTACTGGTCAAAATTGTGATGCTAATAAGTAATAACAATCACATAATAAATGGTTGTCCACCTAAAAGAGAGATGTTGGAGATTATTGAAGGGTACAGCATCCTCTCTATTTAAAATTAAATGGATAATATTTATTTGTCCTAAGATTATTTCTAAGGAGATTTAGGCTTTGTTTGAGGAAACTTATTTTCTCTGATCAAGCGGTTACAACTGCATGAAAAGTAGTCCTCCCAAGCGAAGTCTTACTCTGTTTGAAAAGGTTGTTCAAAAAGGAAAAGTAGTGGTGGCAAAAATAATATGAAAAAATAAGTTTTATGAAAATGTATATTGCAAAAGAAGATTTATTTGGGTAAACTCCTTTTGAAAAAAAATTTCAGAAATGAGAATCACTTAAAAACATGTTTGGCAAATCTCAATTACAGTGACTTTTTATAAAAAAAAAATGCTCGCTCGGGAAGAAAAATACGCGCCCGGGAGAAAATGATTGCCCGTGCGGAAAAAGCGCGTCGAAGCGAAAAAAACGCGCTCAAGCGGAAAATACGCGTTCGGGCAAAAAATGCGCGTTCGGGAGAAAAATGCGCGTCCAAGTGGCGGAAAATGCAAGTCCGGGCGGAAAATGCTCGCTCGGGTGAAAAATGAGGGCATGGGCGGAAAATGCACACTCGGGCAGTAATCTGCTCCCGGGTAAAAAATGTGCGCTATAGCGGAAAATGGGTGCAGGAGCGGAAAAAGCGTGCCCGGAAGAAAAATTCGCGTCCGGACAGAAATATGGGCGCATGTGGGAAAAAAGCAAGCTCAGGCGGAAAATGCGTGCCCGGGAGGCGGAAAATGCATGTTCGAGGGCAAATGCGAGCCCAGGCGGAAAATGCGCGTCAGGCCGGTAAATTTTCGCCATGGGGATAAATTTCTGGATCGGCGAAAAATGAGCGTCCAGCCGAAAAATTAGCGCCCGGACGGAAAAATTGACGCCCGAGCAGAAAAATGTGCGTCCGGACAGAAAATTCGCGCTCGGGTGGAAAATGCGCACCCCGGTAGAAAATCCGCGTCCGGGAGGAAAATTTTCGTCGGGGCGGAAAATGCACATCTAGGGCAAAATGCGCGCCCGGGCAAAAAAAGTGCACCCGAGCGGTAATTTTTTGCTCGGGGGGTAAATTTCCACCTAGGAGGAAAATGCGAGCACGGGAGAAAAATGCGTGCCCGGGCGGAAAATTTGTGTATGGGCGGAAATATGCGCGCCCGTGTGGAAAAATGCGGGTCGGGGCGAAAAATGCGCGCCCAGTCAAAAAATGTGCGACTGGGCGAAAAATGAGCCCCCGCGGGCAAAATGTACGTCTGAGCAAAAAATGCGCGCTCAGGCAGTAAATTTCCTCTCAAGTGGAAAATGCGCTTATGCGGAAATTGCGTGGTCGGGCGAAAATTGCCCTTCAGGGCTGAAAAATGCACGGCCGAGCGAAAAAAGTGCGCTCGAGCGAAAAATGCGCGCTCGGGCAGAAAAATGCGCGCTCGTAGGAAAAATGTGCCCTCGTAGGAAAAATGCTCGTCCGGGCGAAAAATGAGCGCACCGACAAAAAATGCACACCCGGGCGAAAAACGTTTTTGTAGCGTCAACTGTGTATCGGGATGGGAAAATGCTTTTCGAAAAGTTGAAATGTAGGAGACACGTGACTTTTCCAAAATAGGAGAAAATGAGTTTTGGGCAGTAACTTTTCCCACTGGTAGACATTTCAAACGTTATGTTAAGTGTGATGGCGTTTTCCATAAAATGGAAAGGATCTAAAAAGTCCTCCCAAACACACCCTTAATTGGGTTAATTAATCTCATTCTTTTAAATAATTTATATGTACATAAAAATGACACCATTAGATAAATAAAGAACAGATTTTGACCCCTAAATGTATATTATCCATTTTGGCACCTTCTATGTTAGGATTGTAATTATAGCGGGTCGTCTGGTTTTTCTCCGGTTCGGAGAAATCGGGCTACCTTATCTCGGAGTCGGATCGGGTGTGCAAACAGTCAAAGTAAGCTGCAGTAAATGATAAGAGACATTTTTGACGCGTAAAGCCCGGAAATGGTGAAAAACTATGTGGTCGGATCTGTGTCGAGCCAAAATCCGCTATTTTTTAGAGTTTTACGAAGGTCAATTTGATCTGAGAGGCCAACAGGCTGCTACTCCGTTACAAGTGCAAAGTATAGAAAAATGAGGGAAAACGGCTAAATCCTCAGAGCCTTGATGGAAGCTCTCCGACCTTGGAATGTTACTAAACACATGGAACCTTAGTGAGAGCTTCCAGCTGGAAATTCTCTAAGTCCACGAAGCAGCTGGAGGTAGTGAAAGAATTAGTTCCTAAACACCTAGAGGGGGGGTGAATAGGTGTAATTCCTTTTTCTTCTAAGGCAGAATATCTATTCAGTTACTTAATCAGAAACAGTTAATTCTACAGCTAACACAGCACATAATTCACAGAATCACACAATCACAGATTACACACAGATTTTATAGTGGTTCCCCAAGGTCTGGGTACATCCACTTTCCCCTTTCGCCTATCTAGCAGTGTGCTAGATTCGGCCTAACGTTTTATCTTCACCTCAGATCCTCAGATCTTACAACAGCTCAGAACCCAAACAAGGCTCCTACAACTCAGAGTGTGTCCACACTCCTACAGCTCAGGCAATCTGCCCTACCTCAGCCTCCAACAAGACCTACAACTCAGAGATCACAATCTCCTACAACTCAGGCTCACAGCCCTACCTCAGCCTTCAATAAGGCCTACCACTCAGAGAAAATAATCTCCTACAACTCAGCCTTTATAAACACAGGCTTACAACTCAGATCTTATAAATATCCTACAGAAAATAGATTTAACAATGTATTTTACCACCACCCTGATAGAGAGAGAGAGAGGATGGATGACTTCTTGATCAGTTCTTGGAAGAATCTGATGGCAGAGAACAACCACTCTTAACTTTCTTCAAAGCTTCTTGAATTTGAACTCAGTAGGGTTGATCTCCTTTGAAGTTGATCTTCAATCAGCTTTTTCTTGAAATTCAGATCTCAATCTGAATCCTTCTTGGCAGACTGGTTCAGAATCTGCACTTGAGGAACTTGTTGATATAAGTCTCTTTCTTCACTTCAATAGATAGAGCTTTCTCTCTCCACCTTCTTCTTTTTATTTTGTATCAGTGTTTTTACTTCTATCAGTATTAGTTCTTTTATCTGTTAACGGAGAATGTCTTTATATAGTCTTCATCCATGGTAACCGCCTGATCCGGTTTCTAACAAACTTCTGACAGCTCTAACAGTTGCAGTAGACCGGTTGGTAATGACAGCTGTCAAGTCATCCAGTCACTTCTTGAAACTATGTCTCTGTCAGCAAAGTGTCGAGACTGAACTTCATCATGTGTCGACACAAGTAGACTAAGTGTCGACACAAGCCTTGATGGTATCGACACAGCTTTCTTGGTGTTGACATTGCTTCTCGACACAGCTTCCGTAGATTGTGTCGACACTAGTTCTATGGTGTCGACACAGTCACTTCTTTTCTACATACAAATTTACTTGTTGAAATTCTGCCATGTGTCGACACAAGTCCTGTGTGTCGACACAGTTGATGTCGACAAGGTCTTCTGTGTGTCGACACTGCCTCTGTGTGTCGACACAATTGATGTCGACTAAGCTTCTGTGTGTCGACATAGTTGATGTCGACTAAACTTTCTATGTGTGTCAACACTGCCTTTATGTGTCGACACAATTGATGTCGACTATGCTTCTCTGTGTGTCGATGATTGTCTCTGAGATATCTGCAAAGAGAAAATACCAAACTAACAATTCATCAAGGCAAGTATACCTATCGAAATGCAGCTAGGGGACACAAGTGTCGTATTGAAATCCGGGAACAGTTGAGTAAGCTTACTCACACGAAATCTATTATTTTATCGACGGCAAAATAAGGTTTGGCTAAATGTACTAAAAGAAGAGAACTACTTGTATGAAAAGATAAAGAGAGCGATTAACTTAAGCTTAGTAACGATGAAGGGAAAATGCACTCGATCAGAAATCACCTCGGCAAGAGTGGTTAGAAAAATACGATAAATAAACCTAAGCTAATTAGGGTAAAGGTCTTTGACCGTGGAGGTTCCATGAATATTGACACGCTTCTCTCGAAGGCCGTGCCTAACTGAGTTTAGGAAGGTCCGACCGACTTTCGCCTAAATCGGAGGCCTAAAACTCGCTTTACGCGGTGAACCCCTCTAATGGATTTTACTCCAATCCGGGAGATTTGAACGTCTGCCTCTCTCGAGGGGTGCGAACAACTCCCTTTACTCTTGAGTGCTCATTTCAAACTTTCGGCCTCTCGGCTAGCCCAGAATGAAAGCAAAGGTGGAGAGTATATATCGATAATATACCTCTAACCCGTGATAAATCAAGAGTAATTCAAAGCTAAACCCTAAAAAGAAAAGGTAAGATTCAAAGCATCATAACCTAATCACTCGAACCTCGGATCAATTAGATCGAGTACATGGAGGATTAGTTAATCATGGTGAGGTGGAAGAAGGGGATGAGTAGAAGAAAAATACTGAAAACAGAGCAGGAACGAAAAAGAAAACAACACTTTTTATTTAGAGAAACAACGACCTTACAGCTTGAAAACCAGAGATTACAAGAACATGAAAAGGAAACTACACTATCATTAGCATCATACTACAGAAAGAAGCTAGGAGCTAATACAGGGAAAGCATAAAGCTAGAGCTACGAACTAGAAATGAAAATACATGCTTCAAAGTTCAGAAAAACAAAGGACAGAACCTCCCCTCTCAAAGCGAAAGTTGTCCTCAAACCCCTGGAGTTGGGCTCTATTTATAGAATTTTTCGGGTCGGGTCACGCCCCCCTGTCACGCCCTGGTAGGGCGTGACCCTGGGGCGTGACACATTCGGCGCGACTTTTTCGGGCAGGAATTGAATTCTGACGGAGTTGTTGCGGTACACGCCCACCGGTCACGCCCTGGTAGGGCGTGACCCTGGGGCGTGTTCTTTGCGGCGTGACTTTGGGAGCTGAAATTGAATGCTGGAGGTGACGGGCGGAATTGCTGAAGTACACGCCCATATGTCACGCCCGGGTCAGGCGTGACCCTGGGGCGTGACACTTTCGGTGCGACGGTGGAGCTGGAAAAACGAGCGCGCTGCGGCGATTCCTCGGAACCTGGGGACACGCCTATAGTACACGCCCGTGTCGGGTGTGTCACGGGCGTGACCGAGGGCGTGTACACTAAGTTTCCACGGAATGCAGTTTCAGACCAATTGCTTCATTCCTCTGGGTTACACGCCCTAGGTACACGCCCTGGTAGGGCGTGACCTTGGGGCGTGTCACAGCAAAATTCGGCTGAAAGCCGTGAAAACCTGCAAAAAGCAGAAAAAATGCATAAGCGACAAAAATATATACAAAGGGGAATCAAAACAAGTACTATACAAGACATGATTGGCTTTAAAACCCCGAAAATATCCTAATAAAAATTAACTGCAAACGTATTACCAAATTCCCCCAAGCTTAAGTTTTGCTTGTCCCCAAGCAAAGATATAAAGACAAGTTAATCATAAAAAGTGACTAATTTAAAAAGTTTTAATCATACTCACACAAGTACTATGCGAAATTCTAGGTAGGGAGAATGTAAAACGTAAATCTAAAACAATTATTTAGGTATGGTTTAACTCTTATAAACTTTACTTAATAAAAATAAATCATCCAGAATTTTGACGAAATTCTTTAAATAGATTTAAGTAAGACAATGAAAATGAAAAGAACGTATTGAGTTATTACTGGATCCAAGCAACGCATTATAATTATATCAATTAAATAACAAAAATCTAAGTTTAAATCAAAAACTAAAACTGATTTACTTTTCTTCTTTTCTTAGTTGTTAAATAAAATTAAAAAAAAAGGGCGTGAATCAAAAGGACTTAATAGGACCGAAACGTTTGATTTAGGAATATGAATAGGAGTGGAATTCAAATATAAACATGGAGGCTTAAAAATCAAACTAAACCAAAACAACGAGTTTCAAAAAAAATAAATTTATTTTAAACAAAATATGTATAAATAAATTTATTTTTTTCTCTTTATGATTATTTATCTCATTTTTTTTCTCATTTTTTTTTATTATTTTCATTCATTTTTGTTTTTTTTTCTTTTCAATTTATTGCTTTTGAGTACACCTTTTTCAACAATATCTCCACAGATTAGACAAAATTTCCTATCAAACAAAATTAGCGTGATTAGATAGGTAGGAATTTGGGCTTTGGTGAAAATGAAAATGTGTGTGGAGTTTATCAAATGAATTTGAAAAAATGGCTCAAAAGCGGCTAACTAGTGGTAAAAGAGTTTAGGTTGGCAAGAAAGCTCAAACGTAAACAAAAATGGCCTAAATCATTTTCATGCATTTTTTTTAAATTTATTTAAAACATAGAGTCGATAAATTTCAAAAAGCAAGTTCGAGATAATAAAAGAAGATTGATGAAATTATCTTGAAAATAAAAATAATATGTCACTTGGATCGTTCATATCTACTACGTTATTCAAAATATGTGCTTACAAAAATCATCTAAAGACGAAAAGGAAAATAGTGGATGATAAATTTTTAGAGAAAGTAAAGAAAATAAAGAACGAAAAACCATAATAGAAATGCACGGTTTAGAGAAATATTTTACCTTAACATGCTACCGTGAATTAGAAACACAGCATGGTCAACATGTTACTTGTGAAATATGATTAAAAAGAATGATTAGAAAAATTATAATTAACTACGTTGTTTATAAAGAAGTTTGAGAAAAACAAAACATAAAGATGGGGTACTTATTGAAATACCAAAATGCAGCTATATATATATATAAGAGTTTTATGAAATTTTTTGAAATTTTGGATTTTTTTGGGATATTTACAAAACAAAAAGAAAACAAAAAGAAGGAGGAAGTCCTCCCCCAAGCTTAAAATCTACATTGTCCGCAATGGAGAAGGAGGTCGGAGAACGAGAGAAAAGTAAATTATAGAAATAAAAGACAGAATTGAAAAGCAGGTACTTCCCCGGTTTTATTTTGCTGGGCAAGTTGAGTGATGCCGCTCCTCTATGCCTGTGCTGTGGATCTTCATGAAACGTCGTCCGGCGGACTTTGGCATGGAAGCAGAACCGTTGGAGCAGGCGATCGCAGAAGTTTCAGCTTGCCGGAGCCATTCGGGGCAAAAAGTGTAAAATAAAGAAAACATAAAAAGATAACTTGGGTTGCCTCCCAAGAGCGCCCTTTGGTTAAAGCGTCGTTTGAGCTCGACGCATCAAAATAATAATGTCCCAAATATTGTTTAGAAATAAAGTTCGAATAAAGTTAAAGTTGTGAGAAAAATAAAGTTCAGATTAATCAAATGTCAGGACCGGAAAGATAGAGTTAACAGGGTTTAGACTGACATCATCACAGAAATACAGTTTAAGACGCTGACCATTCACTTTGAAAGTACCCTTATCCGGGTGAGAAATTAAAACAGTACCATAAGAAAAGACTTCTAAAACAGTAAAAGGCCCAGACCAACGTGATTTTAATTTACCCGGGAATAAACGTAAACGAGAGTTATAAAGAAGCACTTGGTCGCCTGGCTTAAAGATTTTTGGGTGCCTAAGATGTCGGTCGTGTAAACGCTTCGTCCGCTCTTTATAAAGTCTGTTATTTTCATACGCGTAAGAGCGCCACTCGTCGAGTTCGTTAAGTTGAAATTTTCTAAAATCGCCGACAGAGTGGGGATCGAAGTTTAAAAATCGCAAGGCCCAAAAGGCGCGGTGTTCTAACTCTACGGGTAAATGACACGATTTTCCATAAACCAACCGATATGGCGTACAACCGAGGGCGATTTTGTACGCTGTTCGGTAGGCCCATAGAGCATCGTCTAATTTGGCGGACCAGTCTTTTCTAGAAGTTGAAACAGTCTTTTCTAAAATTCTTTTTATTTCTCTATTCACTACTTCGACTTGTCCGTTAGTTTGGGGGTGGTAGGCAGTGGAAAGCTTATGAGTAACGCCATATTTAGTTAGGATTTTTGAAAATTGCGCGTTACAGAAATGGGAACCCCTATCACTAACGATAGCGCGCGGCGTAACGAATCGAGAAAATAATTTTTTGAGGAAATTAACTACGACTCGGGCGTCATTCGTAGGAAGAGCTTGGGCTTCGGCCCAACGTGAAACATAATCAACGGCAACTAAAATGTACTTATTCCCGAAGCTAGAAGGAAAAGGACCAACAAAATCAATCCCCCAGAGGTCGAAAACTTCGCACTCGAGGAAATAATTTTGTGGCATTTCATTTTTATTCGAAATATTCCCCGACCGTTGGCAACTATCACACCTACTCACAAAGGCATGCGCGTCTTTAAACAGGCTGGGCCAGTAGAAACCCGCGCTTAACACTTTGTGAGCGGTGCGAGCAGCTTGATAGTGCCCACCTGTCGGTCCTTCATGCAAATGTTTAATAATATCTAATCCTTCATCAAAGGAAACACACCTCCTGATCACTTGGTCTGCACAGACTTTAAAAAGATGCGGGTCCTCCCAAAAGTAGTTCTTCAATTCAGAAAAGAATTTCTTCTTTTGCTGAGACGAGAACTCTTTTGGGAGCACACGAGCCACTAGATAGTTGGCGATGCGGGCAAACCAAGGAGAAGTAGATGTGTTAATTACGAAAAGCTTCTCATCAGGGAAATAGTAATGAAAAGAATTTTCATCTAATTGTTCTATAAACGGGTTGTCTAGGCGCAAAAGGTGGTCGGCGGCCAAGTTCTCGGCACCTCGCTTATCACGGATCTCTAAGTCAAACTCCTGGAGGAGTAAGACCCAGCGAATCAAGCGAGGCTTGGCATCCGTTTTAGAGAGAAGATATTTGAGGGCCGAGTGGTCCGTAAAAACAATGATTTTCGAAAGAGTAATATAAGGGCGAAATTTGTCAAATGCGAATACTACCGCTAAGAGCTCCTTCTCGGTTGTGGTGTAATTTTCCTGTGCAGATGTGAGTGTTTTACTAGCGTAATAAATGGGGTGGAAGTTTTTGGAAATACGTTGACCTAGTACGGCTCCCACCGCATAACTACTCGCATCACACATTATTTCAAATGGAAGATCCCACACCGGAGCTATCATGATTGGTGCATTAACTAATTTTTCTTTTATTAAATTGAAGGCAGCTAGACAGAGGTCATCAAAGATGAATGAGGCGTCTTTTTCTAAGAGATGGGTAAGGGGCTTGGTGATTTTGGAAAAGTCCTTTATGAAGCGGCGGTAGAAACCCGCATGACCCAGGAAACTTCTTATGGCTTTTATGTTCGTAGGTGGCGGCAGTTTCTCGATAACTTCTATTTTCGCAACGTCTACTTCAATACCCCTTTCAGAAATTTTATGTCCCAAAACTAACCCTTCCCTTACCATAAAATGACATTTTTCCCAATTTAAGGCGAGGTTAGTTTCTTCGCATCGCTCTAAGACTTTTTCGAGGTTCTCTAAGCAACTATCGAAGGAATTCCCGAAGACGGAGAAATCATCCATGAAGACTTCCATAATGCTTTCTACGTACTTGTCAAAGATGGCGAGCATACATCGTTGGAATGTAGCCGGCGCATTGCACAATCCAAACGGCATTCTTCGGTAGGCGAAGGTGCCGAAGGGACAAGTAAACGTAGTTTTCTCCTGGTCCTCGGGGGAGATGGGGATTTGAAGATACCCCGAGAGGCCATCGAGAAAATAATAAAAGCTATGTCCGGAAAGTCGTTCTAAAATTTGATCAATGAACGGCAAGGGGAAGTGATCCTTGCGGGTGGCGTCATTCAACTTACGGTAATCTATACACATTCGCCATCCGGTCACCGTCCGAGTCGGGATTAATTCATTATTTTCATTACTTACGACCGTTATCCCTCCCTTCTTTGGTACTACCTGTACTGGGCTAACCCACTTACTGTCGGATATAGGATAGATAATTCCTGCGTCTAACAATTTCATAACCTCGCCCTTAACTACGTCTTTCATGTTTGGGTTTATACGGCGCTGAGGTTGTATAGAGTTACGAGAATTATCTTCCATTAAGATTTTATGAGTGCAGAAAGATGGGCTTATGCCCTTGATATCAGATATCTGCCAAGCAATAGCTTGGCGATGCTTTTGTAAAATTGAAAGAAGTTTATTTTTTTGTGCATCCGTGAGGTAGGCCGAAATTATGACAGGCAGCTTAGAGTCCTTTTCTAAGAAAGCGTATTGAAGGTGCTCTGGTAGTTCTTTCAGTTCCAAGGTAGGGGGGTCATCATACGAGGTCTTGGAAATTTGTTCTTTTTCAAAAACTATGTCCTCGTACACTTTTTTATATGTAAAATTAAAAGGGGTGTTGCTAGCGGCCATGGAGGCTTCGTGCAGCGATTCAGTTGGAAAAGTAGAAGAGGAACAGAAATCAAAAAATTCTTTTTCAAAATTAGAGGGGCGAGTGGAGGATTCTTCACTTAGGTGTAGAGATTCAGTTGGAAGAGTAGGAGAGGAACAAAAATTGGAAAATTCTTTGTCAAAATCAGAGGTGGGAGAGAAGGATTCTTCACTTATGGTATCCATGAAAAAATAGGAGTCATCATTAGCTAGTGTGTTCTTCATCGAGGGGGTGATAGAGAAAGTTACCTCATCGTCGCCCACTCGAAGGAAGAGCTTACCATTGCTTACATAAATGATAGCTCGGGAGGTGGCAAGGAAGGGTCGGCCAAGGATCAGGGGAACCTCGACGTCTTCTTCGATATCTAAAATGACAAAGTCCACCGGGAAGATGAACTTGTCAACTTTGACTAGGACGTCCTCCACTATTCCTAACGGGTATTTGACTGACCTGTCGGCTAGCTGGATACTCATTCGTGTGGGGTTGAGACTACCAATTCCTAACTTTTTAAACAACGAGAGGGGCATAAGATTAATACTCGCACCTAAGTCGGCTAAAGCGTGTTTGACAAAGAGATCACCAAAGACACACGGGATAGAGAAACTACCCGGGTCACTGATTTTTTTCGGTAATCCGTTTGTCAAAACCGCCGAGTACGCGACATTTAACGTGACATGAGAAAGGTTCTCTAACTTCTTCTTGTTAGTTAGGAGGTCCTTAAGGTATTTTGCGTACTTCGGCATCTGGGATATGGCTTCGTGGAAAGGCAGATTTACGTGGATTTGCCTAAACATTTCCAAAAAACGAGTGTATTGATCATCCTGTCGTTGTTTATTAAGTTCGGAAGGGTATGGCGGGGATGGATTATTTTTAAAGGTGGGTAGTGGAGTGAATTCTGTTTCTACGATAGGGGTGATAATTTCTTCGGCAGAGGATGGAATTTTTAAAAGGGGAACGGAGCTTTGATTTTCAAAAACGGGAGCGGAGCTTTGATTTTTCAAAACGGGAGCGGAGCTTGCCTCGGGTTCTTCACTTACCATACCAGGAACTTTCTTCCCACTCCGAAGAGTTATAGCTTTCGCTTGCTCTCTCGGGTTGGGCTCGGTATTGGAAGGAAGAGACCCTACGGGTCGCTCAGAAATCATTTTAGCGAGCTGTCCTACCTGATTTTCTAAGTTTTTAACACTTCCGGTTAAGGTCCTAATCGTAGCGTCATTAGCATTCATGTATTTTGAAAACACTTCCTCCAAATTTGGAGGTTTTGGAAAACTTTGAGGAGGAGGTGGTGGTGGAGCAGAAAAATCACTTTGCGGTGGCGGGCGCACAACATTCGATGGATTGCTCCACGAAAAATTCGGATGATTTCTTAACGCAGGATTATAACTATTCGGAAAATTAAAACCAGGAGGATGATAATTCGCAGCAGAAAAATTATTAAAAGCAGTTCTAGGCATATTATTTACATAATCCAAATGTTCGGCGGGAGGAGTTGCAGATTCCCATACCTGAGGGGCGGAGGCAGCAGTCATCTCCGTAATTTTTTTGCTTAATATTTCAACTTGCAGTGCGAGTTGTGAGACGTTGTCCACTTCAAAGAGACCTGCAGGTTTGTTTGGGCGGGACCTAGGCACATTCCACTGGTAAGTGTTCATGGCCATGTCTTCAAACAGCTCAAGAGCTGCTTCCGGGGTCTTATGGTTTAAAGTACCGCCAGAAGCTGCGTCTATCATTTGCTTCGTGCTTTGATTTAGCCCATTATAAAACGTCTGCACCTGCAACCATACAGGCAGAGCGTGATGTGGGCATCGTCTTAATAATTCTTTAAATCTTTCCCAGGTTTCGTAAAGGGTCTCTGAGTCTATTTGTCCAAAGGCAGAAATGTCATTCCTAAGTTTAGCAGTTTTAGCAGGCGGAAAATACTTGGCCAAAAATTTTTCAGTTAATTGCGTCCAAGTAGTTATGCTATTTTTAGGAAGGATGTTCAGCCACTGCTTAGCCTTAATTCTAAGAGAGAAAGGAAATAATCTTAGCCTAATAGCATCATTTGTGACACCATTTATCTTGAAGGTGTCACAAATCTCAAGAAAGCTGGCTATGTGTGCGTTCGGGTCTTCATCTTGAAGCCCGTCAAATTGCACATACTGCTGCACCATTTGAATTATGCTAGGCTTCAGTTCAAAATTATTATTATTTATTGCAGGGCGAACTATACTCGTTTCTGTACCCTCGAGATTTGGTCGTGCATAATAGGACATAGGCCTTTGCACGACTTCCTCCACGTTGGGTTCTGCCATTCTTAAGGTAGAAAATGACTCGGAATCCTCAACCGGCACTTGGGTAGTAGGGCCTTGAAATCGCGATCTTCTCCGAAGAGTACGCTCAATTTCGTGGTCCAGGTCCAAAGTAACCGACGGACTTCCGCGGGTCATACACTAGAAGAAGAGAGGAGAAGCAAGACTAAAAAGTAAAAAAAAAACTAATGAAGTTGGAAAAATTTTTTTTTGAAATAGATTTTTTTATATTTTAACTCCCGAACTTCCCAAGGGCTACCCGGTGAAGGGTTCGCAAGGTACTAGACAAGATAGTGGCATTTAGAGCCACTTTGCCCTTTTCGAGAGAGTTAGGTGGTGTAGAAAATTTTGTGATGTGGGTTTCTATTACGAATGCGGTAATTAAAATCCAGCCACTTATCTCTGTGCGAGTAAGCGGAAATTAAAAGCTATACTCACGCACTCGACAGAAAATTAAAACACACCCACTCTACAGAAAGTAAACACACTCTACTGAAATAAAGCCTGCCAATGAACTCAAGTGAGTAGGCAGAAAAATAAAATACGCACACTCTACTGAAATAAATCCAGCCAATTAACTCAAGTGAGTAGGCGGAAAAATTAAAAATACGCACACTTAACAAAATCCAGCCAATTAACTCAAGTGAGTAGACGGAAAAATTAAAAATACGCACACTTAACAAAATCCAGCCAATTAACTCAAGTGAGTAGGCGGAAAAAAAATTTAAGAAGGAGGCTGAGAAAAAGAAGTGATAAAATTAATATATTCGCGTTTTCAATTTATCAACAAGCGTTGCTTCCCCGGCAACGACGCCAAAAACTTGATTGTCTCTGAGATATCTGCAAAGAGAAAATACCAAACTAACAATTCATCAAGGCAAGTATACCTATCGAAATGCAGCTAGGGGACACAAGTGTCGTATTGAAATCCGGGAACAGTTGAGTAAGCTTACTCACACGAAATCTATTATTTTATCGACGGCAAAATAAGGTTTGGCTAAATGTACTAAAAGAAGAGAACTACTTGTATGAAAAGATAAAGAGAGCGATTAACTTAAGCTTAGTAACGATGAAGGGAAAATGCACTCGATCAGAAATCACCTCGGCAAGAGTGGTTAGAAAAATACGATAAATAAACCTAAGCTAATTAGGGTAAAGGTCTTTGACCGTGGAGGTTCCATGAATATTGACACGCTTCTCTCGAAGGCCGTGCCTAACTGAGTTTAGGAAGGTCCGACCGACTTTCGCCTAAATCGGAGGCCTAAAACTCGCTTTACGCGGTGAACCCCTCTAATGGATTTTACTCCAATCCGGGAGATTTGAACGTCTGCCTCTCTCGAGGGGTGCAAACAACTCCCTTTACTCTTGAGTGCTCATTTCAAACTTTCGGCCTCTCGGCTAGCCCAGAATGAAAGCAAAGGTGGAGAGTATATATCGATAATATACCTCCAACCCGTGATAAATCAAGAGTAATTCAAAGCTAAACCCTAAAAAGAAAAGGTAAGATTCAAAGCATCATAACCTAATCACTCGAACCTCGGATCAATTAGATCGAGTACATGGAGGATTAGTTAATCATGGTGAGGTGGAAGAAGGGGATGAGTAGAAGAAAAATACTGAAAACAGAGCAGGAACGAAAAAGAAAACAACACTTTTTATTTAGAGAAACAGCGACCTTACAGCTTGAAAACCAGAGATTACAAGAACATGAAAAGGAAACTACACTATCATTAGCATCATACTACAGAAAGAAGCTAGGAGCTAATACAGGGAAAGCATAAAGCTAGAGCTACGAACTAGAAATGAAAATACATGCTTAAAAGTTCAGAAAAACAAAGGACAGAACCTCCCCTCTCAAAGCGAAAGTTGTCCTCAAACCCCTGGAGTTGGGCTCTATTTATAGAATTTTTCGGGTCGGGTCACGCCCCCCTGTCACGCCCTGGTAGGGCGTGACCCTGGGGCGTGACACATTCGGCGCGACTTTTTCGGGCAGGAATTGAATTCTGACGGAGTTGTTGCGGTACACGCCCACCGGTCACGCCCTGGTAGGGCGTGACCCTGGGGCGTGTTCTTTGCGGCGTGACTTTGGGAGCTGAAATTGAATGCTGGAGGTGACGGGCGGAATTGCTGAAGTACACGCCCATATGTCACGCCCGGGTCAGGCGTGACCCTGGGGCGTGACACTTTCGGTGCGACGGTGGAGCTGGAAAAACGAGCGCGCTGCGGCGATTCCTCGGAACCTGGGGACACGCCTATAGTACACGCCCGTGTCGGGTGTGTCACGGGCGTGACCGAGGGCGTGTACACTAAGTTTCCACGGAATGCAGTTTCGGACCAATTGCTTCATTCCTCTGGGTTACACGCCCTAGGTACACGCCCTGGTAGGGCGTGACCTTGGGGCGTGTCACAGCAAAATTCGGCTGAAAGTCGTGAAAACCTGCAAAAAGCAGAAAAAATGCATAAGCGACAAAAATATATACAAAGGGGAATCAAAACAAGTACTATACAAGACATGATTGGCTTTAAAACCCCGAAAATATCCTAATAAAATTGACTGCAAACGTATTATCAGTCGACACTGCCTCTGTATGTCGACACAGTTTCTTCTGGTGTCGACACAGCCTTTCCAAGTGTTGACACAATTAACTCCAAGTGTCGACACAGCTTTTCTCCAGTGTCGACACAAGCCTTCATAAGTGTTGACACAGCTTCTTCTGGTGTCGACATATGGACTTAGAAACTTTTTCCTGCATTCTTGCATTTTCTTAACCTGCACATATAAACTCAAAACAACATCAAATACACCTTGATGCATATCATTGAGTAAGGTGAGGCTTCTTTAAATCAGGTACACATTTTCCCATGTACCCAACAATCTCCCCCTATTTGGAGAAGTCATAACCCTTAGTCAATGATATACACCATTCATAACAAACACATATTATGATGTATAAAAATATTATATAACAGGGTAGCTTATAAACAAAACATATATAAAAAGTCATCACAGAATAATAATGTAACCAGAATGAGCATTAATCATGTTTTGCTTCAACTTCAAAAGTTTCTTTAATAATAGTTTACATAGATTTTAAACACTAAAATTTACAATGTTATAAAATCTAGTGAATCTAATATAAGGCTGATCTCGCTCCTTGATGACTATGCATTTGCCTGATTGAATCTTAACTTGTACAGGAGCATTTGTATCTTCAGCTGGCTTCTTGCCCTTCAGATCCTTCTTCTTTTATTTTTCAGCCCTTATTCTCTGTCTTTCAAAATAATGAAAAGGCTTAGAGAAATATTTGCTAGGCTCCTGAGCATTAGGAGGTAGCTTCCCAGCCTTTGCCTTTCTTCTATATTGCAGAATAACTTCTTGTCTAGCTTCATGCTTTTGTCATTCTTGTTCTGTGTACCATTTGCCCCTGTCATGGGTCTGGTCCTTTACAGCTTTCCAGGCAGTCAGGATAATATTCCTAGAAGTAGGACTCCACTGCTCAAAATCAGGCTTTAACTCAGCCTATTCTCTGAATCTCTTCTTTGACAGTTGAGCTTCTTGCTCCTTATTCACAGCTGCTTCTGACATATCAACTTTCTCAATGATAATATTTTTATTACCCTCTGGAGGGTTGTACATTGACTGTACTTCTTGATGAATCATTTCAAAATTTGCTGGAGGGTAAATGACCTGAGCAACTTCAGCTTGATCACCTCCAAAATAAGCAGGGTGTATACCTGACTCAGCTACATTGTCATCATCACAGAGGAGTGGATATCCAAGGGTGGCTCTGATGCTATTAGATATCCATTTAGCATGATTTGAGCCAGCTTTAACTAACACTCTCTCCCCCTTTATGACTTCTCTGGCAATATGATCTCTAAGGTCATCTTTCTGAAATCTGATTTGTTCATCAAGATAATTAACATCATCTTTATAGAATGACCTTAACTTCAGTAGTTGTGCAGAAATGGTCTTTTGAGATTGCGCAATGGCTGTTTGGACAGCAGCTAGGCCTTCCTGTAATTGCTTATCAAAATCTGCCTTGGATGTAGCCCTTGCTTCAGTCTGGGCAGTAGCAAGATTCTTCATTTCTGTAACAATCACATTATGTGATTCAGTCAGATTATCATTCATTCTAAGTTGATTCTCTAGGACATAGTCTTGCTTTATAGCTATATCATCAACTGGAGTCTTGATTTTTTCTTGATGTGTTGCTAGGAAAACCACAACATTGCCACCTTTGTGGAAACAATCAGTCATTTCCTTCTTATTCAGATTTACTTCAAATCTTATAGACTTAATATCTTGAGCCAAGGAGAGTTGCAGATCTTTATGGGTCTCATCCATATATTTCTCCATGGCCATTTTCTGCTCATCTAACTTTACCTGCAATGAGACTAATAAGGAGCTATAATCAATAGGTGGGGCAAATTGTGGAGCAGTTTGTAATACCCTCTTATAGCTCTGGCTTCTTCTTTTGAATACCATTAGCTTCCTCTTTTTTGCTTGAATTTCTGCTTCATCTTCTGAAGCTGAGATACTGGCAATCTCAACTCTTTCTTTAGGACTAGGAGGCAATTCTTGTGCAGTCCTAGGTAGCTCTCCCTGAGTCCAATGTTCCTTTCCCACAGTACTTACTTGCTCTTCCTCAATGTTAACTTGCTCCCCCTCAAAGTCAGTTTTCTCCCCCTCAAATTCAGTTTGCTCCCCCTCAGTTCTTGCTTGTACTATATCAGGAAACAACTCTTCAAGAGTGAACTCTTGTTGAGTAGGGACTTGAGGCACCACCAACTCAGGAGCATTAACAGCAGTAGATGTATCCTCCATGATAACATCTTGTGCTTGACTATTTAATTGTGTGTTCTGGTCAGCATCATCCAACGACACAGTTAGTGTTTCATCTTTATTAATGAAAATTGATTGATTTCTTGGATTACCTCAAGTATAGTCTGTGTAGCCATTTCACTTTCCAAGTGGGTTGGCTCTTCCACAAGATGAGGCTCCCCCTGCACTTGAGCACTATCTGCAATATCTTGTGCAGGAGATTTGTCAGGAATCTCTTGCTTCTCTGCATCAGGCATATCCTTAGTGAGGACCCTATCCCATCTGGATATTATCCTGATATCCATTCTCCTCATATGGTTAATCTTTGAACCAGCAGATTGTTCCATGACTTCAGGAATTGTTTTAGTCTGTAGATAATCCTGGTCATCAGGCTGAACATATAGGTAGAAATCCTATCATGCCCCCTGGCTTGCAGAGAATGACTTTTCTCACTACTTCTGAAAGGAATTTGCCTTGTAGATTCATCCCTTTTCTATTCATTGCTGATCCAATCTTCAAGATGCGATCCAATCCACACTATTGAAGTGCTTCCCTAGTCTTGGATGAAGGTACTTCTTCTTCTTGAGTTCTTGGAAGTTGAAGAGTTTTCCTTAAGCTCTTCAAAGTAAGTTTAACCTTAGTTCCTTGAACTGTAGACTTGATCTTAAGTCCAGTAGAATCGAAAGTAGCTGCGCCATAGAAATCTAGTATTTCATTCTTCCATATCTTTGTTGGTTTAGATACCAGAAATTCCAACCCATTTTCAGTAATTAGGGTTACTACTGCTTTAATTTCAGTTTCCGCATTATCAAAGGCGTTGCGTACCAGCTCATAACCTTCGTTGACACTATCTTCTAGCTTTGGCACCATTAGGGTTGAGTGAAAGCTTGGATTGAGAAGAGAGAAGTTGTCGACACAGGGTTTTGGTCTCGAAAAATATGGAGAGTGTGTCGACAGAATATGTTATTGACCTATTTATACCTTTCGAAATCATGAAGGTGAAAAGGCACATCATAATTCTCTTAATGTGTCGACACTGTTGAAAAGTGTCGACACAGACTTCTAATGTCTCGACATTAATTCTATTTGACTTAGTCGAGTTCGACGATCTGAGGTCGACGAATCTGCGTGTTTACTTTAAGTGTCGACACCACTTCTCTGAAGTGTCGACACAGATTCTCTAGATGTGTCGACACCACTTTCCTGGAGTGTCGACACCAACTACTATGTGTCGACACAGACAACTTCTGATGTCGACACAATTTTACTTAGCCAAAATTGTTAAACTAATTTATGTTCAACATACCTATTTCAATTTTGAAATTGTTGAATTTAGTTTCATCTAAAGACTTAGTAAACATGTCAGCTAGTTGTAAATCAGTACTAACAAATTCTAAAGAGATATCTTTTTTCTCTACATGATCTCTAAGAAAATGGTATCTTATTTCTATATGTTTTGTCGTACTATGAGAAACGGGATTATGAGCAATAGAAATAGCACTAGTAGAATCACATAATAATGGAGTTCTACTTACCTGAATACCATAATCTTCCAACTGATGATGTATCCACAATAGTTTTGCACAACAACTTCCAGCAGCAACATACTCAGACTCAGCTATGGATATTGTCACACTGGTCTGCTTCTTACAGCTCCAAGACACCAATCTTCCTCCTAGAAATTGACAGGTGTCTGTTGTGCTTTTCCTATCTACTTTGCAACCTGCAAAGTCTGCATCTGAATAGCTCATTAGTAGAAAATCTCTATTCCTAGGATACCAAAGGCCTAGATTAGTCGTGACCTTAAGATATCTCAAAGTCCTTTTGACAGCAGTAAGATGTGATTCTTTAGTGCAGGATTGGTACCTAGCACAGACACATGTAGCATACATGATATCTGGTCTACTGGCAGTCAGATATAGGAGGGTGACAACTATTCCTCTATACAAAGTTTCATCTACAGGTTTCCCTGCATCATCTTTGCTAAGAGATACACTTGTCCCCATAGGAGTTCTCATGGTAGTGGATGACTCCATACCATACTTCTTAATTAACTCCAGGGTGAACTTAGACTGAGATATGGACAGACCATCATCAGTCTGTCTTACTTGGAGACCCAAGAAAAACTTAAGTTCTCCCATACTGCTCATTTCAAATTTCCCTTGCATAAGTTTTGCAAACTTCCTACGAAGGTTACTTTCAGTAGACCCAAATATTATGTCATCAACATATATTTGGACTAAAATTATCTTTCTTTTGGATTCCCTAAGGAATAGAGTCTTATCTATTTTTTCCCTTGAGAATTTGTTCTCAATGAGGAAAGTAGACAGGGTTTCATACCAAGCCCTTGGAGCTTGTTTTAACCCATACAAATCTTTCCTAAGTCTATAAACATAAGCAGGATTGAGTGGATAAATAAAACCTGAGGGTTGCTCTACATAGACCTCCTCTTTTAAGTCTTCATTTAAGAATGCAGACTTAACATCCATCTGAAACACTTTGAAGCCTTGATATACTGCATAGGCTAGAAATATCCTGATAGCTTCCAGCCTTGCCACTGGGGTAAAAGTCTGATCAAAGTCTATGCCCTCCTCCTGTTTGTATCCTTTGGCAACTAGTCTTGTCTTGTTCTTCACTATGATCCCACTCTCATCAAGCTTGTTTCTATAAATCTACTTTGTTCCTATGACATTGTGGCCTTTTGGTTTTGGAACCAAATCCCAGACCTTGCACCTTCTGAATTGATTTAACTCCTCCTGCATAGCATCAATCCAGTGTGGGTCTTGTATTGCTTCTTCAAATCTCTTGGGTTCCACTTGAGATAAGAAGCTAGAGCAAAGAACTGTGTTTAAGTTTTTGCTCCTTATCTGTACTCCTTGTCTTGGATCACCAATGATCTGGTGTGCAGGATGATCCTTCAACTGTCTAACTGCTGGAGGTAATCTATTAGCAGTTTGACCTTCTCCAATCTCTTCATTATGCTGCACCTTATGGTCTTCATCAGCATCTTGAGTGTCTTGTACTCCCCCTGGACAGCAACTACCATTTTCCACATCCTGCTTTGCAGTTGGATCTTCTCTGGTAGTAAGCTGGTCCATCTTCTATTGTATACCTGTGGAGCTACAAGAACTACTTGACAACTCACTGTTAATAAGTCTAGTTTTATCAAAGATGACATGAACTGACTCTTATACAACTTAAGTAGCCAAATTGTAAACCTTATAAGCCTTACTATTATTATTGTACCCAACAAATATCTCATCTTGGGATTTGACAGCAAACTTAGATATGTGAGATTTGTCATTGTTAAGTACATAACACTTGCAACCAAAGATCCTAAAATAGGATAAGTTTGGTTTTCTGTCTTTCACAACCTCATAGGGTGTCATTTTGTGGCTTTTGGTGATGGAAGCCCTATTGAGCACATGGCATGCAGTGTTTACTGCCTCAGCCCAGAAATATTCTGGGAGAGAAGTATCACTCAATAGTGTTCTTCTAGCCTCAATCAATATCCTATTCTTTCTCTCAGCAATGCCATTTTGCTGAGGTGTTCTAGGTGAGGAGAATTCTTGAAGAATCCCAAATTCTTCACACAGCCTTGTCATACTTTCAGATTGGAATTCAGTTCCATGGTCACTTCTGATTTTGACCACTGAATTATCTAATTCATTCTGAATTTGTTTGACAAAATTGTAGAAGACCTTTGGGGTTTCAGATTTCTGTCTCAGAAAGAATACCCATGAGAATCTAGAATAGTCATATACAACCACAAAAGTGTAGACCTTCCTACCTAGGCTCTGAGCTGGCATATGACCAAATAAATCCATGTGCAAGAGGTACAAGCACCCCACTGAATCCTTGGTTTCAAGGCTATGAAAGGAGGATCTAGTCTGCTTGCCTTTTTGACAAGCTGAACATATTCCATCCTCATAACACTTAACTTGAGGACCATTCCTCACTAACTCTTTACTAAAGAGTTGATCAATTATCTTGTAGTTAAGATGGGCTAGCCTCTTGTTCAATTTGACACAATGCGAGACTTTCTCATCAGCCATAAGACAGATAGGATAATTCTTATTCTCACACACAAAATCTAAGCAATATACATTTTTTTTTTCTATATCCAGTCAATATGACTTTTTGATCACTTGACCTCTTGATATGACACCCATTCTTGACAAATGAAATGTCATATCCTAGATCACTCAGCTGGCTTATGCTTATTAGGTTATGTTTCAAACCCTTTACATAGGCCACTTTAGTGATTGTAATTGAGTGGTTAGAAATGTTACCAAAACCTTTGATGATTCCCTTTTCAGAACCACCAAAGATTACTTTAGGCCCATTCAGCATTGGTGAGTAATCCTTCAGCAATCCCTTTATTCCAGTCATGTGCCTGGAACATCCACTGTCCAAGTACCATATAGGGGCATGACAACTTGGACTCACCTGCAACAAAGATTACTTAACCTTAGAATCCAAATAACTTTTGGGTCCTTGGTTCAAGTTAGTCTGAAACTTAACAAATCTGCCTGCAGCACTTCTAACAGGCAGACTGTTATTCTCCTTGACACTGGAATTGTGCCAACAGTGTAAGGCATAATGTCATCTATTAAGGGTAACAGCACCATCACTCAAACTTATTATACCTCTGTTTAGGTATAACCTTAGCTGAATTGTTTGCAGCAGGTCTTTTGTTTTGTGCTGGGGCTTTGCCTTTCTTATTGGACTGTACAGCCCATGCAGTGCTCTTAAAGCCTATTCCTGCCTTACCCTTTTGTGACACAAAGTCATCTATTAAGGGTAGGATAGACTTTGGCTTAGAGAAACTAGCCACAATCTCCTTCTCTTTCTGAAGTCTGTTTTCCAGACTTTTAATCTGATCATTTTTGAAAGTGATTGTTCCCATTTGAATAACAGTTATGTTCTTCAATTTGGCAATCTCATTCATCTTTTGATCCAGCATCTTCTCTGAATCAGATGCAGCCAACTTAAGAGATGCAATTTCCTTAGCCTGATTTTTGGCCAGGTTTTTGCTTCTCTTAAGTGCCTGCAATAAATCCTCATATTCATCTATCAGCTGATGAATATCTCCTTCAGATCCAGACCCATCTTCATCTCTTGATGGAGATGCATCTGATTCTGATCCAGTAAAGTAATCAGAGTCTACAGATACACATTTTACCTTACTAGGGCCAGGCTGATCCTGACACTTGTCTTCTTCAGACACAGCCATCAGTACTTTGCACTGATGGTCTTCCTGCTCATAGATAGAGTCCAGTAATTGCATGAACTCATCTTCTTCTTCTGCAAACAGACCAATATATGCCTCATCCTTAGATTCAGACTCTAAAGTTGATTGATCTGTCAAACTTTTCTCTTTCTCAGCAACCAAGGATTTCTCCTTCTTGCTCTTGTACTGAGACTTCTTTCTATTAGCAGACTCTTTCCTCTTGTCTGGACAGTCAGCCACAACATGTCCAGCTTTGTTGCAGCAATAACATATAATCTTGGATGTAGTTGACTTGCTAGGCTTTGTCCCATTCCTGTCCTTCCTGGATGATTTCCTCTTCTGATAATAGTCATCCTTGGACTGAGATGTGGAAGGCTTAGATTTTCACTGCTTCTTCTTTAAGAATCTCTGGAACTTCCTTATGAATGCTACAAAGTCTTCATCTGAATTACTGCTATCTGTACTGTGATTATCAGAATTTTTTGAAATCACTTCTGCATCTTTCTTAGGAGAAATGGAGACATTCTCCTATTCTTCCTTGTTGCTTCTACCTTGAAGGCCACAGACTTTTCTTTATAGTCACCCTTGGTATTTTTCTCTTCCTCCTTTCTGGCTAATAACTGCATCTCATATGACAGCAGATTTCCAAACAGTGTTGGAGGAAAAATCTCACCCAATCTGGCCACTTCCCTTATGGCACAGATCTTTGTATCTCAATCCTTAGTCAAAGACCTAAGAAATTTATCATTTAGCTCATAAGTACTGAATATTCTTCCATACGACATGAGTTCATTGACAATCCTATAGAACTTCTTATAACATTCAGTTATACTTTCAGACTTGGCTTATTTGAAACTCTCATATTCTTGATTAAGCATAGACTTTCTATCTTGTCTAACCTCTTCAGAACCCTCCATGTAGATAATCAATGTGTCCCACATCTCCTTGGAGGTTTTGCAGTGAATTAGATTCTGTAATGTTGAATCATCAATAGCACTTACTATAATATTTTGTGCTCTTTTATCCATTGTTGCCAAAATGATCTCATCTTTACTCATCTCAGAAAAATCCTTTGGAATTCTTTGATTGGCATCAAGAACAGAAATCTTCATAGGAATATATGGTCCTTCCTTAACTGTTATGTAAATTCTAGGATCAGATGCCTCCATGAATAATCTGACCCTTTCTTTCCATATTCCAAATATCTCCTTCCTGCAAATGGGCAATTTTATTGAACCAAGTTCTTTATGGTTTTCTCCTGAACCCATTTTCTTGAACTTATTCTGCCTTACAGATCTCACTCAGACTGTTAAGTCTAACTTTGAGCAACCTCCCTCTGATACCACTTGAAAGAATTAGTTCCTAAACACCTAGAGGGGGGTGAATAGGTGTAATTCCTTTTTCTTCTAAGGCAGAATATCTATTCAGTTACTAAATTAGAAACAGTTAATTCTACAGCTAACACAACACAGAATTCATAGAATCACACAATCATAGATTACACACAGATTTTATAGTGGTTTCCCAAGGTCTGGGTACATCCACTTTCCCCCTTCGCCTATCTAGCAGTGTGCTAGATTCGACCTAACGTCTTATCTTCACCTCAGATTCTCAGATCTTACAACATCTCAGAACCCAAACAAGGATCCTACAACTCAGAGTGTGTCCACAATCGTACAACTCAGGCAATCTGCCCTACCTCAGCCTTCAACAAGGCCTACAACTCAGAGATCACAATCTCCTACAACTCAGGCTCACAGCCCTACCTCAGCCTTCAACAAGGCCTACCACTTAGAGAAAATAATCTCCTACAACTCAGCCTTTATAAACACAGGCTTACAACTCAAATCTTATAAAGATCCTACAGAAAATAGATTTAACAATATATTTTACCACCACCCTGGTAGAGAGAGAGGATGGATGACTTCTTGATCAGTTCATGGAAGAATCTGATGGCAGAGAACAACCACTCTTAGATTTCTTCAAAGCTTCTTGAATCTGAACTCAGTAGGATTGATCTCCTTTGAAGTTGATCTTCAATCAGCTTCTTTCTTAAAATTCAGATCTCAATCTGAATCCTTCTTGGCAGACTGATTCAGAATCTGCACTTGAGGAACTTGTTGATATAAGTCCCTTTCTTCACTTAAATAGATGGACCTCTCTCTCTCCACCTTCTTATTTTTATTCTGTATTAGTGTTTTTACTTCTATCAGTATTAGTTCTTTTATCTGTTGATGGAGAATGCCTTTATATAGTCTTTCTCCATGATAACCGGCTGATTCAGTTTCTAACAAACTTCTGACAGTTGTAGTAGATCGGTTGGTAATGGCAGCAGTCAAGTCATCCAGTCACTTTTTGAAACCCCGTCTCTGTCAGCAAAGTGTCGAGACTGAACTTCATCATGTGTCGACACAAGTAGACTAAGTGTCGACACAAGCCTTGATGGTGTCGACAGAGCTTTCTTGGTGTTGACACTGCTTCTCGACACAGCTTCCGTAGATTGTGTCGACACAATTGATGTCGACTAAGCTTCTATGTGTCGACACTGCTCTGTGGGTCGACACTGCCTCTGTGTGTCGACACAGTTGATGTCGACTAAACTTTCTATGTGTGTCGACACTGCCTCTATGTGTCGACACAGTTGATGTCGACTATGCTTCTCTGTGTGTCAACACTGCCTCTGTATGTTGACACAGTTTCTTCTGGTGTCGACACAGCCTTTCCAAGTGTCGACACAATTAACTCCAAGTGTCGACACAACTTTTCTCCAGTGTCGACACAAGCCTTCATAAGTGTCGACACAACTTCTTCTGGTGTCGACATATGGACTTAGAAAATTTTTCCTGCATTCTTGCATTTTCTTAACCTGCACATATAAACTCAAAACAACATCAAATACACCTTGATGCATATCATTGAGTAAGGTGAGGCTTCTTTAAATCAGGTACACATTTTCCCATGTACCCAATAGGGAGCACTCTCGTTGAAGTGGAGCTATGATGGGAGCACTCTCGCAGAGGCGATTGACATGACCTGGAGCTTCTTGAAACCTTAGTACAAGGAGAGAAGCGAAGAGAATTCCTGAGCGGAGAATGAGTCTAAGTCTACGATCTCGCCGGAAAACCTCAGAGTTCTCTTTTTCCCTTGGAGTTGCTTCTCTTCAAATGAAGGCATGGTGGCCTATTTATAATTTTCTGAATTGTCATGATGGTAATTGCGTCAGAGAGTAATTTGTGTTGTTGAATGGCGTCGCTCTGTTTCAGTCACATGGATCACCAAATTTATTGAAATGATGGGAGTGCCCCCGGGGCGATTCAGGTGGTTCGGGAGGTCCGGGCAAGGTGCCTGGAAGCGGCGACGGTCGGGGGGTTTAGTCGTTCGGGGTGCGGCCGTGCGGACTAGTCACGCTCGTGCCACGCGCACCTGCAGGGCGTGCGCTCGTGCAGGCTGCGCGTGTGCAGGCCGCGCGGAGCGCGGTTGCGTGTGTGCAGGCCGCGCGGAGCGCAGCTATGCGTGCGGTGGCCGGGCGTACCTGCGCGGCCCTATCTCGTGCATGCGCGAGCTCGGCTTCCTTCTTGGGTGCTTCTAGGGCTTCTGGCTTCGATTCATGCAATCGGTCTGATCGAGCTTGAAAGAATTGGTTTCAAGATGTCCTAAACACCTAGAGGGGGGGGGGTGAATAGGTTCAATTCTTTTTCTTAAGGCAGATAATTTTTTTACTGTTAGATCACAGATTATTCAGCATAGCACAGTTCACAACACAGAATAAACAACACGGCAACACAAAAGACACATAGTTTTATAGTGGTTCCCCAAGTGATGGGTACATCCACTTCCCCCTTCGCCTATCTAGCAGTGTACTAGATTCGGCCTAACTTCCTTCTTCCTTCTCAGATCCGCAGATCTTACAACTCAGAACCTTGAAAGGTCACTACAGCTCAGACTTCAGCAAGTCCTACAACTCAGATCCTCCTAGAGATTCCTACCTTAGAGTGAGTCCACACTCCTACAGCTCAGGCAATTAAACCCTACCTCAGCCTCTTCCCATGCCTACAACTCAGAGAACTTAATCTCCTACCTCAGGCACTCAGCCCTACCTCAGCCTTTATAAATTTAGGCTTACAACTCAGAGGAATAATCCTCCAACACTCAGATCTGTAAAATATCCTACAAAAATTGAAAATAAAGAGAATAATTCCTTCACCTAGATAGAGAGAGAAAGGGTGAAGGCTTCTTGATCAGTTTTTGATAGATCCGACCACTCTAGATCAACCTGTCTTAGCTTCTTCAAAGCTTCTTGAACCTGAACAAAGTAAGGTTGATCTTCTTGAAGTTGGAGATGATCCTCAATCCAACTTCTTCTTAATCAGATGTGTTTCTGATTTCTTCTTGCAGATTGTTCAGGATTTGCCCTCTTTGGATGAAGACTTCTCTCCTTATTGTTGGCTTTTTCTCTCATTGGATTCTTCCAGTACTAGACTCCTTCTATCTGATGACAAAACACATCTTTATATAGACTTCATTCGAGGTTACCGACTGATCCGGTTCATAACGACCTTCTGACAGCTCTGACAGAAACAACAGCTGTGTTGATCATGATAGTTGTCAAGTCTCCAGTCATTATATCTGATACTTCAATGAACTTCAGCTCAGCAGCAAAGTGCCGAGACAATACTGCAAATGTGTTGAAACAAATAGTTCATGTGTCGACACAATCCATGGTGATGTCGACCCAGCTTGCATAATGTCGACACAACACTTCTCTATCTTCTTGACATAGCTTCTACAGAATGTGTCGACACAAGACCTGTGTGTCGACACAATCACTTCTTATCTTGACATAGTTGACTTCAATAAAAATTCTAGTGTGTGTCGACACAAGTCCTGCGTGTCGACATAGTTGTTGCTGTTGACTGAGCTTTATGTGTGTCGACACAAGTCCTGTGTGTCGACACAATTGTTGTCGACAGAATCTCTGTGTGTCGACACAAGTCCTATGTGTCGACATAAACTGCCTCCTGATGTCGACACAATCTTTGTCGACAAAATCTCTGTGTGTAGACACAAGTTTTGTGTGTCGACATAAACTGGCTCTTGGTGTTGACACAGCCTTTCCCATGTGTCGACACAATGCTTCTCAAGTGTCGACACTTGTACTTAGAAAATTTTCTTTCATTTCCTTAACCTGCACATGGAAACTCAACACCACATCAAATACACATTGATGAATATCATTGAGTTAGGTGAGGCTTCTCCAAATCTGGTACACATATTCCAATGTACCCAATAATCTCCCCCTATTTGGAGAAGTCATAACCCTTAGTCAATGATATACATCACTTATAATAAAACAAAGATTATGATGTATAAGAGCATTATTCAGACAAGTTAATATATAAACAAAACCAGCATATTATATTATCACAAAATATGATAACATATAGAGAACATGAATCAATATTTTGTTTTAACTACAAAAAGTTTCTGAACAACAGATTACATAGATTTTAAAAACTAAAGATTACAAAGTTCTAAAATCTAGTCAATCTATTCTTGGGCTGATCAGGCTCCTTGATTACAATGCCTTTCCCAGACTGAATCCTTGCTTGTACACTAGCTTCAGTGTCTTTAGCTGGCTTCTTTCCTTTAAGATCCTTCTTCTTGAGTTCTTCAGCCTTAACCTTTTGCCTTTCAAAATAATGATAAGGCTTAGGAAAGTATTTTCTTGGCTCCACAGCAGTAGCAGATATCTTTCTAGCTTTAAGATCCCTTCTAAACTGAAATATGACATCTTGCCTCTTCTGATACTTACTCCATTCTTGTTCTGAGTACCACTTGCCCCTATCATGCATGTTGTCTTTAACTGCTTGCTAGGCAGTGAGAATTATATTCCTAAAAGTGGGACTCCATTTTTCAAAATCAGGTTTTAGTTCAGCCTGCTCTATAAACATTTTCTTAGAAAGTTGAGCTTCTTGCTCTCTTTTCAAGGTTGCTTCAGACATCTCAACTTTCTCAATAACCACATTCTGAACCTCCTATGGAGGACTGTGCATTTGTTGAACAACAGTTTGAATTCCTTCAAAGTCAGCAGGTGGATAAATGATTTGAGCCACTTCCTACTGAGCCCCTTCATTGTGAGCAGCTTGAATGCCTGACTCAGCTATGTTGTCATCATCATACAAGGGTGGATATCCAAGAGTGACTCTGATAGTATTAGTTATCCATTTAGCATGTTCAGAGCCTGCATTGACTAACAATCTCTCCCCCTTTATGATTTCTCGTTCAACATGGTCTCTTAGATCATCCTTTTGGAACCTTATCTGATTAGCTAGATAATTTGTACCTTCCTTGTAGAATGCTCTGAACTTCAGCAGCTGATCAGAAATTACCTTCTGTGATTCTTGGATAACAATGCTAACATCTGTCAATTTTGTTTGTAGTTGTTTATCAAACTCAGACTTTTCTTTATCAATGTTTGCAGTGAAAGCAGTTGATGTATTCTTAAGTTCTGTGACAATCATATTATGGGATTCTGTTAAATTGTCATTCATTCTTAATTGATTTTCTAAAACATAGCCTTGTTTGACTGCTATATCATCTATCTGTGTTTTGCCTTCCACTTGTTGTTTGTCTAAATAAATTACAGCATTATCTCCCTTATGGAAGCAATCTGTCATCTCCTTTTTTATGCTGATTTACCTCAAATCTGATAGATTTGATATCTTGAGGCAAAGAAAATTGGAGTTCCTTATGTCTTTCACCTACATATTTCTCAAGAGCTGCTCTTTGCTCATCCATCTTAATTTGCAGTGCCACCAAACAATGAGCTGAAGTCAACTGCTGGAGCTGGTGGTTGGGAGACAGTCTGCAGGGCTTTCTTATAGCCTAAGCTCTTCTTTCTGAGGATCATCAGTTTCCTCTTCTTGGCCCTAGAGGTTGTTTCATCTTTTGAAGTTTCTGAGGAACTTGCTATGTCCACAGTGTCTTTTGGAGTAGGGTCACTAATTGGTTGATTCTTCTCAGTGCTTAGCAGCTCCCCCTTAGTCCTTGGCAGCTCCCCCTCAGTCCTTGCTTCTTGTATGTCAGGAAACAACTCCTATAGAGTGAACTCTTGCTGCATTTGAACAGGAGGAATATCTTGCTATTGTGCAGTAGATGGAGTGTCATCAAATGCAGATGTGTCCTCCATTGTAATGTCTTGTGTTGGGACATTGTCTTGGGTAGTCTGTTCAACATCAGTCAGATGCACAATTAGTGTATCTGGCTCAGTATCTAGTGTAGCTTGATTAATATCATGTATTACCTCAAGTATACTTTGAGTGGTTGTTTCACTCTCTAATGCAGCTTGCTCTTTCTCATGAGCAACCCCTGAAGGTAATGCCTCTTGTTGAGCTAAAGCTGGAGAAAGCTCATAGGCTCCCCCTTGATGAGGCTCTTCCTGTACCTGATCCAGGTGGATGTTGCTTTCTGGAATCTGGTCCCCCTGCACGTGACCATCATCTACAGTCTCTAGAGCAAGTGATTTTCTAGCAGTCTCTGGTCTTTCCTCATCTGAGCTGAAGACCACCTCTTCTTCTGAATTACTGGAAGATTCAGCTGTCTTGTGGGTTGGTTTCTTCTTTGCTGTATCTATTTTGTTTATTTTTGTGGTGTAAAAACATCCTTGGTCAGGACCCTTTCCCATCTAGATAGTATTCTCAAATCCATTCTTCTCATATGATTGATCTTAGATCCTGCAATCTGATTCATTACTTTAGGAATATTCTCAGTCAGATATAGACTTAGAATTCTGCCTAGATTAGGTTTCTTTAAACTTTCCTTGATCTTTTCAAAGATCACAGCAGACCAGTTGGTTTTGACCTTGAAGATGACTCTGGTCATTAGATTGAACATGTAGGCAGATATCCTTTCATGTCCTTCTGGTTTGCACAGAATTACTTTTCCTATAATTTCAGAAAGAAATTTTCCATGGGAGTTCATTCCCTTTCTGTGCATAGAAGATCCAATCTTGGTGGTGGGATCCAGTTCACACCATTGGAGAGCTTCTCTGGTCATGGAAGATACTATTTCATCGTCTTCTTGAACCCTTGGTAAGTGTAGTGTCTTCCTCAAACTCTTCAGGGTAAGTTTGACCTTGGTTCCTTGAACGGATGACTTAATTTTCAGGCCTGTTGAATCCAGTGTTGCTGTCGTGTAGAATTCAAGAACATCATTCTTCCAAATCTTGGTAGGTTCTGAGACCAAGTATTCTAACTCATTCTCTGTGATTAGGGTAATCACGACTTTGATGTCTCTAGATCCACTCGCAAATGCATCGCGAACTAGTTCATAGCCCTTGTTAATGTTGTCTTCCAGCTTTGGCGCCATGAGGGATGAGAGAGATAGAAAAAGAGAGATGAAGGTCTGTCGACACAAAGGATTATGTCTCGAGAATGTTGAGAGCGAAGTCGACAGGGGTTTTTTTCCACCTATTTATATGTTTCTAAATAAAGAAGGTCAAAAGGCGGGTTGAAATAAACCTATTGTGTCGATACTGTTGGGATTGTGTCGACACAAACTACTAAAGTCTCGACAGAGAATTAATATACTATGTGTCGACACCAACTGCGATGTGTCGACACAAATAATCTTAAGAGCTTACATTAAACTCTGCGTGTCGACACAGATGACTGTATGTGTCGACACCAACATCTAAGTGTCAGGATAGTTATGTGTCGACACCAAATTCTGAGTGTCGACACAATCTTCTGAATGTGTCGACAAAATTTTCTTATGTGTCGACACCATCTTCTAAGTGTCGACACCTTTGTCTTTAAGTGTCGACATACATTTACTTAGTCAAATTTGTCATTCTTATTCTATGTTCAGCATGCCTAATTCAATTTTAAAATAATTGAATTTAGTTTCATCCAGTGGTTTGGTGAACATGTCAGCAATTTGAAAATTAGTATTGACAAATTCTAAACTGATATCTTCCTTTTCAACATGATCTCTAAGGAAATGAAATCTTATTTCTATGTGCTTAGTTCTGCTATGTGAAACATGATTTCTAGCAATAGAAATGACACTAGTAGAATCACAAAATAATGGTGTTCTACTTTCCTGGATTCCATAATCTTCAAGTTGATGTTGAATCCATAATAGTTGAGCACAGCAGCTGTCTACATCTGAATACCCAGTCAGTAGAAAATCTCTATTCCTAGGATACCAAAGGCCAAGATTTGGTGTTCCCTTAAGATATCTCAAAATTCTTTTGACTGCAGTATAATGAGACTCTTTAGGGCAGGCTTGATGCCTAGCACAGACACATGTAGAATACATGATGTCTGGTCTACTAGCAGTTAAGTATAAAAGGGAGCCAATTATCCCTCTATACAAAGACTCATCTACAGGTTTCCCTGCATCAACTTTGCCTATAGGCATACTTGACCCCATTGGAGTTCTCATGGTGGAGGCTGACTCCATGTCATACTTCTTAATCAACTCCTTGATAAACTTAGACTGGGATATGGACAAGCCATCATCAGTCTGTCTAACTTGGAGTCCCAAGAAGAATTTAAGCTCACCCATACTGCTCATCTCAAACTTCCCTTGCATAAGTTTGGCAAACTTTCTACAAAGGTTGTTTTTTGTTGATCCAAAGATAATGTCATCAACATATATCTGAACTAGGATCATCTTGCCTTTTGATTCCCTAAGGAATAGAGTTTTGTCTATTTTCCCCCTTGAGAATTTGTTCTCAATGAGGAATGTAGACAGGGTTTCATACCAAGCCCTAGGGGCTTGTTTCAAACCATATAGTGCTTTCTTAAACCTATAAACATAATTAGGATAGAGAGAATCTACAAAACCTGAGGGCTGTTCAACATAGACTTCCTCTTTTAAGTCACTATTTAAAAATGCTGACTTGACATCCATTTAGAATACCTTGATCCCTTGGTATGCTGCATAGGCAAGGAATAGCCTTATTTCTTCCAACCTTGCCACTGGAGCAAATGTCTGATCAAAGTTTATTCCCTCTTCTTGCCTGTAGCCTTTAGCTACCAGTCTTGCTTTGTTTTTGACTATGATGCCATTTTCATATAGCTTGTTCCTGTAGATCCACTTAGTCCCTATGACATTACGATCCTTTAGTTTAGGAACCAGCTCCCAGACTTTACACCTTCTGAATTGATTCAGCTCCTCCTGCATGGCATCAATCCAGTTTGGGTATTGTATGGCTTCTTCAAATTTCTTGGGTTACATCTGGGATAGGAAACTTGAGCAAAGAACTGTGTTCATGTTCCTGCTCATTGTCTGAACACCATGTCTTGGATCACTAATAATTTGGTGTGCTGGATGATCCTTTAGATGCCTTGTTACTGGAGGCAATCCATCTACACCTAGATTTTCTCTAATCTCTTCAACATGCTGTACTTCATTGTCCGCTTCAACAGCTAGAGGGTCTTGTACTCCCCCTGGACAGCACCCATCAATTTCTTCATCTTGCCTTTCAGGTTGGTCTTCATTAATGGTAAGCTTGTCCAACTTTTCTTTCAAACCTGTAGAGCTACAAGATACACTAGACTGCTCACAGTTGATTAGTTCAGTTTCATCAAAGTCTATATGAACAGATTCTTCTACAACTTGAGTAGTCAAGTTATAGACCCTGTAAGCTCTACTATTGTTGCTGTACCCAACAAATATCCCTTCTTGTGATTTGGAAGCAAACTTGGTTAAATAAGACTCTCCATTATTAAGTACATAACACTTGCTACCAAAGATCCTAAAATAGGATATGTTTGGTTTTCCGCCTTTCATAATCTCATAGGGTGTCTTTTTATGACTTTTAGTGATGAATGCTCTATTGAGAACATGACATGCAGTGTTTACTGCCTCAGCACAGAAATATTCTGGGAGAGAAGTGTAAATTAGTAGTGTTCTACCAGCCTCAATAAGAGTCCTATTCTTTCTTTCAGTAATACCATTTTGCTGAGGAGTTCTAGGTGAGGAGAACTCCTGATGAATCCCTAGTTCTTCACAAAATCTTGTCATGCATTCAGACAGAAAATTCAGTTCCATTGTCACTTCTGATTTTGACCACTGAACTGTTAAGTTCATTCTAAATTTGCCTAACAAAATTATGGAAGACAGTAGGGGTTTCAGATTTCTGCCTCAGGAAGAAAACCCAAGTAAATCTAGAATAGTCATCCACAACTACAAGTGTATAGACTTTCCTACCGAGACTATGAAATGGCATA
The DNA here is from genome assembly GCA_039583875.1 of Platanthera guangdongensis. Classification (NCBI taxonomy): domain Eukaryota; kingdom Viridiplantae; phylum Streptophyta; class Magnoliopsida; order Asparagales; family Orchidaceae; genus Platanthera; species Platanthera guangdongensis. The sequence continues at coordinate 95,048,974 of CM077148.1, forward strand.
GGATCAAATAGATCCATATGCAGGAGGTACAAACACCTCACAGAATCTTTGGTATCATGTCCATGAAAAGAGGTCTTTGTCTGTTTGCCCTTTTGGCAAGCTGAACATACATCCTCTTTTATGCACTTGAACTGAGGACCATTCCTCACTAACTCCATGTTATAGAGTTGGCCTATAGTCTTATAGTTAAGATGAGCTAGCCTTTTATGCCATTTGACACATTCAGATGCTTTCTCATCTGCAACTAAACATATAGGAGCGTTCTTATTCTCACAATCAAAACTGAGACAGTAAACATTCCCCTTTCTATAACCTGACAAGATGACCTCTTGATCACTTATCCTTCTAATGTGACACCCATTCTTAATAAATGAAGTGTCATAACCAAGATCACTCAGTTGGCTTATGCTTATTAGATTGTGTTTCAAACCTTTCACATAAGCCACTTGGGTGATAGTAGTTGAGCCACTAGAAATGTTACCAAACCCTTTGATGATCCCCTTTTCAGATACACCAAAGATCACTTTGGGTCCATTCACTATTGGAGTGTATTCCTTAAACATCCTTCTTGTTCCAGTCATGTGCCTGGAACAACCACTATCCAAGTACCATATTGGGGTATGGCCACTTGGACTCACCTGCATCAAATATAATTACTTAACCTTAGAACCCCAATAAGTATTGGGTTCTAGGTTCAGGTTAGTCTGAAACTTGACTGATTTCCCTGCAGTCTTTCTAACAGGTAAGCTGACATTTTTCCTGATACTGGTGTTGTGCCAACAATCTATGGCATAATGCCCAATCTTGTCATAGCACCAGCACTCATATCTATTGTATCTTCTTTTAGATACAGTCTTAACAGTCTTGCTGTCAGTTGTCCTTTTGTTTAGTGCTGGGGTTTGTGCATCAAATACCAATGATTCCTGAAGAACATGGTGAGTGTGTACATGGGCTGCCCTATTGACAGTTGCACCTTTGTCATTCAGAATACCAGCCTTACAATGACCATGTATAATGTCATGGTCAAACCTGTTAGTAGGCTACACCACTTTTCTAAAAACAATAGGGGGTTTGAAGGCTTATGGCTGAACTGTAGCTTTGCCTTTTCTTTTAGAATTTGCTGCCCTAGTTCTTCTATTAAAACCTAGACCTGTCTTACCCTTTTGGTGAATGAAGTCATCAATCAATGGTAATACAGACTTTGGCTTTGAGAATTTAGCCACAAGTTCCTTTTCTCTTTGTAGTCTGACTTCCAGACCCTTGATCTGATCATTTTTGAATGTAATTGTTCCCATCTGAATAAACGTTATATTCTTCAGCTTGGCAACTTCATTCATCTTCTGATCCAGCAATTTTTCTGAATCAGATGCAACCAACTTAAGAGCAACAATTTCCTTAGCCTGGTTTTTGATAAGGTTTCTGCTTCTCTTAAGTGCATTCAACATATCACCATATTCATCAATAAGTTGATGAATATCCCCTTCAGATTCTGAACCATCCACACCTCTTGATGCAGATGCTTCTGATTCTGATCCAGTATAATAGTCAGAAACTGATGAAAGGTTATTTACCTTACTGGGACCAGGCTGATCCTAACACTGATCTTCTTCAGATATAGCCAGCAGCCCTTTGCAATGAAGATCAATCCCATTGATAGAATCTTGCATTTGCAAGAATTCTGTCTCCTCTGAATCCTCTTCAGTTGTAAACAATCCAATGTAGGCTTCAGCTTCATAATCTGATGATGAGGAATCAGTCCAGCTTTTCTCCTTCTTTACAACAAAGGATCTCTTCTTCTTGCCCTTGTTTTGCAGTTTCTTCTTGTCATTTGATTCCTTTCTTTTGTCAGGACAGTCAGTAACTACATATCCAGGCCTGTTGCAATAATATCAAACAATCTTAGTAGAAGATAATTTAATAGGTTTAGTGTCATACCTGTCCTTTCTTGAAAATTTCCTTTTCTGATAATAATCATCCTTGGACTATTAGGAGGATGACTTGGATCTCCACTATTTTTTCTTTAAGAATCTTTGAAATTGTCTTGTGAAAGCAGCAAATTCTTCATCAGAATTAAGGCTGTCTGATGTGTGATTGTCAGAATCTTCTGAGATGACTTCAGCAGCTTTCTTAGGAGGAGATGGAGACATCCTCTTATCCTTCTTTGTGGATTCAACCTTGAAGGCAATTGACTTCTCTTTGTATTCAGACTTATTGCTTTTCTCCTCCTCTTTTTTAGCAGTGAGCTGCATCTCATAGGATAATAGTTTTCCAAATAGAGTTGGTGGAGGTGTATCTGCAAGCCTGGCCACCTCTCTGATGGCACATATTTTAGTATCCCAGTCCTTGGTTAGAGATTTAAGAAACTTATCATTGAGCTCATATGTGCTAAAACCCTTCCATATGACATTAGCTCATTGACTATTCTGGAAAACTTCTTGTAGCACTCAGTTATGCTGTCTGTTTTGGCTTGTCTAAAACTTTCATATTCCTGATTAAGCATAGACTTCCTGTCCTCTCTCACTTCTTCTGATCCCTCCATGTAGACAATCAAGGTGTCCCACATCTGCTTGGAGGTTTTGCAGTGAATCAAGTTTTGGAATGTTGAGTCATCTATAGCACTAACTATTATATTCTATGCTCTATTATCCATAGTAGCCAAGATGATCTCATCCTTTGTCATTTCAGAATAATCTTTTGGAGTACTGAGATTTGCATTAAGAACTGAGAATTTCATAGGAATGAATGACCCTTCTTTAACTGTAATATAGATTCTTGGGTCAGATGCTTCCATAAATAACCCGACTCTCTCTTTCCAAATACCAAAAATTTCTTTCCTACAGATAGGTAATTTCATGGATCCAAGTTCTTTGTGATTTTCTCCTGAATCCATTATGTCTAAATGTTAACTGCCTTTTAGATCAACTCAGACTGTTAAGTCAAATCTTGAGCAACCTGACTCTGATACCACTTGAAAGAATTGGTTTCAAGATGTTCTAAACACCTAGAGGGGGGGGGGGGTGAATAGGTTCAATTTTTTTTCTTAAGATAGATAATCTTTTTACTGTTAGATCACAGATTATTCATCACAACACAGTTCACAACACAGAATAAACAACACAGCAACACAAAGACACACATTTTTATAGTGGTTCCCCAAGTGATGGGTACATCCACTTTCCCCCTTCACATATCTAGCAGTGTACTAGATTCGGCCTAACTTCCTTCTTCCTTCTCAGATCCACAGATCTTACAACTCAGAACCTTGAAAGGTCCCTACAGCTCAGACTTCAGCAAGTCCTACAACTCTGATCCTCCTAGAGAATCCTACCTCAGAGTGAGTCCACACTTATACAACTCAGGCAATTAAGCCCTACCTCAGCCTCTTTCCAGGCCTACAACTCAGAGAACTTAATATCCTACCTCAGGCACTCAACCATACCTCAGCCTTTATAAATTTAGGCTTACAACTCAGAGGAATAATCATCCTACACTCAGATCTGTAAAATATCCTACAAAAATTGAAAATAAAGAGAATAATTCCTTCACCCAGATAGAGAGAGAAAGGGTGAAGGCTTCTTGACCAGTTCTTCATAGATCTGACCACTATAAAATCAACCTGTCTTAGCTTCTTCAAAGCTTCTTGAATCTGAACAAAGTAAGGTTGATCTTCTTGAAGTTGGAGATGATCCTCAATCCAGCTTCTTCTTAATCAGATGTGGTTCTGATTTCTTCATGCAGATTGTTCAGGATCTGCCCTCTCTGGATGAAGACTTCTCTCCTTGTTGTTGGCTTTTTCTCTCCTTGGATTATTCCAGTACTAGACTCCTTCTATCTGATGATAGAACACATCTTTATATAGGCTTCGTCTGAGGTTACCGACTGATCCGGTTCATAACGACCTTCTGACAGCTCTGACAGAAACAACAGCTGTGTTGATCATGACAGCTGTCAAGTCTCCAGTCATTATATCTGATACTTCAATGAACTTCAGCTCAACAGCAAAGTGTCGAGACAATACTGCAAATGTGTCGACACAAATAGTTCATGTGTCGACACAATCCATGGTGATGTCGACATAGCTTGCATAATGTCGACACAACACTTCTCTATCTTCTTGACATAGTTTCTGCAGAATGTGTCGACACAAGTCCTGTGTGTCGACACAATCACTTCTTGTCTTGATATAGTTGACTTCAACAAAAATTCTGGTGTGTGTCGACACAAGTCCTGTGTGACGACATAGTTATTGTTGACTGAGCTTTCTGTATGTCGACACAAGTCCTGTGTGTCGACATAGTTGTTGTCGACAGAATCTCTGTGTGTCGACACAAGTCCTGTGCGTCGACACAAACTAGCTCCTGATGTCGACACAGTCTTTGTCGACAGAATCTCTGTGTGTCGACACAAGTTCTATGTGTCGACACAAACTGGTTCTTGGTGTCGACACAACCTTTCCCATGTGTCGACACAATGCTTCTCAAGTGTCGACACTTGTACTTAGAAAATTTTCTTTCATTTCCTTAACCTGCACATGGAAACTCAACACCACATCAAATACACCTTGATGAATATTATTTCATTGAGTTAGGTGAGGCTTCTCCAAATCTGGTACACATATTCTAATGTACCCAACAGAGCTCATGAATCCTCGGTCTGAGTCTTGTCTTGACTTAGAAATTTCATTGGGGACCCCATCAAATGCCCCCAAATTTTTGCGAGTCATGACCCGCAAAGCGATGAACACAGAAATTTTTGCCTTTCTTGATGTGCTCTGATCATTAGGAAATTATCTGTCACTTCTTGCAGGATATCTCGACAAAGACGGACGTTTATTCACTCCCTGTTTCGAGGCAGGAATATTTGCTAAAAAATATCTTGTTATCTTGGTTGCCTTCCATTATGAGCTCTCCTTTGAGACTTATAAATTGGAGGGGGTCATCCAGTTCTACTCTCATACTGTTGTAGAGATCTTTGAGTTTGCGGAGCCACTTCTTGGAATTCGTGTGTTTCTGCGGCCATCATGTCTCCCTTGAAAAAGGATAGTACTTCCATGTCATGGGAGGAAGTAGGCAGGAGAGGATGCAGGCGATGAATCCCATAGAAGTGACGTTGGCATGGGGGTGCCGAAAGGGGTGTCGAGCGTGGAGTCGGCAGATACGGAGGTGGCAAGAGTGGAGGATGCCTGCGCGGAGGAGGGCATGTCTTGGGCTGTCCAGAAGCACGCACGAGCGTGCTCGGGCAAGCACGAGGCCTCCCACGCTCTCGCGCGTGGGGCTGCCTCTAACACCCCATATCTGTCGCATATCATATAGCAGTAGGTCCGGCCGGGGCCCGACGCCATATACCACACACAGACCGGGTAGTTACTCAATGGAAACCATCCAACCAATCCAACGTCCTACACAAAGTCATTATAGCGGAAGCAATTAAAAGTTGCATTAATAAAGAACCCAACACTAGCATGAATGTCCACTACAAAACCAACAGGAATGAAGTACAAATACACGAGTACTGACCTTATGGCCTTACAATTATTTTCCTCAAATTACATGTTTTTGAAACCTCGGCACGCAGACCGATCATTCATGAATAAAAGAAAACACTCAAAATTAGGCCTTCGAGGGCCGGTTCAGCAACTTGGGCTTTAGCCCGGTATTTACCGCTCGGCTCCGCAGCACCTGCAAGCACAATCCACCGCAACGGTGGCAAACCAAAGCAACGGTTAGCAATGCTGACCAAATTATAACGATCCCACCCCTAATTCGGGGCGACGATGCTCCTTCCCTGCACTTTATTAGCATAACCAAGCAGTATATATATACATTGCATCACAGGCATTGGCACGCACGGCCACATGCCCTGTACACTCAGGGCACATTCTCAGTGCACCGATCAATGTCACGTCAATTTAAGCCATAGACACCCCGGTCTCACCACCGCCACTTTGACGACCAAACTATGCGCATTTTGTCTTCCCGGCATGGGTCACGTCAATTTAAGCCATAGACCACCGAAGACCCTCATCTATGCCAACGGCTCACACCGAACAACATAGAACGGGTACGGTTCCGTCCAACCAGTGCTCACATCGCAACGATAATTTAAGACATATGCGCGGGTCAAAATTTTCCCGAGTCCCGTTTCCGTTACACACTTCACATAACCTAGTTGTGTTCAAGTTGGCTCCCAGGCCACCAAGTTGGCAGAATCACACATCTACCCAGTTTTCCGGGTGCACCTTGGAGTTAATCCCCAAGGCTCTCTGTTGCAATCTACCCCGTAGAAAACTCGAAAAACAAACATTCGCACGGAGTCTTCTCTGGCCATTTATGCAATGCAACATCACCGATCCAGACCAACTTATCCAGGTAGGCTTCACACATTATGCCTATATCCATTCTCGATTACGGACTCTACATGTACATAACGGGGACTATTCATGTCTACCCGAAGGAACGCCTCAACTCACTACAAACTCGCAAGAGCGGGCTTCCTATGCAAGGGAAAAGAAGAGCTTCACATGCTCAAGTAGAGAATCGTTACCCTAGCATTCTTCCTTGGCTCCATGGAGAAGTATGCGGATGAAAAGTACCGCCCTCTCCTTGACTCTGTAGATCCGAAGTCGGTTCGCGATTTGGAGCTACAAAACTCTGCTGGTGACCAGATCTAGACTTCTTCTTCCTCGTTGCTCTCCCCTCTCTCTAGAACTTAGACAGAGAACCAGCGAACAGAAGATGAGGGTTTTGAAACCCTACACTCGGGTATATCCCAATAGGAATAACCTCTAGTCGTCGGATCCTAATCATAAAGAAACCGGAGCAGGACACGTCCGTGACAAACTCAAACTGTGTCGGGACATTTAGTCGATACCCTGCCAAGACCCCTGTGTCGACACTCTGTGTCGACACTCTGTGTCGACACTCTATATCGACACAACACACCCTGTGTCGACACAACAGGACCTGTCTCGACACAGCAGGCCCTGTGTCGACACAGCAGGCCCTGTGTCGACACAGCAGGACCTGTGTCGACACAGCAGACCCTGTGTCGACATAGAAGACTGTGTCAAACACGCCACAACCCGCCAAGGACACAGCCTATGACACGCCCGTGTCCCAGGCCGTGTGACCCCTGCCAAATTCCAAACTTGGCTCAAAATGCCTCCCGTTGCTCTTTTGAGTTTCAGGGCGTTACAACTCTCCCCCTATTAAAAGAACTTCATCCATGAAATTACATAAAGGAAAGATAAGCATAAAACTTAAACGGTACCTGAGCAAAACAACTCCGGGTACTCCTCAAGCAGAGTCTGCTCTCGCACCCAAGAGAGCTCCTCCCGACCGCAATTGTCCCAATGGACCTTGACCATCCTGATCTTTATTGCGTAGCCGCTTGACGTGCGAGTCCTCAATACATACGGGCTTGACCTTCGTCGTCAACCCACTATCGACCGGCACTTGATCGACCGCGATCACTTGCGTAGGCTCTTGCATCGCCTTCCGTAGCACCAATTTATGGAATATATCATGTAGACCACTAAGCTCCACTGACAGCTTCAACCGGTACGCTGCCTCACCAATCCACTCCAGAACCTCAAACGGTCCAAGGTACTTCGGGCTTAGCTTCTTCAAGCACCGCCCCCGCGAGACACCCTTGAACGGCTTGATCTTCAAGTACACTCAATCACCAACAGCGAACTCCACGTTCCTGTACTTAGCACTATAGTACTTAGCCTGACGGTGCTGAGCGATTAGCAACCTTTCACGAATGGTTCTCACCAAAGAAGTAGCATCCTCCACCTTTTGTCGCTTGTATAACTTCATCTTGCCCGTTTCTAACCAAGACAACGGCGTGCGACAACTTCTACCATAAAGGGCCTCGAAGGGCGCCATTTGTATGCTTGCCTGGTAGCTATTGTTGTACGCGAACTCCACCAAGTATAGGTGGTCTTCCCATTTCTTTCCAAAGTCCAGGACACACATGCAAAGCATGTCTTCCATTGTCCTATTGACCCTCTCGGTCTGCCCATCCATTTGCGAATGAAAGGCTATGCTAAAACTTAGCTTTGTTCCCAACATCTGCTGCACCAGCCTCCAATCATTGGATGTGAACCGCCCATGTCGGTCACTCATGATGCTGCGGGGCACACCATGAAGCCGCACAATATTATCCACATACAACTTTGCCAATTTATCAACCGGAACATCCTTCCTATGCAGAATGAAGTGCGACACCTTCGTTAGATGATCTACGACCACCCAAATGGTGTCGTTCCCCTTTTGTGACCTAGGCAACCCATGCACAAAGTTCATAGTAATGTCGTCGAACTTCCACTCCGGAATAGGCAAGGATTTCAAGAATCCTCCGGGCTTTTGACATTCCGCCTTCACCAAGGCGCACGTCTGACACTTCGCCACATACAACGCCACATCTTTTTTCAGTCCTGGCCACCAAAACAATTTCTTAACATCACGGTACATCTTCGTGCTCCCCGGGTGAATTGAGGACTTGGTATGATGCGCCTCATACAACAATTCCACCCGCAAATTGCCCACGCTTGGGACGCACAAACGACCGTCTTTCCAAAGTAATCCGTCCTCCACAAGGAATTGGGAATTTGACCCATCCAAAGCCTCTATCATGAGTTGCTTCATGTGGACATCCATATCCAAAGCCTGTCGAATCCGATCAGCCAGGTCATATTGGACTTCAGTCCAATTCAATACTGCTTCAGCACTTGATTGCTTGTCTACGCAAGAGATCTCCAATGCCACTAACTCCCGAACCAACCTCTCGTCATGGAGCGACAACCAATTGACTTGAGCTAGGGCCCGGTGACTCAACGCGTCCGCAACCGCATTGCCTTTACCAGACACGTAGTGGATCTTGAACGTATAGTACCCCAGGAACTCCATCTACCTACGCTGCCGCATGTTCAGATCTTTCTGATCCAACAAATATTTCAGGCTCTTGTGATCAGTGTAGATATCAATCTTCACACCGTACAAATAATGTCTCCATAGATTCAAGGAAAAAATCACGGCCGCTAACTCCAAGTCGTGGACCGGATAGTTCCTCTCATGCACCTTCAGCTGTCTGGAGCCATATGCTATAACGCTTCCATGCTGTAACAACACACAACCCAAACTACTGCCCGGAGCATCACTATGAATCTCAAAACCTTCGGTCCCACACGACGAACTAAGAACTGGCGCCGTGGTCAACCGACACTTCAAATCCTCAAAAGCTCGTGCGCACTCCGGCGTCCAAATGAACTTCTGCTCTTTTCTCGTCAAAGTAGTGAGAGGTAATGCTATCCGCGAGAAGTTCTCCACGAAGCGCCTATAATAGCCGGCAAGCCTCAGAAAGCTCCGGACTTCCGCTACCGTAGAAAGCTCAGGCCACTCTCGTATCGCAACAATCTTCGCCGGATTCACTACAATACCCTCTCCACTCACTATATGACCAAGGAACGCCACTGAGGATAACCAAAACTCGCATTTCGAGAACTTGGCGTACAATTGATTCCTCCTTAGCGTCTCCAAAACCAAATGAAGATGCCTGAAGTGATCTTCCTCACTCTGCGAGTACACCAAAATATCATCGATGAAGATGATCATAAAATGGTCCAAGTACTCCCTGAAGGTCCTGTTCATCAAATCCATGAACACTGCGGCGCATTCGTCAGCCCAAACGACATGACCGTAAACTCGTAATGCCCGTATCTCATACTGAACACTATCTTAGGGATATCACTCTCCCTTATTCTCAGCTGATAGTATCCAGACTTAAGATCCAACTTAGAGTACACCGTCGACCCGACCAACTGATCAAAAAGATCATCGATCTTTGGGATTGGGTACTTGTTCTTCTCCGTCAACTTGTTCAGTTCTCGGTAATCGATACATAGCCTCAAGCTCCCAGCCTTCTTCTTAACAAAGAGGACCGGTGCGCTCCAAGACGAAGAACTTAGACGCACATATCCTTGCTCCAACAACTCTTGAAGTTGCACCTTTAGCTCCGCCATTTCCTTAGGCGCTAGGGGATATGGAGATCGTGACACAGGCTTCGCACCTGGCACTAGCTCAATCGTGAAATCTATCTCCCGTTGAGGCGGGGCTCCAAGAAGATCGGCGGGGAACACATCAAGGTACTCAGCTTCCACTGAAATACTATCCAACGTAGACTTTGGCTTTGCAATCTCCACTAGTGTAAAGAACAGCTCTGCACCAACACGAACCACCTTCACAACCTGAAGAGCAGACATCAACGTCTTGCTCGACCCTTTCAAGCATGTAAAAGTCGTCTCACGACCTGCTCCCAACTTAATTTCCTTGCGACCGCAATCAATATAGGCTTGCTGCTCAGAGAGCCAGTCCATGCCAAATATAACGTCGAACTCCAGCAGCGGTAGTAATGACGCTTGCAGATCGAACTCCTGATTCCCAATGTGAATCTTAACATCGCAGATTTTATTCGCGCGCGCCAAACACCCATTCGGTAACAACACATCCAACTTGTCCTTTGCCATCGAAGAAGGTACTCCGATGCGCGATATGAATCCTTCGGACAAGAAGGAGTGTGAAGCTCCCGTATCAAAGAGTGCTCTTGCCAGATTCTCACAAATCAAAACAAATCCTAAACAAGCAGTGATAAGGTAACACGCACATAACAAGTATAAAACAATTTGACTTGCTATAAATTTAAACCATACCTGTCACCACATCCGCTTTTTTGATGGCCTCCTGTTGGCCAAGATTATAAACCCTTGGTTGAGCCGGAGCATAATGGAACGCGGTTGACTCCACCGCCTTGCCCTTCTCTTCGTAAGTTGCTCCCGACTTCCTTTCGGACTTGGGACGTCCGCTCCAGCAATCAAGGGCAAAGTGCCCCGACTTCCCACAAGTAAAACATGCACCCGGGGTCCGACCCATAGTCACCCCAGAAGCACCAGAAGAAGGTGCTGGACCCAAAGTCCTAGCCTTCTTAAAGAACTTACAGTACCCAGACTTTGAGCTAGTCGGCACCTTGAACTCCGCCTTTTTATCACCCAAGCTTTTTTTCGCTCGAACATTCTTCATGTCCTTCTCCAAAGAACGAGCCGTGTCGACCAGGGTCAAGAAACCCTGCGTCATCGGCCCCGAGAGTAGTAGCCTCAAGTTATCTCTTAGACCTTCGTAGAAACGGTTGGTCTTACGCTCCTCATTCGCGATGGTGGAGCTAGCGTACTGACCCAAACGAGTAAACTCGTGGAGATACTCATCCACGCTACTCTCTCCTTGTACCAACCTCTAGAACTCATTCTCCAAAGCTATCCTCTGAGTCGAAGGGAGGTACCTAGCCAAGAACAGTCTCGAGAACTCCTCCATCGAGATGTCTGTAAGTTGCCTTCCTCTCAATAAATGTAGCTCCAAACCCTACCACCACAGCCTAGCGTCTCCATCCAACAGGAACGTAGCTATAGTGGTCATCTTCCACTCCTCCGTCTCCGTAGCTGTCAAGACTCTCTTCACACGGGAGAGCTAGTCTTCAGCTTGAGATGGGGTTCCCAACCCCAAGAACACAGGAGGATTAAAGCTCATAATGTGTTTGAGATGTCTCTCGGTTGCCCTCCTCGGCACCAACGATTCCACTACTACCTGCTCCACTCTTCTCGGCTCAACCTCTGGAAGAGGTACCTGCTCTATCGCAGGAGCGGGCTGCTGCATTTGCCTTGCAGGCTGCGCATTGATCATGGCAAACACTGCTTCGGCAACCAATCGTATGGTTTCAGCCGATGGAGGTGTTGCAGGAGCATTATTTGGTGCACTACTAGCCTCAGAAACTCGGCGTTCCGACGGCCCAGCACTGCTTCTAGTCACCTATAGTTCTACAAAACACCATTAAGCGACCAAACAAAATTGCAAACAACGATTATAGGAACACGCAGGTTCCTCAAACACGTGTATTTTCATTCCTAAGTGGACATTCATGGGTTCTTTTGCTGTTATAACAATGACGCACACACATGTGCTCACCACCCCTTAAAAAGAATTTGGCCACGAATTCAGTTTAAGCCTGACCGAAACTAGTAGTCTGATACCAAATTGTAATACCCCCTATCCGTCGCATAGCATATAGCAGTAGGTCCGGCCGGGGCCCGACACCATATACCACAGACAGACCGGGTAGTTACTCAATGGAAACCATCCAACCAATCCAACGTCCTACACAAAGTTATTCTAGCAGAAGCAATTAAAAGTTGCATTAATAAAGAACCCAACACTAGCATGAATGTCCACTACAAAGCCAACAGGAATGAAGTACAAATACACGAGTACTGGCCTTATGACCTTACAATTGTTTTCCTCAAATTACATGTTTTTCAAACCTTGGCACGCAGGCCGACCATTCATGAATAAAAGAAAACACTCAAAATTAGGCCTTCGAGGGCCGGCTCAACAACTTGGGCTTTAGCCCGCTATTTACCGCTCGGATCCGCAGCACCTGCAAGCACAATCCACCGCAACGGTGGCAAACCAAAGCAATGGTCTGCAATGCTGACCAAATTATAACGATACCGCCCCAATTCGGGGCGGCGATGCTCCTTCCCTACACTTTATTAGCATAACCAAGCAGTATATATATACATTGCATCACAGGTGTTGGCACACATGACCACACGCCCCGCGCACTCAGGGTACATTCTCGGTGAACCAGTCAATGTCACGCCAATTTAAGCCATAGACACCCCGATCTCACCACCGCCACTTTGACGGCCAAACTATGAGCATTTTGTCTTCCCGGCATGGGTCACGTCAATTTAAGCCATAGACTGCCGAAGACCCTCATCTATGCCAACGACTCACACCATTGGAGCTCGTTCAACACCCTCCTTCGGGCCATTTTGTGATTACGGAGGGGTGCCTGAAGGCGGGCTTTCGGATTCCCCCTACGGAGGAGGCAGTTGCAGTGTTTCGGTTTTGCGGCGTCCCGGTGATGTAGCTTTCCCTTATGGGGCTAACGAGGATCATAGGGTTACACTGCTTATTTTGGGAGCATAGCTCCGAGAAGTCGGTTCGACTCTTCTGTGAGTAGTGCAAAGTCCGCATTGGCTCTAGCGACTGGGTCGAGGTGCAGAGCAGTAAGTGATGACTGACGTTCGAAGGCAAGACTGGTCATCACCATGGTGGGATGCTATTTGGATTTTTTAAAAAACTGTGGGAGCTGCCCCGAGATTTGGCGGGATCCTCCTGACTGTTGGCGCCACCTCATAGGGAAGGAGTATTACTTCACTACATTATTGGCCTTTATGGATCAGCGCGAGTTGGATGCTATTCTCTACAAGATAAATGCCTTTGTCGTCGAGAAGAGGCTAGTTATTGTGAGCCTTTCGATGGATGTAGAGTGGAGTTATTCCGTGCCGCTGGAGCGTGGAAAAAAGAGGAAGCTGGACTTTTCACAGCAGCAGAGAGGAGGCGGGTCGTCCTCCGCTGCCCCTGAGGTCGGTGACTGTTGAAAGTCTTTAATTCAAGGATAGTTAAATCACCTAGAGGGGGGGGGGGTGAATAGGTTATTTGTCTCTTTGAGACTATCTTTTGCTTTCTTTGAAATGTCATGTTGTTTTCTTTTATCTTTCAGCTTAGGGTGATCTAGATCTTGTCCTTAGCACCTGTAAATAAGAAAAGAAAAACAACCACAGAAAAAACACACAGAGATTTATAGTGGTTCCCCAATTGGGTACATCCACTTTCCCTCCCACCTATCCAACTAACTTGTTGGACTTGACACAAACTCCTTCAAACTGCTCCTAAGAGCTTACACCTCAGATCCCGCAGGATCTCCAAGTCTCCTCCAAGACTCACTTCTCAGCCACAAAGGCCTACACTCAGTGGTCAGCAGAACACCTACCTCAGGTTGTTAAGCCCCACATTCAGGCTGGGAGGATAGCCCTACCTCAGATCCACAAGGGATCCTACCTCAGAGCTCTGCAGTGCTCCTACACTCAGTGACCCACAATCCACCTACCTCAGCCTTATCTCTAAGGCATACAGCTCAGGCTTTTCAGCCCTACAACTTCAGGCACAAGGCCTACTCTCAGAGTGCTGCAGCACTCCTACAACTCAGTACCCCTCTAGGTACCTACCTCAGTGCCCCTTCAGGCACCTACAGCTCAGTGATAAATTTGTCACCTACCTCAGGCACAAAGGCCTACAATCAGAGAGCAGCACTCTCCTACCTCATGCAATTAAACCCTACAGCTCAGATCCACACTTGGATCCTACCTCAATACCCCAATAGGGTACCTACAACTTAGTGACTAATTAGTCACCTACCACTCAGGCATAAAGTGCCCTACAACTCAGATTTGGATAAACTGAATCCTACAGGATGAAGGTGGGTTGGTGGTAATGCTTGACACAAGAAATGTTTCTCAGTGTCAAGCTTCCTAACTGAGGTAAACTCAGCCCAACTAATGACTACAGGAATTTAGTTCCTGAGTCTACCTTTCTCTGGACTAAGTAGATACTTAGACCTCACTACTTCTACAGCAACAAGTAATCACTCATGCTGGAAGTTACTTGCAGAGTAATGATCTGCCACTACCTGAACTGAGACTGAAGCTCAATCCTAACTACTTCTTCACAGCACCAGGGATTTTCCTTCTGGTCAGTGAAGTTACTACAGCTAACTGCTGCTACCTGAGCTGATAAAATCACAGCCTAACCTTATAAACTGGAATAACTCTGCCTCTTGCTCCTTTCCTGGGCCGAGGTGATTCAGCCCTAGCTTCGACTCCTGAGGAATAGTCCTGTAACGCCCCGAAACTCAAAAGAGCGATGGGGGACGTTTTGGGCCAGCTTTGGGTTCTGGCTGCAGGCACATGGCCTGGGATACGGGCGTGTCCCGGGGCGTGTCAAGCTTGTGTCGACACTCAGCCGGGAAGTCGACACTTTGGTCTCGACATTGTGTCGAGACTGGGCACACGGCCTGCAACACGGGCGTGTCGCAGGGCGTGTCGACCCGTGTCGACACTTAGCCCGCGAAGTCGACACTCTACGTTCGACGAAGTGTCGAGGCATGGCACACGGCCTGCGACACGGGCGTGTCGCAGGGCGTGTCGACCCGTGTCGACACTCGTCCCGGGGAGTCGATATTTTGCTCGACGTTGTGTCGAGACAAGGCACACGGCCTAGGACACGGGCGTGTCCAAGGCCGTGTCGTCAGGTCGACGATCTTTGCTCGACGAAGTGTCGAGTGTCGAGACTGTGTACACGGCCTGGAGCCCAGGCGTGTTGAGGTGACACGGGCAAGGACACGGGCGTGTCCTATAACCCGTGCAGTGCTCGGGTTGTTTTCGGGGAAAAATGATGGGTGTACACGGCCGGCCACACGGCCGTGTCAGGTGGAACACGAGCGTGTCAAGTCGAACACGGGCATGTTCGATACCCGTGTGTTGTTCCAGGCGAGCCGATTTTGACGGCGAATGAGGCACACGGCCCTGGACACGGGCGTGTGCCAGGCCGTGTGCGGTCCAGATTGGGCATTTCAGTCCCGAATCAAAGCCGTTCGTTTCTTTAATTGATGATCCAACGGCTAGGGGTTGTTCCTGAAGGGATATATCCGGGATTGGGCCTTAGAAACCCTCACTTTTCATGAGTGGTTGTATTTCTAAATCTTAGAAAGAGAGGAGAGCCAAGGAAGGAAGAAGAAGCTAGATCCGACCATTGGAGGAGCTTCGAAGCTCCGAATCACGAGCCGACTCCGGATCCACGGAGGCAAAGCTAGTGCGGTGCTTTTCATCCACTTACTTTTCCATGGCGCCAAAGAGGAACACTAGGGTAACGATTCTCTTCTTGAGCATGAGTAGCTCTCCTTCTTTGCATAGGAAGCCCGCTCTCGCGAGTTTGCGGAGAGTTGGAGGCGTTCCTTCGGGTAGATATGTGAAGTCCCCGTTATTTATAGTCCGTAAGCGAGAACGGACATATGCATGATGTGTGAAGCCTACCCGGACATGTTGGTCTGGATCGGTGATGTTGCATTGCATAAATGCTGGAGAAGACTCCGTGCTATTGGTTGTTTTTCGGGTTTTCTACACGGTAGATTGCAACAGGGAGCCTTGGGGATTAACCCAAAGGTGCACCCGGAAAACTAGGCGGATGCGTGATCTTGCCAACTTGGTGGCCTGAGAGCCAACTTGAGCATAATCGGGTTATGTGAATTGTGATGGAAACGGGACTCGGGAGAAGTTTGACCCGCACAAATGGCTTAAATTGTCGTTGCGATGTGAGCACGGGTTAGATGGAACCGTACCCGTTCTATGTCGTTCGGTTAAAGAGACCTAAAGGCACGTGGAACTTGCCGTTGGCATAGATTAGGGTCTTCGGCGGTCGATGACTTAAATTGTCGTGACCCAGGCCAAGAAGACAAAATGCTCATAGGTTTGGCCGTCAAAGTGGCGGTGGTGAGTCCGGAATGTTTATGGCTTTAATTGACGTGACATCGACCGGTTCACTGAGAATGTGCGCTGAGAGCACGGGGTGTGTGGCCGTGCGAGCAAACGTCTGTGATGAAATGGTTATATATATATTGCTCGCTTATGCTAATGAAATGCAGGGAAGGAGCATCGCCACCCCGAGTTGGGGGCGGGATCGTTATAATTTGGTCAGCATTGCTGACCGTTGCCTTGTTTTGCCACTGTGCGGTGGTTTGTTGCTTGCAGGTGCTACTGGACCAAGCGGTCAATAGCGGGCTAAAGCCCAAGTGCGAAGCCGACCCTCGAAGGCCTAATTGGAAGTGTTTACTGTTTTATTCATGTATGACCGGCCTGCGTGCCGTGGTTTATAAATCATGTAATATCAAGTGAAACATTTTGTAAGGCCTTAAGGCTTGTGTTGGTATTTGTATAACATTCCTATTTTGTACTAGTGAACATTCATGCTTTAGTGCTGGGTTCTTATTTGCAACTCTTATTAATCTACTTCCGCTAGAATGCTCTGTGTAGGACGATGCGATTGGTTTTATGGTTTCCATGAGTAACCACCCGGTCTGTCTGTGGCATACGACGTCGGGCCCCGGCCGGACCTACTGCTATATGCTATGTGACGGATAGGGGGTGTTACAAGTCCCCTGAGTCTTTATTCAGCTTTTTCAAGCTTTCTTCTCTTCACAGCTTCCAGATAAAGATCTTAAGGTGCTTGTACTGTTGGAACTATGAAGAACCTGCAACAAGGGTCAGCCCTTGGCTGCTACCTTTTCCTTCAGAGAAAATACTCTGAACTAGCTTGTTGGTGCAGGTGAGAATGACACCAACTATCTTACTGTTGAAGGTCTTGATCCAACATCCAACTTGCTCTCTGTCTTGTAGACTTGAGCTTCCTGTTTTTAGCTCCACAACAATGGCGGAGAAGAAGAACTGACTTGATTTCTTTTTTCCTTTCTTTTTTTAAAAGTCTTTTTTTTTTCTATGTGCGCCTCTTTTCTTTTATTGATCTTTGACCCAACGGCTCTTTAGTAGTGGGCCCCACATAATTAATGGCCTGTAGCAACTTGCTTTAACGCCAACTGCCGTATAGTAGGTCTGCGATAACATTTGTCATGTACTATAGTCATCCCGCCACTTATTTGAATTTTGTTGACTTGTTGATTTGCTGACATCATCAGTTGTGGACTTAGCCAAAAATCAAACACCATTAGCATAGGCGTTGAGTGAGTAAGCATCACACAATGCCAAAACACTTAGATAGATTTTCTGTCTCATGACATTGAGTGAGCAACCTTCACTCAACGCCAAAACACTTAGAATATAAATCAGTTTCTCGGCGTTGAGTGATTCAGCTCCACTCAAAGCCAACTTGCTTATTCAACTATCTGATGCTTGGCATTGAGTGTGTGAGCATCACTCAATGCCAATCCCCTTAGACAAGATTTTGTCTTCACTAGGCGTCGACAATGTTGAGTGAGCAACCTCCACTCAACGCTTTTGCCTTAACCATTTTCTGTTTAACTTGTCTCAGCACTTTCTTGTTCTCAACTGAGACAAACACTTGTCTCAGCGGTTATGCTGATACCAACTCCTGTCTCAGTGGTTTTCCTGAGACCAACTCATGTCTCAGCGGTTTTGCTTAGACCAATAATTCTCTCAGTGCTTTTGCCTTGAGCTTCTCAGCTGTCTCAGCTATCTCAGCGCTTTCTTCTCAGCGGTCTCAACGCTTTCTTCTTAACTATCTCAGTTGTCTCAGCGCTTTTTTGCTTTAGTCAGTTTTTCTGGCTTTAGCTATGTTCGACAATCTGTGGGCTGAGCTCGACGAACTCTGATCTTCTCAGCGGTCTCAGCGCTTTTTTCCTTAGTCAATTTTTCTGGCTTTAGCTCGATAAGTGTTGAGCTGAGCTCGATGATCTGTAAGCTGAGTTCGATGAACTACAAACAGAGTTTGACGAATTTCAAGCAGATCTTGACGAACTTATCCCAAGGAAAGTTGAGCTGAGCTCGACGAATGCTGAACTTAGCTCGACGAATTCTCTGAACTGAGTTTGACAAATTCTGAACTTAGATCGATGAATTTTGAAGTTTGACTGAGTTCAACTCACAGCCTTTTTGCTCTGATCTTAGCTCGACGAATGGTGAGCTCAGCTCGATAATCTATGAACTCAGTTCAATGATTTCTCTGAACTAAGTTTGACGAACTTAGAGTCTCAAACTCTAAACTCAGCTCGACGAATGGTGAGTTGTGCTGGACGAACTCTGAACTCAGTTTGACGAATTCTTGAACTGAGTTCTACTCATAGCCTTTTGCTGTATGGCGTTGAGTGTGTCTTCATCACTCAATGCCTGTGGACTTAGACAGATTTCTGTCAGCCCACAACATTTGTAAGAGTTTACCTGTCTTGGCCACTTAGGCTACTTCTTGCCTTTCCAGCAACTTCACTTTGTGACCACTTGTCACGTCACTTAGACAACCTATCTAGACTTGTTCCATGGAACATCCTGCACATGATGAACTTAAATAACATCAAATACAGCTATGCTCATAGTGTTGATGGAGATGCCTCTTCAAATCCAATCTAGGGAACATTGTGGGCAATAGAGCCAACAATCTCCCCCTATTTAAAGAAGGCAGAACACCCAGCAATACTAAGAGGAATTACCAAAATAGGCAGAATAATTTCACGCAGCTGCAGATTATAATCTGCTACACCTGCTAGCTTATGCAACATTCATTCAATGTGCATCCTCATACTACTTGAGCAATTGCTCAAGTAATATGAACTCTCCTTTATACCACTTAATATTTAAACTCCTTTATACCACTTCATATTTAAATGGTGCACCGATACAAGCACTTCCCTCAATGTATGCACTGACACACTCATGACTCAACATGTGGTCAGTCATTGCATTTCTCATACTACTAGAATCTTTTCTAGTAGTATGAACCTACTCATCATAACCTTGTCATGTCAAATATTACTTATATATTTCCCTCATATTTATTGCCACACATATCTCCCCCTTTCTGTCTTTTCAATAGACATATCTATTGAGGGAGTAGAAAAATATCATGGGAGAGATTATCTCTTGATCCTAGACAAAGTCCTATGTTGATACTGTTAAGGAAATTATCCTAGGACCAGTCTACATGATTAGGAGTCATACCTTTTGTGTTGATGCATTGATACAACACAACACTGCAGTATTTAAGTTTGTTGCACACATAGTTCCACTTACTGATGTTGTATCTATAGAATCAGCATCCCCCTGTGGTGATATCATTGGTACACCACATCACTGCAGCCCCCTTGGCACTTGAGTGACTTTAGGGATCCACTTGAGCTGGCTGCTAGCTGTTCCTCTTCAAATAATCTCCCCCTTGGTCCATGCCTTGTTCTTAAGACAAACTAATAAGCTGTTGTAACAGCTGATCTATTGTAGCAGCTGCCTTCTCCTCCCTTTATAGGGTACTGAGCTTGCTTCCCCTCAACAGGAGCATCCTTGTCATTCCCTCTGCTGGACACTTGAGTCCATCTAAGTCTTGATACCACCTAATGGTCTTTATAGTCTTGATGACTCATCAAGAACTGATCCACCTGCAAGAGAAATGAATCTTGCAACACAAGTATGACATGGAGCAACTGAAGCTATACCAAGTTCAACATACCCAATCTTAATCTAGATGGTGTTGAATCTTGACTTTATCTAGTGTCATGATAAACATGTCAGCCACATGACAGACATGACAAACTCAGGATTGAGTTCTTCTTTAAGCTCCCTAACTTGTTGAAACTTAATCTACATATCCATAGTCCTGCTATGACAGATAGGATTCCTAGCAACTTAGATTATACTAGGAGAATATCACTATGTAAAAGAAATTCTACTTATCTGGAGGTTATGGTTCTGCAGCTATAAAATTTTTGTTTGGCAATCTTGAGTTCGACGAATTACTTAGATTTCGTCGAGCTCCGTTCGAAGAAAGAAGGTTATTTCGTCGAGCTCCATCCATGTTGATGCTTAGCAACTCCCTAACACCTTGCACAGTTTCTTTTTGCTGAGCCAGATCTTCTCCCCATCTTTAACATCTGACTTGCCTTTGGATTCAGCATTCTGATTAGCAGTACAAGAGTGTTCAGCCCTCTTAGTACTACCTTGATCATTACATTGATCTCCACTAGATCAATCCCTTCTTGGTTTCTAAATAGACAGGGAAGAGGCTGGTCTGCTGTGATTCTCTTCTCCCCTAACTGATTGCAGATAATACCATTGGTGTAGCTGTTAGCTTTCTCTTCTCATGAGGCTGAGTGTTCTCCTACAACTGCTGGTCTTTAAGATCACTTGAGCCTTGAATGATCTTCTCATGAATCATCCTTTCATCCTGATACCAAGTCCTTCTTTACACTGTTATTCTAATAGGAATGGGATGACTTGTATCAACAATAGCTGGAGCAATCCAGTTGTTTTAGTAAACTAATTGGCTTTCCT
This sequence comes from Platanthera guangdongensis, assembly GCA_039583875.1. Classification (NCBI taxonomy): domain Eukaryota; kingdom Viridiplantae; phylum Streptophyta; class Magnoliopsida; order Asparagales; family Orchidaceae; genus Platanthera; species Platanthera guangdongensis. The sequence continues at coordinate 95,069,930 of CM077148.1, forward strand.
TCTTCCAGCAGGAGCCATCACTTGGGTAGTTTCCCTCTCAGCTTCTGCAATGTCCATGGGGGGCAAACTGATCCTTAGTAGTAATGCTGATCTATTATGTGCTGGGGAACTTTGGGTAAGATTGAGGCTTGTCCAGTAACCTTGAATAAACATGCTCCCCATCAGCATTTGCACAGATCCCGTCCATTAAGCCCATTGACTTGGACATACCTTGCCCTTCTGTTAGGACAACATTCCTTATTCAAGTCCAAGTTCTGGAACATCTTCTGTCCAAGTGCCACATGGGGGATGGGCAGTAAGACTAACCTACAAAATAGAATTACCTTACCTCAGGACCCCAATATCTATTGGGTCCTAGGTTCCTGTTAGCATAAGAATGCATATGTCTACCTACTGGAGTCCTGTCAGGAAGACACTGCCTTGCCTTTGGCACACTGGGGTTGTGCCAATAATCTATGGCAAAGTGGCCCACTTTGCCATAACACCAACATTCATGGATATTGTATCTCCTTTTTTGAACACACTTTGAAGTGTGCAAGCCATTTCTGGCTTCTTGTTCAGTGGGGAGAACTGTGGCCTTCTTCTTGTTTCTATCGGCAGGAGCTTGACCAAAGGTGAATCTGCCAGTAGATGAACTTGGCTTACACTGAACATCATTAACAATAGCCCTCTTTGCATATGTCATGTTCTCCATGGATTCAGGGAAAACCAAGGTAGCCTTACTAACTAATTTAACTCTAGTTTGAGTTCTTGCTGGAAGAACCTTAGAATAGGACATTGCCACATCCTTGACTGCAGGGGCTGGGGCACCAAATATAGAAGGTCTAGCTTGGGCCTTTTGAACTTTCACATGGGGAGCCTTCTGAGCACTCAATCCCATGACCTCTCTTCTTCCCTTATAAGGTACTTTTGTAGTCTTATAAGGAAGATTCCCACCTCTCCAGTGACCATACTTACATTCATGGTCATACCTGTTGGATGAGAGAATTACCTTGTGAAAGGTGGGCTGAGGCCTGACAGGAACTTGGCCTCTTTTCTGAGATTGGATTACTTTAGAAATCCACTCAGATTCAGATCTTCTCTTGATAGAATCTATCTTAGAGAAGTTAGCCACAGTTCTCCTCTCCCTATCAAGTTTCTCCTTAAGATTCTTGATAATGAAGTCCTTGTATTTTAAGGACTCAACATGGATATCTTCTATGATTTTCAGATGAGCTGCTTCCCTCTCTTTTATACATAGGAAGGATGAAGCTTCATCCAGCTGGGAAGCAGTCTTCTGTAGGGAGACTATTTTCTCTACTTGTTTCTTAACAAGCAGCTTGCTTTCCTTGAAAGCTTTCAGAAGAGCAGCATGATTGTCAATCAATTGATTGATATCATCATCTCTCAAAGGGCCATCATCATCATTAGATGAGGAGACATCAGAGTCTGTACAGGATTCATATCCAGACTCTGAGGATGAGCTTGATGTATCTGTAACTTATTTTGACCAGGCTGATACTGGCAAGATTCTACTTCTGGGGTAGCTATTTGTCCATGTCATCTGTATTCCCCTTCTTCAGCTTCAACCACCTCTATATCACTCTCTGAGTGTGACAGAGGGGCCCTGATTATTGTTCTTGCATCTGGAAGGACTTTATCATCACCAAGAGCAACCAATAGCCCAATGTTGATCTTGTCCTCTCTGTAGATTTGCTGATCTATAGAGTTCCACATCTTATGGTTCATCCTTGAACACATAAGTTTAACCTTTTAGCTATCCTTAGAGGTCAAATCAGACTGTTAGGCCTTTTTTGAGTAACCTCCCTCTGATATCACTTGAAAGTCTTTAATTCAAGGATAGCTAAATCACCTAGGGGTGAATAGGTTATTTGTCTCTTTGAGACTATCTTTTGATTTCTTTAAAATGTCTTATTGTTTTCTTTTATCTTTCAGCTTAGGGTGATCTAGAGCTTGTCCTTAGTACCTGTAAATAAGAAAAGAAAAACAACCACAGAAAAACACACAGAGATTTATAGTGGTTCCCCAATTGGGTACATCCACTTTCCCTCCACCTATCCAACTAACTTGTTGGACTAGACACAAACTCCTTCAAACAACTCCTAAGAGTTTACACCTCAGATCCCGTAGGATCTCCAAGTCTCCTCCAAGACTCACTTCTCAGCCACAAAGGCCTACACTCAGTGGTCAGCAAACCACCTAACTCAGGCTGTTAAGCCCTACACTCAGGCTGGGAGGATAGCCCTACCTCAGATCCACAAGGGATCCTACCTCAGAGCTCGGCAGTGCTCCTACACTCAGTGACCCGTAAGCCACCTACCTCAGCCTTATCGCTAAGGCCTACCACTCAGGATTTTCAGCCGCACAACTTCAGGCACAATTCCTTACTCTCAGAGTGCTGCAACACTCCTACAAATCAGTACCCCTCCAGGTGTTGGATTTCATGTGCTATGGCGGGGCAAATTTAAAAAAAATTATTCCCAACAACCATACAAAACACGGGATCAGATATCCAATGTAAATGCCCTACTAGATAAGCAAATGAAAAACCTAACTCATCACATCTAACCATTGCAAAGAGTTATATATGTACCTCTAGAGAACAAAGTCTCTAGGCGGAAGAGGTGAGTTGCCGATGAGATAGAAAACGATTCCACCGAAATAAAGAGGTGGATCGCGTCGCCTCTTGGTTCACCTTGAACCCGAACAGCGGCCCAAGTCCGTTGATAGAGGAAGAGGGCACATGCTTAGACCAACTCCGCCAAAAGAAACCTTGACAGGCCTGCTAGAGAGGAAGATTACCAAGGCAAATATCTTGCCCTAGCCGAAGCTCTCAGCTTGAGCACGATCTGGAAAGGGACGGAAGGCTGCTCCTCCACGAACCGTTTGTGAGCTCACAGTAGCCGACCAGCGGTAGTGATGAAGGACCGACGAGAAACAGGAGTGGCCGGTGGAAGTCGCCGGTAGAGAGACTGGGGTGGAGGGGCGAGCCTTGACGGGAGGCCGGAGATCCACGACCTGGATGAGCGCCGCCGTCGGGGTCGATACAAAACCCTAGCCAAATCCCCAGCCCAAAAATCCTTCTTCCGTGCAAACTCATATATATATATATATGTATAAAACTAACTTATATATATATAAATATATATAAATCTTTATATATAAAATATATATATATGCAATTAAAAATACATGAATATATACATATATGTGTGTATTTCATATATATATACAATATATATATATATATATATATATATATATATATATATATATATACATCCAAACACACACACACACACACACACACACACACACACATATATATATATATATATATATATATATATATATATATATATATATATATATATATATATATATATCATATACATATATACATATATATCCAAATCAAGCCCATTAAGGGTGGGGTTATACAAACTCCAATTACTGTGCTCCTCCATTAAATAATTACGACGACTTGCCTCGTCATAATTCTTTTTAATAATCGCACAGAAAAACTTGTCTAAGCAAAGCGTCACCATATTATCTAACTAAGTCTAATACGGTGAATCGAGGCTGTTCCCGTTCATATGGTGTGACCACACAGAGGAAACATGCCGCCACGACGATAATACAACATTTATATTATCGACTATAAGAGGCTTTATCAAGGCATTGTAGTCGCCACAACAACACGTTACAAGAGGTAACCGGACTATATGGCCAGTGTCTACCTTTGTCACATGATATCATAAATATTGTGCGAAATTGGACCGTGTCATTCTCTCACTATATTTGTCTTTCTCGGTCTCATAAGCAAGTGTGTCTTTATAACTACATTAGTTATAATGCATGCTACACAAACTCGCTTTGCCAAGGGGCCCGACTATATCATAACCCAAACTAGCTTGGGGACAAATGATATTTCGATATATACATCCCTTATGCGTAAGTATGAACAACGAATCATAGTATTTATCACCATCAAAAGATAGTCTTCAACTACAATCACATTGCTCACACCGACGCGCTTAATCTACATATCTCATATCTTCAAATCACTAGACACGTTGCAAGCACTAATGACACTTAACACATTCCATTTTAATGTTACAACTTAAGATAGGCCAACCTCAATATGTATGAAACCATACACATACACACTCAAGTGATTAAACGATAACTATTATCAACATTTGTAGAACTACAATGTACTTTAATTCACATGACAATCCAAGGTGGTGGTCAATGTCCCTCTTTGACTACCAGGATCGTGAGCACATAAAACTAAGATCATGTGATGGAACTCAAGTGTTCTACACCTCAAGACTAAGGGCATCTTCCTGAGCCATCATGAAGCATCATCATATGATCTAGGGACAGAATGAGATAAACATTCACCAAAACATGAACTTTAATAAAATTAAAGACAACTTTCAAAACACAAATCCTTCAATCTCCCACTTGTTTTTAAAGTTTCTAATAAAAGAAATACAAAACATAGGAATCCTCCGTCAATAAACATCAAGCCATTCTCCATGGTCTTGCAATCCCATGGACTCGAAATGAATTTCTCCTTTGGCTTGAGGCAGAGGCTTGGTGAAGGGATCAGCTGTGTTGCTGTTTGTGTCAATCCATAAAAGTGCAATCTTGCCTTCTTCAATGAAGTCGCGTGTGACAAAATACTTCCGATCCATGTATTTTGTCTTGTGATGTGATTTTGGCTCCTTGATTTGTCAAATGGAAGCACTATTATCATAAAACAATCTCAAGGGCCCTTCACTCGATGTCACGACTCCCAATTCCTCAAGGAATTTCTTTATCCAGACTGCCTCTTTGCTTGCCTCTGCCGCCGCCATGACTTCCGCTGCGGTGGTTGAATCAGCAGTAGTGGATTGTTTTCAACTACGCCAACTCACAGCTCCACCATTCAGAAGAAAAACGAACCCAAATTGAGATCTTCTATCGTCCGGATCTGTCATAAAGCTAGCATCCGTGTAACCTTCTACATGGAGCTCTTTATGTCCACCAAATACAAGAAACTTATTTTTCGTCCTTTTAAGGTACCTAAGAATATTCTTGACCGCCGTCCAATGATTTGGACCTGGTGAAGCTTGATGTCGACTCGTCATGATGAGAGCATATGCGACATCCGGTCTCGTACAGATCATGACATACATGATGGAACCTATGGCAGAAGCATAGGGCACATTCATCATGTATTCAATGTCTTTATGTGATGAGGCACATTGAGACTTGCATAGCTGAGTAGACGCCTTCATTGGAACATTTCCTTTCTTAGAGTTTTCCATATGGAACCTTTCTAAGACTTTGTCAATGTAGATACTTTGACTTAGGCCAATAAGTCTACGTGATCTGTCTCTATATATCTTTATCCCTAATATATATTGGGCTTCACCCATGTCCTTCATTAAAAAGATTGTTTTCAATGAATTTCTTACTTGTTCCATTAATGATAAGTTGTTGCCCATTAAGAGAATATCGTCAACATATAAGATCAAAAATATAACGTTGCTCCCACTAACCTTCTTTTATACACAAGGCTCCTCCTTGCTTTGAATGAACTCAAGGGTTTTAACTTCTTCATCAAAGAGTTTGTTCCAACTCCTTGATGCTTGCTTCAACCCATAAATGGCTCTTTGAAGCTTGCATACTTTGCCGCTATTTTGAGAATCTTCAAAACCTTGAGGTTGCTTCATGAATACATCCTCATCTAGCTTTCCATTTAGGAAGGTCGTTTTGACATCCAATTGCCAAATTTCATAATCATGAAATGCGGCAATCGCCAACATGATCCGAATAGTCTTAAACATCACAACGGGCGAGAAGGTTTCATCATAGTCAATTCGTTGGATTTGACTAAAACCTTTCGCTACAAGTCTTGCCTTGTTGGTTGTCATGTTTCCACTCATGTCCATCTTCCTCTTAAAAATCCATTTATAGGGGATGGATTTCTTTCCATCAGGAAGGTCAACCAAGTTCCATACTTGGTTGTCATACATGGATTGCATCTCAGACTTCATGGCTTCAAGCCATGCTATGGAATCCTTTCTTTCCATTGCTTCTTCATAGGTCAATGGGTCATCTGTGTCTAGAATAAACACCTCGTGAAGACCCATGTAAATGTCAGGTTTTTTCCTTTCCCTGATCGACCTTCTAAGATCCTTTGGTTTGCCTAGCTCAGTCTGAGTTTCTTGAATTTCCACCACTATTTCTGGTGGAGTCAATTCATGCTCAACACGAGTAAGACTAACCGGTGGTGGTAAAGCAAGCGTTTGCTCCGTAATCATTTGCGGAGGTGGAATACTCATACTCCCACTGACTAAAGGAACTTCTTGTGACTCTTGGTGATCATATTGAACATCAATGCTCATCTCACGATCACTTTCTTGTAGGTTTTCTTGAGTTTCCTCAAGTGTCACCCTACGGTCACTGCTTTTGATTCTTTCAAGAAACTCTTTCTCTAAGAATGTAGCACCCTTCTTAACAACAATAGTATTTGTTGATTTGTGCCAAAAGCTATACCATTTTGTTTCTCTTGGGTATCCAATGAAGAAACACTTATTGGCTTTGAGGTCTAGTTTGGATGATTGCATACGTTTGACATATGCCTCACAACCCCAAATCTTAAAGAAAGTTGTGATAGGTGGTTTCCCAACCCATATCTCATGTGGAGTTTTCTCTACGGCTTTAGTTGGAACGAAGTTTAAAGTGTAAGCTGCCGTTAAAAGTGCATGACCCCAAAAATATAAAGGTAGATCAGTTTGACACATTATGGGTCTAACCGTGTCTAGCAGAGTCCGGTTTCTCCTTTCGGAGACACCATTCCACTGCGGTGTTCCAGGAGGAGTTAGTTGTGGTACAATACCACACTCCTTTAGGTAAGTATTGAACTCATTGCTCAAGTACTCACCTCCACGATCTGATCTCAAAACTTTGATTCTCTTATCTAGTTGATTTTCCACTTCATTTTTTATATTCCTTGAACTTGGCAAGGGATTCACTCTTATGCTTCATTAGATAAACATAGCCATATAGACTATAATCATCCGTAAAAGTGATGAAGTACCTAAAACCATCTCTAGCACACACATTCATTGGACCACATACATCAGAGTGTATCAATTCCAATAAGTTGTTTGCTCTTGCACCTTTCCTTTTAAAAGGTGTCTTGGTCATTTTGCCAGTTAGGCATGATTCGCATGTCCCAATTGCATCAAGATCAAAAGAACCTAAAAGATTAGCTTGATGTAATTTCCTTATGCATTTTTCATTAATGTGACCGAGACGATGGTGCCATAAGAGTGTCTCACTTATGTGAGATATTTTGAGTCGTTTGTTATTGATATTTAATACTTGTTTATCATCAGCAATGTTAAGCAAATACAATCCATTGGAAATGAAAGCACTTGCATAAAATAAACCATCCGTCTCAATCCTCATTTGGGAGTTCACAATGATAAAGTTAAAACCTTCTGCATCCAAACATGACACATAAATAATGTTTCTTAAAATAGAAGGGACATGATAAACGTTAAATAAAGTCAAACATAAACCACTAGGTAAGGGGAGTTCCAAAGTGCCCACCGCAACTGCAGAAATACTAGCACCATTTCCAACCTTCAGCACCACCTCTCCTTTGCGGAGAGATCTCCTATCCCTTAGTGACTGCACATTTGAGATTAAGTGAGCACATGATCCGGTATCAATTACCCAATCAAGGATAGTAGTGGTTAAATTCAAACTCAACTCAATAACAAAAATACCTTTAGGACGCTTCCTTTCGATTTTGCCTTCATCCAAGTCTCTCTTGTACTTGGGGCAGTTCATTGTAAAGTGTCCCTTCTCATGGCAATGGAAGCATTCAGTGAGAGAGTTAGGAGAATTCTTCACTTTGCCTCCCTTGGAGGTACTATCCTGAGTACCTCCCCTTTTGCCCTTAAGATGAAAATTTCCTTTCGAGGTCTGGCCTTTAGACTTATCCTTGTTTTTGAATATCTTCTTGCTATTAGACTCCACAGCTAAGACAACATTTCATTTTATCTTGCCCATGTCAACCTCAGCTGTTTTGAGGGAGTTGTGGAGTTCATTTATGGTCATTTGTTTCTCACGCATATGATAATGCATGATGAAATCCTTAAACGAGTAAGGCAGTGGCCCCAAAATGATGTCTTTCGCAATGTCTTCAAGAATTGGAGACTTCAGTTTCTCCAACTTTTCCAAATAGCCTTGCACCTTAAGGAAGTGCACTGAGACTGACTCACCCTCCATCATCTTGCACCTTGTGAGTGCGATGGTGGTCTTATAGCGCTCTTTACGAGCACTATCGGTGAACATTTTCTCCAATTGTGCTACAATTTCCTTTGCAGGAGTATTGAGAAATTTCCTTTGTAGTTGATCGCCAATGCTGGCTAGAATCAGAGTCTACACGACACGTTGACTGTCATTCCATCTTTTCTGTTCCTCCTTCTCAGCATCAGTTGGCTTGCCAATCTCTCTCTCTACTGGACATTCACCCTCCAGTATAGGTAAGAGATTCTCCAAGCGCAACACGATGTTAAGCTTGAGGATCTAGTCAGAGCAGTTTGACCCGTCGTTAGCAAGCGAGCTTTTATCAATCATCGAACGCAGAAAATTTGGTAGTGTAGACATAGCTCTATAAAAAAATTATGAGAGTAAAAAAAGTTCATGTTCAAAATAATTTCTTTTTAAGAAAAAAACTGATGGATTAGAGAGATCCATATATTGCTATAAAATAGTGAATCAAGATCTTTTCAACCTAGTGGACTCATCCACAAGATTGTCAGGAAGGTACCAATCACCAATCATAATCTTTTAAGACAATCTTAAACATTTATGATTCTTGATAGTAAAGTTGCAAACAACTATTTTAAGCAATAATAACACTTTCCCAAAGGACCAAGCCTAGATCTTGGTGATTTGATTAAGAAAACTCATCCTGAAAGGAAACTCATGCGAGTGACATTCCAACAAAATCAGCAAGAAGTGCCTCACACAACCTACTCACTTGTGGCCTAATATCGACTCGCATAAGTGCCACCATGTCTAGTGATTGAAATTACACTCATGTTCATCCAATATCACTAGCTTAGATGGACACGATGAGGAGGAAAGACATTCTTAAATTTTTTTTTTCACATTCCCTAAAGAATGGAAGATATACAAAAATACCTAAATCACGACATTCTAAAAAATTACATCCATTCCATACCAATTACATTCCAGAGATTGCAATAAAAAAATAGAAAAGCCAAAGCAAGTAAAGAACCTGCTAGACGGGGCCCTAACAATGAATGGACTATGTACACAACCCAACATGTTTCACCTAGATCATTGTAAATCCAAAAAAAAAACAATCTCCTCATAATCCATGCTAGGGCGAATTACAGAAACTTGAAACAAGGTTGTGACATAGCTAATCCAAAACATTAGGTAACAAAAAAAAAACAAAATAGGGCCACATTATCATTGGATATCGCAACCTCCCTCTGATACCACTGTTGGATTTCATGTGCTATGGCGGGGCGAATTTTAAAAAAAAATTATTCCCAACAACCATACAAAACACGTGATCGGATATCCAATGTAAACGCCCTACTAGATAAGCAAATGAAAAACCTAACTCATCACATCTAACCATTGCAAAGAGTTAGATATGTACCTCTAGAGAACAAAGTCTCTAGGCGGAAGAGGTGAGTTGCCGATGAGATAGAAAATGATTCCACCGAAACAAAGAGGCGGATCGCGTCGCCTCTTGGTTCACCTTGAATCGGAACAGCGACCCAAGTCCGTTGATAGAGGAAGAGGGCACACGCTTAGACCAACTCCGCCAAAAGCACCGAAGACTCCAAGTGGCCGAACCACACTAGTCGTAGGCGTTGAGTGGAGCGAGGTAAGAGAAAAGAAACCTTAACAGGCCTGCTAGAGAGGAAGATTACCAAGGCAAATCTCTTGCCCTAGCCGAAGCTCTCAACTTGAGCACGATCTGGAAAGGGACGAAAGGCTGCTCCTCCACGAACCGTTTGCGAGCTTACAATAGCCGACCGGCGACAGTGATGAAGGACCGGCGAGAAACAGGAGTGGCCGGTGGAAGTCGTCGGTAGAGAGACTGGGTGGAGGGGCGAGCCTTGACGGGAGGCCGGAGATCCACGACCTGGACGAGCGCCGCCGTCGGGGTCGATACAAAACCCTAGCCAAATCCCCAGCCCAAAAATCCTTCTTCCGTGCAAACATATATATATATATATATAAAACTAACTTATATATATATAAATATATATAAATCTTCATATATAAAATATATATATGCAATTACAAATACATGAATATATACATATATGTGTGTATTTCATATATATATACAAAAGTATATATATATATACATCCAAACACACATATATATCATATACATATATATCCAAATCAAGCCCATTAAGGGTGGGGTTATACAAACTCCAATTACTGTGCTCCTCCATTAAATAATTACGACGACTTGCCTCGTCATAATTCTTTTTAATAATCGCACAGAAAAACTTGTCTGAACAAGGCGCGTCACCATATTATCTAACTAAGTCTAATACGGTGAATCGAGGCTGTTCCCGTTCATATGATGTGACCTCACAGAGGAAACATGCCGCCACGACGATAATACAACATTTATATTATCGACTATAAGAGGCTTTATCAAGGCATTGTAGTCGCCACAACAACACGTTACAAGAGGTAACCGAACTATATGGCCAGTGTCTACCTTTGTCACATGATATCATAAATATTGTGAGAAATGGGACCGTGTCATTCTCGCACTATATTTGTCTTTCTCGGTCTCATAAGCAAGTGTGTCTTTATAACTACATTAGTTATAATGCATTCTACACAAACTCGCTTTGCCAAGGGGCCCGACTATATCATAACCCAAACTAGCTTGGGGACAAATAATATTTCGATATATACATCCCTTACGCGTAAGTATGAACAACGAATCATAGTATTTATCACCATCAAAAGATAGTCTTCAACTACAATCACATTGCTCACACCGACGCGCTTAATCTATATATCTCATATCTTCAAATCACTAGACACGTTGCAGGCACTAATGACACTTAACACATTCCATTTTAATATTACAACTTAAGATAGGCCAACCTCAATATATATGAAACCATACGCATACACACTCAAGTGATTAAACGATAACTATTATCAACATTTGTAGAACTACAATGTACTTTAATTCACATGACAATCCAAGGTGGTGGTTAATATCCCTCTTTGACTACCAGGATCGTGAGCACATAAAACTAAGATCATGTGATGGAACTCAAGTGTTCTACACCTCAAGACCAAGGGCATCTTCCTGAGCTATCATGAAGCATCATCATATGATCTAGGGATATAATGAGATAAACATTCACCAAAACACGAACTTTAATAAAATTAAAGACAACTTTCAAAACACAAATCCTTCACCAGGTACCTACCTTAGTGCCTATCCAGGCACCTACAACTCAGTGACAAACTTGTCACCTACCTCAGGCACAAAGGCCCTACACTCAGAGAGCATCACTCTCCTAACTCAGGCAATTAAGCTCTATAACTTAGATCCATACTTGGATCCTACCTTAGTACCCCAGCAGGGCACCTACAACTCAATGACTAATTAGTCACCTACCACTCAGACACAAAGTGCTCTACAGCTCAGATTCAGATAAATTGAATCCTATAGGATGAAGGTGGGTTGGTGGTAATTCTTGACACAAGAGATGTTTCTTAGCGTGAAGCTTCCTGACTGAGGTAAACTCAGTCCAACTAAAGACTACATGAATTTAATTCCTGAGTCTATCTTTCTCTGAACTAAGTAGATACTTCGACCTCACTACTTCCACATCAACAAGTAATTACTTTTGCTAGAAGTTACTTGTAGAGCAATGTTCTGCCACTACCTGAACTGAGACTGAAGCTTAGCTCTAACTACTTCTTCATAGCACCAGGGATTTTTCTTTTGGTTAGTGAAGTTACTGCAGCTAACTACTGCTACCTGAGCTGAGAAAATCACAGCTCAACCTTGCAGACTGGAATAGCTCTGCCTTGCTCCTTTCCTGGGCTGAGGTGATTCAGCCCTAGCTTTGACTCCTGAGGAATAGTCCCCCGAGTCTTCCTTCAGCTTCTTCAAGCTTTCTTCGCTTCACAGCTTCCTGATAAAGATCTTCAGGTGCTTGTGTTGATGGAACTGTGAAGAACCTGCATCAAGGGTCGGCCCTTGGCTGCTACCTTTTCCTTCAGAGAAAATACTCTAAACTAGCTTGCTGGTGCAGGTGAGAATGACACCATCTATCTTGCTGTGGAAGGTCCTGATCCAATAACCAACTTGTACTCTATCTTGTGGACTTGAGCTTCATGTTCTTTAACTACACAACAATGGCGGAGAAGAAGAACTGACTCGATTTCTTTTTTCCTTTATTTTATTAAAAGTATTTTTTTCCTCTGTATGCCTCTTTTCTTTTATTGATCTTTGACCCAATGACTCTTTAGTAGTGGGCCCCACATAATTAATGGCCTGTAGCAACTTGCTTTAATTCCAACTGCCGTACAGTAGGTCTGTGGCAATATTTGTCGCGTAATGTAGCCATTCCGCAACTTATTTGAATTTTGTTGACTTGTTGACTTGCTGACGTCATCAGCCGTGGACTTGGCCAAAAATCAAACACCATTAGGATAGGCGTTGAGTGAGTAAGCATCACTCAATGCCAAAATACTTAGACAAATTATCTGTCTCATGGCGTTGAGTGAGTAACCTTCACTCAATGCCAAAACACTTAGAATATAAATCAGTTTCTAGACGTTGAGTGATTCAGCTCCACTCAATGCCAACTTGCTTATTCACCTATCTGCTGCTTGGCGTTGAGTGTGTGAGCATCACTCAATGCCAAACCCCTTAGACAAGATTTTGTCTTCACTAGGCGTCGACAGCGTTGAGTGAGCAACCTTCACTCAACGCTTTTGCCTTAACCATTTTTCTATTTAACTTGTCTCAACGCTTTCTTGTCTCAGCTGAGACAAACACTCGTCTCAGCAATTATGCTGAGACCAACTCCTGTCTCAGCGGTTTTGCTGAGACCAACTCCTGTCTCAACGGTTTTACTGAGACCAACTCCTGTCTCAGCGGTTTTGCTAAGACCAACATTTCTCTCAGCGCTTTTGCCTTGAGCTTCTCAGCTGTCTCAGCTATCTCAACGCTTTCTTCTCTGCGGTCTCAGCGCTTTCTTCTCAGCTATCTCAGCTGTCTCAGCGCTTTTTTTGCTTTAGTTAGTTTTTCTGGCTTTAACTGCGTTTGGCGATCTTTGGGCTGAGCTCGACGAAGTCTGATCTTCTCAGCAGTCTCAACGCCTTTTATCTTAGTCAATTTTTCTAGCTTTAGCTCGATAAGTGTTGAGTTGAGCTCGACAATCTGTAAGCTGAGCTCGATGAACTACAAACTGAGATTGATGAATTTCAAGCTGAGCTCGACAAACTTATCCAAAAGAAAGTTGAGCTGAGCTCGACGAATGCTGAACTCAGGTCGACGAATTCTCTGAACTGAGTTTAACGAATTCTGAACTTAGATCGACGAATTTTTAAGTTCGACTGAGTTCAACTCACAGACTTTTTGTCATGATCTTAGCTTGACAAATAATGAGCTCAGCTCGACGATCTCTAAACTCAGTTCAACGATTTCTCTGAACTGAGTTCAACGAACTTAGAGTCTCAAACTCTGAACTCAGCTTGACGAATGGTGAGTTCTGCTCGATGAACTCTGAACTCAATTCGACGAATTCCTGAACTGAGTTCTACTCACAGCCTTTTGTTGTATGACGTTGAGTGTGTCTGCATTACTCAACACTTATGGAATTAGACAGATTTCTGTCAGCCCACAACATAGGTAAGAGTTTACCTGTCTTTTCCACTTAGGCTACTTCTTGCCCTTCCAGCAACTTCACTTTGTGACCACTTGTCACATCACTTAGACAACCTATCTAGACTTGTTCCATGGAACATCCTACACATGATGAGTTTAAATAACATCAAATACAACTATGCTCTTAGTGTTGATGTAGATGCCTCTTCAAATCCAATCTAGGGAACATTGTGGGCAATGGACCCAACAACTGTTTGGATGACCTGGTTGCTGATTTGCCACCCGTGAAAACTGAGGATGTCCCAGAGCTTCCTGTGATTATGTCGGCTTTTCAGGCGATCCCTAAGCCGCCATTGGTGATGGGGAGGGGGAAGGAGCGGGAATGCTCTGCTTGCCAATCACTTCTCCAAAAGGTTTGTTGGTTGCCCCTAATATTTTTCCTCTTTTGCCTTGTGTTGTGCGTAAGAATAAATTTGTTTTCCATGCTTGCAACTAGATGAGGCTCACGATATTGCGCTCTCGTAGAACGGTACCTATGTAACTACAATGGATGATTTTCTATCTCTGCGTACGAAGATGCTCGCATTAGAGGGCTCACTGGTGAAGGCCTGGATGAATAAGAAGGAGGTTGTTTCTTGGCTGGTTAATATGGAATCTCAGCTGTCCTCTTCCCAGTCCGAGGTGTAGACTCTTTGGGCCGAGTTGAGTGTTTCTAACTCTGTGGTCGAGACTCTTTGCGGGAGATTGATTTCCGCTAAGGCGACTCTAGTGAAGACAGTCTGCTGTACCGAGGCGGCTGATGCTGCGATGTACCAACAAGAGTGGGAGGTCGAGCAGCTAAAGAAAGAGAATGTGTAACACCCCCATCCATCGCATGGGATATAACAGAAGGTCCGGTCGGGGCCCCACGCCATCTACCACAGACAGTCAATGAAGTTGCAGATTAATACCAAAGTACTAATATAAAATTTCGAGACCTAATACAGAGCATTCTAGCCGAAGATTTTTAAACAAGTTGGAAGAACCCATCACAAAACATTAATGTCCACTATAGCCCAAAGCAGGAATGAAAGAACAATACACAAGGAGTCTGAAAGTGAGGGATAGATCTGCTTAACTCTAGAGGGGGGTGAATAGAGTATTTTAAAAGTTTAATTAATTTTTACAGCGGATTAAAATAGATGATAAGTATATATATATATAAAGAGAGAATAAAAACAAAACAATCACAACACACAGAAATAAACAATAGAGCATTCCAGATGACACAAGAAACTTATAGTGGTTCCCCTAAACTTGGGTACATCCACTCTTCTACCACCCTAGTAGAAATCCACTAATAATTTTTTGATCAGGTGCCTTGCGACCACATGTTTTTGCTCAGGTGCCCTGTCACCACAAAATCTATTTTTTCAAGGGAGATCTCACAACCCTTTTGAGCTTTTGATCAGGTGCCCAAAAACCAAACTAAATATTTTGATCAGGAGACTTAACAACCAAGGGGTTAACTTTTGAAGGGAGTTATAACCCTGTACATAGTGGGAAAAAAAAATTGATGATGTCTTCTCTTTCTCAAATAACTGAGAAGACTTTAGTGGATGATGTTGTCAAAGCTCCCCCCTGAGATATAAAATGATTCATGAAGATGAGAGCTTTGCACATGGTGTAGGCCTTAATGAAGATCTTCAGAAAACTTCTTGGACTGGTGTTGATGAGTTGTCCTTTTGAAGTCTGAAGCAGAAACTAAAGAACACTAAAGATCTGAGTGTAGATGTTCTTCTTCAATTTCCTGTAGATGGCAATCTGTTTCTCTGTAAAACTTCTATCAGTTGTTCTATAACAGATCTCTTGTAATTCCCTTCCTTGTTCTGATCTATTCTGAAGAAAAGAATTTTCTTTGTATATTCTGAAAGATTTCTGCCATTTGAAATTTGAATTCCTGAATTAATGCTGAAATCCTAGAAGTTGGACAACTAAAATTTGTCTTAAATGTGTTTACTCAACCGTTTCAGTAAATAAGTCAAGTAATTACTCTGTGAAATCCATAATTAATACTGCCAAGCAACATCTACATTCTTGAGAATATGGGCATTAATTATCAGAGAATTACAACCTTAGAATAATCCAAACTGAAGTCAGAATGAGAGAAAATGCCAAACTGATACATAGCGAAATCATCGAACTCAGAACAGATTTCGTCGACCTGAACTCCAAGTTCGTCGAGTTGAGAAATTGTCTTCGTCGAGCTAAGATCAGAGAAAATTGATCTGGAAAATAGTCTGTCAAAGCTGAGCTCTAAGTTCGTCGAGCTGAGATAGAATTTCGTAGACCAGAGAACTTGAGAGAAGAGGGAAGATCGTCGACCTGAGCTCTAAGTTCGTCAAACTCAGCTCAGAGTAGGGACTCTGAGTTCGTCGATCTGCAATCGACAATCATCGAGCTGAGTTCAAAGAACTTCGAACTGATTCTCTGAACTCTTAAAGACTGCTATTCTTCTATGTCTGGATCTCTGATTTCTTCTGAGGGTTGGATCAATGTTTTTCTAACCTAGTCAGAATGACCTAGACCTAGAACTAACAATTTGACCCTAGGCTATACATGGAGGGTGAATAACCTAATAGTGAACCTAGCCCAAATCCAAACTAGGGATCCAACAATCCCCCCCTATTTGGGTGAGGTCACTATGAACAACAGAAAAGAAAAATCACAAAGCAAAAAGGATATTTGACAGAATAAAAAAATGTTTAGCAGATATTAACAACAGTGCTTTGTGGAAGTACATATAACAGATAATAGTTCAAATCAAAAAATAGAAAGAGAAAATTTTTCAGACTTTCTTAGAATCATCTTTCTTTTCATCTAAAGCTGGTCTGCTGAAGATGATTTCCCTTTTGGGATCTGCAGCTTGCTGTTTTGTCATTTTCATATTACTAGCTCCAAGGATTGTCATAGAGGCAGCTTTTGGTACAACTGCTTCTAGATGTAATGACATATAAGCATCAACATTAAAAAGATTATGTACATGATATTTGTCTAGCTCTTTCTTTTTGTAGGAGGACATAGTAGTATACTGTGAGGTGTCATGTCCTTCTTCCTTTGCTTTTCTGATTTGATAAAAAGCTATTAATTCTTAAAATATGGCCATTCTGGAGTTGGAGTCCATTTCTGGATCATAGACTGGAGAAAGAGGCCTTTCAGGACTTGCTTTATCTGGTTGATCATCTTCATAAGTTTTCTACTGTCTGCTGTGCCTTTGGTATTATTGCTGCCTGCTGCTGTTGCTGGAATTATGTTGATATCTGTTGTAGGAAGGCTTGGATTGATGAGAAGATGTAGATTTCTGAACTTGATCAACACTTCCAAAAGATCCTGCTATAGGAAGAGGAGGAGGAGGAGGACCTCTCCTGAATTTAGGAGGTGGAGAGTATCTCCTACTATTCTTCCTGGATTTTAGCTCATTCTTGGAATATCTCATCCAGTTTGGGGTGTCTGGAGTGAGATTTATATTATACAGGATGTAATAAGGAACATCAACAGAAGGATTAGGCTTAGGAATAGCCTTGGCAGGAGCAGCCTTCTTTTTTGCCTTTTTTTCTTTGAACTTGTATTTTCTGAGTCATCTGACTCATTATCATCATCATCAGAAGAATGTTCTGGATTATCATAAAGGGCATCCAACTGCTTTAGCAAATCAGCTGAGATTCCAGGAACTTGTGGCTATGCATGACTTGCTGGCTCTGTAGAACTTTCTATAGCAGTCTAAACACTTTTTGCTTCTTTTTCCATGTCAGCAAAGAAAATATCATCAAAATTGGGCATTGTAGATTCACACCAGCATAAAGTTGGTGGAGAGAAGGCCTTATGCTCAGGAGCTGGCTCATTAATATCTTCAACAACTAAAGTTTCTGTAATTACAGAAACTACAAAACTTGCCTTTAGTTGATCTACAACCGCATGACTTATTGAAGCAGTATAAACTACAATAGCTTTAGAGTACTGAGCAACAAAACTTGGTAAAGTATTTCTGTACACTGAATTTAAATAATTTAGTAAAGAATCTAAATCAACTGTGGGATGTATAATGAAATCACCAACAGTAGTTATTTCAGCAACTGTATCGGCCACGTCAGTATCTGAATCAATTATATCTATTATGTCTGTTGGAATGTCTGCCTCTGGGGAATCTGCAATCATTTCTGAATCTACTGCTGCTGCTACTGCTGGAGGAGGAACTTCTTCATGGAACATCTCCCCTTAACTAGTTTTAGAGGGTCATGAAGCCAGTCCCCTAGAAGAAGGAATAAGGGTAAAAGCAGCAACTCTGGTAGAGAGAGAAGAGATGGAGGCAGAAAGAGGAGCAATAGCTTGTGCTATTAATTGCTCCAAAGCTGGAGAAATGAAAGCTAGAAGATCTGTAGCTATGTCAGAGAAATTTAAGTAGAGAGGTTCAGGAGCATATGTGGTGTAAGGGGTGTGATGTCCACAGTTGGAACATACAGAGAAGGCATGAGAGAAATTTGTATGGGTGTATTCAGGAAATGTGGAAGTAGGGTTGGATGGAATGTCAGTAGTGGAGGTAGGAATTGTGGTAGTCGGTATTGAGGTGGTTTCCTGAACAGGAGATGGAACTGGTGAATGGTGTGGAGATGGTAGAGGAGGAGATAACAGATTGAAAGTGGGCTGTGAGGATGTGGATGGAATATCAGATATATGAGTTGGAAGTTGAGATTAAGGTGGTGGAGATGGAATGTCCTCATGGATGATAATTGGAGAATGTGGAGGTGATGGTGGTGGAAGATGTGAAGATGGTTGTTGTTGTGGTGGAGAAGGTGAAGAAATTCTGGTGGATGGAAGAACTTCTTCTAGAGGTGGTGGAGAGGATATTACTGCCCTTGTGTCCTCAGAAGTCCTATAGGAAGAAGCCCTGGAAGGTTTAGGGATAGAACTCTCCCATCTGCCAAATAAGGTAGAGGTTATCCTCTTGGAGGCATTAATGAATATGGTCTGGGAGACCAATAATTCAGGTGCCTTTTCCTGGAGGAAAAATCCTAAAATCCTCCCAAAACACACCTCTTTCTTAGAATTCTTCTTCTTAATCAACTCAAACAGTATCTTTCCCCAATTTACAGCCTTTTTATTTACCAGAGCACACATCACCAAGAACTGGTGCCTGATTATATACTCATGGGCCCTATGTTTGTCCAACAAAACTTTACCAACAATATCTGCCAGAAACTTGTACTGAACAGATAGATTCTTTTTCAGTAGTTTATTAGGGTTTCCTTCAGAGTGACCCATTTTAATCAGCATTTGATCATATTCAGAATCATCTATTTCAATATCCTCTTCTCCATTTTCCAATCCAAAAATTTCAGTTAAAATTTCAGGGGTTAGAGTAACCTGATTACTGGCGATGGTACCAATCATGGTTTCTGCGTTTGGAGAGGTTGAAGTAAAAACCCATTCTCTTATTTCAGTCGCTGGCAACTTGCTCCTGGTAGTCATGAATTTCTTCAGTTGCTGCTCTTCACACAGCTGTAGAATGTCTATGAAAATCTGATCTGTGTGGTTGAAGGAATCAAAGTCGATGTCAAAGCTGGTGTTATACTTAATGCTGGAGAGGGAGAGCGTCGGAATCGCCATTGGTTTTCCTGCAAAAAAAAGAGAGAGATCAAGTGCAAGAGAATAGAAAGCGCGGGATAGAGCACGACGAAAACCTAGTTATAAGGTTTTGAGAATATGAAGCAGCGGGTTCTGTCCTGCGAAAAATAAAAAAAATCTTCTTTCTCCGGTCGACGAAAAAATTTCATGAATAAATGATATCGTAGATCTCAGTTTGAAGAGGGGAAAACGTTTCGTCATTCTCAGGTCGACGAAAAGTTTTCTGAAGCAAAATCGTCGATCTCCGCTCGACGAAATAACTTCACGCAGAGAGTTCGTCGATCTCAGGTCGACAAAAATTCTCAAGAACAGTTCTCAGATCGTCAATCTCCGTTCGACAAACTGTGATCAATTCTTCGACCTTGGACATAAATCAAATTAAACTTCTCCATTAATCATACCTAGCTGGTTCAGAAAGAACAGATGTTTCTTCTCTTCTAAGGGTTTAGTGAAGATGTCTGCTCTTTGCAAATCAGTAGAGATAAAGACAAGATTAACTTTTTTTTTGTCCACATAATCTCTAATAAAATGATGTCTAATCTCTATATGCTTAGTCCTACTATGCAGTACTAGATTTTGTGCAATAGAAATTACACTGGTATTGTCACAAAGTATAGTTGAATTATTTAAGTTGAGACCATAATCCAGTAGTTGATTTTGAATCGACAATTTTTGTGAACAACAACTGCCAGCTGCAATGTATTCAACTTCTACAGTTGAAGTTGACGCAGATGTCTGCTTCTTACAAAACCAGGACACAAGCCTATCTCTAAGGAACTGGCATGTTCCTGAAGTGCTTTTTCTGTCCACTCTGCATCCAGCATAGTCAGAATCTGAGAATCCAGTTAAGTCAAATTCTGACTTTGTTGGATACCAAAGTCCTAGATTAGGACAACCTTTTATATATCTCAAAATTCTTTTAAGGAAAATAAGGTGAGATTCTTTATGGTTTACCTGGAACCTAGCATAAAGGCATGTAACAAACATAATATCTGGCCTACTAGCTGTGAGATACAACAAGGACACAACAATAACCCTATATGTTTTTTGATCAACTAGCTTGCCCTATTCATCAGAATCAATCACAACATTGGAAGCCATGGGTGTTTTCATAGCAGAGGCATCAGACATCCCATATCTCTTAACTAGATCCTTAACATATTTAGATTGGGAGATGAAAATTCCATCAGAGGATTGCTTCACTTGGAGACCAAAGAAGTAAGAAAGCTCACCCATGCTACTCATTTCAAACTTGGAATGCATTAGGTCAGAAAACCTTTTGCATAGTTTGGAATCAGTAAAGCCAAAAATGATGTCATCTATATATATTTATACTAATAATATTTTATCTTTATGATGCCTAATGAACAAGGTTCTGTCTATAATGCTCCTAGTGAACTTATGCTCTAAAAGAAAGCTAGCTAGGGTCTCATACCAAGCTCTTGGAGCTTGCTTTAAACCATAAAGAGCTTTATGCAATTTGAAAACAAAAGAGGGATGAGTTAGAGAGATAAAACCTGGTGGTTGTTCCACATAATTCCTCTTTGAGTTCACCACTTAAGAAGGCACTCTTGACATCCATCTAGCAGGCCATGAACTTCTTGTAGGCTGCGTAAGCAAGAAATATCCTGATAGCTTCTAGTCTTACAACAGGTGCAAAGGTCTGATCAAAATCAATTCCTTCTTCCTGTCTATATCCTTGTGCTACCAACCTTGCTTTGTTTCTAATAATAGCTCCTTGTGTATCCAATTTATTTCTAAATACCCATTTAGTTCCAATGACTGGGTAGTCTTTGGGTCTTGGAACTAAATCCCAAACTCTGCATCTCTCAAACTGATTGAGCTCCTCTTGCATTGCAATAATCCAGTGTGGATTTTGCTCTGCATATTTTATGGATTGGGGCTCAAGTTGAGATATGAAGCAAGCATACATCAAGTCTTGGTTAAGTTGATGTCTTGTTTGCACACCAACTGATATGTCTCCAATCACTTAAGAATTTATTCCTCTTGTGGAATTATATTTGCTGTTGGAGGTTCAAAAATCATTTTATTTAAATCTTATTCACTATCTTCTTCAATATGTGGAGAGGGATGTGATGTAGCCTCTTGGGTGTGGTTTAAGTCATCCAATTTTTCACACAATTGGGTTACCTGCAATAAATCTTTGGTAGAAGAATCGTTCTCCTTGTAATATATGTTAGCTTCATCAAAGGTTATATGTACAGATTCTTCCATTTTTAAGGTTGATTTATTAAAAACCCTATAGGCCTTGCTGACTTGGGAATATCCAAGAAAAATTCCCACTTCAGCTTTGGCTTCAAACTTTCTAAGATGTTTCTTGTTATTATTATGAATATAACATCTACATCCAAAAATTCTAAAGTAATCTATTTTAGGTTGCTTTCCTTTGAGTAGTTCATAGGGAGTCTTGCCCTTAAATTTATGTATTAAACTTCTATTCAGGACATAATTTGCTGTGCTTACAACCTCTGCCCAAAAGGATAGGGGCAAGTAAGCACCTGCAAGCAATGTACCTGCAGCTTCAATGAGGGTTCTGTTTTTCCTTTCTGCTACCCCATTTTGCTGAGGAGATCTAGGAGCAGAGAAGCAATGCCTGATATCTTCCATCTCACAGAATTCTTGCATAGGAAGAGATTCAAACTCAGTACCATGATCACTTCTGATCAATGCAACTGGAGTAGAGTACTCAATCTTTATGCTCTTAAGAAAGTCTGTAAGAACTTTAAAGTTATCTGACTTATTTCTCAAGAAGAACACCCAAGTGAATCTAGAGAAGTCATCTACAATAACTAAGGTATAAGATTTCCCTCCCAAACTCTGTACAACAATGGGTCCAAATAGATCCATATGTAGTAGGTACAGAATCCTGGGTGAATCACTCTTATTAATAGATTTAAAGCTAATTTTGATTTGCTTGTCTAATTGACAAGCGCTGCAAATGCTTTCTTCTTGTAGGGGCAAGAAGGCAATCCTCTAACAAGGCTATCCCTAAAGAGTTTAGCAATATTTTTAAGATTAACATGTCCTAATCTTTTATGCTATAATTTACTGATTTGATTAAATAAGCAAATTTCTGACCTAGCAGATTTGAAGTTTACTACATAGATGTTTCCATGCCTAAGACCAGTTAAGACAGTTTTATTTTCTATAGAAGATATAATGCAAGAAGAATGGTTAAAGGATACCTGATAACTTTTATCACATAAATGGCTTATGGATATCAGGTTATGTTTTAAACCAATCACATATGCAACTTTCTTGAAAGTGACAGCTCCAATCTTGACATTTCCATAGCCTTCAGTCTGGCCACAGTTGGAGTCACCAAAAATCACCTTTGGACCAAGCTTGGACTTGTAGTTTGTTAAATTGTCCTTGCTTCCTGTCATGTGCTTTGAGCATCTACTATCCAGGTACCACTTTTCCTCTATGGTAGGATAGCCTTTCACCTGAAAAATTAAAAATTAGGTGTTCTTGACCCAGGTAACATTGAGTCCTTGGTTCTTTACAAATTTAAAACTATAAATATAAGAACATTCAGGTTGATTTTTATATCCTAGGGGTGAAATTTCCTAGGTGGAATTATCCATTGAGTAAATAGGTCGACAAATTCTTTTGATTGATTAAATGTTCTAGGGTAATTAAAGTTTCTGTTAATTTGAACTGGGGTCGACAAATTCAGATAAGTTCGTCGAATTGAGTTCGACGAATAGGGACGAGTTCGTCAAACTCCGCTCAGAGAATGGATATATTCATTCTCTGTGCCCCGATATCTTCGATCTCGGCTCGATGAACCATATTGGTTTCATCGATCGTTGTTGGAAGAATAATTATAATAAAATCTGCGTTCAGAGTTCTTCGACTTGAGTTCGACAAACTGTACACATTGCGTCGATCTGAGTTCGACGAAATCTGTTGAACATTGTTATGCTTAAGGATTTTCTTATTGATTCTCTTTTTCTTTGGTTTCTATTTTAATTCAGTTGATTCATTATTCTCATCTGCCTTTTCTTTACCCTTTTCAGATATGAATTTAATGGGGGTTGAGAGAATGTTTTTCTGAATTAAATGAGGTTGGCTTGATGAAGCACCCAAGCCTAGCTTACTATTAAGCCTGGCATTTACAGTGCTTGTGATATCCATCAATTTGATGCTTCTCTCATTTAGGGATTCTTCAAATTGCTTAGCCTCATTCAGTTTAATTTTTAGAGTATTAATCTCTTCAGAAGCTATAACTAGTTTATCTTTTAATTCAATATGTTCAGATAACAGATTTTCCTGTTAAACTAGCTTATCTTTGAGAATTTTGATTTCCACAGATTTTATTAGATCATTACATAATAATTTAAATTCAGTTTTGAAATGATCTGAATTAAAATCAAATAAGGATATTACCTGATCCTCTTCAGTCTTAGAACCTTCTACTTCTGATTCTTTAGCTTCTGATGGATTGCTTAATGCATTGATAGCCATCAAGAAAGCTTCTTTTGCTCTAGCTTCTTCCTCATCTTCATTGGAGCTGGAAGATGAAGATTCTTCTTCCATTTCACTCCAGGTTTCAACAACAAAACCTTTTTCTTTCCTATTGTGCTTGCTGGAAGAGGACTTACTGTAGTGCTTTCTGGAGTCCTTGTCTTTCCTTTTGTCTTTTCTCTACTTCTCTGGACACTTAGGTAGAATGTGTCCAAGCGTTTTGCAACCAAAGCAGACAATCTCCTTGGCAGGAGTTTTGTCAAATCTTGATCTGTCATCTTATCTGGATGACTTTCTTCTGAAATCTTTCCTATCCATTTTGTAGAATCTTTTGGCTAGCAGACTCATCAAATCTTCATTTACTGGTAGAGCTTCAGATTCTTCAGATGCTTTAAAGGCAATGCTTTGCTTTTTTCTTCCTGATGAAGAGGTCTTCTACTTAGCTATTTTTCTTATTTTTATAAGCTGATCATAAGATTTGAGCTTGCCTAGAAGAGCCTCAGTGGAGATTTCATTCAGACTTCTGGCCTCCATGATTGGCCAAATCCTAGAATCCCATGAGCTAGGGAAGCACATTAGGATTTTGTCATTTATCTCAGTTAGTGAGATATTCTTGTCCAGATTCTTTAGCTCATTGATGATTAAGCTGAGCCTGTTGTATATGTTAGCTACTGACTCAGATTCATCTTTCTTGAAATTTTCATATTGAGAGATGAGATGAGATCTTCTGTCCTCTCTCTCATCAGCTGATCCTGCAACCATTTGGTTTTGAGAGTCCCAAATTTCTTTTGCTGATGTGCATTCAACAACCTTTGAAAAGATGTCATCATACATAGTCTGTTATAGAATGTTCATGGCTTTAGCATCAACCATCTTCAACTTCTTCTGAGCATCTGTCCACTCAAGTGGTGGAACTGCTGAGGTACTTGTTGAAGTAGTTGTAGAAGGAGTAGGGGAC
The DNA here is from genome assembly GCA_039583875.1 of Platanthera guangdongensis. Lineage (NCBI taxonomy): Eukaryota > Viridiplantae > Streptophyta > Magnoliopsida > Asparagales > Orchidaceae > Platanthera > Platanthera guangdongensis. The sequence goes on from CM077148.1 coordinate 95,094,985, forward strand.
CTGTCAAAATAGAATTGTAGATATCTTCATCAATAGAGTTCATATATAATCTGATTCTTACCTTCCAGATTGTAAACTTATTCAGATTGCAGACTGGAGGTCTGGTGCTTGAATATTCTTTATTTTGTGCCATGATATAAGAAAGACACAAGAGATATTAAGATCTATCAAAGGAACCTTTGGTTCAGGTGTTAGCCTATGAAACCAAACAACCTTACCCTCTGAAACCAATTGAAAGTGAGGGATAAATCTGCTTAACTCTAGAAAGGGGGGGGGGTGAATAGAGTATTTTAAAACTTTAATTAATTTTTACAGCGGATTAAAATAGGTGATAAGTATATATATATATATATAAAGAGAGAATAAAAAGAAAACAATCACAACATACCGAAATAAATAATACAGTATTCTAGACGACACAAGAAATTTATAGTGGTTCCCCTAAACTTGGGTACATCCACTCTTCTACCACCCTGGTAGGAATCCGCTAACAGGTTTTTGATCAGGTGTCCTGCCACCACAAGTTTTTGCTCATGTTCCCTGTCACCACAAGATCTTTTTCTTCAAGGGAGATCTCACAACCCTTTTGAGCTTTTGATCAGGTGCCCAAAAACCAAACTAAGTCTTTTGATCAGGAGACTTAACAACCAAGGGGGTAACTTTTGAAGGGAGTTATAACCCTGTACACATGGGGAAAAATAAAATTGATGATGTCTTCTCTTTCTCAAACAACCGAGAAGACTTTAGTGGATAATGTTGTCACCCCTGAGATGTAAAATGGTTCAGGAAGATGAGAGCTTTGTGCAGGGTGTATGCCTTGATGAAGATCTTCAGAATAAACTTTTTGGACTGGTGTTGATGAGTTGTCCTTTTGAAGTCTGAAGCAGAAACTGAAGAAGACTAAAGATCTGAGTGTAGATGTTCTTCTTCAATTTCTGTAGATGGCAATTTGTTTCTTTGTAAAACTTCTATTAGTTATTTTGTAATAGATCTCTTGTAATTCCCTTCCTTATTCTGATCTATTCTGAAGAGAAGAATTTTCTTTTTATATTATGAAGGATTCCAGCCATTTGAAATTTGAATTCCTGAATTAATGCTGAAATCCTGGAAGTTGGACGACTAGAATTTGTCTTAAATGTGTTTCCTCAACTATCTCAGTAAATAAGTCAAGTAATTACTCTGTGAAATCCATAATTAATACTGCCAAGCAACGACTATATTCTTAAGAATATGAGCATTAATTATCAGAGAATTACAACCTTAGAATAATCCAAACTGAAGTCAGAATGAGAGAAAACGCCAAACTGCTACTGAGAGAAATCGTCAAACTCAGAACAGATTTCATCGACCTGAACTCCAAGTTCGTCGAGCTGAGAAATTGTCTTCGTCGAGCTGAGCTCAGAGAAAATTGATCTGGAAAATAGTCTGTCAAAGCTGAGCTCCAAGTTCGTCGAGCTGAGATAGAATTTCGTCGACCAGAGAACTTGAGAGAAGAGGGAAGATCGTCGAACTGAGCTCCAAGTTCGTCGAGCTCAGCTCAAAGTAGGGACTCTGAGTTCGTCGATCTGCGATCGACGATCATCGAGCTGAGTTCGAAGAACTTCGAACTGATTCTCTGAACTCTTAAAGACTACTATTATTCTATGTCTGGACCTCTGATTTCTTCTGAGGGCTGGATCAATGTTTGTCTAACCTAGTCAGACTGACCTAGACTTAGAACTAACAATTTGACCCTAGGATATACATGGAGGGTCAATAACCTAATAGTGAACCTAGCCCAAATCCAAACTAGGGATCCAACATAGTCATGGCCTTATGACCTTACAATATTCAATTGGAATTAAAGTGTTTTACATACTTCGGCATACAAACCGGCCATACATGAAAATAGTACAAGTAAACACTTTGCTTTGGCCTTCAAAGGGCCAACACAACATCACGGGCCTTAGCCTGCTACTTGATACATGACACACCTATTCCTGCAAGAACAATCCACCGAACGATGGCAAAATAAGACAACGGTCAACTAAAGCTGACCAAATTATAACGACCCCGCCCCTTACTCGGGGCGGTGGAGCTCCTTCCCTGAATTGTATTAGCAAAACCAAACATAGTAATGAAAGTGCAATTTAAGCACACTTCACCACATGCATAGGCATGAACGGCCACACACCTCGTGCTCTCAGGGCACATTCTCAGCGTCCGGACAAAAACCAGGGACGCACCCCCATTCTACTGACGATAACAACATGAGCATTTTGGTAGTCTTTACGGCCTGCGCAAGGCCTAAGACCCGTAACTATGGAAGCGACAAGTAATAATACCCACAGACGCTCGACATAGTTACTGGGTAGGTTCGACCCTTTCCCGGTGCTCACATCGCCGGGGAAAACAACCACGACGCGGGTCGGCCTCCCCATTCACATTTCTCCAATCAATACATAGATATACGGGTGGCTCGCAGGACACCTAGCTGGGCTCCCAGAGCTCTCAGCCCCACATCACAGGCCCTAGGTATCCACGACACAGGCCACGAACAAAGCTCTCAAGGAGCTACCGCCTATGGTAGCACTACCGCCGCGCGGTATCTAGCAGAAATGCGATTCCACCCAGTTTTACGGGTGCTCCTTGGAGTTAGTCCCTAAGGTTTCCTGCTGCAATCTACCGTGTAGAAAACCCGAAAAACAAACATCACAGAGTCTTCTCCGGCCATTAACAAGCATAATGAAAATCATCACTAATCCAGACCAACACATCCAGATGGGCTTCACAAACCCGTCCAGATGGGCTTCACAGACCATGCTTACGTTCTTACTTCGCTTCTGAACTTCTAAAAGCAAAACTACGGGGATACATTGTATCTACCCGAAGGAAGACCTCACATTCACCGCACACTCGCGGGAGAGGGCTTTCTATACAAAAGGAAGTGGACTTCACATGTCGAAGTTGAGAATCGTTACCCTTTGCGCTCTCTTTGGTGCCATGCTAAAGACCGCAACAATCTTGCCTCCACAGATCCGGACTCGGTTTGCGAATCGGGGCTTCAGAACTTCAACGACGACGAGATTTACCCTCTGGCGCCGCTGCTCCTCCTTCAGGAAAATCAGGCCAACTCCAAATCCAAAAGAAAATGAAGTGAAAACGGCCAAACCAGGCATATATACCAAGCTACCACCGCGTGGTAACTGGCTACCATCATGCGGTAACTTAATTCAACGCCTCGTTTCGAGCGCAACCGCCCAAATCCTCCAATAACAGGCCGACACGTGGCAACGTCATTTCAAATATGCTACCGCTGTGCGATAGGACGCTGACACCACGCGATAGAGGACGATGATTACGATACGACACCAACCACTATCGCCATGCGCTAACTTCTACCGCCGCGTGGTAGGATCTTGAGAACCATATCAATTAAATTGACCCAGCTATCGCCGCAATAACACTATCTCCAGGCGATAGCTTTCCGAGAGGTCTACCAGATTAATTCCCCTGCTACCGCCGCGCGGTAACAACTTTCTACCACGCGGTAACATCTTTCTCGAGAACTCAACACTTTCTCGAGAACTCAACGCTCTTGACGCAACCCTGGAGCTACCGCCGCGCGGTACCTAGCTACCGCCGAGCGATAACCTCCAGAGAAGCGTCTCCCGCCTTATGAAATTTGGGGCGTTACAAATCTCCCCCACTTAAAGAAATTTCGTCCCGAAATTTGACATTATGGGAAAATATAAAAAGTAAACAATGCATTTGATTACCTTAGAGAAATAGCTCAGGAAACTCCTCCCTCATAGTTTGGCCGCTCTCCCAAGACAGCTCCTCTCGACCAAAGTTGTCCCAAAGAACCTTGACCATTCTAATGGAATTGTTCCGCAGCTGCTTGACCTCTACGTACTCGATCCAAATGGGCTTGACCTTCGTTGTCAACCCACTATCGACCAACACTTGATTCGCAGCAACCACTTGGGTAGGCTCTTGAATAGCCTTCCGCAGCACTGAGATGTGAAATACATCATGCACACCGCTCAACTCCACCGAAAGAGCCAAACGATAGGCGGCTTCACCAACCCGCTCCAAGGTCTCAAAAGGCCCAACATACCATGGACTAAGCTTCTTTAAGCATCGAATCCTTGATACGCCCTTAAATAGTTTTATCTTTTGGTATACCCAATTGCCCACCACAAACTACACGTTCTGATGTTTAACATTGTAATACTTAGCCTGCCTATCTTAAGCAATCAGTAGCCGTTCTCGAATCAAACATATCGTTGAAGTAGCATCTTCAACGTCCCTTCCCTTGTACAACTTTGTTTCTCCCGTTTCTACCCAAGCCAATGACGTACGACACATCCTTCCGTACAGAGCCTAAAAAGGCACCATCTGAATACTAGATTGGTAGCTGTTATTATACGCGAACTCATTCATAAAAAGATGGTCCTCCCACCCTTTCCCAAAATCCAAAGCACATATATGAAGCATATCTTCCATCGTCCTGTTCACCCTTTCAGTCTGACCATATATTTGTCAGTTAAAAGCTGTGCTGAAGTTCAACTTGGTACCCAACAACAGATGAATGAGCCTCCAATAGTTAGATGTGAAACGACCATCTCAGTCACTAACGATGCTCCGAGGTACGCCGTGCAAATGGACTATACTATCCATATAAAGCTTTGCTAGTTTCTCTACTGAATCATCCTTCCTATTGGGTATGAAGTGTGACACCTTTGTTAAATGATCAACGACCACCCAAATGACATCGTTCCCTTTGTGCGATTTCGGTAAGCCGTGCACGAAATTCATAGAGATGTCATCAAATTTTCACTCTGGTATAGGCAAGGACTTCAGGAATCTGCCAGGATTCTGGCATTCGGCCTTCACCAAGAAACATGTTTGACATTTCACAACATACAATGTTATGTCTTTCTTCAAACCCGGCCACCAAGACAATTTCTTCATGTCCTTGAACATCTTGGTGCTCCCAGGGTGAATCAAGTACTTCGTAAAGTGCGCCTCATACATCAATTCTTCTCGCAACTTCCCCATGTTGGGGATGCACAATTGACTGCCTTTCCATAAGAGGCCATCATCGATAGAGAACTGGTCATTCGAGCCATCAACGGTATCCGCCCAGTGACGTTTCAAGCTCACGTCCAACTCCAAGGCCCGCCGAATCCTGTTCGCGAGGTCGTACTGAACCTCCGTCCAACCCAAACACGCATTTGTACTAGATCCCTTATCAACACAAGAGATCTCCAAGGTCTCCAAATCCTGAATAAGCTGCACGTCGTGCATTTGTAACCAGTTGGCCCGCACAGGAGTTCTACGGCTCAAAGCATCTGCCACGATGTTTCCCTTCCCAGGAATATAATGAATCTTGTAGGTGTAGTCCTCAAGGAACTCCATCCACCTACGTTGACGCATGTGCAGATCTTTCTGATCTATCAGATACTTCAGGCTCTTATGATCTGAATAAATATCAACCTTAACCCCATGCAGATAATGCCTCCAAAGCTTAAGGTCTAATACCACGGCCGCAAACTACAAATCATGGAACGGGTAATTCCGCTCATGTACCTTCAACTGGCGCGATCCATAAGCTATCACCTTCTCGTGCTGAAGCAGAAGACAGCCTAATCCACTCCCAGAGGCATCACTGTAGATCTCAAAGCCCTCCGAACCACATGGCGAACACAAGACAGGTGTCGTGGTCCAACGACATTTTAGTTCTTCGAAATCCTATGCGCACTTCGGCGACCAAACAAACTTCTGATCCTTCCTTGTCAGAGTGGTGTGGGGCAGTGCTATCCGCGAGAAGTTCTTCACGAAGCGCATGTAATAGCCGACAAGCCCCAAAAAACTCAAGACTTCCGACACAGTAGACAACACTGGCCACTCCCGTATCACAACTATCTTCACCGGATCTACTGCAATTCCCTCACCACTAACCACATGACCAAGGAACGCTACCGAGGACAGCCAAAACTCACATTTGGAGAATTTGGCATACAGTTGGTTTCTCCTCAGGGTCTCCAAAATCATGTGAAGATGCTTGAAATGATCCTCCTCGCACTGTGAGTACACCAGTATATCATCGATGAAGACTATCACGAACTGGTCTAAGTACTCTTTGAACGTCCTGTTCATCAAATCCATAAGCACGGATGGTGCATTCGTCAGCCCAAATGACATGACAACGAATTCATAATGCCCATAACGTGTGTTGAAAGCCTTCTTGGGAATGTCACTTTCCCTTATTCTCAGCTAATAGTACCCAAATTTCAAATCTTACTTCGAGTACACAGTCGACCCGACCAGCTGATTGAACAGATCATCAATCTTAGGGATCAGATATCGATTCTTCTCTGTTATCTTATTCAACTCTCGATAATCCATACACAGTCGTAAGCTTCCGTCCTTCTTCTTAACAAAAAGGACTGGCGCACTCCAAGGTGGCAAACTTGGATGCACGTACCCTTGATCTAACAGATCTTGCAGCTGTACCTTCAATTTCTCCATCTCCTTAGGTGCTAAGCGGTACAGGGAGCATGACACAGACTTGGCACCTGACACTAGCTCGATGGTGAAGTCGATCTCACGCTGAGGTGGGTCTCCGGGGAGATTTTCAGGAAAAATGTCAGGAAACTCTGATACAATCGGGATACTATCTAGACCTGACTTGGGCTTTGAAGTCTCCACTAAGGTGAAAAATAGCTCTGCACCACTATGAACTGCCTTAACCACCTGGATAGTAGACATCAAAGTCTTGCTCGATCTCCTCATGTCAGAGAATGTCGTCTCCTGCTCCGTATCCTCCCCCAGTTTGACTACCTTGCGATTAAAATCAATGTACTCACGCTACTCATAGAGCCAGTCCATGCCAAAGATCACATCAAAATCCACTATCGGTAGTAGCGACGCTTGCAAGTCAAACTCTTGACTCCCAATCCGTACCTTCAAGCAACAAACTCTATCCGCGCGCATAGAACACCCGTTAGGCAGCATCACATCCAATTTATCCATTGCCATTGAAGAACGCACTCCGATGCGCGATTCAAATTCCTCGGACAAAAAGAAGTGCAAAGCTCTCGTATTGAACAGTGCTCTCGCCGGATAATTAAAGATCAAAACAAAGCCTAGCAAAACATATCACATGCTAACGCACATAAGACAACAAGTATGTAAAGTTAAATGTGTTATTCATGAAATCATACTTGTCACCACATCAACCTGCTTTATGGCCTCCTGCTAGCCAAGGTTGTAAACTCTAGGCTGGGCTGAAGCATAGTGGGATGCGGTTGACTCCACCACCTTCCCCTTCTCCGCATAAGATACTCCAGTCTTCTTCTCTGACTTTGGGCGCACACTCCAACAGTCTCGAACAATGTGTCCCTGCTTGCCACAATTATAACAAGTAACCGGGCCTCGCCCTGTAGTAACTCCAGATGCACCCAAAGGTGGGGCTGGAACCGAAGTCCTCACTTTCTTGTTCCACTTACGAAACCCAGACTTTGACGAGCTCAGCACCTTAAATTACGATTTCTTCGCGCTTGAGTCCTTTATCTCCTGAACACTCTTCATATCTTTCTCCAGAGATCGAGCGGTATTGACTAAAGTTATGAAACCCTGCGTCATAGTGTAACACCTCCATCCATTACATGACATATAATAGAAGGTCCGGCCGGGGCCCTACACCATATTCCATAAACAAGCGGCGAAGTTAAGGGTTAATATCAGAGTTGCGCATCCTAACACAGAGCATTCTAGCAGAAGCTTTTACGTTGATTGAACTCAGCTCATTAGAATGTCCACAATATATAAACCAACATTTATATATATCATACCACGAAGGAATGTTATACAGGTACACAACAAGCTTGGCCTTATGGCCTTACAGTTAAGCTTAGCACATATAACTTCCATACATCGGTACGCAGGCCGACCACACATGAACAATAACTCATATACACTTCTTTGGTTTTCTAGGGCCAGCATAGCAGCAACGGCAACAACAACAACATCAAGGGCTTCAGCCCCCTATTCCCGCTCATCTCTCCTGCACCTGCATAGGACAGTCCACCGCAATAGTGGCAAACAAAGCAACGGTCAGCGTTCAGCTGACCAATTTATAACAATCCTGCCCATTACCCGGGGCAGTGACATTTCTTCCCTGCAGGCATAGCATTTTACAAGCAAATATAACACACAGTGTGCGCTCACGCACAATTCACAAATCACAAACGTCGCCCATGCGGCCTGATGTTCCATACACTCAGGGCATATTATTGGTGTACCGGATAAACCAGTCGCCCACCACTACTCAAGGCCCGAAGCCCAACAACAAACATGAGCATTTTGCTCCATGGCTTTCAGCCGGAGACTTAGTCTTATAACAACCCGGGATTAGCCCATAGCCCCCATGGTATCGTAGAGCGCAGGCCTAAGACTTCTGCCAAGTTCTAGGCGCCCAGGAACTCATGGCAGATAACCCGGATACAATTCAGCCTTTACCCGTTGCTCAAACCGTTAGTTCAATGCAAAGACTAACACGGGTTAGCATCCCCTTTTCCATTTGGCACGAGGCCTTGTGAAGAGCTCATCAAGCTCACAAATAGCCATGCTGTCCCTAAAGTACTGGCTTCACAATTACAGGTTAACTAGGAGCTATTGCTAGTGGCAATCACTCTTGCCCGACGTTAGCGACAGAACTCACTTTCCATCCCTAGTCCTAACCTTATCATTCATAACATACATCACAAGCATTGAGTGAGTCTTTTCCTGGACGTTCATTCCAGTACTTCATGCTACTATCCTTCACAGGCATAACCCACTGAAATCACAAGCATAATCATTCCTACACGGAGTCTTCTCCGGTGTGTAATAGAAAACATAACCAATCCAGACCAACCTATCCAGATGGGCTTTACACAGTATGCCTATTTCGTATTTCATGTTTCCGGATCTATATGCAAGACATCTTGGGGATCTCCAGAATCAACCCAAAGAATCCCTTACTAAATCACCTTTTGGTGGGGAAAAATATATGCATATGCCAAATCAAGGGCTTCACATGTCCAAGGAAGAAAGATCATTAACCTTGACGACCCCTTTGGATCCATGGACATCTAATCAGTTTGACAGCACCGTAGCGGCATTGCCTCCACAAATCTGGCCTCGGATCTTGCTTCGAAACTCGGCAGCTCCACCGGTGGCCGGATCCTTTTCTCCTCCTCCTCCTCCTTCCTCTCCCTTCTCTCTAGCTCTTTAGAAAGAAAGTGACCTATGGTAAATGAGATTCATTTTCTCAATTCCGGCCTTAAAGCAGTAGGGAGAATCCTGGGCCATCTGATCCCAAATGAAGGAAATGAACGGCTACAAATTTACCACAAAGGTCTATTTTTCGGCTGACATGGCCTGTGACACGCCCGTATCACAGGCCGTGTAACTTAAGCGGCACACAACTGACTTACCCAGAGCATAACACGGTCATGTGACGTGCCCGTGTCACAGGCCGTGTGCCCTGACACGCCCTTAGACACGCCCATGTTTGAGGTCGTGTACCTCAGGCGGCACACCCCCGATTCAACCCGAACAAGACACGACCATGTGACAGCCCGTGTCACAGGTCGTGTGCCCATAGAAACACCATTGTCCTGCCTATGTTCACCAGGCCTCATTGCCTGGCCAAACCCAGAGAAGGTGTAACACCCCCTATCCGTCGCATAACATATAGCAGTAGGTCCGGCCGGGGCCCGACGCCATATACCACAGACAGACCGGAAGGTTACGCAATGGAAATCATCCGACCAATACCCAACGTCCTACATAGAGTACATTCTAGTGGAAGCAATTTAAAAGTTGCAAAATAAGAACCCAGCTAAAAGCATGAAACGACGTATTCCAGGCTTCTGGAACTCCACCTTCACTAAAGTGCATGTTTGACACTTCGCCACGTACAATGCCACATCCTACTTAAGTCCTGGCCACCAGAACAATTTCTTCATATCATGGTACATCTTCGTGCTCCCCGGGTGAATCGAGTACTTGGTATGATGAGCCTCATACATCAATTCCACCAGCAGTTTGCCCACATACGGGACGCACAAACGACTGTCCTTCCATAACAATCCATCCATAACCTCAAATTGGGAAATTAACCCATCCAAAGACTCACCCATGATTTGCTTCATGTGGTCATCCATATCTAGAGCCTGCCGAATCCGATCAGCCAGGTCACACTGAACTTCAGTCTAGTTCAATAGCGCTTTGGCACTAGTCTGCTTGTCTATACAAGTGATCTCCAACGCCTCCAACTCCCGAACCAAACGTTTGCCATGAACCGACAGCCAGTTGGCTTAAGCAGGAGCCTTGCGACTCAATGCATCCGCAACTGCATTGCCTTTCCCAGACACATAATGAATCTTGAATGTGTAGTTCCCCAGGAACTCCATCCATCTCCGCTGTCGCATGTTCAGATCCTTCTGATCCAATAAGTATTTCAGTCTCTTATGGTCGGTATAGATATTGACCTTCACCCCGTACAAGTAGTGCCTCCACAGCTTCAGGGCAAATATCACGGCTGCTAACTCCAAGTCATGGACCGGATAATTCCTCTCATGCACCTTCATATGACACGAGCCAAGGCTATCACACTTCCATTGTAAGACCCCCCCCTTTTTTTTTCTTTTTAACTCCGAGGTCTTAGGCCCAGAACCGCCACTTAGCGGTGACACCTTCACGCCCTGAAGGGTCATCACCGCAAAACGCCGATTCTGCCGGTCGATTCGATGACAGAAAAGCAACAAAAGTAGAGTAAGCACAAGAGTGATAAAACTCTAACCAAAAGTCCACAAAATACAATCACATCAGAGTAATATAATCTCCACGAAGGGAGAGTCCACAAAATATAATGTACTAAAAATATGGGCTTAAGCCCGCTACATCAAATCCTCACTACATAGTCACTCAAGCAGAAGCAAAATAAAACACAACTAAGGTCAGGGGCTCACAGTCCCCGCCGTCTGAACTCCGGTGCTAGACTGCCCCATCTCCAAGCGTGCCGACCTGCGGGGCTGCTCCTCTATGTTGGGCTCCACGATCCCCTAAATGATGTGGTTCGAAAACCGTTAGTCTAAAATACTAAGTCCTATCATCCCCCACCCCTTACCCTATGGCCCCTAGGCACCGAGCATAGAGGAATAAAGGGGAGGGCTTTAAGGTGGAGAGTAATCAAGAAACAGATGGCAGCGGACATATACTAGCAATTTTTATAGTACATGTGGCAGTAAAGTAAAGTATGAAAAGTAACCTTAACTTATACGGAAACATATAAGCAAGGGATCTTTTACAGGGCTCCCATCGTATAAAAAGTCCCATACCAATTTATACGTTGGGGTGTTGGTTATTATCAGCAATATATATATATATATAAAGAATTTTAACCTTAATTTATAAACTTGCCCACACAAGCTTATAGACCAAGGGGTCATTTTACAGGGCCTATTGTATAAGCGTCGCATACCACTTATACAATAGGTGATAGGGGTTTTATGCTATGATTATGCTATGACATGCAAGTGGGTTATGATGCGATCATGCAAGTGCAACTCACCCACCCGACTCTGTGCACACAGACCTTTAGTTCCCCCTTTCTGGGCCGAACCTCCCAGGATACCTCCGTAGTGGCAGATGGAAAGTGGGGTTGGGCCTCGCCCACCTCTAAACCAGTAAAGCACTACTGGTTAGACCTATCGTACGCCTCAACGCTGGTGCACTAAGCGGAGCTCCTGCGTACTCTTGCCGGCTGGCGCACCGGACTTCTGTTGGCGAAGTGCTAGCCACACTTGCCGAGTCAACGTATTGGCGTCGGTGCATCGACACTCCAATACCAAAGACCCACCACCTTTACTTCATGCACATGCAACCTTATGTATCAGCACCGAGCCAAAGCTCCCCGGACCATCCCGTCCGTCACAAACATCAACCGAGCCAAAGCTCGCCGGCCCATCCTGCCCCTTACAAATATCAACCGAGTCAAACCAACTTCCCGAGACATCGGGGTGTGTGAAAGTGAACCCCTAATTATTCTAGTTGCCTTTTAAGATTTATCACTCCTATAATTTACGTTAGCCCAGGACTGCCCAAGGTATAACCCGTGAAGGGCTCTCGAAGGCACTAGGAACTATGATGAGATTACGCCCAAAGCTCCCTTTCGCAAGGCACTTACTATTATTGTTGCTACCTGATTTCCCAACCCTTAATTAATTTTACTGAATCTAGCCCTAGTGCATTAAACACTTCCTCCCTACGGGAAGGACGAACTTTCGTCGATCCCGAGCACCACCTAACACTAGTCAACCTCTCACTCTACAAATCCTATCTTCCAATGATGAAATCCTTTATTTACCCAAACCAGCAACCTACTGAGGATTCAACTCTCCAAAATTCACTACCCACTCTAGTTCAGTTTCTGCAGTTACTATATGCAGACCACCCAATACTATATGAGGTGTATAAAGGAGGTACTCCGGATTGTCTTCCAAATCTCCTATAAAATTTACCAGAGGTCTATCATAACAAATTTAGTCTAAAATCAGAGATTCATAATTTTTCTAATTAATTTGATATTTATTGAATTTTCCCAAATGTTTGGCCATGGGCAATTTTGAACATGAACTATATGATCTACTCAGTTAATGACCACCCTAAAATTTTGAACACTAAATAACAGAGATATATTACTAGATTCAAATTTCCATAATTTTTCAGAAAATATTTGACCTCTAATTAATTTATCCAAATAATTCCCTTAATCATATGTAAAGAAGGAAGTACCAAAATTATTCATCATAAAATTATACAAAATTTCAGAATCTTAATATGGTATAGAAAGAGTCATTGTGTAAAAATCATAATTTTACAGACTTGCTAGACATCAAAATAAATTTAATTAGTTTTTCATGAGAAAACATAATTAATGAAGCAACCCTTATAAATTTTCTTCCAAAAATTCCATACAAATTCACAGAGCTTTAAAACATAATAAACGGTCTTCTAGCTAAAGTTTATCAATTTCCAGCAAGTAGTTACTTCATAATAAATTCCTAGGTAAATAATACAAATTATTAAATTGTTAATGAAGTATCCAAAATATTAATCCTAAATTCATGATAAAATCTCAAGAGATTGTACTATCTTTACAAACTACTCAACCCAAATCTCATCACTTTTCAAAGAGTTTTAGTGACATTTTCCTTCACCACAAGGTTTTTGCCCTAAGCTAGGGTTAGGGTTTTGAGGGGGTTTAAGGCTTCCAATCACCTAAAACTTTAACCAAAGGACCATACTAAGCCTATGGTCCTCTCCACCAATTTGCAAGTCAATCCAAGGTCATTTGACCCCATGATCTTCAAACCCTAAAAATCCCCATTAAGGGACCTACCCTAGGGCTCTAGGGCTACCCTACTCTTAACCACTCCAAATTCCATTGGATGGTGAGTCATACTATAGAGAGTCAGTGGACAAATTATCAGCCTCTGTTGAGGTGATTTGACCACTCAAAACCCAAAGGGGGCTTGACCTAGTTAACCCTAAAAGGGGTCAACCTAGGTTGGATCAATACCTAACCAAAACATCTCCAAATGAGATGAAACATTTACTAAAGCCCTAAATGCCCTCTAGGACCTCACACCCAAATTTGGAGGATTTTGAGGTGTTTAGGACACCTAATTAATTTATTCATGAATTATTAAAGTTTCCTAGAAACTATAGAAAAATTTTCTCCAAAAATTCTGAATTTTGGACAGGCCCTAGGTATAGCTAGGGTAGACTCCCTGCCCAAATCACAAATCATTTGGACAAGGGATGAATGGTGGGCATCCATTTGAATCTCAGGATAGACCTAGGTATAGGTCCCATCAAGATGGGTGTTGTGATCTAACCAAGACTCAAAATTAGGTGAAATCAATTTTAAATTAAACTAGACATCAAGGGCTACATTGTCTATGTTGACCACTTTTTCTGTGCTAGCCTCGAAGTATTTTTAAAATTAAAACCATTAAATACCAAATCTGTGACAAAAATGAAATATCTTAAAATTATATCCTATACTTTTGATTTTGATAAAGCACGAATCTTGGCGCGCCTTGGACGGAATCCCGTCATCGTCAACCTTAAGCCGACGGCCACGATTCATTTTTCCTGGGCCAACTTCAAGCGCCTGCCGCTGGCCATCCAGTCGCTGCCCCGGCCGGCCACTGCCACCATCACCTCCGTTGAGGTGGTAGCTGTCGTCAGGTGGCGGCACAGCCGCCGGAGAGGCATATTCCTACAGTTCTACCAAGTTATTTCTTGGACCAAAACCATGGAAATACAAAATTGGTTCGGGTTCAATTAAGCCCGAACCTTGAACCTAGACATTGCTACGATCTATCCATGAGTTAAGGGGAGGAGGAGGACCTTGCCGGCGGCCTGCAGTCGAGAAGATCGCCGGGAAGCCATCTTTGAAGGCGGAGCCGCTCGGTTTCTGCAACTACACAGTGGGGAGGCTCGGTTTCTTCAGGTAAGGATAGGGAAATCCTCCTCTCGGCCCATTGAAGGTGTTTAAAGCCTCATATGGGGAGGGGAGAGGCTGGATCATCAATGGCCATTAAGGCCATTAATGGCTTCATTCGGCCATGGTAGAGGGGGCTGAACCAGGCCCTTGGTGGCCAGGGAAGCGGCTGGAAACTTCTCCCCTTCCCTAGGGGAGTTGAATTCAACCATTAAAGGTGGCCTTTGGCCTTCCCTTGGCCGAGCCCCTTCCTTCCCTCCTCTTTCATTTTTCTGTCTCCTCCATAACCATGGAAATGGAGCTCACACTCTCTCCTAGTCACCAAGTTGACTTGGTCAATCTGAAGGTCTATTGGCAGCCCATCCATACACATCATCTCCTAAAGAAGCCACATGAGGAGGCTTGAACTTGGGCTAGCCTATTTGGGCTAGGTTGACCCAAGGTAGGCTTGGGTTACCTTGGTCTTTTTTGACCTTTTTGGTTGCCCCTAAAGAGTCCCTAGTGACCCATTGATCTCCCCTAAGGTCTAGGTAGGGTTGGATAGGGCTGACTTGGCATCTTGGAGGTCACATGTCCCTTGGTAAGGGCACTTTGACCACTTTAGGCTAGAGTTGACTGATCAACATGACCATTTGGGTTGACCCCAAGGGGTCCTTTGTGACCCCATGGCTTCCCTTGAGTTCTAGGAAGGGTTATGTAGGGTTACCTTGCACTTTGGAGGTCACCTACCCTTAGTAAGGGTACTTTGACCAGATTAGGAGCTTGAGTTGACTTGGGTCAACTTGGCCTATAGGCTGACCCCAATGTGTCCTTAGTGACCCATTGACCTCACTTTAGGTCTAGGAAGACCCGGGCAAGGTTGGTTGGGCACATTAGAGGCCAACTGCCCTTTGTTAGGGCACCTTGCCCAATTTAGGCCTATGGTGGTCCTAGGTCAAATTGGCCACTTTGGGTTGACTCCAATAGACCCTTAAGGCTCTAGTGGACCATATGATAGGTTAGTGATGTTGTGGTGGGGTCATGGAGTCATGGTGAAGACCTAAGGTCAAACCCTAAGTTTGGTGATGAGGTTGTGCTATAGGCAGACCAAGGTGATTCTCACCATGGCCTTCTATCACTTGGCCCTTTTTTAGCTTCCTTGGGTTTTGTCATGACCTAGTCATGGACAAAACCACTCTTAGGGGTCTAGTTGGAAATGGGATGTTACATCCATGCTGCAGTAGAAACAACCTAATCCACTGCCCGAAGCATCGCTGTAGATCTCAAAGCCTTCGGTCCCACTCGGCGAACTCAGTACAGGCGCCGTGGTCAACCGACTCTTCAACTCCTCAAAAGCTCATGCGCACTCCGGCGTCCAAACAAACTTCTACTCTTTCCTTGTTAGAGTCGTGAGGGGTAATGCTATCCGTGAGAAGTTCTCCACGAAGCGCCTGTAATAGACGGCAAGCTCCAGAAAACTCCGGACTTCCACTTCCGTGGAAAGCACAGGCCACTCTCGTATAACAACAATCTTTGCTGGATCCACCGCAATTCCCTCTCCACTGACTATGTGACCAAGAAAGCTACTGAGGCATACAGTTGATTCCTCCTCAGCGTCTTCAACACCAAATGCAGATGCTTAAAGTGATCCTCCTCACTCTACGAGTACACCATGTAACGCCCCTAGTCGATCCAACGTGACGATGTCACGGCTCCGCTCTTGGCGACGCTACTGGGCTGCAGCCCAAGCACCACACCCCTGTCCAGCCCACTAGCGGGTTTTTGGTGGCCACACCTCCCTTTGATGAGCGAACTCGACAGTTAAGCTGGGCCGTACGGGACTTCCCAGGAGGTCACCCATCCCAGTACTACTCTCTCGCCCAAGCACGCTTAACTATGGAGTTCCTTCACTTCTCATCACCAATAAGTGAAGGAACTCCATAGTTAAGCGTGCTTGGGCGAGAGTAGTACTGGGATGGGTGACCTCCTGGGAAGTCCCTGTACGGCCCAGCTTAACTGTCAAGTTCGCTCATCAAAGGGAGGCTGTGACCACCAACAACCCGCCCGTGGAGGGGAGGGGTTGGG